>CM059568.1:48029526-49229526 GCA_030386875.1 Morinoia aosen
GCAAGAATGAAGATTGCTTATAAACTTGCAGCAACCCTCTGCCAGTGTTCTTTTCATGAATATGCATTTTCTGCTGTTTCATGTCTTGAATATCCCACCATCAACAAGGAGTCATTGTCTTAGTGATATTCTCATTGAACATGTGTTTTGGGAAGATGTTGGAGTCCTTCAATTTATAGGAGTAAAGCGCACCGATGAACTCCGGATAGTACTCAGCCAACCACTCTTCAATATCAGTCTCCTGTGAGAGCTTTGCCTTAAATGTTGTAAAGTGAAACATCAATATCAAGTTCATTATCTTGTTGATCAGTCTAATGTGAAACTAGACTAAGTGAATTAGTTTAAACATTATTAAACACCCTAGAATAAT
Organism: Morinoia aosen; assembly: GCA_030386875.1. Taxonomy (NCBI): domain Eukaryota; kingdom Metazoa; phylum Arthropoda; class Malacostraca; order Amphipoda; family Talitridae; genus Morinoia; species Morinoia aosen. The sequence goes on from CM059568.1 coordinate 48,029,897, forward strand.
GTAATGGTAGGATGCCCTAGAAGTCGCTGAACTTATTCGGGCCCACAGGTAGCTATACTCAAATTTGACCATTGTATTAGACTTAAGAAACATTCTACCTCTGTATCACCTGTGGTAAATAAATTGTTTAAATTGAAATAAGTCTAACTATTATAGTCAGATGGGGCAAGACAACCGCAGCCATCATGGGGTGAGAAAGTAAAGAAACTACTGGCCTATGGGGAGCATTCAAGCTGCACTGGAACAAATTTGACGATGGAATCAGTTAGAGCATTTACTTCCAATCATTTTAGTGTTTGTTGCTATCCTGTACTGCGAAAAGTGAATTTTTTGGCAAATTTAAAAAAAAATTTGGCATGTCACTACATGTTGTAACATGTAACATGTAACAGTGTGGTTGACTGACTTGACTTGCGCAGCTAAGCACTCCAGCTCACACAATACACATGTTAAGTTGTTAACAGCACGACTGTTAAGTGATGTGCAGCTGTCTTGCTTCAAGCTGCTTGTGATGGTTACTTATGATCTGCATGGTGCTTCCCTCTTACATGACTTGCGCCTGTCTGCTGCTAAAACAACTTACTATAAATTGACAAGCATAGCAATTCTCTTTGGACATCTTATATCTTTACAGACTGCAGAGCTATGTCTCTATGCATATGGTAATTGGTAAATGGTAATTGTGATGGACAAACTTAATTCATATATTGTTCATATAATGTAATAATTCATATAATAATGTAATATAATGTTGGAAATAAAGTAATCAAATAACAATATTTACTCAATAAGTGTATGTATATAAATCTGAAATAGGGGCAACGGGAGTTGTGTGAATAGCTCTTTTACAAAAACAGGGATTACAAAAAACCCAATAAAGCCAAAAAAAAACCAATAAAACCCATAAAACCCAATTTAACCCAAAAAAAACCCAGGTGGGTTGGGTTTTTTTAAAAAACCCTGGGTTTTTTCCATCCCTGGAAGTAACACGAGCATAAGATGTAGGGCATACAAGTGTTGGTCGCGGTCCATCACAGCTCCGCTCCTCCAACAAAGATTTAAAGTTAAACGTTCACCAAAGATATCATGATATTCTACTCCCATACTTTATACCAGGAGGAAACAAACATTGCTGCAGAATCGAAAACGTTTCATTATGCGTATTGCGATTATCATGTTCATGCCGGCATTTGAAAGTGTTTATGGCGATTTTATAAACTGAAAATACGTCTGGTACTATCGTAGTTCGCTCTAACCAGCAAATAAATAAATTTGCTACCGTAACATCCACATTCATTAACGGTTGTGATGAGGGCAACGTACGATGCTGTGCCAACACTGATCATGTTATTAGTTTAAGTTCCCTAATCAGAACAAAGGTGTTCCAAAAAGAGGAAGGATGAATGCACCAATTAGTATGGAGTCAAAGGAACGCGAAATCTATGCACATGGTGTGTTCCCACGCAAGATAGAAACAGTACCTAAGTTAAGAAGGAATTTTATGAAACAAGATAAAAGTTGAAGAATAAAGTACTATGTTGGTACAGATATAAGTCATGCTTCGTCATAATTCATAAAAAAGGACAGCAGTGAATCGAAATAATTTAGTCCGTTTCAAAACCAAAAAAAAAACATTTTATTTCCACTAACAGAAACTACCTGCCTCTCAGCTCGGCATCCCACGTTTTCATCATGGGGGCTATAGGTTAGTTTAAGCCTCCCTAACCGCTACAAAAAAAGCGTATCAAAGAGAGGAAGGCACCATTTAGCATGGATATCAGGGAATGCGGGATCTATGTACGTAGAAGAGGCATAGAAACAGTAAGTTGGGAACGAAGTTCATGAAACAAGATAAAAGTTGAAGAAAGTAGTCGGTGCTGAAAAACAGGACAGCAGTGAACCGAGAAAGGTCGTCCTTAACATAGCAAAAAATATTTTATTTCAACAAATAGAAGGCCTACCTAACTCTCAGCTCGGGCCCTCACATCTTCCCCTCGGAGCACCAATTCCCAGAGATACAATAATTGTCTCCGCCTGAGGGATTTCATCATGGAGGTGAGGGTATTCATTCATGGTATTCTCATAAATACAATAGTTGCATTTCAAAGAGGAGTGCGCAAACACAAACTATTATAAATACTATAATTTTTCATCGAAATACACAAGTGCACGCCTTCTGTTTAAGCAACGTGTCTCGTAAGTTTCATACATCTCTAGAGTTCCTCCCACGATCAACTACAGAGCGTGACGCAATGGTCAATTCATACCTAATTATAATTTCCCAAATTTTCTCTACAGAATAGACCCCGAACATCTCACGTGCTCTAAATCGAATATGATAACCATATTTTAAACAAGTCATAGCCCAAACTATCACAAGAACATTACTTGTCAGACAGATGGATTGATAGGGAACAAACTCCACTGATTATGTGCACCACATTTCAGTAAGAACACGGAGTTAATACTTATAACTCAAATCATAAGCTAAGTATCTAAGCAAGGTCGTTTGTCAGGAATACCAATGCCTTGGCTTAAAAAGTTCACAATTCTTGTCATACAGAAAGTTAATCCCAGAACTACGATTTTCGAAATACGATGCCACGTTTCTAAAGCAACTACGCAAAAGAAATTCAAATTCTAGTGTTTCATTACAACTCACATTACAAGTCAGTGGATGTCGACAACTATGAAACACTAGCCTATCCCCCTTTATTTGAAATAAGAAAGAAAGGCCGTAAGAAATGAAAAATTCAATTTCTCGAAAGTTGATGAGGCCGAGTGCACACGGCCCGTCAAAAATGTATAGTAATGTTCGACAAATCACATGACACACGTTCCTATTTCGTAAGAATTCACATGATATTCATTTCTGATTGAATCTGATGGATTAATACACTGGAAATTGTGGAGTTGATGAAGCTTGTATCACAGACTTTCAACTGGCTTCGGATAGACGGACGGGGCTCGTGTAGATTCTAAAATTAAGGGACACGCACATTGATTACGCAACAAAGGCGATCCAAAGAGAGGAAGGAAGAAAGCACCATTTACATGGTGACTACTGATATTTCATTTCCAAATTTTACTACTTTTTACTACCTTCAACAGAAAAAAATTACTACCTATTTTTTTACATAATGAATGTTGTCCAAATGTGCAGATGTAAGTCATCCGCCTATAATGAGAAGTATGAGTCAATAATACACGCAATACCAAATGTTCAAAAAGGTTCCAAGTTTTTAATACTTAAAATACTTCATACTAAATGCATCAACCAAAGCATCATTGAGAAAAAGTTACCTAAATTCCCAAGTTACCCCGTCCTAATGGACTCCATCGAATTTTAAGACAAAGAACCTTGTCTTAACATCGTTCAACTATGAGGACAACCGTTCATGATATGCAAAAAAATAAACCAACTGGAAACTAGTAGACAACAGGTGATTGTCAGATCACTTTACAGCTGAGTAGAATATCAGGGAACTTTATTGTGACTGCACTATGGCACTTCGTAAATATGAGTTTGTGAACTATTGAACGAATGTGAATATGTGAAGAAATTTTTGTAAACTATATCTAACGTACCTCAAAATTTAAATTGGCTCCCTAATTGAGATCAATAATGATAACAAATAGGTTATTAACATTATATTATAGAACAAATCACGAAAATACAAATTTCATGTAACTTTCATATGCATACATATAGAATCAGGATGTAACACAAGTTCTGTCCAATTGTTGAGCTATATGTTTAGGGCAAGATTACTTCAATTTAGCTTGTTAATGTTGTATGCTTATCTATGGTAATTAATAAAATATTATTTCTTCTCTCAGATTGTGTGATAATTATCATAATTAATAACTTTTTTAGCCCTAATGTAAACCCCAAGTAAAGAGCATGTCAGGCATATTTTACTGTTTGACACGGCAAGCTCAGCAGCAAAAACACTCAAACACACATGGAAATGATGTTGTTAATGAAAAGACCTGCAGAAGATGGTTTTTGTTTCAAAAAGGATGAATACAGTCACAAAGACGTACCAAGAGCAGGATGTTCAAAAAAATTCAATTTTGAGCAATTGCAAGCTGCTATTGGTGAAAATCAAACCTGCACCACTAGAGAACTGAACAAAACCTTCAATGTGAGCCATATGACCATATATCGGGTAATGAAAAGACTTAGCAAAATCTCAAAGGCTGAGACACAGGGTCCCACACAATTTGTCAGATATCAACAGGCAACAGCGGGCAACCTGTTGTGTTTCACTGCGTTCTCATGAACTTTAGGCACCTTTTCTTGACCGAATCATAAATGGCGACAAGAAGTGGATCCTTTACAACAATGATAAGTGCAAAAGACAGTGCCTAAGTCGTGGTTCAAAGCCAATTCCACAGCCGAAAAGTGGACTGCACCCTAAAAAAAATTATTTTGGGTGGATGCTGGGATTTGAAGGGAATTGTTTATTATGAATTAATGAGTGACAATCAATAACATCTGAAGTTTACTGTTAGAAGCTAACTCGTTTAAAAGCAGTTTTACAGGAAAAACGGCCTTCTTTGATCAATCTAAAAGGAGTGATTCTGCACCATGACAATGGCAGACCCCACACTTCAAGCACAACCAAAAATCTTGTTGAAGTATCTGGCTGGGAAGTCATGCATCACCCACCATATTCTCCTGATTTTGCTCCAACCGATTTTCTCCTTTTCAGGAGCTCACAGAATCATTTAATGGAATAAAGGCTTACTTCAAGAGAAGAGGTCGAAATGAAACTAGTTTCTCTTTGTGCGTCCAAACTGGCTAAATTTTATGAAGAAGGAATCAAAAAGCTTATGGTAAAATGGGAGGACGTAATTAATAAAAATGGTGACTATATTGAAGACTAATTAAATATATTTTTGAAAGGATTTTCGCTTCACTTCAAATCTAAAAAAATGGACAGAACTTCTGTAACCACCTGATAGAAGAAAGAACTTTAATAAAATGTAGCATCACCATGCTCTTCTGACAACATCCTGGAGGTAACTGAACTGAATCCGTGAGTTGCCATGACTGCAAAACGGAACTTAATTCTCGTTTATATGATTACATTTTGTTTTAAAAGACAATTGTATACCATAATTCTTCAAGTATTTGGACATAAATTAGTGTCATGAGAAAGAGAAAACTTCCAGCTTTACAAAGAGGTAAGTTTTTCTACAAAATAAACATTGATAGTTACAATAAATCGTTATTGTTTCCCTCACACCGAAATGGACAGAATAAACTCCAGTCTTTTCAAAGGAAGATATTAGTGCTGGATGTAAATGAACTGCAGAGAAGTTCCTTTGACATCTTCACCAAAGGATTGTGATGTACTGATGTTAAATTGCGGATGTACTGATGTTAAATTGAGGATGTAATGATGTATTGCAATATGAAACATTTAAAATTGTGATCCAAGGAATGTGATGTGAAAGAGTTGATGTGTAAAACCAATTTTACCCTTAAATTGCACACAAAATCATATCATATTTTTGTTTGCATCGAAGAGTGTAGTGTGAGAATTTTTATCTTCGAATCAGAATTGGAAGAGGTTATATCACTTTGTTCTTTACTGCTTCTATTTTATATTCACATTTGTAAGGTGTAGCTAAATGATGCAAAAATTTGAGTGAAGTGCTATTATTAAACTTAGGGCAAGGACATTTAAATGCATTAGATATGACAAAGGATAAGTTTTTCTTCGAAAGTAACGCAATTGGGTACATCCAAAGAAAATCATCTAAAGGAGATCATCTCAGGTGGAGAACTATTTTCGTCCGATTCGTTTGAAAATTGGCCAGTATATGTCTTTTGTGAAAGTAAACCTTTTTTGTTCCTGTCATTTTTTCGATTTAGGCCTTATATTTTTTTTTTTTTTGACGAAAAATGAGTTTTTTGGTATATTTTATGTATATTTCAAAATGTATCTCATTGAGTTTTGATGCTAGAACAAAAACAAAGACAGTTTTAGAATCCTTGAAACATTTCTAACAAACTCAGTAGGGCTTTTTTCGATATTTTCAAAATTTCTGAAAATTTCTGAAATGAACAATTTTTTGGGTTTAGAGCTACATATTTTTTCGAAAAATTCGAATTTCAAAAAAAGCCCTACTGAGTTTGTTAGAAATGTTTCATGGATTCTAAAACTGTCTTTGGTTTTGTTCTAGCATCAAAACTCAATGAGGAGATACATTTTGAATGTTTAAATTGTTTTTTTTTGGGTATAAGCCATAACAAAATTTTTTGTTGAAGTGTAATAAAATGATCAATTTATGTTATTAAATGCAGTTTTAATTTTTATTTTGATGATTTCCATACATAACTTCATATTCATACTGTAAATTGTGATTTCCAAAATAAAATAAAAACTAATAAAATAAAGTTATTTTATTTTTATAAATGAAATTTTTTTCAGTCTGATTCTTATGAAATTTGACTATGATATGTAACTTTGGAAAAGAAACACAATTTATTCCATTCGTTTTTTATTATTTAGGCCTTAGTTTTTGCAAAAATTTGACAAACTGGTTTTTACGTATTGATATTTCACTGATATTGATATTTCAAGACGTATCTCCTCCTTCAGTTTTGATGCTAGAACAAAAACAAAGACAGTTTTAGAATCCTTAGAACATTTCTAACAAACTCAGTACGGCTTTTTTCCATTTCTCATTTGTTCACTTTTTATATGGGGTCAAAATCGGCCGAAAATGAATATTTTGGTCCCATCAACACCCCGGGAGGGGGGGGTTGGGGGAATTATTGTCTGTAGCGCCATAAAATTTTGGGACCGAATAGTCCACCAACTAAGGGTCCTTTTCCAACAAAAACATGAGAAATGACCCCCGGAGCGACAGGGGCCTTGGATAATCTCCTTAAGACATGAATATTGAATATTAAAGAGAGAAATTAGATTAGATTATTAGTTAGTTTAAGCCTCCCTATCCGCAACAAAGGCGATCCAAAGAGAGGAAGGAAGAAGGCACCATATAGTATGGAATTAAGGGAAGGAAGAAGGCACCATATAGTATGGAATTAAGGGAACGCAGAATCCATGCAGAAAGGGCATAGAAACAGTAAGATGAGAAAGAAGTTCATGAAACAAGATCACAGTTAAAGAAGAAAGCAGTAGGTGCTGAAAAACAGGACAGCAGTGAACTGAAAAATGGTGGTCCTTAACATAATTAAAGCATTTCATTTCAACAAAAAGAAGGCCTACCTAACTCTCAGCTCGGGCGCTGACATTGTCCCCCTGGGAGCGCTAGTTCCCATAGATACAATAGTTGTATACCCCAGAAGAGTAAAGAGAGAAATAGCCACTTGAGGTTATTGTTTAAAAAACTCGAGCAAGAAACTGAATTCTATCTTAGAAAAGTTTACAATCCTTTATTATTTACTGATCATTAAAAATTTAATGCCTAAAAATTTATGAAATGGCATTGAAGAAATGTAAAATTTAAACATTGAAATGGCCCAAATGAACCTTCCATCATAAAGCAGTTCGATATCTTTCAGATCAAACTGAATGAGAAAAAATGAACTATTTACACGGTCGTGTGCAAAAATTTTGGAACATTTCTTTATTTTGTGTCCCCCAATCCTGAAATTACATCCCGCCTTACAGGAATATTTCACATAAACTGCGGCAAATTTCTCATGTTGGGAGAAATAAATTTTAAACAATCTAAATACAGTTTATACCTATGTACATTACTTTCAATTTTCAGAGAATTATTCCACTTCACAATTTTTTACTACCCTGAAGCAAATTTTACTACTTTTTACTACTTTACTACCTAGTAGACACCCTGATTTAGTATGGAGTTAAGGGAATGCGGAATCTATGCAGAAAGGAAAAAGAAACAGTAAGATAATAAAGAAGTTCATGAAACAAGATCAAAGTTGAAGAAGAAAGTAGTAGGTGCTGAAAAAACTGAACAGCAGTGAACCGGAAAAAAAAGATGGTTCCCAACATAAAAACAAAACATTTTATTTGAACTAAAAGAAGGCCTACCTAACTCTCAGCTCGGGTCCACACATAGTCCCCCTGGGAGTGAAAATACCCACAGATACAATATTTGTATCCCCCTGAGGGTTGGAACATGCACATTAGTATGTTAACTAAAGCAAATCAAATTGCTCTGCGCCACAAATTAAAGTTAAAGATTAGATTAGAGAAAAAAAATTAAAAAAAGGCGCTCAAAAGAGAAGAAGGCCCCATTTAGCATGGAGATAAGGGAACGCGGAATCTATACTGAAGGGGCATAGAAACAGTGAATTTGGAAAGAAGTTCATGAAACAAGATAAAAGTTGAAGAAGAAAGTAGTAGGTGCTGAAAAACAGGACAGCAATAAACCGAAAAAAAGGAGGTCCTTAAAGTAAAACAAAAAATATTTTATTTCAACAAAAAGGCGTGACACAAGCGCAACATAAAAATGTACTTTTATAATTGAAAATTTTAATAAAAAGCTTTAAAAATGAATACTTGAAACCTAAGAACAGAAAAATGTATTCCTTTTGGTAAATTTTCGTAAAATGAGCGTTATTAAACAATAATTACTTAAAACCTATCGATTTATGAGTACAATCCTTAAATTCAACGTTCTCATTGGCCAGGAAAACCAATAACCAGGAAACATTTAAATTTATGAAATTACCCAATGAAAACAAATCTTACTAAACTAATGACGCCATCGCACAAACATTTAAACCACATAAAGCAGACAAACCTTTCTTTATACAAACCGATCATAGAGACAAGTCTAATCAGTTGAACCAAAGAACATTATAGGAAAATTACACAGGCAATAATTTTTCGACGACACATACCAAAATTCAAACCCCTCTCAAAAAAAAAAAGTACCACACACAGGTCTGATAAGTACATCAGTTTTCAGTACACGGCATCTTACCGGCAGGTGTCGCGTGACCAGGCGCTCAGAGGGCCGATACTGCGTTGTCACCAGCGTACCTGCCTCCTGCACCAGCACAGGCGGCGGCTCCGGTGCAGACTCCCTGTTGGAAACACCGACTATCAACTTCGTCATGATTCTTTACTGATTCTTTCCCTCCGCTCAAAATGTATTATTCACAGCCGTGACTAGTCCATGCTGTCAATACGGTGCATTAGATAATTTCATTGTATGCTAAGTAAAAATCAATGCGATAACACGAACCACGTACGTATAAAAAAATTTAACACAAAAATCATTTGAGAACACTATAAGATTTGGTCTGCAACAAAGATACATGATTTAACCTTTGTCTACCCGCAAGAGGCACATAATGATACATGATTTGAAGTACATTTTCGTCGTTCATTGAAAAATAATATATAGAGTCCCTAAAAATGTACCTACTTTTTGGGTGTCCAGTACTCATTTATTTTGTTTTGATGTGGGTGCTTACTGACATAGATATGTACAAGTCTAATGGGTTAAATCGAACGAACATTAAATTAAAAAAATTAAAGGTCATAAGAGAAAATTTTGTTGCACCCGAAACAAAAAATACTTGAGTAATTGTGAACTGAAGGATGAGTACATTTTTTGGGTATACTTTTTATCTCAAGAGTCAAATGTGTTCCATTTGGGATGTAAAATCAGGTCTGATCTACAAATAACACGATTCAACAACCTTACTTTCGTAAAGTTAGGATTGATTAGGCTTAGTTGGGATAGAACATGTTAGATTATGATATGTTAGTCTGTGGGAGACTATGGTAAGTTAAGTTCTTTTAATCAAGTTAGGTTAAGCAAGCAAAGGATAGGTTTGGGTAGTGATTAGGAGGTCAACTCAGGGACGTTCGGGCCTAATGGGCCATTGTTGTTTCTTTGTTGAAAAAGGATCCTTAGGTGGTGGGCTACAGTGCCCCTAAAATTTTATGGGACATTAGATCCCATTATATAAAATTTTATGGGACATTAGCATTAGATTAGATCCCCCCAAAAGGAGGGAGTGTAAGGGGACCAAAAAACATGAATTTTGACCCCCATATTAAAAAAATGGAAAATGAGAATTCTGACACTATCAGTTTGTTTGCAATGTTACGAGAATTTCAAAACTGTCTTTGAAATATTTCTAGCACAAAAACTCATTGACTTCTATTATTTTAAAATATCCCTAAAACTGAATTAAAAAATAATTTTTCAATTTTTTTCTTCAAAAACTAACGCCTAAATCGAAAAAGTTACACGAGTAAAATATGTTTTATTTTCAAACATACATACACTGGCCAAATTTCAGACGAATCGGATCAAAATTAAAAATCGATGGGTTGACTCCCCCCTTAAGATAGGTTAAGTTCGAATAAGTTACAATGAATTATGCGAGTTTAGAAAGCTTGAGTAATTTTAAGATAAGTTAAAATGGAACAGGTTAAGTAGACAGGTGCAAGTTAAAAATGACCGTGAATCTTCCAACGGGTCCAAGAATACGCCAATTACGAGGGGAAGGGAGTACTATTTTTTCCAAGAGTAAAAACTGGACATAGTCAATGCCAAATCTTTGCCCTCATTATTAACGTTTATTATAATTTTTACTGTATACAGCATTCATTAGCATACATAGGATTTTATCAGGTTTCTGTTTCGCGTCACGCTTCATTTCTGCCATTGACCTTCAACACAGGTAATGAAGATACAGAAATTTTACCCTTTATAATGAAAGCATTTATGGTATTATAAATAGTTCATTCTATTCACATACTGCCACCAAATGTGACAGTGCAAATGTGTTGATGCTTGCATAGTATAATTCAAGTTGAACATCATATATACATTAAAAACTCTCAATTTCAGATCTAATTAACCCATGCATATTTGACATTTGGTTGAATTTGAATGGGCATTTGATAATGTTTGACTAATTTACACTTAATTCATATTCCATGAAAAATTGCACACCAGCCAGATTGGTTGCTGTTGGTTGTGTTTTTTTTTAACACGGTTTTTGATAGCCATAATGAAGATTTTATAAAATGAATTGATTCGCTCCTAATGCACACGGACCTGACCGGTGGAGGCTGGAAGGCCGGAGGAGTCGGGCGCTGGGCTACCCTCTCAGCTCGCTGCTGCTCAACAACCTTCACCTGAGCATGCACAAATGTAATAAGAAAAAAAGTCCCACCATTTTCTGGTTTATTTACACTTTACATGATACACATTCATACATAACGTCTGATCATTTTCTGGTTGGTTTGCACAATAGGTATTCAAACTATATTTAATTTATATTTTAAGAAATGGAATTTCAAACACGGTGCAAACTTGAATCAAGTGAGATTGCCGTTCAATTTACGATAAGTTGAGCAAATATAATGTGACGTCATTCGCCATTCAGCATGACAAAAACAATCAAACAAAAACACTCACTGAATTAAAAGAGAGTTAGTAATCTCAAGGTATTCATCATAAACTAGTCAGTCAATAGGATTATTTTAGCAGCTCACGGTTTTCCTTGCTCATAAACTTGCCCCAAAAACAAGAGGAAATTTTGCTTGGGTAAATGAAGTGAGGAAATACACTACACATAAAGTATGCGTAGGTATTGTGATTTGATCGCCTATACGCTGCCATTTGCAAACATGCTTACTTGAATATGTGTGTACGTATATAGGTGTATGTGGGCATATGGGTGTGCATATGTGCACGTACACCTGTGTGCACTAGAGTAGATAAACCAGTCGAAGGTTACATTTTATGTCATTTCTCTCCATTTCTGTGCAAGCATCAAACTAGACCGTCATGGTACCCATGTGTGTGTGTGTTTATCAATTGCAGACATTCTGCACCATATTACAAAGATAATGTGATTTTTTTTCTAATATGAAATTGTAAAGCATCCATGTAAAAAAAGCAATAAATTCGTTGTGTGATCATCCATTTATACTGCAGTATTATTGTGCTTATAGTTACATGCTTATTATAATGTGATACCTATGTTTGTTTATCAATTGCCGACAATTTGCGCCATATTTCAAAGATAATGTGATTTTTTTTCTAATATGAAACCTTTATAGGACATTAATGTTTTCTTTCTTATTCACGTCCCACAATCGTTTTCATGTTTCAGACTTAGGTAGACTGTTTTGTGCCACTATTTTTAGTACGAAACTTTATAAAATTCATGCCATAATAAAAGATATTTTCTCCGTTTCCCTCGATTGGAATTTCTGGTTTATACTGACTGGTTTACGCTGATATTCGCGCACATGCTTACTTGTATATGTGTGTACGTGTGCACGATATGCGTATGACACTAAATAGAATGCGTATGTATTGCCTCGATGTATAGAAATGCATTTGTGTATCCTTACGAGTTTGGTGTAGGTATGTGCGTGCATGTGTATGTGTATATATTTACATGTATATGTGCACGCATGTGTGTACTAGACTGACAACTAGCATTTTACTGAAGATAATGGTCTTTTTTCTGTTCACTCTCAACTTGTAACATTACCTAACTCGTCATCTCTTTATTATTGTAAAGCATTCATGTAAAAACTATACATTTGTTGTGCCGTGCGATCATCCATTTTTTGTTTAAATAAAATGCTTATTAACTAATGACCGCCATGTTAAAATTGTTGGATTAGAAATACAAAACTTATAATCTTCTTGGTCCTCATGCTTATGTGTACGTGTATACATGTATATGTATATATATGTATGAATATATATATATATATATGTATATATATACGGATGTATATTTATATATATATTTTTTTCATGCATCCTTAAAATGACACTTTTGAACATTGGCCGAAACAAGCGATTCATGCATTATTTCCTGGCGTCAAGAATTGCGAAGTTTTATGTCATGTACATGTAAACTGTCAAAAGTGTTTTCACCTCACAATGAAAATGCATCGTCCATGAAATTGTGTTGTCTCTTATCGTTATCATTACATGTATTATCAAATGTAGATTAAGCAAGATTAGGAGTACATTGCCCTCAATCATTTCTTTTCGACTAGCTAGTGACACGAGTTTTACAATACTCGTGTGTGTGTGTGTGTGTGTGTGTGTGTGTGTATCATCTAAGTGTATTAATTGTAAGAGATTTTAAAAACCAATGATGGTACTTTTGTACCATCTATATTGGAAATATACTGTTTTTCTTTTCTTTCTTTTCTTTTCTTCCTAATGAAAGGCAATCGATGATGTTTGACTCACGTAAGTACAGATGACATTTTTCAAGCACAAGATAAGTTCTGCAACTATTTACTAATTGAAAAAATGACTTGGTATTAATTTCAAAGATGTATTGTATTACATAACTTGGTTCTTACGAGCATAACTGATAGTCTTTGGAACCTTAGCTCCAACGTTGTGAAGTAAGAGATTTGTATTATTATGCAGTGGCATTCTTGAAAAACTCAACAGTACGGTTGATGGTTCTAGCGTTGCTACAGAAAACAAATACGGTTCGTTTAAGCTTCAACATGCTCAATAATTTACAAATAATAGTAGCTCCAAGCACTTCTGAATTTCTCGTTAGATAACACAAATGCTATGAGAAAGATTAGCATACTTTCCTAATAGCAGAATTTTTATCGAGTTTACTAGGGACGATTGACACGACGGACATATCCGCTCTAACCAAAAAAATTGTGCTCGTCAGGGTGCAGTGGTGTAGACAGGAGCTTGTCAAAACAGAGGAAGCAGTAACATCCCTTTGAATAAACTTTTGCAATCATTAGCACTTGAACTGATGCGGCAGGTGCATGTGACACAGTGCTCGTTTTGAGCTTCAAACAAACTCTTTGCAATCATTAGCACTTGAGCCAATACTGCAAATGCATGTGACACAGTGCACGATTTGAATAACAACATTGCATCACACTATTATTTGTATGTCCTATTACCTTTATCCAAGTTTATGAGCTAAAAAGTAGACCTGTTTCCGCAGTTGCGCCTGCTTGCCGTGCTGCTGTTGCATGAGCTCCCTATTCCGGCGCTCGGCTTGCAGGGCCTTCAGACCACGGTCCTCGGCACGCTGAGTTAGAATTTCTCTCCGGGTGGCCTCTTCTTCCGTGGCAGCTTTCTGCATCCACACAACACATTATGCTAGTAATTCGTGAAACAATGTGTGTTCGAGGAATAAAATGGATGTTTAACTTCAAAGCAGTTCAATTAATTTCCTACTTTTGTTATTTCAGGAAGTTATTCTATCCTATCCTCAAATCAACTGAATAATGACAAAAAACAGTATGAAGTCCACACGTCCTCAAATAAACCAGTAAAAAATAAGGATGTAAAAGGTGAGAACATTCAATATTTCATCTTAGTAGACAAGATTTCAACACTTTTCTTTCATCTGAAATGATTTGTTAAATCATTTTAATGTTATGGAGAAAAATCATCCCTATTTAACGAGATTACTATTATTAAGGTCTAAATAATAATTTAGGCAAATATTCAAATATGAAACTTGCTGAGTAAAATAAAACATGATGAGCATTAGCTGCATCTGCAGCTAATACTGATAGTGGTGAGCCGATTAATCGGCATTAACAAGAATTGACATTTGTTATATTAGGGTGGCCAGTACTCATAGGGTAGATTTTTTTATCAGAATTTTCTTGACCGGACCCCCTAAAAAGGTGAGGTTGATAGAAAAAATGACACTGGTAAAGTTTCAGACCATTTGAACATCTTTAACCCGTGCCCCAACGGCCTCAAAGTTCTGAAAAATGGCATTTTTCGCGATTTTTAAGAACTTTGAGGCCGTTGGGGCACGGGTTAACCATGTTCAAATGGTCTGAAACTTTACCAGTATCATTTTTTCTATCAACCTCATCTTTTTAGGGGGTCCCATCAAGAAAATTCTGTGAAAAAAATCTACCCTATGAGTACCGGCCACCCTATTGTTACATGTTAAAAATTGACTATTTTTATCCAAAATTTAGAATGTCAAGAGAGTACATTGATCGCTGCACTAGCACATATTTTAATTCATCTCTCATTGGCAGGTAAAATTCATTTATGAATCCTTTCAAAGCTCAACAGTTTCTAACAGTTTCTAACAGTTAAAGTACATCAAACGATACCATGCAAAAACGAGCAGGTTTTATACTTCACTTTATCATTAGTGAAGCATGTAATACTTACTCATCTTTAAAATGGTTGAACCAAAAAAATTTTAATTACCCAGAAAGAGTAACTTTCTATGGTTTCAATTTATTTTCTTTAT
Organism: Morinoia aosen; assembly: GCA_030386875.1. Classification (NCBI taxonomy): domain Eukaryota; kingdom Metazoa; phylum Arthropoda; class Malacostraca; order Amphipoda; family Talitridae; genus Morinoia; species Morinoia aosen. The sequence goes on from CM059568.1 coordinate 48,045,126, forward strand.
GAGAACTAAAACAACTCATTTATTGTTGAATACAAGAATAAGTTTTTTGTTAATTTTAGATGCATATTTTTCCTTACTGGAGAATATATCCAAAAAACCTTAATTTTTCGAGGATCAGTGTGATATATTGAAATGTGAACTTTAGAAAAATACTAAATGTTTTCTTTTCAATTTCACAAAATAGCGAATAAAAATTTTTACTTAAACTCAACATTACAGATTATGCAGTGAATTGAATAATCAATACCTCACATTGTCTCCTACAAGTTGAGCATCTTAAGTGCATCATGTTGATATGGCATGATGCCATTTCTCATATTATGAAATATACTTCAGTAGAGATGAAAGCAATGGCCTGTAATTGATGGATGAAGCCAAAATATCCACGAACTGATTACAGAAATATTCAAAATGTCATTATGTTACTTGACTACCATCTAGCAACAGTAAAGGTGATCTCAAGAGAATGATGAGAAGGGAACATCTAGTATGGACTGGTGGAAACATGAAATTTATGCACAGGGTGCGTTCCCACACAGGATACCCCCCTGCGCATAGAAACAGCAAGTCATGAAGGTAGAGGAAAAAAGAAGAGATAGCGAAGAAGGTAACAAAATTGAGTGAATCACAATGGGCACAAAAGATTTGTTATCAAGACCTATCTAAAGCTGAAGTAACTTAACAGTATCTTTCTGCAGACATCAGTCCCCATCGCATGAGATAGACAAACTTAACACTTTGACAGCGACTACTAAATATTAAGTTCAATGCCAAACTCAAATTTGAAGTCAACTGTACTAAACTATTTTAAAAATACCAAAAATGAACGGGATCATTCCTTCATTTAGCTCTGATTAAGTAATTAAAAAATTGAGTTTGCTACTACTGGTCAGGCAGCAGCACTATGAAAATTACCTCCGTGTACCACCAGTGGTGCACGTTGCAGTCAAAGTGTTAACTAACCTCAACACACTACCTATCCCATGCCTCCTCGGGTGATTTAAGCTTGCTTTATTTTTTGGCGTCTCGCTACTTGAGCCGTCACAGGCACTCACTACATCATGTATCAGAATTTAAATGTGTTTATAGTACAGAGGTAATGTGATATACAGTACATTAAAGCAGTAATTTTAATTGTTTACATGATTTTTGTCGTGTTTCACTTTCCAGTTGAGGAACCAAAAAAATGCTCCTAACTTCTGACATATAGATTTGTTAGGTAAATAATAAATATGAATTATATCGAATCGGCATCTGTGCTGGCACATCCTTAGCTGCAGCACACCTAATAGAAACTTCATAATACTTCAACTCATAGAAAAGAAGTGTTTTAACACATTCCCTGCATATTAGGCCACATGTGTACGGACAGGTAATTTTCCCATTTGTATACAAGTATAAATGAATGATTTTTTCATCTGTTTTATGACCTTTTTAAAAAATAACTTATGCAAGGTAAAATGTTATTGTGCAATTATATTTTCATGTTTATTAAGACAAATAAAATTTAATTAAGCAGTAAAGTCAATTTCCCTATTTTGCTACTCTCAACCTAACCAAACTAACAGCCACGGAAAGTCGTTTATCGAACTTTGTTAACACGTTGACTGTGACGGGTTAAACTGAAGTTCAATACCCAACTCAAATTCAAAGTCAAAAGTAGTTAAAAATTTTATAAATAGTAAACATTAACTGGGTATCTTAAATGCCATTAATTTACTTGTGGGTCATGTCACCACTTTTAATCAATGGTTTCCTTTTGATGTTATGGTTAGGTTAGTTAGTTTAGCTTAATTAAATTATTAACTTTTAATATTTTTCATTTTTATTTTGTTTCAGGCCAAAAAGAATCTCTGAGACCTTCCAAGAACTGAAGAGGAAGCTGTCCACCTTTCTCCATCCAAAGGAATTCTACTGACTGAGACGTACTGCAAGAATGCCATCCAATGAAGCTATACTTTGGTTCTCGGATCTTTTGGAAGTGCAACAGAAAGAACTGTAAAAAGCAAATTGGACTCTGCACTGGAAACTGGCTGACCAACTCACATATTGCCTTTGATACTGGGCTTTGCTTTACATATGTCTGGTGTTGGGAACATCCCCCAGTCAAATGGTGCAAGCAAGAACTGGGAACACCAGTGTCATTAACTAGAACAATTTTTTGCAAGAGGTATGTTTCAATTGCTTAGCCAACATAGAGAACACAAAGATCAGAGGCAAAGGGAGTCTGTTCACAAACGTAAGAATAAAACTGAACGCATTTTACATCAACAATGGATCTTCAGAGAAATCTGCCGTAAAACAAACGAGTGCTTCCTGGTTCTCAAATTCCTAATCACTCTGCTGAAAATTTCTGTGCCGCCATTGTAGACATCATCGATGATGCAATCATTTACTCTGACAGCTAGCAAGGATTTCAGTCTACCAAGCTTGAGGATGCTGGCTTCCAACATTTCAAGGTTAATCAATACAATTTTGTCAAACCAGATACCGGAAACCACACCCAGCATTTCTAACGCTTGTGGGAATCAGCAAAATAGAGGAACAAGCATCATCGAGGGGCAGCTCAACACCATCTAGACAGCTACCTGGCAGAGTTCATGTGGAGGAGTAAGGTACCCCACCGGATGTAACCCATTCGATGCCATCCTTGAGGACATAACCGAGTTCATGCCTAGAATAAAATGATTGTTGTTGTTTTGTGACAAATAAATAACATTTCAGAAGCAAAACCTCTAATTTTTACCCTTTAGGAAACCCCCTCCTAGTAGCTAAGGGTGATGATTGTGGCATGCTGTCGGCTACCCTCCTGTAGGGAGGAGAAGCCTGGTATGTATGTATGTATGTATGTAGGAAACCCAAAAAAGTGGTGACACATAACCCACAAGCACTGCCATTAATTTAAAGAGGTTGTCAAAAATTTTTCTAACAACCCATCGATGGGTCATTTTGTAGCTGGAAAAATTTGAACAAAACCAACCGGTGGGTCGTATCGCAAGTAACGGGTTAAGATCCTTGCCTGCTCTAAAGCAGCTCTGTGTGCTTGTCCAATGCTGTAGACAGCAACATCAAGTTTATCCTGCAGGAGCTGCAGTTTCTGGTCATGTTGCTGCTGCCACTGCTCTGCAAGTTGTTGCTTCAATTTGGCAACTTCATTTTCCCTGGCTTGTTCTACCGCTCGGCGACGAGCAGCACTCAACTCGTTAGCTTGATGACGTATCTGCAAAAAAGAGCTGAGTTAAATTTTCATCACCACGAACATATTTAACAAAGAAAATGCTTTGATCCCCACAAACATGGTTAACAAAAAAAATGTTACAACACCTCAGCCACCAATATTTATAGCAGTAAACTTAAATGCTTGCAACAGCTTTGGCTAAGGAGACAATCAAGCCCAACATTACACTAGTCTAGTACAGTTAATGAAGTTTAGGGCAACGGAATTTGATCTTTTAATTTTGAAATTGACTGTAGGCGTGACCATTGTTTAAATAAGTAACTCAAAGGCTTAAAAATGGTGAGGTTGAAATATTTAGTAAGTTTTTACATTCAGTGGTGCAATGTTTTGCAGCATACGTATGAGCATCACAATACACACCCAATATTGCTCATTCACCATAAATAATGCACTATTTCTTCCTGTACAAGAAGAAGCAAGAGAGATGATCTTGATAATTTGGGCTATGGTCACTGGCTAGTCTTCAAAAAATTAGATGTTAGTTTAAGCCTCCTTAACTGCAACAAAGGCATTCCCAAGAGAAGAAGAATGAAGTCACTATGCAGTAAGGGCTTGAAGGAAGATTTAGATTAGTCGTTAGTTTTAGCCTCCCTACCCAGCAACAATTGCGATCCAAAGAGAGGAAGGAGGAAGGCACCATTTAGTATGGAGTTAAGGAAAAGCGGAATCTACGCAGAAAGGCATAGAAACAGTTAGTTGTGAAAGAAGATTATGAAACAAGACCAAAGTTGAAGAAGACAGTAGTAGGTGCTGAAAAACAGGACAGCAGTGAACCGAAAAAAGGTGGTCCTTAACATAACAAAAACATTTTATTTCAACAAAAAGAAGGCCTACCTAACTCTCAGCTCAGGCCCTCACATTGTCCCCCTGGGAGCGCTAGTTCCCATAGATACAATAATTGTATCCCCCTGAGGGGGGGCTTGAAGGAATGCCAAATTTATGCACAAGGTATATAGAAATAGTAAGTTCATAAAGTAGTTTATGAAACCAAATAGAAGTTGAAGAAAGTAATCGGTGTTGGAAAACAGGAGAGCAATGAACCAAATAAAGATAGTCTGTAACACAAACAAAATAAACCTATTCTATTTCTACACAAGGAAGCATTTAGCTTAAGCTTAAAACCTCACATATTCCCCCTGGGAGCACTAATTTTATGGATACAATAGTTGTGTCCTCCTCCTGAGGGGACCTACCTGCAGTATCCTGGATATTCTTTGCTTTTTGGTTTCTTCGGCAAGTATTTCCTTCACTTTCTCTTCAGTAGGTCGCAGGTTTTTCCTTCCTTGAACGTCCATAAGACAATAGGAAGGCAATATCTTCATTTGTCAAATTGCACTCATAAATCATCTGTAAATGAATAAGTAATTGCAAATGACAGATGGCCATAACTATTTGTTGTGTAACTTGCCTAGTTTGATAATCATCCAAATTAAGCACACACGTTATATGTTTAGTAGCTAGGAGGTCTCAGAAATTAACAATAATAATTATTCTAATAACAAATATTGTATTGCAGTAATAAAATGAATTATTATCGACATCCTTGTATAATTTCAAGCCATATTATCTTTTTTACATGCTCTTCAATTTGTTGAAATGTATCAATACAATAGATCCAAACACAGTTTTACCAAATCCAAATCTTGAGATAACTTGAGATTTCATTACCCTTGACCTTGCTATTAATTGTTGAAGTTTAACCTTTACTTAAATGTTATCCATTAACATAAATCATTAAAATAACTCATTATCTGAATAAATCAAAATATGCCTTAACCTTAAGGAGATCATCCCAGGCCCCTGTCACTCCGGGGGTCATTTCTCATGTTTTTGTTGGGAAAGAACCCTTAGGTGGTGGACTATTCGGTCCTAAAATTTTATGGCACTACGGACAATAAATCCCCGACCCATTTTGACCCCATATAAAAAGAGAACAAATTGGAAATGGAAAAAAGCCCATTTGAGTTTGTTAGAAATGTTCCAAGGATTCTAAAACTGTTTTTGTTCTTGCATCAAAACTCGATGATGAGTCTCATTTTGAAATATCAATATCAGTGAAAAGCACCAAAATCTTTAATTTTCGAGGCCATTTCAACCCCATATAAAAAGAGAACAAATTGGAAATGGAAAAAAAACCTATTTGGGTTTGTTAGAAATGTTCCAAGGATTCTAAAACTGTCTTTGTTTTTGTTCTAGCATCAAAACTGAAGGAGGAGATACATCTTGAAATATCGATATCAGTGAAATTTCAATACCTAAAAACCAATATGTCAAATTTTTTCAAAAACTAAGGCCTAAATCAAAAAAATAAATGGAATAAATTGTGTTTCTTTTCAAAGGTTACAAGTTATAGTCAAATTTCATAAGAATCAGACTGAAAATAACAATATAATAAGAATCAGACTGAAAATAACACAATTTTCACAATTCATAGTGTGAATATGAAGTTATGTATGGAAATTGTCGAAATAATAATTAAAACTGCATTCAATTACATAAATTGTTCATTACATTACACTTCAACAAAAAATTTTGTTATGGCTTATACCCCAAACAACCAAATTTCAACATTCAAAATGGGACTCGTCCTTGAGTGTTGATGCTAGAACAAAACCAAAGACAGTTTTAGAATCCTTGGAACATTTCTAACAAACTCGAATTAGCTTTTTTTCAAATTCGAATTTTTTGAAAAAATATATAGTTCTAAACCAAAAATTTTTTGTTGATTTTAGAAATTTCAAAAAACATGAAAAATCGAAAAAATTTGAATTTGAAAAAAAAACATTTGAGTTTGTTAGAAATGTTTCAAGGATTTTAAAACTGTCTTTGGTTTTGTTCTAGCATCAAAACTCAAGGACGAGTCCCATTTTGAATTATCAATAAAAACCTCATTTTTCGTCGAAAAAAAATAAGGCCTAAATCGAAAAAATTACACGAGTAAAAAAGGTTTACTTTCACAAAATACATATACTGGCCAATTTTCAAACGGATCGGACGAAAAAAGTTGAAAAACCGGGATGATCTCCTTAAAACTAAAAATAAATTAAGTAGTGCTTCCAGAAAACTTACCACATATTATCTATATTTAGTACACTGATTTTAGGAAAATTTTGGTCATCTTTTGAGTGGTAAATTAGATTAGATTGAGCCTCCTTAACTGTAATAACATCATTCCAAAAAGAGGACAGATGAAGGGACCATTTAAGATGATGAAGTGAAGAGAATGCAGAATCTATGCAGAGTATGTGTTTTCACACAAGATCCATTATGCACAAGAATATTAAGCTAGGAAGGAAGGTCATAAAACAAGATAAAAGTTGATGATGAAAATTAATGGTGCTGAAAAACACGACATAAGTGATTAGAAAAAAAGATGGTCCATAAATAAACAAGTATTACTCTTATTTCAACAAAAAGAAGCCCTACCCAACTATTAGCTTAGAATCTCATCCAGTCTCTCTAGAAGAGTTTTGTGCAGCAAACTTTGATGCAGATGATGTGCAACCTACAATTTAGCCAAGGAAGATATCCCAAACAGAAGATGACAAATATGATATGAATAATTTTGAACAACAATATCATTACTGAAAAATTATAAGGATTTCAAATAGTTTTCACAAAAAATTTAAAAAAATTCAAGCTACTGAGAAGTGGTATCATATTTTAAAGACATCTAGAAAACAGACATGACATAAATGCAAGGTTCTATGAGATGATACAAATAGAGTATAATTTCAGAATTGGTGGACCAAAAACTACAGGAACCAAGATATCTGTTCTAAATGATACCTTTATTTCCTGGAGAATACAGCATTTATGCTTTATTTTTAATATACTACATTCATCAGCCGAACCATATTATTTAAAATTTTATTTTAGAACGACTTAGATGACGTACAAACCTGGGTATCTTGTTTAGAGTTATCTTTAAGTTCTTAGAAAAAGCAAAAAAATTGAATGAAGTTATCATCATTCTGTTGGTCAGCTATTCAATTAGAAAAATAAACATTGAAATCTATCTAATGCTGCTTTTAAACATGAAAGAAGAATAAAATAAAACTAATCCATTACTGAACAAATTAAGTGAACAAATTAAGCAGTGGCGCTTATATGTAACAGACAATTACTGAGCAGTTTTAAGGACACCATCCTGGGCCCCTGTTGCTCTAATGAGCATTTTTCATGTTTTTGTTGGAAAAGAACCCTTAGGCAGTGGACTATTCGGTCCTAAAATTTTATGGCGCTACGGACACCAGATCCCCCCCCCCCCCCCGGGAGGAGGGGGAGGGGGGTAAGATAAGGAGACAAAAATCTTTAGTTTTCTATCCCATTTTGACCCCATATAAAAAAAAACAGGATAAACAGGATATATATAATTTTACAACATACTCTTGTTAGATATGTTACAAGGATTCTAAAACGGTCTTTGGTTTTGTTCTAGCATAAAAACTCAATGAGTTGATACATCTTGATATATATATATATATATAAATATGAAAATGAACTAAAAACCAATATGTCCAATTTTTCCCAAAAACTAAGGCCTGAATAAAAAAAGGAATAGAAGAAATTGTGTTTCTTTTCAAAAATTACATATTATAGTCAAATTTTGTAAGAATCAGACTGAAAATAAAAAATTTCATAATTTTTTAAAAGAAATAATTTTTTTTTTCTTTGGAAATCACAATTCACAGTGTGAATATGAATTTATGCATGGAGATTATCAAAATAAAAATGAAAACAGCATTCAATTGAATAAATTTTCCATTATATTACACCTCAACAAAAAATTTTGTTTATGGCTTATACCCAACACCTCTTTCAACATTCAAAACGTATCAAACTGATTTTTGATGCTAGAACCAAACCAAAGACAGTTTTAGAATCCTTGAAACTAGTGATATATCGATGTATCGGTCATTTTTACTGGTATCAGTATCGGCAAAATTCGTCTGATACTTCACCGATACTTTCCAATAATAAGTATTTATCATGAAAATGAAGGTCATAAATCGTGAAAGTAAAAGTATCTAACCTAATAAAACTTGTTGTGTGTTTATTTACATATTTATTGATATATTTAATTGGAGTCCGCTTCTTGACAAACGTAGGATATCTGAGTGCGCGGTATCATGGATACTGAATATCTCCGTGTAACATGTAACATTGAAAGATGGCCCTTGCATGCATTGATATGTTTGATATTTTATCAGGATAGCATCGGTTAGGATAGGTTAGGACAAGAAAGGTTGAGTAATGTTGACGGAATTTTTTCACGGGCCACCTAGCTAAACGATGACATTGTATATAGAATTTCCACGGGTCCTGCTACTGCCTAAAAATATCCTTAGTTTATTTGTTTGGAGTCTGCTTCTTCCATTTCTCTGTCCCACTCATATAGATAGCCATAATGACCGTATCTGTGATACGAGTTTCACCAGTGTGCAAGTACAATAATATTTTTTATCACGGGTACTGTTATGATAAATATATTTGTTATTCATCCACGTCTGGAAAATTTGCTCAAGAAAGGGATTGAATCCTGTCATTTTTGGTGGGCCGTGCACACTAGTAATCAAATTAAGAGCCTATTCATACTTAGTAAATCAGTTAGCTAACTGTTCAATTACAGCGTTTAATCAGGCCCGCTAACTGAATTGACTACTTTTAATTCCCGATGAGTCACGTACGTTCAGTGGGTGTATACTATGTAGCATGAATAGTTTAGCTCAGTAAAAACACAGTAGCAACATGTAACGACCACGAGCCTAATAACGTTTAGTTACTGGAAACCGACCTGTCAGGATGCCGGCCAGACGGGGAATAGCTACTCAGGCTTAAATAGCTAAGGCCAGATACGAGGTCAAAGTACGGCACGGACAAATACTAAGAGCGTTTATTTACAAGGGAACTAGGATAGTTTAACAGAACGGAATCGGGGCGTGTCTTGCGGTAGCCGCCTCTCTCACACGAGATCGTAATTCTACCGCTGACTTAACACCCCGGCAGAACACCCTAAGTTCCAACAGATAAAAGAGGCATAGGATTCGGGCAAGCACGACAAAGGTCACTTACGAACATCAGGCAACCAGCTTTATTGGCCTGCTCGTAGACAAGTGCACCCTACGACGGTCCTGACGCAACAACTAGCTACGATCGAGCAACCGCCCATTTTAACTGCCGCCAGGCAGCCGCGGGACGGACCTCTATGTGACTCATAGCTCTACGGTCGAGGTACAAAACCAGTAGCGAACCATGTTCGCTACACTACTTTCCTCCTCAATTTAGCAAGGGAGTCACCGCTCGTACTGAAGCCTATACTACTCTAAAACAAGATGACAAGTGTCTCCGCATTCAAGTTCATACAAACACAGTACATTCGTACGCACTGAGCAATTTGACAACTACTTATAAGGTCTACTATGTACATCATCGTTCTACAATTTATAATATTATGCGACATCACGGTTCTTCCGTCTTCCAAGTTCCCGCCAGTCTCGCAGGTGACGACGAAACGCCCGGCTGCAGATTTGCCGAGTGCATGCTGACACGACCGCAGATTGCACACGGGCGACTGCTCCTCCATACTGCAAACCGGCGCTGAGCAGGCTTCACTTTGGTAGCCAAACAGGCGGCAGAAGTCCACCTCCCATGGCGTGCCCAGCTCGCAACAGAGACCACGATCTCTGAAGAGTATGCGCCTCCGCCCGTCACATCCGACCCGGACATCCAAAGGGCTTCACACCAGTCGGGTTGCGATGGAAGGCAACCATCAGCACCGGCCGCGCCTCAGAAGACATCTGCAGGGGCGGGACGCGAACAGGCAGCCCAGGTCGGACCCTCGCACCCCGTGCTACGGTGGCCCATCGCCTGCAGCAACAGATCCCCGGGCCTGAAACAAAAACAATTCGAGCAGTATCGAAGTAGACACTCAGCATTTATAATCTAACCTCTTTTTAGGTCTCAATCGAGGCAATATTTCATCTTCTGGCTCCGAAGGTTCCGTTCTCCGCCAAGTATTATCACCGGCACTCACCTCTGTTACCTCCAAACACCCTGCGTCGTTACCCCTTTCGTCACCTTCCTCCACCGGGGTAGAAGTTCGTACATCTGGGCGCGCTCTCTCCAATGGCGACCACCCTGCGAAACCTGAAAAATCGGAGGTGCCTTCTGCTGCAGCTCCGCTTTCACTCGCCTCTCCCTCGCTCACGAAGGGTCTGTGTTCCGCTTCCAGCGCCTCTGTTCTCATTCGCAACAGGGGAGGATCCGGGTACTGGCCAATGAACCCCGAAAAGTCGAGGCTCTCCTCACACGGCGGAAGATCCGGGTACTGCCCGATAAATTTCGAGAAGTCCCCGCTCGTGTCGTTGCCCGTCACCTCCTCCTGCTGCATCGCCGGAAATGGTGGCAGCGGATGAATTGGGCGACCCAACCACTCATCCTCCACGGGAGCCACTTGGTCCTCTTGCATCTCTCCTGCTGCGCCAGCCCCGTCTTCCTTCGGCCCCACTTCTCGACGGGTCCTCTTGCGTGGCTGCCTCTGTGGCAGACCTTCTGCCTCGTTCTTCCTTTCGGGTTGCACTGGCTGGGCCTGACCCATGTCGTTTCCATGGTATTTCTTCAATTGCCTCACGTGCACCTTGAAAGGAGCTCTTCGCCGCTGCAGATCCCGTATCTTATAGGTGACCTGGTTCCTGTCAACCTCCAGCACCTCGTAGGGACCCTGGAACTGTGGGGCGAGTTTATGCCTCTCGTCCTCTCGTGCGTAAGGTACCCGCCGCAGGACCAGCTCTCCCACTGCGAACGGTCGGAACTTCGGTCCAGCGGGTCGCCACATCCGGGGTGGCCTTGGCAGATCTGGCACCGCAGCCTCCTTCACGAAGAATTCACTCGGGGCTCGACCGGTCTCACTGTGGGTAAGTCTATTGTACTGGGACATCACTCTTGCTATTTCCAGATCCCAGCTCCCAGGGTTACCAGCGCAGGCCGTGGCGAGTCTCTCCTTGATGGTCCGGTTGAGTCTCTCCACCGCTCCATTGGTATGCGGCGCATAGGCGATTGAGCGCTCATGCCGCACCCCGTACCTGTCCAACAATTGTCCGAACAACCTAGCTCGAAACTCGGGACCATTGTCGGACCGCAAAATTTTAGGGGTTCTAGGGCAACTAGCCAATATACCATACTCCAATGCACGCGCAACTCCCGGCGCAGCTTTTGAACGTATAGGTATTGCGTGTCCAAATTTGGAACATAAATCAATACCCACCAATAATCCTATATGTCCTCTGGGAGTACGCGGCAATTGCATCAAATCAACCGCATAAATATCATACGGCGCCGTGCACTTAGCACTCAACCCGTACAGCGGGTAATCTTTTGCACTTACTCCTTTATGCAACTGGCACGTCCGACATTCTCTTACCACTTCCCTGATAGTCTTGTATGGGCTGGGATGGAAGTAACACCGCCGGAATGCCTTGCTAACCTTAGCCTGCCCCGCATGTGCTACATGTTCATGAAACTGTGTAACTAAGCCCTTCAATTGACTGTCTGGAATGACTGGTAGGAACTTTTCCTCACCCCCTAGCTTATATTTGTAACATATGGCACCGCTATGTAACACTAAGCTATTAAAATGTCGTCGCAAATATCCTAATGCTGGGTCTTTTTCCTTCTTTTCCAGAGCCTCGCGCACCCTCACCAACCTCTGGTCCTGCAGTTGATGCGGCGCGAACATCTGTATATCCTCTCCTAACCGAAGGTCAGCCAACTGGCAAGCACCCTCCTGGCTACCTTGCCCGTGAGGCGCTGCTACATTGACCCTTTCTGCTGGTATACCTGCTATGATAACATTAAAATGCACGCCTCCTTTGCATTCCAGTTTAACAGTTCCCTTCTCCCCCACAGGATTAGCAACAACCAACCCTCCTGGCTTGCAAACCACCTCCACTCTCAAGTCAAATAACTGCGCAAACGCCACGAGAGCCTCCCATGGAGGGAAAACATCCGGATTTTTCCAACTCGAAATCATCCTACGATCCGCGGCCTTACCAGTCCTACCGAATGCTTTGGGTTCCTGCAATAATCTGTCTATCGCCTGCTCTCGGAGCGTCAACGCGTCTCCCAGACCCGAGGCTCGGCTCAATGCCACAAACAAAGAATTTGGGCCCCCCTCTACTTCGGCTACCTGGTACTCCCCACATTCTGGCTCAGGAGCATTCTCGTCTCCCTCTGGAACTGACCAAGGAAAATTCACCCGGGACAGACAGTCAGCAACTACATTAGTTTTCCCGGGCACATACTCGATGCTATACTGACCAATAGCCAAGTCAGCCAACGTCCTCATCAGTCGGTCGTCGGTACGCTTCATATTGTGAAGATATATCAGAGGCTGATGGTCCGTTCGTATCACATATTTCCTACCACTCAAGTAAATTCTAAAGTGATTTACTGCAAACCTGATTGCCGCTAGCTCTTTGTCCGTTGCGCTGTATCTCATTTGGGCCTTATTAAAACTGACCCCGGCATAACCGATCACTCTTTCTTGACCGCTTTGCACCTGAGACAGCACCGCGCCAGCTCCCCATCCGCTAGCGTCAGTCGTCAACACGAATGGCTGTCCCGTCACAAAGTCTGGGTATGCTAGAATTGGGGCGGTCACCAATACGGTTTTCGCGTCCTCAAATGCTTGCTGGCACTCGGCAGTCCATTCCCATTTCCCCGTGGCTGTCGCCAGGTATAAGGGGTGCAGCAAATTAGCGGAGTCTTTTATAAAACTCTTATAATAATTCACCATACCCAGGAAGGATCTTAACTGCCGCACCGTTCGTGGCACTGGAAACTCTTGGATCGCCCCTATATTCTTTTCTAGCGGACTCACACCAAGTCTACCGACGGAGTGACCCAAGTAATCGACCTGCTCTTGAAACAAACAACATTTTTCCAAGTTCAGCTTGAGCCCGTGAACCCGAAGCCGGCCGAACACTCTCTCCAGCGCCTGGACATGTTCAGCAAACGTCCCACTGGCGACCAAGATATCGTCAAGGTAAGCCTGCACAGAGTCACTCGGTAGCCCCTTAATTACTAAACTTATTAGCCGTGAGAACGTAGCCGGCCCGTTGCATACTCCAAACGGAAGCCTAGTGAATTGATACAGTTCCGTACCAGTAGAGAAAGCAGTCAGTTCTCGCGAAGATTCAGTCAGAGGCACCTGATAATATCCCGACTTCAAATCAAGCGTAGAAAAATAATAATTTCCCGAAAGTTTGTTTATCGTATCTCCTATATGAGGCAGCGGAAAACAGTCTGGTTTTGTCAAGCTGTTTAACATTCTAAAGTCCACACAAAGTCTTAGTTTTCCGTTCTTCTTCCTAACTGGCACTAACGGAGACGACCATGGTGACTTAGATGGCTCAATAATACCTTTTTCCGCTAATAGTTTTACCTCTAGGTCGATTTCCTCTTTCATGGGCCCCGGGTAACGTCTATTTCTTTGTTTTACAGGCGCTGCACCCTGAACATCTATATGGTGCCGCACTGTCTCGGTACACCCCACGTCTGCCTCATCTGTCGCAAAAACGTCTTTATGCGCAGTCATCAGTTCAGCAACTATCGTCCTTTGTTCTGCAGTCAGATCCGTATCGTCCAAGCTAAGGTCACCCGGCACCTCGTCCATCTCTTCATCCTGCTCTACTTCTTCCCGACACAAAGCCACCAAAGTACCTAGTCTTGTGTGCTTGGCTAACCTCACATCACTGTCAAATGGGTTCATTACTTCTACTCGAATATGTTCATCGTCTACGACATTTACTGATGAAGCTACCATCAATGGACGAGTCCCATTATCGACTGGCTCTAAATACCCTTCAAATTTATTTGGTGCCCTCTTCACTTGAGCGGACAAACGCAACATCTGCCTAGAAGGTACAGTCACTTCCGCCGCACTGAAAACTGGAAATTCCGCTCTGCGCGAAGTCATCACCTTCAACCGGGCTATTCTTGTACGATCTTGACTACTTCCTTTCTCCAACGTCCTATCTGATGCATTCAACGTAAGTTTGAAGCTATCAAGAAATTCCAAGCCCAACACACAACTGAATGACTGTACCGGCTCAGTCATCACCAAAAACCTATGCCTTGGGAACTTAGTTCTGCCAATCGTTACTGCCAAGTATATCTCACCTTCTATTCGAATCTCGTTTCCTGAAATTCCTACAACATTATCAACGGCGGAAGCGCGAAGTTTTCCCTGAACATCTGGAATTCTATGGAGCAGCTCTTCTGTAATTAACGAGATCGATGCGCCTGTGTCTAACAGGCCATCGACCTGTAACTGCCCAACCTCAACAACCACCGAGTACGACACCGCTACCTCACGCTTCTGCCGTACCATCTCAATATTTTGGGGACTATCATGACACTGCTCCGGCTGTGCCCCTTCCAAACCGGAGTCACCTAGTTTCCCGACTGTCGACCTGGTTTATGCGCACACTGAAAACTGCGATGTGTGATTTCTCCACACCAAACACAAGCTGCGCATTTCTCCAAAAATCCCTGACAGTCCTTCATCAAATGCCCCTTCTTGCCACAATACGCACATTTCAACCCGCGTTCTGAACTAACAACTTCCCCGAATCTGTCTCTTTGTGCTACCTGCTGTGTACAGTCCCGCACAAAATGTCCCTCCTGTCCACAACGAAAACAACGCATTGATCTGGCCGGCCCGCGTTCCTGGTGTTCAATGTTATCATTATTTGTTTCTGGCGCGTATGGCGTCGCTAAGTAAATTTGTTCCGCTCGAGTATTATTCCCCATTCTTTCCTCGGTAGCTGTCATATCGGCCTCCAAACTGGCTGCTAGTCGGGCCACTGCACTGAGTGCAATGGACTCCTGCTGGCCAACGAATAACTTAAGCCGACGTACCAGCTCCGGTGCTAGGGAACTAATAAATTTATTTCGAGCCAAGAGTTCTTTGCCCTCTTTTCCTACACTATCCACTTTTGCTACTAGCCTTTCAAGCCTAATACTATAGCAAGTCAGTGATTCACCCCTATTTCTTTCTGCCCGCAAGAATTCTGTGTACCCATCATCACTTAATTTTTCGTGAAGCTCTAGTTCCTGAATCAACCTATTTTTTACTTCCCCATAGTCAGCTCCCGTTCCGTATGCTTGAACTATATTCTTGGCTTCCCCCTCAAGAAATTCTGGCAATTCCTGAACCCAAGCCGACTTGTTTTCCTGGTACTTAGAACTTACATAATTCTCAAATTTAGTCAAGAAAACCGAAACCTGACCGTCGCCAGACTTGCCCGAAAACTTCCCCGGTGGGGGCAACTTGTCTGAACGTAAGCCCTTGATTGCTTCTGTGAGACTAAGCATTACGTTAGCTAACTCCGCTCCTGTTTCCATCCTAAATTAAGCCCAAAAATGTCTACTGTCAGCAACGATAATAAGTTCTATTAAAAATTCCAATTTATTGCACTACTCCTTATCCTACCGACTGTCCCCGCATCTGAAGCCAAATCCCACTTCTGACACCAAATGTAACGACCACGAGCCTAATAACGTTTAGTTACTGGAAACCGACCTGTCAGGATGCCGGCCAGACGGGGAATAGCTACTCAGGCTTAAATAGCTAAGGCCAGATACGAGGTCAAAGTACGGCACGGACAAATACTAAGAGCGTTTATTTACAAGGGAACTAGGATAGTTTAACAGAACGGAATCGGGGCGTGTCTTGCGGTAGCCGCCTCTCTCACACGAGATCGTAATTCTACCGCTGACTTAACACCCCGGCAGAACACCCTAAGTTCCAACAGATAAAAGAGGCATAGGATTCGGGCAAGCACGACAAAGGTCACTTACGAACATCAGGCAACCAGCTTTATTGGCCTGCTCGTAGACAAGTGCACCCTACGACGGTCCTGACGCAACAACTAGCTACGATCGAGCAACCGCCCATTTTAACTGCCGCCAGGCAGCCGCGGGACGGACCTCTATGTGACTCATAGCTCTACGGTCGAGGTACAAAACCAGTAGCGAACCATGTTCGCTACAAACATAAAATTATTATCCTTTTACAATTAAAAACCTATATAGTTTGAGAAGATTTCTATTACTTAACGAATTTGACAGGCTAAAAAAAGTAAACCAAATAAATAAAGTTGAAGGCAAATTTCAAGGTTTTTGTAAATTTAGTATAGGAGTAGCTGAAAATTCCATTCTAATTTAGCATGTAAATTATCATACATTACGAATCTTGCATTTTTCTTCTATTTCAAGATGTTAGAAAAACTCAAGAATGATCTTATAGTTGGTTGCGTATTTGCGGATATTTTCGGTTTTGGGGCCTATCGAATTTTAATGTTTTCTTTTTGTGAAAATATGTATTTTTATAAAATATGTCTTTACGTATTTATGCAAAAATATGTATTTTGGTGTGAAAAACACGAAAATGATTACCATTTTGTGGAAAAATTATTCATTAAGTGTTACTAACCTAACCTAACCTAACCAAGAGTAAAATTTCAAACACTTCACTGTTCATCATGGTGAAAACTTCGTGGACCCTGCAACAGGTGCACACACTCAAATGATTGAGAGTGTATGGCATAGTCTAAAAATGAAAAAACGTCAGGGAGGCATTCATCGACAAATGATGGACTCATATCTGTATGAATTTGCGTGGCAAAAACGTACCATGAAACCGCAGTATTTTCATAAAATATTAATAAGTATAAGCAAATTTCAAGCTTAATAAATAATTTTTCCACAAAATGGTTATCATTTTCGTGTTTTTCATACCAAAATACATACTTTGTCGAAAAGAAAATATTACAATTTGATAGGCCCCAAATCAAAAAGAGCTGTGTTTGCTTCTGCACACAGTGTGTGTTGGTACATACATACACTACTTGCGTTCACGCTGCTATTTCTGAGACTAAATGCTACATTATATTACTAGTTTACGCCTGTAAATGGAGAAAAATATGATTTTTAATTAATTTAGTCGGGTAATAACTTTAGTTGGCAAATAAAGATTGCTTAACAGTGAATACTTGTTTGTTCATACATGCTGGTAACGGTATCATACAAAATAAAGCGGAAAGATAACGCAATCAGAAAACTTTGTTCGAGAAACGAATCAAACGATATAGTTAACATAGCAAGAGCAGTTTTATCATTCCTCCTAATCGAAAACTTTATCGTCAATATTGTTATATTATTAGATATATTAGTGAATAATTTTATTTTGACACCCCATGTAGGGCTTATAAGGATTTTATTTAAATACTAGTGTGCACAGCCCATCAAAAATGATGGGATTCAATACCTTTCTTGAACAAATTTTCCAGATGTGAATGAATTAAAATATTCTTTTACTTGTGCACTGGTGATTCTCGTATCACAGATACGGTCATTACAACTGTCCTTATGAGCGTGACAGAGAAATGGAAGAAGTGGACTCCAAACAAATAAGCCAGGGGTATTATTAGGTAATAGAAGGACCCGTGGAAATTCCACGGACAATGTCATCGTTAAGATAGGTGGACCCGTGAAACATATCTGTCAACATTACCTAACCTATGCTCGTCAAACCTATCTAGATAAAATTTCAAAACATATAAATGCATGCAAAAGCGATCATTCAATGTTACACTGAGATATTTGGTATCCATGATACCGCACACTCAGACATCCAGTGTTTCTTAAGAAGCGGACACCAAACAGATATATGAATAAACACACAACGAGTATTATTAGGCTAGATAATTGAGAATGTATTGGTATTGGTAGTAGTATCGGTCAAAGTATCGGTATTTTCAAGTATCGGAGTATCAGTATCGGCCAAAAAATGGGTATTGGTATAAATGGTATCGGTACTTCACTACTTGAAAAATTGATAACAAAAGTATATTGGCTTTCTTCCAAATTTGAGGAAGAAAGTTATATAGCTCTAAACCCCAAAATAACTTTCTATGATGTAATGATTATTATTATTATTTTATAAGAGAGTTTTAGCCTCCCTTAACCATGACATAGATGTTCTAAGAGAGGAAGGAGGAAGGCACCCTATAGTATGGAGTTGAGGGAATGCGGAATCTATGCACAAGGTGCACAGAAACAGTAAACTAAGGAAGAAGTTTATGAAACAAGAAAAAGTTGAAGAAGAAAGTAGAACGTGATGAAAAACAGGACAGCAGTAAACCGAAAAAAGATGGTCCATAACAAAACAAAAACCAATTCTATTTCAACAGAAGGAAGCCTACCTAACCCTTAGCTCAGGCCCTCATCATAGTCGATTTCCCACTTTTTGGTGCCTTAACATAGCTAATTAGATGTAAATTAACAACTATTGTTCTAAACTTCTATGCACTTTCCATTGCGAGTATTTAATGAGTTATAGCGGTAGGTTTAGTTTCGGCTTTGAGGACAAATGCGCTCAAATAAAGAGCTACTAATCGATTTACGAATTTTTGTTGCTTGAATCATGGTAATAACATCAAAATAAACTATTTTTCTTCTATACACTTTCTTCGTCAAATGAATATTTTAGGAGTTAGCTCGGTAGGTTTAGTTTCTTCTTTGATGACGTTGGCAGAGGAAGCGAGACTTCATTTCAGCGTTGCCATTTCCCGAGCTACCTGAATTACTTCCCGCTTCAAACACTTGATTTGCGGTAACTAATTCACCGCTATAACTCGTAAAATACTTATTTACGACGGAAGGTGAATAGAAGAAAACTTGGTCAATATTTATTTTAGGTGCGGCACGGAAATTAAAGATGTCGTTGCTTAGAATCACTAAAAGAGCACATTTAAAAACCTTTTACAAGAATGACATTCTGCTCGCTGTTGCGTTATTTTCGAATTATTGAACTTTGAAGTTTGCGCGGGTGCGCGCGCGCCGCCTATTACAAGCGTAATGAGGTTGGGTCCTGAGGGTTAGCCACAGTTCTTTTAGTGGAAATTATAAATCAATTGAAATTCTACTATGCATAAACATAGTTAATGAGATGACGAGTTATATTGTCGATGCGAAAGACTTGTTTCGAATGTTCCCAGATACGTCAAACCCACGATATACCGGGGTTGAAGTTACGGACCTGCGGTTATCTCAAGGCTGCCAGTTACGTCGAAGCAGCGGTGAGTGCTTGCACACACTCGATCATTCGACGTAATGGGTCGGTTACAACCTTTTTTACAATTTTCACTAGAAGAACTGTGGCTAACCCTTACGACCCAACCTCTTTACGTGTGTAATAGGCGGGTTAACTACCCTTATCAACTAAATTACGGCGCCGGCGCGCGCGCGCCCTGGCGCCAATTTCAAAGTACAATTATTCAAAAATAACGCATCAGCAAGCAGAATGTCATTTGTGTAAAAGGTTTTTAAATGTGCTCTTTTAGTGATTCTAAGCAACGACACCTAAAATAAATATTGACCGAAAACTTGTTCATTTTGATCTAATTAACTATATTTTGGCACCGACAAATTAAATATCAATTCCCGGATAATCCTCAACATTTACTAAGTTGTTTATTTCAATGTAATTGCCATGATTTAAGCAACAAAAATTCAAAAACCAATGAGTAGGTGTTTATTCAAGCGCATTCATCATCAAAGACGAAACTGACCCTACCGCTATAACTCGTAATATAATCATTTCAGACAGAAAGTGCATAGAAGAAAACTTGCTCATTATGATTAAATTAATTATGTTTAGGCACCAAAAAGAGGGAAAATTGATTACTGTTTTTTCCTTCAGATTTACCTTTCAATTCATCTTTCAATCAGATTTTCACCCATTAGGCAAAAAAAATATTTCTGCTGCTTTTTTTCTTTGAGTTTTATCTTCTTTTATCTCAAAATTTGTCAATAAATATGATATGCATGTAAGATGTAACTTACATACAAAAGTATAGATTTAGCTTTGTCATTTTGAAGGAATGAAATTCTATAATTGCCATAAAGAAACCATCGCCCTAAGAACGCAGATGCCTGTTTAATTTTTAGTTCAAAATATTGGTAAATCTGAAGGACATGACAGTAATCAATTTAGTAAATTTCAATGCCTAGTTAAACATAGTTAATTTAATTGAAATAAACAAGTTTTCTTCTATGCATTTTCCGTCTGAAATCAGTATTTTATTAGTTATAGCGGTGAATTACTTACCGCAACTCCAGTGCTTGAAGCAAAAAGAAATTCATCGATCCCGTGGAATGACAACACTGCAATGGACTTTCGCTTTTGGTGCTTTCATCATCAAAGACCAAACCAAACCTACCGCTATATCTTGTTAATTAAACTCATTTGACGACAGAAGTGTATAGAAGAAAAGTATTTTATTTTTATGTTATTAACATAATTCCAGCAACAAAAATTAAAAAATCAGCGAGTTGCCGTTTATTCGAGCGCATTTGTTATCAAACTCGAAAGTAAACCCACCGCTATAACTCGTAAAATACTCATTTCAGACGGAAAGTGCATGGAAGAAAACTTGTTTATTTGAATTCAATTAGGTTTACCGTTAGGCAGCGAAAAGTGGAAAATCAATTACTGTCATATCCTTCAGATATACCAAAATAACTTCCACTTTTTTTTTTGCTTCTCATTGAGGTGAAGGATGCTTCAATCCCTAAAAAGGTTACTGGTCTTTTAAATAGAACCATTGTTTCTTGGAGCTTATTATCCAAGTTCTTCAGCCTCAGGTTTCTTCTTGTTTATTGGTTGAAATTACAGGAAAAACGGTAAATCTGAAGGAGATGACAGTTGTCAATTTTCCACTTTTTGGTGCCTGAACCTAATTAATTGAATCAAAATAAACAAGTTTTCTTCTATTCTTTTTTCGTCTCAAATGAGTATTTTACGATTTATAGCGGTAAGTTTAGTTTCGTCATTGATGACGAATGCGCTCGAATAAACAGCTACTCATCGATTTTCGAATTTTTGTCGCTTGAAACATGGTAATAACATCGAAATAAACAACTTTTCTTCTATACACTTTTTTCGTCAAATGAGTATTTAACGAGGTATAGCGGTAGGTTTGGTTTCGTCTTTCAAGACAGAGCGCTGGAAGCGAGACGCCATTGCAGTATTGCCATACCACTCGACCAAAGAATTTCTTTGCGCTTCAAAGACTGGAGTTGCGGTAAGTCATTTACCGCTATAACTAATAAAATACTCACTTGAGACGAAAAGTGCATAGAAGAAAACTTGTTTATTTTGGTGTCATTAACCATGTTTAGCCATTACAATTTGCAAAATCGACAACTGTCATCTCCTTCAGATTTACCGGAAAAACTAGCAAAAGACTGCACTACAAATAAAATAGTTAAGTACAGCCCCTCTAAAATTAAGAAAAAAATGATTAACTCTCCAACACAAACAATACCTCGCATATCCAATCTGAGAGCATATACGTAACATCCAAAAAGACGACTCGACAGTACTTCTCAGGAAAGTGGCCAATTAGGCCTAACTGAATATTTTTCTTTCAGTGCAATTAGGACAATTTCCTCCTAATACATTTTAAGTTTAGCTTCATAGTGAATGCAAGGTTACCAACACCCATGACCGACACTGGCTCACTGACACAAACATGCCCGTGACAGTGTCTGCTTCTTCTTCATCGAGGATCCCGCAGGATCTTGAAAGGCGTTGGACTTCTTCAGCAGAAATCCATGTAACCTGACAACTTGTACTTCGGCAGCGTAAACAGGGTTAAGCAAATCCCCCAATACAGCAGCACTTTTCTCTTGAGTCCCCCCCGTGACAGTGTCAGTGGCTTGAACTTGAACTTGAGCTTGAGGGCCGACAGTGTCGGGGCCTTTGTAACGGCCTACAATTCCCTCCACAATTTTCACACAAAGAGTTCAGCGCCTGGTACCAGACTTGTCCACTAAACTACTCAGGATCTACGATCCTTGTCACAAGCCTCCATTGGAAGGCATCACCGGGACAGCCAGTGTGTCAAAACACCATCCCCCGGCACATTGGGTCATTACAGCCCATTCTACCAGACTGGCTCATTCCAGTCACTGTCTCTTACTCCAGGCACGCACAAGAAACACTTTCATAGCCTCAGTGATACTCGCATTACACTCCTGATCCAATCCAGCAAGACAGCTCATACCGCAATCATCTTCAGCACATCTGGCATTCCACTCATTCTCTCCATACTGCTCAGACACCACATTCATAAAACTCTCTCTCTCTTGCTCATACTTACTACATTCCAGCACAAAATGCTCAATTGTTTCCTCTACTCCACTATTACACTGCTGACATAATCTGTTATTATTCTCATTCCATCTCCATGTACGTCTGTTCACACTCAATGACTTACATCTCACAGCAAACAAGAGTTGACTTCCAAAACTACCATCATAGAACAGCTCAAACTTAGGTGCTTTCTTTTTCATATACCAGTTAAGTGTAGGCTTCCGCATCATGCTAAGCTTCCACTTATTCAATCCATACTCTTTTGTTTGTCTCTCAATCTCTTTCTTCCACCTCTTGCAGTCCCACTCAGGCCCTACACCTCCAACATTTATTAAACTCCAGTCATCCCACGCTACGCTACAGGCTAAACACGCTACAGGCTTGAACTTGAACTTGAACTTGAAATTGAGGGCCGACAGCGTCGGGGCCTTTGTAACGGCCTACAATTCCCTCCACAGTTATCACACAAAGAGTTCAGCGCCTGGTACCAGACTTGTCCACTAAACTACTCAGGATTTACCAATCCTTGTCACAAGCTGCCATTGGATGGCGTCACTGGGATAGCCAGTGCGTCAAAACACCATCCCCAGGCATATTGGGTCATTACTGACCATTCTACCTGACTGGCTCATTCCAATCACTGTCTCTTACTCCAGGCACGCACAAGAAACAATTTCATAGCTTCAATGATACTCAAATTGCACTCCTGATCCAATCCAGCAAGACAGCTTATACCGCAATCATCTTCAGCACATCTGGCATACCACTCATTCTCTCCATACTGCTCAAGCACCACATTCATAAAACTTTCTCTCTCTTGCTCATACTTACTACATTCCAGCACAAAATGCTCAATTGTTTCCTCCACTCCACTAATACACTGCCGACACAATCTGTTATTATTCTCATTCCACCTCCATGTACGTCTGTTCACACTCAATGACTTACATCTCACAGCAAACAAGAGTTGACTTCCAAAACTACCATCATAGAACATCTCAAACTTAGGTGCTTCTTTTTTCATATACCAGTCAAGTGTAGGCTTCCGCACCATGCTAAGCCTCCACTTATTCAATCCATACTCTTTTGTTTTCCTCTCAATCTCTTTCTTCCACCTCTTGCAGTCCCACTCAGGCCCTACACCTCCAGGATTTATTAAACTCCAGTCATCCACAGGTCTCCCAATTCTAACATGA
Organism: Morinoia aosen; assembly: GCA_030386875.1. Taxonomy (NCBI): domain Eukaryota; kingdom Metazoa; phylum Arthropoda; class Malacostraca; order Amphipoda; family Talitridae; genus Morinoia; species Morinoia aosen. Next base: position 48,068,785 of record CM059568.1, read on the forward strand.
ATAATCTTTTGCATACTAAGCTTCCTTGCATGCCCCCAACACACTTTCTCCCAATAGCTTACACTCAGATTCCATTCAAAAATTCGCTTTACCCATCTGCTATTCTGCATTCTTTCAATTCTCACCTTATAATTCAGCACCGCCTTCATCATTCTTTCTGAAAATAGGCTCCACCCAAGGTCACCTCTAATGGCTTCTGTAGCTGTCCATTTTGGAGCACCCAATGCTAACCATCCTACCTTATTTTGTATTACATCCAGCTTTTCAAGATCACTTCCATTCCAGGCAAGAGCACTCATACCATACATGACACTAGGTACAGCAACATACTTCCACATTCCTCTCACACATTCATACTTGTTTGCTCTGTATCTGGCCACGCTACTTAATCGTCCACTCCACTGCATAGCTTTTGCCACTTTCTCACCCTTAGTTCTAGTGCATCCATCTTCACTTATCATACAACCTAGATATTTGTATTCTTTTGTTCTACCTATTCTGATTTCTCCAATATTCCACAGTCTGTCTCTATCAGTCTCATCACTATTTATAACCATAACCTTGCTTTTGTCGGCACCGAAGTTCATCTTGAAATCTGTACTATATCCGTTCACAATGTCAAGCATCCTTTGCAGTTCATGTCCACATCCACTAACCACAACCACATCATCAGCATACAGCAAACAGCTCAGTCTCTCATTACCAACTTTCAGTCCTAAGCCACTCCTTCTCAGTCGAACTGCTAATTCTTCTGTGTACAATCCAAACAACAGGGGAGACAGAGTACAGCCCTGTCTCACTCCTCTAACACTCCTCACTTGCCCCGTTTCCAAATTTCCTAACCTGTATATAGCGCTTGTGTTCTCATACAGACTTTGTACAATTTTTACTATTTTTCTGCTAAACCCAACTTTTCTCAGAACTTCAAGGAGCCTAACCCGATCCACTCTGTCATACGCTTTTTCAATATCCAGGAATGCTAAATACACCTTCTTATCATCCTTCCTCATTCGCTCAATTATTTCACTCACTACAAACAGATTATCTTCCCCACGTCTATCCTGCCTAAAACCATTCTGTTCTTCACCTAGGACTCCTAATTCCTCAACTAAATTTTTCATTCTCTCATTCAAAATACCACAAAATATCTTACATACAGTGTCACCCAGTGCAATTGGTCTGTAATTTTTAAGTTCTTTCATACTCTTATGTCCACCCTTATGCAACAGAACTACATTACACTTGTTCCAGTCATCCGGTACTCTTTCACTCTTCCATATCTCATCAAATAAACATTTCAACATACTGACCACACTCTCTCCTCCAAATTTATAGAACTCATATGGGATCTTATCAGGGCCACATGCCTTTCCATTTTTCACTTTCTTCAAAAAACTTACAATCTCTTCACAAGTGATTTCGTCTTCCATTTGCAGTTCACGTTCATCAATCAGAAAATTTATGGGTGCATTATCTGTAACCTGCTCATTCATTCCACCAATGTCCTCCCAGTATTCTTCAACTGCTTTCACCAGTTGCATCCTATCTTGCACACTGCAACCATTAACTACTAATTCATCAACTTGAACTTCACTACTTCTATCATTACCTTGTATAAACTTATACCAATCTTTTATTCCATCCGGACCTTTCTTTCTTAGATTTTCAACTTGGTGTCTCTCCTCTTTAACTCTAGCCTCATTAATCATTCTCCTTACTTTCTTCTGCTGGTCCTTGTACTCATTCCATGCACTCTGCCATTCATCCTCAGTAATTCTGTTTCTTTCATACATTTTCCTCATACTGCGTTGTTTCTTATTTAAAGTCTTTCTTCTCATTCGTTCTTCCTTTATCTCACTTGTAAACCACCTGGCATTCCCTGTCCCTTTCCTACATTTTATTCTACCAATCTTTTGCTCTGCCACATCATACAAGGTTCTTGCAATCTCACCATTTAGGTCATTTACACTTCCACACCTGTTCCAGTTATACCTACTCAATTCATTCTTAAATTCTTCCCAGTTTGCCTTTTTTATCTGCCAACTTTCTTTCACACTACTGACCTTTTGCATTGACTCCTTTCTACCCCAGTTATATTCAAGCACAAGCATTTTATGGTCACTATCAATATCAAAATCATCTTCATCTACAAACATTTCATTGACACACTCTCTTGCTCTACTATTCACAATCATATAGTCAATTGCAGTTTTCCATTCCCTGCTTTGCCATGTATGCAAGCCATTTCCTATTGTTACATTCAGGTTTTCAAGTTCATTCTCATCACAAAAATCTATCAATTTTTGTCCATTTGCATTCACCGGCTCACCAAGTATACCAACATGGCCATTCATGTCACCCATCACAATCAGAGGGCACCTGCAGTGTTCTCGTACAATCCTTGTTAATATTTCATACTTTTTTACATTCTCTTCATGAGCTAAAATCCCATCAGTTGTCATATAACATACAATCACAACAATACATTCTCTGGCATGCATTCTTTCACACTTAATCGCTAACAAATCTTCACTTTCAGGTTCATTTCCAACAGAAAGTTCCTCTAATTTCCAATTTAGAGCATTCTTTACAATCAAACCAACTCCACCACCTCTTTTTTGCCAATTTACACGCCCTTTTCCTATCATATGGTACTTATTCTCCTTACATGTTAAACTGACTCTATCACGCATTTGGGTCTCTACTACACCAACACAATCCAATTTTCCATTCTCAAATTCTACTACGAGGTCATCTAACTTTCCTGCATTCCATCCACGCACATTTATACTTCCAAACCTTACAACACAATTGGACAATTCCAGACGTTCCTCACTTTTGCTCTGACGGATTTTCATTCATCCAGTTCCAGCTTCCATTATGACATGAGTAGCCCTGATCCACCGGATATATTTCTTGGAGAGTTTCATCTCACCTTCTTTTGTAAGATGGACTCCATCTCCAAGAAAACACCCATCCTGGATCACGCTATCCATGTCAAGGAAGCTGGAACCCAGCTCACGCTTTCTCACACTCTCAGCTCTCATACTCATAATCCTTTCATGCAACTCTCTATTCACCTCCTTTCGCACCCTTTCATACTCCTCATCACACGCAGGCCTTCTTAGGAGGCTAGTCACTGCCACTCTAACATTCTTCTTCCGCGCCCTATCAACAACTTTCATAATTGCATTCACCGTACGTTCTCTCCCACATTCAAGCAACCCATTGCCACCTCCTTGCAGTACAACCATTCCTTCATCCATTCCATCTATCACTCTCTCAGCATGCCTACAAATCTCCTCCACTCCTTTCCCTCTCATGCTCATACATCCACTACTGTCACTCATACATACGAACCTATCAACATTCTTCACCATGCTATCTCCACATATTCTAATCATAGGTCTTACTCTCCCTTTCATGCTACTCTTTTGCTCACTTCTTCCACTCAGATCATTCTTTCCATTCATCTTCCTTTCATTCGCTTCCACTACAGGCTCCTGCACCTCATGTGGCACCACAACAGGTGGCTCATTCACTCTCTTTCCATTTTTACCTCTTTCATCATGCTCATTCATCCTTCTACTCTCATCTGTCACATTTGCACCATCATTTACTTCATTCACACTCCTTGCACCATCATTTGCATTATCATCCACTTCATTTGCACTCCTTGCACCACCATTTACCTCTTCATTCACTGCATTTGCACCATTCTCATTCTTTCCTTCGTTCAGCTTCCTTTCATCCTTCAAGTCAGCCTCTAAAGCAACCATCAAAATTGTCAATCTCTCAACCTCCTCTTTCAACTTCTTACTCTCATCATTCAAACATTTCCAGCACGTAAACACAAGATCACTCAACTTTCTCCGACTCATTTCTCTCAAACCTTTGCATGCATCTATATCTATCCACTCTTTACAAGTCATGCACTCAATCTCCTCATCCATTCCACTTGCACCTCCCTTCCTACGACCAGTCCTATTTCTTGCCATCCTCAAACACAGACTTCTCTCTCAGTACAAATTTCACAGGCAGAAGAAGTCTTCACTCACCAAATCTACTGAAAATCAAGTTATCAAACCAAAAGAAACAAAAACGTTTCCTACTACTCTCACAGTCACTCTCTACAATGTCACACACTATACTCTTTATATGCAAAGAAAGCTTACCAGTCAAAACACCTCAGTCAAAAATTGCAAGTCACCACACCAAAGTCCAATGCTCAGTCTCAACTCTCACGCAGCAAAAAAAACTACTCTCACGAGCACTCCATACAAAGTCACACACTGTACTCACGTGAATATACAAACTATACCAGTTTTTCAGCAACTTCACTTTAATTCACCACAATTTTCGTCGGAGAATTGGACGCACGTGCACACCGTATCGTACCCGTCGAAAAAAAAAAAAAACCTCACCAAACCAAAAAAAAAAAAACCAACCTACAGCCTACAGCTGAGTTTTTGAAATCATTATAGTACAACGGTCAAAGTTACTCAGGTAAAACATAATGAGACAAATTAACACCGCAAAGTTACAACATGTTAAATGCGTCTAATAAGAAAAATGAATGTTTTGGTTTTCTGCACTTTATCGTGGTACCCCTATATTTTGACTTCACCGATGCCACATCAGATGTAATCGTCCTTTTTTGAGGCTCCACCGATATAATGGTGGCAAACTCGAAGGATTAATACAAATGATATATTGTCGCAACTCCAGCCTTGCTACTCGTTTAAGTCCCTTGCAAGTTAATCAATATCTTGCATTATCAGGGACTAGGTCATAATTAACCCTTTACTGACCTAAAAGACTAAATATCAATTAAATATGACAAGCAAGCAATAAGTGGATTGCTTCCCCTTCCTGGCGACAAATGCTTATATCGAACATCCCTAATGTGTTCGTTTATTCTTGCGAGCTGAATCTGAAGCCTCAGCAGCGGATTCGGAGCGTCCTTGACGTCGAAGCTTTCGCGGGCTGACACGTCAGAAGAAGATCATCAACGGAGTTGGCAGCACGTGCCTTTGTGCTTGACGACTTCCAAACCGGTCCTGCTTTCGGGCAGCCTAACGCCCGGAAAGCCGACTAGCAATGAAGAAATGTTCCCTGGACAACTATCTTCGAAGTTCAGGTGAGCAATCTTTACTTATTGTCTTTGCTTGTCATATTCTTATTTATCTCGTTGCAGAAGAGACTATGGTAAATGCCAGGTAATTCTGGAAGTTGGCGCTTTTGCCGGTGAGCGCGACATAGTCCTTTTTTCGAAGATAGTTATGTTATTTAATTTAAAGAAAGTGATTTAATCTTCGAATTCCTTGTTCGAGGAAAGTGATCTAATCTTTGAATCCTTTAAAAACCTTAAATTCATTATTCTTAAATTTTCTTATACGAGGAATTTCTCAATTTATAAAAAAAAAACAAACATCGGCATCTTTGGGATGCTTTATTTCCAATCAAGCCTGATACAAATGATCTTAAGCATTGGTTTTTCAAATGTCTTATAACTAACCCTATATATAGGACACCATGACGGTTCCCCCGTAAAGCCGGTACCCATTTCCGACACCTGGGTCGAGTGGGGTATTGTGCTTGAGCTTTCCCTTATACCCAACGGGGAAAATCGCAGCGCCAGCGCCGGGATACGAACCCGCGACTTCCAACATACAAGTCCGATCCCTTAACCGCTGTGCCACCGCAAGCACCATAAAATTCTTCATTCATTTGAAAGTTAAAAATTTAAACTTCTTATGAAAAGCAGTTCTGGCGTACGCAATTCGTTCAGCTGCTAAAGCAAGGCTGGAGTAGCTTCAGGGAAAATCCTGGTGACTATATCTTTTTTGTTTCTTCTTTCTCCAGTTCAAATAACTGTTTTTCTTTATAAAATAAAATCAATAAAGAAAAAGGGATTTAATAAATTTTCTGTAATTTGGAAAGTCTCGCTGGTTTGCCGTGCTTTCCTGGCTTAGGAGCCGGGGTGTATCTCTTCTCTCTAGAATTAAGGTGCTTTTTTGCGTGTCGTTTTTGTGTAAGGTATCATTTTTTGTATTGCTAGCTCCTTGTGCTTTTGGGAGCTTGTCTCTTGTTTACCTTGCACAAATTAAAATTTTCTGATTGCATTTTTTGTGTGCTAGTGTGTAAGTGAAAAAATTAAAATAATATTGCAGCAAAAATTTAAATAAAATTTTTGTGGAAGATTAATTGTGTAAAACTTTCTAATGTGACCTAACTTTAATTGGTGAGGGATGTAACTTTTCTGTGTATTCTGTGTGTCTTTTGTATTTTTTCTATCTATATAATATGAGGATATAAACCTAACCTGTCCATTTTTAAAAGTGTAGACTTTTATTAGCTGAACTTTTTTCTAATAAGATAATAAACTATTTACTTATTGTTTTTTTTGCAAACATGACCGAAACTTTTAACGCCTCAGCCCTTAGCATGAAAATGCGGGGAGTAAAATGTAGTATTACAGCTTTACGCAAGAAAGTGCTAGCTCCTGGCTGTGCACCTTCTCTCCTAAGGGAGGCCATTCCTCAGTTGAGTGGCCTTCTAAAGGATTTTCGCCGTCTCTCCTCTATTCTACCTTCTGACCTTGAGGAAATTTCTGAAGAGGAGTTAGTTAGACGTGCAGAATACGAAATCCAAATAGTTGAATTAATCGCTGAATTGAAAAATTCAGTTTTCCCGGCACCGGTGTCTTACTCTAATGATACCGCGCCTCCTTCTGAGGCTAGTAAAGTATCTGTTGCGGAAGTGCCTTTAAATATTTTTAGAGCTCCTCAACTGACTTTGAGAAAGTTCAGTGACAATGAACACTGTCCTTTTTCTTTTCTTCATTTTCAGGAATCTTTTCTTAATGCTCTTCTTGCTTATCCTACTATGAGCGAGGGGCAGAAATTTATATTCTTAAAAAATCAGTTACAGGGAAGAGCCCTTAGTCTTGTTGAGGGACTTCCCAATGAGAATTGTTTCCAAGCTGCTTGGGCTTTACTCAAGCAGGAATTTTTAAACGCTGATAAGCTCGTTTCACTTGCACTGGACGAATTAATAAATTCTCCCAGTGTCCTTAGCTTTGCAGAAATAGGGACGTTTCTTTCTAAAGTTAAGTTTCGTCTACTTGAGCTCTCTAAGCTTGGTGTAGATTTCCGTAACGAGAAATCAGGCAATCTCTTGTTTTCTGCTATAATTAAAACCAAGCTTCCAGATTTTTTCTTGTTAGAACTGTTTCGTTATTGTAAAGCTAGTTTCTTCTCTTTAGAGATGTTTGAGAACGCGCATCATGTTCTGTCTCTTTTAGAAACTAAATCTAAACCCAAGAAATTGCTTTCCCTTCGCAATGATAGGGTGGAGGAGAAGACTCGAGCTGAAACTAAGTTTAAACCTTCTCCTGTGTCTTCTAATCTTCCTAATGTAAAAGTGTGCCGGTTTTGTAAGCAGACCGGTCACACGTCATTTTCTTGCCGTAAATTTGATACTCACGAAAAACGTGTGAAGCAAGTAGGCGAGTTGCAGTTGTGTTCCGTATGTCTTAGTCACAACCATGTAGCTAAGTCTTGCCCTGCAAAAAGCAGAGGCTTGCCTTTTAATTGTTCTCTTTGCAAGGCTAATACTCACGTTAGCCCGTTATGTCCTAAGTTCGTAAGTTTTTCCTCTTTTGCCTCTTCCTCTACCTGACGGTTAAAGGCACGTTTTCGAATGTGCCCTGTAATCGCTCTTTCCACTAAAGTTAATAATCTTTCTAAACGTGTAAATTTCATCATTGACACAGGGAGTCAACAAACGTTGATTGACCTGGATACTGTTAGTTCTAACAGTTTTAACGATGATTTGCAGCAAATTACTGTAAACACGGTTGGTGCCTCTGTCCCGTTACGGGGCAAGCACATTAACGTCGAGCTCATGCTTCCTGACTGTGAGAAGCATGAGCTTGATGTTTTTGCAATGCAGAATTTAAACCTACAGATGGGGATGAAGGGTTTGCAATCTAAACTCGAGCTCCTTAAAACTAAGCTTCCTCTTTCTACTTCCTTTCCTGAAGTCGTTGATGACAATATTCACATCAACGGCATTCTAGGAGTTGATGCTCTTCTAGCTTTTCGAGTGCTTGAATTGCAAAACGTCGCAGGCTATAAAGTTATGCTCGTAGCTAACGGGTTTTTACCCTTTGGGGAATTAAAATGTTATAAGTCCTCTTTGTTTCCTATAGTGGCTTCGGCCGCTAAAAAACAAGACAGTGGCTCGCCTTGTTTTGTTGTGTCGCCTAAAAATTCTTCCCCTTCTGTTGTTTCGCCTGAAATTTCTTCTCCTTCTGTTGTTTCGCCTGAAGTTTCTTCCTCTTCTGCTGTTCTGCATGGAGTTTCTTCTTCCGTGGCTGTTGCTAATAAACGAAACAAGCAAACAAAAAAGAGTAAATCCAAAGCTAAGCGTTATCATGGTGTGTTGGAGGCATTTTTTGAACCTCCTAAAGTCTGTTCTTCTGCATTGGATGGAACTGACTGTGATGTGCAGGCCGGTCTTGATAGACTTCTAGACTTTGAATTAATAGGGGTACCTGCTAAGGAAGTAGAGAATGATAAAGAGCTAAAAGACTTCAAAAGTAGCGTAGTTTATGACGAGGGCCACTATCATGTTCAAATACCTTGGAACCGTAATTTACTAGCGAAAGTTCCACATAATTTCGGTTTAGCGCGCTATCTTGCGCAGAAGGTTGCTGCTTCTAACTCTCGTAAGGGGATAGAGCAGCAGTATAACGATGTCTTTCAGGAACAACTCGAACTTAATATAATTGAGCCTCTTTCTCTCGAGAATCTAGATGTGTGTGAACATAAGTGGATACCGCATAGGCCTGTCGTGCGAGAGCACGTTACCTCTTCCAAGATACGCCCAGTGTTTAATTGCTCGCTTAAGCGAGGTAAATTGCCTAGTCTAAACGAGGCCTCATACGTAGGTCCTAACCTCATGAATGATTTGCTTGGCTTGTTGGTGTATTTTCGCTCTAATTCTATTGTTGTGTTATCTGATATTTGCAAGGCTTTCCTTCAAGTAAAGTTAGCCAGGACTTTTGACCGAAATCAATTTAGTTTTGTTCTCTTTAAAAATGGTGAATTTAAATATTTCCGATACACAACTTTATTGTTCGGTTTTGTTGCCTCCCCTTATATCCTTAATTTCCTTCTCAAATTACATGCTAAAACTATTAATGATTTGGTGGTTAGAGACATCATGTCTAACAAACTATACGTTGACAATCTTGTGTTTACTACTAATAGTCCCGAGCTAGCGCTTGACACTTTTCAACGCGCGAATAAAGCTTTCTACGAAAGCGGTTTTCCTTTGCGTCAGTGGCAATCTAACAACTCTAATCTCTTGTCTCAGATTGACCCTTCTCTTTGTAGCTCCAGTGCGCACTCTAGAGTGCTGGGTTACAACTTTGATTCTACTTCTGACTCTCTTTCCATTTCTGTAAAAAGCTTAAATCCTTCCTGTAAAACTCGTAGGAGTATGCTGTCAGACATTGCTTCTTTGTATGATCCGTTGGGAATTCTGTTGCCGTTCTCTGTTCGAGGAAAACTCATTTTGCGTAGATTAACACCGTTGAGACTAGGCTGGGATCAAGACGTTCCCGATGATACCTGTAAAGAATGGCGTATATTTTGTCAGGAATTCTCTGAATTGCATGAATTTGAGTTCCCTAGGATGAATTTTGTTGAAACTGAGAAAATTGATCTAGTAATTTTTTGTGATGCTAGTGAAAGAGCTTTTGGAACCTGTATGTACGGTGTCCAAAAAGAGCGCAGCTCACTCCTTTTCTCTAAAGTTAAAGTTTCGCCTCCTAGGCAAAGAACTCTTCCTTCTCTTGAACTTCTGGCAGTGTATCTTGCGTACCAGTGTCTTGTTTCTCTGATGTGTGACGTCAACTTTCCCTATACGGTCTCAAGTGTAACTTTTCTTACCGATTCCCAGGTTACCCTGGCTTGGTTATTAAGTGGTAAGCCTCCCCGAAAGAATATCTTTGTCAGTAATAGAATTAAGGATATTGACAGCATGCGCCTGACGTTGGAAGGTTTAACTGCAGCTTCTTTCCATTATGAATACGTGCCCACCATGTACAACATGGCAGACATGTTAACGCGAGGTATTAAAGCATCAAAATTTCTCGAGAATAGAACTGTATGGTTGGAAGGTCCTGACTGGATTCGAGAAGGTAAGGACCAGTGGCCCAAGGGACACCTGGGTTGCATTCCCCATCAATTTGTTTCCTCTGCCTGTATCAATGTTAATATTGTTCCTCCGTGTGAAGCTCCTATTTTGGAGATTGAACGCTTCTCCTCCTATCCTAAATTACTAGGCACGATGGAGAATGTATTTAAAGCAGTCGCTATTTTTCGACGTGCAGATTTGGGTAATGTAAAATTGCGAGCTTTCATTTTTCTTATTTCTTCTATGCAAAGTAAATACTTTGCAGGCGAGCTCGAGGCTTTGAAAAATAAAAGTCCTCGGCCGCCGCTGTTAGTTAGAACTTTAAACCTTTTTCTTGATTCTCACGGTATCATTCGTTCTAATAGTCGTATTGCAAATGCTGAGGAATTAGACTATAACTGTAATGTCGTGCGCTAGCGGAATTGATCTTCGCTTCGGCACGCCATTGAACGGAACTCGGTAGGATGCCCAAAGGGAAACGAGGTCTCTTCAGGTTTTTTATTTCTTATCCCCTGGTTCCGTGAGTCTGCCCAGAAAGGTATGATTCAGAGTCGGACCACGAATTGCATGACATGAGAAGCCTGATTCAAGATCATAGTCGAATGATTAACTGATGCATATAGCACCGCACAACAAGAAAGTAACTCACACCTCAAGGGTACACGAGAAATAGCTGAGTGGGACATAAGAGGCCATAGAATAGTAGCACATAAAAAGAGAATTCACCGCCCTGCTAACGACGTAGCACAACAACAATTCGCATTACCATTACTAGTATTATCATATAAGAAAGTTTTAGCCTCCCCTGACCGCGACAAAGGTGTCCCAAGAGAGGAAAGAGGAAGGCACCATCTAGCGTGTAGTTGGGGGAACGCGGAATCTACGCACAGGGTGCACAGGAACAGTAGGCTGGGAAATAAGTTCACAAACAAGAAAGGTTTCCGTTGCTTCGACGGGGAAGAAAAATAAGTCTCTAGTCGAGTAACACATTTGGAAAGAACACATTTATGATATACACACACGAATATTGTAAACTCGTGTCACTAGTCGAAGGGAATGATGAGGGCAATGTACTCCTAATCCTGCCCGATCTACATTCGATAATACGTGTAATGACAGCTATAAGAGACAGCGCAATTTCATGGATGATGCATTTCCATTGTGAGGTGAGAACGCTTTTGATAGTTTATATGTACATGGCATGAACTTCGTAATCCCTGACGCCAGGCAATAATACATGAATCGCTTGTTTCGGCCAATGTTCAAAGTGTCCTTTTAAGGAAGCACAAAGTTACATACATGAATGTACATCCGTATCCAACAATCCTAACACAGCGGTCATTAGTCAATAAGCACTTTATCTGAACAAAGGTGGACGATTGCACAACAAGTTTATAGTTTTCACATGAACGCCTCACACTATAAAGGTATGACGAGTTAGGTAACATCACAAGTTGAAAGAGGATACTCTAAAATACTTACAGACGATGAGGAAAGGTCCCTCAGTTTAGACCTGTGACAGCTTATTTTAGTCTGCAAAATAAGTGCCTACTCTGGCTTTCTTTACCCTATCTGTGGAAAAGAGACAGCAAATTAGGTCTCTAAAGCAGGGGCAAGTCACTCAGGTCATCAAATCACCATTATCAATAAATTCTATTACAAACAAAATGAGAGAGGCAAGTGCACGTTTGTCGACGTCGCTTTGAAAACACAAATCATATGAGCTGGTGGTCTCAAATTTCTGCGCCTATTCTCAGTCTACTGAATGCCGTAACTTTAGGCTTCCACCTTGCTGACTGGCGCAACTTGCCCAGCACAGCTCATAGGTAAGAAGCCAATCGACTAAATTTAATTGCTTGGTTCACATCTTTCTATTAATGAATGTTATAAATAATAAAAAGACAAGAGATAATACAAAGACAAGAAAATCGTGTTCCCAAGTTGGTACAAGTCTGGCACGACGTGCCATGAATTTTTTTATCAACAACTGATGTCTAATCCATGGAAGAATCACCATAGCTTTTATTTTCAGTACACAAATCTTTCAATAGTGAAGCAGTGGTTGGTTTGTATTATCAAATAAATATAAAATTTGCTATCTTGTGTTAATCTATGAAATGCAATAAACTTCAAGTAATCCTCTGTGTAGACTAAGAGGCATTGAAATGTCAGTCTCTCCATGTTGCATTTACTGCCCATGACACTGTTTACAATACTATGTATGACAACATAGCTTACATGGCTTGGCTATTATGTAAATGTTGTTGAGCAAAAGGTTTGGACATTAACACAAATCACTTAGAGCAGTGAAACAGAGATAGGAAAGTTCATTAGTAAAATCACAGTGTTCAGCTAAAATACCGTTAAACCAGAACCTGACTAATTCCCAGCATTACACTGCAGCTTACTGGCTAAACCGTGTGAAAACACCCGAAAAATATAGCTAGCGAGGTAACACGTCAATCGAATGGTTTTTTTACTCGAGTTCACTTCCTAAACAACGCAGAACTTAAAATTATCCGGGAACCTGTTCCTCCCACGCGCTTCAAACAAATAAAACGTTGGCGTCATTCTTGCGGACGAAGCGCGGATCCGCAGAATGTTGCCGCAATGAATTTATCAAAATTCTTCAAATTTCCTCACGTCTTGTACGACGTGACAATAACACTCGCAACCCCATCTTGCTGTCTAGTTCTTCACATTTGACCAATTTGTTAATTTCACATACCCATAAACTTCTTAACCATCAGGGGCTCGACATCACCGTTCAAAAACTTAAGCTGGACGGTTATGTCGTGCCACGCTGCAAGCGTACAGTTCGCGGCGTCTTGGCTAAATGCATTGTATGCAAGAAGCTAAACGCTAAACCATTTAACTATCCCGATCCTCCTGCTCTACCTGACTCTCGTACTAATTTCGTGAGGCCATTTGCCACAACTGGCATGGATTTCTCTGCCCACTTTTGGGTATTAGACCCTTTTGGTCACAAGCAAAAGGTGTATTTGCTGTTATTTACGTGTTTTCAGACTAGGGCTATTCACATTGAAGTTCTTCCTTCTATGTCTCTGGAGGAATTTTGTTTCGCCTTCATTCGGTTTACGAACGAAAAGGGCATTCCTAACACTGTTTATTCTGACAATGCTAGGACTTTCACCGCCGCTCCCGATCTTCTATCGGAAGTGCTAACTTCCTCTTTGTATGAAGAGCGATTTCGCCCTTTTAATATTAAATTCAAAACTATCCCTATCTACAGTCCTCAATTTGGAGCGACATGGGAACGCCTGTTCAAGTCCGTAAAGGATTGCATATATAAACTTTTTGGACGGAGCACTTATTCTTATTCTTCTTTCATAACTGTCATTTCTGATATTTCTCTCAACCTTAATCGGCGTCCTCTCTCGTACACTGAGATGGGGGACTCGATTTTACCTATAATGCCCCTTCAATTTCTTCAACTTTACCCTACATCTAATTCTCTTATTCTGTCCGATGAGCTTCCGGACTTGGAGACTGACGATGTTGAGCATCGCGAGCATTTGCTCACTCTTTTGGAGAGACGCGATGTCATGGTCGCCAAGTTCCGGGAGCTTTGGTATTCTCAGTATCTTATTTCTTTGCGAGGTCCATATCCTCTGAAATCTTTACCTTTGCAAAACAAATTATTAGCTGTGGGTCAAGTGGTATTTGTAAAACACCCTATAAAACCCAGACCATTTTGGGCCTTGGCTCGCATCAGTGCTTTGCTCCCTGGTCGCGACGGCAAGGTCCGTGTTGTAAGAATTATAAGGGCTGATAACACTGAAAGCGCCATTAAAGTCTCGTTGCTGTACCCACTGGAGTTAGTTGTGACCGATCCTACTCCAGAGGAGGTGGGAGATAGCGCAGACGGGAGTGGTTCGGACGCGGAATCATACCCTCGTCCCAAGCCTCCCGCGAAGTTTGGAACTCAAAGGGGTCGTTCTACTTCTGAACACCCTAGAGTTCAGCAGCTTAATTCTTCAACTTCTTCTGATACGGATTCTTCGGCCTTGTCCGAAGAACCCGTAGTTACTTCTGCTGACCGCCCTCAAAGGCAAGCGGCGCGTCAGCAACGTAGTAAATTAACTTATCTTATTAAGAAAGGGCATTTGTAAACCCTTTCATTTATGTGTAATGCGCAGAAATTATTACTTGGTCCTTTCCAGTTAAGCTGGAAGGACATTGCATGTCTTTGTGTATTTCACGGAATTTTCTATGAAAACTCCGTTTTTTCTTTTGCCGGGATTGTGTCGCAACTCCAGCCTTGCTACTCATTTAAGTCCCTTGCAAGTTAATCAATATCTTGCATTATAATGCAATATATCAGGGACTAGGTCATAATTAACCCTTTACTGACCTAAAAGACTAAATATCAATTAAATATGACAAGCAAGCAATAAGTGGATTGCTTCCCCTTCCTGGCGACAAATGCTTATATCGAACATCCCTAATGTGTTCGTTTATTCTTGCGAGCTGAATCTGAAGCCTCAGCAGCGGATTCGGAGCGTCCTTGACGTCGAAGCTTTCGCGGGCTGACACGTCAGAAGAAGATCATCAACGGAGTTGGCAGCACGTGCCTTTGTGCTTGACGACTTCCAAACCGGTCCTGCTTTCGGGCAGCCTAACGCCCGGAAAGCCGACTAGCAATGAAGAAATGTTCCCTGGACAACTATCTTCGAAGTTCAGGTGAGCAATCTTTACTTATTGTCTTTGCTTGTCATATTCTTATTTATCTCGTTGCAGAAGAGACTATGGTAAATGCCAGGTAATTCTGGAAGTTGGCGCTTTTGCCGGTGAGCGCGACAATATCCTCAAGTCATATCATCGCTGTTATCATTGTTGTTGTGACATTTTTTAAGCCACTATCTTTCATATTTGTTAACCAAACTGAAGTTGAGTGTAAAGTATCGGTAATTGGTAACTATCGGTTACTGAGTCATTGCCATACAGCTCTCCTGTTCAACATAAAGCTATGAATATTTCTTATGTTATAACTTTTACAAGCTACTTTCTTCAAAAAACGTCCATCGGAACTTTTTTAGAGACTCATTTTTCTTGCATTTAAGATTTTCATAGAATACTTATCCTAGCGTACAACCAAAGTTCACTTTTTAATATAGGCATTCAGGAAATAATACAGTTCCAACCATTCGAACAATTTATTCGTACGGAATTCCATATAATCGCCTGCATACCGAATTTTACTTAGTTAAAACTACATTATTGGTAACTAAGTTTCAGAGCAATTAAATTTTCACGAAGAAAATCCTTCATTCGTGCACACCAAGCTAGATCAATTACTTCAGCATACCAGTTATTTGTTTTCTAATTTTTCTATGAATCTTTGTCATTAACACCAATTTTGTTCATCGGATATATGAATAATTTTATAATCATTAGGTAAGTCATGTTTTATTGTGAAATCCATCTTTCCAAACTTGATAACTAATATTTAGAGAGTAACGCTGGAGCATGAAGTTTCACATGCCATTGCTCGTTGATGAGACGGAGAGTACGTCAGTTATCTTTGTCTGCCTCCACGGTCTCTCCAGAGGAGCGTTGGGGGACCACTTGAGGGCTCAGGCAGCCCTTCAGAATCGACCGGATTGAGTTGTCCGGCAAGCCCATGTCCGCCATCTAACAGTGAACACACATGAAACTTTTTACATTAATCACAGTCGATATGCAAATAAAAAAGTTGGTTTCAGAAGTACATTGAATGCGATTTTTTTACCTAAAGTGATTTTAAGTTGAAGTATACAACTTGTGAGATGAGTCTGAAGGTATTAGTTCAATACTTTGCGTACCTGATAAACGCGGTTGAAGTCTAAAACAGTGCCATCTTCGTGTGTGAAGTGTTCATCGGGAGCCAGACATATGCCCGCCCCACCGAACTCGGTGCCTCTGAGAAGGAAAATTCAAACATTCAAGTAAAATTTTATAACAACGATAGTTCTACAGCTCATATCGTGGAAAACTATTCATGATATCATGCAGTTTTGCTTATTTTTCATAACAATAAGCTTAATATGTATGAATAAAAACGCATTTTTTGTGTCAGAAAAATCATAAGCGTTCTCTCACGTGAAGAAAGTCCATGCAGAATTCCCTGTTATGATCAGGGAAGAAACTGCCTGATCGAGATCTCCAACCGCGATAGAGGAGACGTTCGTTCTAAATTCTGCCCCCGTGAAGAAGTCTCCTTCGTACAAGTTCACGTAGTCGCCGTTGAGTTCGTCAGGATTTCCCGCGTACCGGAGTGATGAAGCCTGATCATGTTTGTATCGTAAATCAATAGAAAGGTTGTTTATTCCTATGAAGCATGATTCATACCATCTGGTAAAATTGACATTTCAAGCGTCTTACAACTAACACTAACGCAGTGAAGGTAACTCCCGGAACCCATTCACGGCACCTGGGTAGAGTGGGTAATTATGGCTATGCTCTTCCTTCCCTCGACGGAAAGATTTACTTGACTGGCAATGTCGGTCGGAACCGAATATAAAATTGGTGATTCTCCCTGTGAAAGGCCCTATCTCTCAAGCACTAGGCCACGGTGAATATGTACAGTTGAACATTTGAATATGTACGTGCGTCAAATGATATTTTTGAAATTATCTGACATTTTAAAAAGGATTTCTTCAGCAGAACAATGAAAGTATTCTCGGATGAGAAGCCCTTGATGAATATTATTAATTACCTCTGATATTCCTTCCAGTGGGCGGCATCGTTTGAGCATACAAAGGCTTTATCAAAGAATCAGACAGTTGAGTAATATTTCTTAGCCTCTTGATTTACTCTTGAAAACGAATTTCACACCAATTGATGCGCATTGCTATGCCAGCTACCGCTAAATTACCGCATAATATTACCATCTAATTTTACCAGATCTTCAAACCGTCTTTAACTTGCTTCTGAATGGTTTAAATAGGATATTATAGAATTGGAATGTTATTACACTGCTTGCTGTAAACGAAGAAAGTTAGTAAGAAAAAAAACGTAAATAAAACTTGTAGAACGAGTAATAACTAATCATCAAGAATTAAATCAAGCAGTGGCGCAGCCAGTCGAAAATTTAGGGGGGGGGGGGGAGGGGGGGAGCATGTTCCCAGACGAATAATTTTTGGGGAAGGGGGGTAGAGGCAGGCATCCATTTTTTCACACATATATTGATGAATTTAAAGTGCTAATATCATAAAAGGTCTATGGAGAGCACAATCCCTCTTTCAGGCAATACTCAAACTTCTCAAGACTCCTAAAAAAACTAAAGTACTATTTACGAATGATAATGAATGATCTTTAATTATATCGAAATATTATATATCTCCTATATTAGTCTATGTCTTGAACAACATTATACCATTTTTATAACTTGATAAATTAGTTTTTTTATGAAAATTGGACAATTATGGTGGAAATATCTCCGCTAGCTGTGCCAGAAGACAATGCTTCCTTCTTGTTGCAGTCCTTGGACACTTGATAATTTTCAAACAAATGCACTCTATTCCTGATCTCTTGTTAATACCGTGTGAGGAAATGTTTGAGCACCAAGTGACCTGCACGAATCAGGCACATCAGGCAAAATCTACTAGAAAAGTAGGCGTCTTGTAACTTGTACAGTATGCGACTCAAGCTGAAAATGAGTGAAATTTTTGAAAGATAAATTTGTGAATGATCAGTAAGAAAATATTTGGGAAGAAACCAATCATCCACCGAAATTCCATCAACCTCATGATCCCCTCAGCCACTTACCACGCCATTGCAGTCGGCTTCGAAGGAGTCGAAGGACGTGCTGATGCCGTACGTCCAACAGTTCGCCCCTTCGTAGTTGACCAGATCGTAGTATATCCAACTGCAAGGGCAGCACCGAATTTACTTGTGAATTAGCTGCGTAAAACATGAACAGGCGCGAAAAACAGGGTTTTGTCGGATCACAATCAAGTCACTGAAACAAAACTTATAAGGGCGAGTTGTGTTAAAAACATATCAGGATGACAATGCCATTTTCTGGCCAAATTTAACTATTTCAATCAGAAAAAAAATAATCAGGAGGTCCAGGTGAAAACTGATAGAGTTTTTCAAAAGAGTATCGCACAAAAGCGACAATTAACTATGTTCAGAGATTCGGGTAGTATAAGTTTCTTACTTAGACACGAACATATAAAACTAAGGTACTTGAAAGTACATTTAACATGTAACAAAACATCTCAAAACCTATTCAATACTTCGCATATAAAGAGTATAATCAAAACTATCATGTGCTCTCAAATATTCAAAATAATTTTTCCTGAACAACGAAAAAAGAACTATTTTCTAAATTGTGTAACTGGCAAATATTTTGTCTCAATATAATATATCATCACAGAAATCATCTTCTCAAAAGTGTTTCTTTTCATAAACTCTCAAGATGTTAGACGTTAAAAGTGTTGAAGTGTAGGTATCTTTTTATGAACATTTAAGATATCACAAGTTCAAACCGTCTAACCAATATGGCTGCAGTTACAATCTGAAGGAAAAATGTTGAAGTTTGTCTTTTTCAGTCTTACTGAAAATGTGTGTAAAAATTCGCACGCGTGCGCACCATATACGTACAAGCCAGTTTGGAAAGCACTGACGATCCTGTTGTCGATGCCATGGAGGCTCAAGTCCGGGGCGTAGTTGAAAAAGTCTTCATATGGTCCGACCTCATTGGGCTCTGTGTACACTTGCGTGAAACGAATGGTTTGAGCCTTCACATTTTCTGGAAAACACAAAGAAATCACGGACGATACGCATTACATTTGACCTATGTTCTTTTCTTGTAAAGCGCAATCAGAGTATCATTAACTATTATCAGTGACTGGTGCTGTTAACGTCTGTTATGAAGCACAAATTATCATAACCTGAGACATTCCCTTGGCAATAGAGTACAAAGTGCAACCTGCTTGCCCAGTGGTGCTTGATAGAGCATAAGCGCTGATGTCAACAAAAAAGCTAGCTACTCCTCAGCATTCAACCTCGGATAACACACCTAAACTGCTAAAGGTAAACGATTTCTTTCTCGTTTGTTTACAAAGTTTTGTTCAATTTATCTGCTAGGGTTCTACAGACACCAGCATCAGCTAAGGCATTGCAAAAAATGATTGACGAATCTCTAGTCAATGGGATTTGCGTGAAACAAATTTCCCTCTATTCGTAAGAATACCTATCAGTAATAAGTGAAATTCGCATTAGCTTTAAAATTTGTTATTGTCAAATATAATAAAATTGGCGATTATTTTCGAAAGTATCATTTAGGTTAAAGGAATTTCGAAGGTTAGAGAAAGAACTCTTGCTTCATGAAATAAGAAAGCAAGGATTAAAGAAATAGGAATTTTTCATAACATACGTAGAACTGATACAAAATAATTCCATGGTAAAATAAAAACTTTTCGTTAGCATTATTGACATAAAATGAATATCAACCAACGAGGAAGATACCAATGATTCTCACGCAGGATCGTCATGTGCAGCATATGTTGAGGCAGAGGCGCCGCTGCATATCAATGTCTAAGTATAAGTCTAATTTTGTACGAATTTCAGCATTAATTATCTGTCTGCTCTTCATTGCTCTTGAAATCGTAGAAATCTCACTAAAGAACTATTGCGAACAACTAATAGGTCAATTAGTATGATTCTAACTCACCATTGTCCGCGCTCGGAGCTGCAGAAGCCACAGCTGTCACAAGCAGGAGATACGTAAAGATGGAATGCATTTCGACTCCTGTGAATGATGCTGTTCTAAAAAAAAATCGTTTAAAAATGAAAAAAATCAGCAAATCAACTAAATAAAAGCATGCGAACAAATTAAAACATAAACATATGCTGTGAAATAAAATTTTAAACACTCATCGACCTGGAGGCGAATGGAAAGAAATCAAATGGGCAATATTCTTGCTCCTGGCGGGCTGTTGGTTTTGGAATTGTGACGAAGAAGATTGAAACACACTAGATTTGGACGTGGTGTTGTAAATTTCAACTTTAATGTTTTCAGATGTCATTTGAATACCTTTAAATGAACTTAGTTTCATTGCAATATGCTTAAAATACTCATGGTCATGTTTCATCTCTGATAAAGTATTGTCTGACAACGCAAACGCCGAAAAGATTAAATGGAAATAAATCCCTACATTTGAGCATACTGTATAAGCACACAGTTTTGCTTTTGAAAGGAATTCCTGTAAATATGTGAGTTGAACCGTCAATGTAAGCAATATTAAACAAAAAATACATTAAATATACGGGAACCTGAAACATTTAAAATTTTCAACTACTTCAAACCAAAATTTAACTGAATTGAAGTAAATTCTCCTCGTGCAGTACATCAGTAAACTCATCACTTTGAACAGTTACAACGTAGAAATATTACTTCGACTCTATGCACTCAGTATGTTGGTAAAAACCCAGCTTTTACTGTCCAAAATACTCGCGTCCTATATAGAGCTTTATCTACAATCCCCAGAGCCTCTGATGCTTGACGAGGCTGTGCCGGAGCGCTAACGCAGCACGGAATATAAGGAGGACCGTCGTGGGAGAGCATGTGTCGACCCCTGCACAGATAACGTTCGACCGTGGAAACAACACAACTTATTCAAGTCTTTCAATACCATTTCTCGAGAGTTCTAAGAAGAATCAGCGCTGGGGGTTCTCGGTAATTACAAGTTAACAAAAAAAGCCAAGCGTGGGTCGTGGTCCATGTAACACATACTTCTACCGAAGTCTGCACATGTGGTTACGGGTGTTCGAATAAAATTTAAATTAAATTACCCTAGAATGTAAAAAAATTCCATTTCTATTGGGTTAAAAACAACACATTAAAAGTAACATTAAATATCATTTTATCTAGGTTGAATGATATTTCTAAAGTGCATCGACATTATTGAAACGCGTAACGAAATTATATGATATTTTTTCAGGTGGAATTTTTGATACTGAACGAAGTTGTGAGCTTGATTCTCCAACACCCACGTGAAAAATAAATAAACGAACCTTTATGCCACAATTAATTTCAATGCCTGAGCGTAATGGAAGACACTGGGTTAGGTAATTGTTTTATAAAATTCAAGCCATACATACCGAGCATTTTATTTTTATTTCTTATTATATATTTAGAGATACAGAAACATGACACACATAAGGATAGAGATAAACCTCTTTTTTGACGATATGAGTCGATTTATGTGCTATTTAACTTACAGAAATACCGACTGTGTTTTATTTCTTGTTAATAAAGTAATGCTAGCTGGTCACAATTCGTTTATGCTAGTGTAATTGTCAGAATTTTCAATTATTTTAGAACAAACTGAGAAACTTTCTGTTTTGCTCGTTTTAAATTGACGAATGCATGGAACGTGTATTTGAAAAAAGAGAAATCTCATGCAGGAAATGCAGAAACAGGCAAGTTTTTACCTTCCTCGTGGAATCATCTGGAAGTTAAATTACAGTCAAAGCACTCAAAGCGTTTCTTGTCTGTTGCTAAAAATGGATACCTTTTAAATTCCAACAACTTTTTGAATATATGAAATAGGAGACTGTAACGTAGAACATCCGAATGGACAGAATTCAATGTTTTCTCACGTATCTGGTATACCCTTCAAAAAAGCATAAACGACAAGGATGAGGCGGAGAAGATTATTATAATCAGCAAACATGGCACAACTGACTCTTCAACAACACAAGTTCACCATCGAAGAAATGACGAAAATTGGACCCATCGTCGTGACTCAGAAGAAGTTCTTCTTGAAATACCGATTCAAACCTAACAAAATAACGGTTCAGAGAAATGTCCAAAAATGCCAATCCCTATGTATTGTGAGAAACATTAACAAAGGAAAATCTAGAAGAAAAGTTTCTGAACGCACAGCGGAAAGTGTTGAAAGATTGAGAACTCTCATCCATGTTGTAGACACAAATTCGACTCAGAGATTAGCGCAAATTAAAATTAAAAATTACCTTTTCCTTTTTCTTATAATACCAGTTTTATTTCTCCATCCTGTCTGTAGGAAAAGGAACATCAATTTTAAAAGGTGCAACTTTTACGCAACCGCTATGTACACTTCTCGTTCGCAATTGTAATACGTTTTGTGAGACAATGTGAAAACATTGCTTTCACTTTGTCATTTGTCAACTGCTGTCGTTTAAGAGAAAATGGCTACAAAAAGTCTATCATTCGATTACAAGTGAACGGCGTTACTTGAGAGATTTAACAACTATTCTTCATATACAGTATATAACTAATATATGATATATGAATACGTGTACGAGAATATTATAAACACAGGTGGGTACACAAACATGAATTGATGTATTGAAATTTTATTATTGGAGTGTGTTGATAGGAATATTTGATTCCAAGTTATAATCCAAACTTTACTTGTACGACGTGGGCAAATTTTGTCAAAAAAAAAGAAAAAATTCGGAGAAGACAAAATAAGTTTAATATTTTTCCACCCGTCATATTTTGGAGGAAAATAATGGGTAGTAAAGGTATGGCGCGGTCTCCGTTGCTGGAAAAGGGTGAACGATTTGCTGATCGTCATAACTGTTGGTGTTCCTGCATAGAGCATGATAGAGGTACTGGTATTCTTTGATTTGAGTAGATTGCTCCGTTACCCTTCACAAAAGTATGTGCAACGAAAGAAACGCCTTCACATTCATAAAATATTAATCAACTCAAAACTTAATTTACGTCCAATTATTTTTATTTATGTTGTAGACTGTTTATATGTATTATATATATATGTATTACCTCGCTACCGTGACCGATAGCAAGAATGATATGCAACTGTATATGCGTTCGTTTTTTATGTTCTGCGACTGTCTACACCGAAATCACATGTCATGATAAATAAATTGGCTGAGGCCGTCTTTATATAAGTAATTTATTGAACATCTGAAGCTGCTTTGCAAAGATTTAAGCAAAGTGGCGGCTTCAGTAACGTATGGATTTCCAACACAAGCTGTTTCTTATACTTACAACATTCATCAACCTCTTTAACTAAGTGTACTGTTTTGCGTTAATATGTTCCGGTGATGTTCGATCAACTTAGTTTGTCCAGAATCAAGTTTGCTGGTAGTTGTATTAAGGTTTTTTATATTTGTGACCATTTTCATTTCGATGCGCATTTATACCCGTGCGTAGAATAGAGAGGTAACTTTTCTAATCTTATCAACTTTT
Organism: Morinoia aosen; assembly: GCA_030386875.1. Classification (NCBI taxonomy): domain Eukaryota; kingdom Metazoa; phylum Arthropoda; class Malacostraca; order Amphipoda; family Talitridae; genus Morinoia; species Morinoia aosen. The sequence goes on from CM059568.1 coordinate 48,092,207, forward strand.
TTATCTCCTAATTAATAAATAAATATGTATATTTTATTAACGATGACTTGTATTTTCGACCGAGTGAAGGAAACATTCCAGTATTTTTGCCTCGTCATGTAGCTCTCGCTGAAAATGTCAGACATCAGACTTCTCATGGTTTTGGCTTATAAAGTTTCAAGATTCCCTTTTGACACGAGATACCCATAAAATGTAAACAATGCAATTTTACACTTCCAAAGCAATTCAACTCTCTGTCGTCACAAACGAACTAACCACAGTACCTAATCTGCGTGAATGAGATTTAAAAGGATTATTTTCAATTCAAGATTGTTGAATGTTAACTGTCAAAATCAGCAGTGACATAAGAACTGTGTTGTCAATTACACGCAAAAGTGTTCGCTAACATAAACGAGCATAATTTTTGCTACCAAAAATTCATCATGATAACAAAGTATATGCGATGAAAGAAAAAAGGATTGAAGTTTTCCTCGTCCGTATATCTGCATCTGTTTCTCACAGCTATTACACGTTTTAACATTTCGCTGGCATGATCCAACGTTAATGATGGTTCAGCGAAGAATTTGCTTATGAGGTAATTTTAGCATAAGTAAGATATTAGTGATGTGACCATGGAAAGATTAGCGTTTGTCAGCGTTTACATGATAACTCCAGAGAACATCCGTTAATATTCAAACAAATAGAGAACACTGAAGTCAGGTTTAGCGATGGAGCTCGGCTAATCAGCATAGTTTTTTCGTATTAATGTTTTTGTCAAATTTTACCCCTGAACTCTCCCAAGAAGTGGAAAATCTCATGAACTTATCTTTAGCTCTATGTGATGCTATTTTACAAAAGTATTTAAAGTATCCTCACCTAAATATTCAACGAAGCTATGTTCAACTATCAACTATACTGTTGATCGTGAAGCCGGTACAAATCGTACACGAAACCGACCAAACCAAACATATGAACACTACACATATTTTTGGAATCTCTTATTTTTGGTGATGGCTTGAAATCAATGCTTTACTCTCAGAAACAGGGATATTTCAAGACATTAAACCCTAGGCACATGCATAATTCTTTCATTTGTTCATTGGATTTATGGCGCACTTTTCATATCACTGAATACATGTCATGAATGTGAACAAACACATAGAGTGTTTCGAGAATACTCTACACTTTAAGTCTCTTATGAGTTTTCCTTCAAAGAAGCCAAGCAGCCACTCTACCTTCATTTATTGACATGTCCGAATAACTGAGATTCCTTAAATTACCCAAAATGAGGCATAAAATAATTTATTTCAAAGTCACGACTCCAGTGTGCATTAGAACTCATTAACCCGCAGAAGTGACAAAGTTTGTGCCTATATAGTTACAGGAGTTCATTTTTGTTCAGCACAGACTAATGAATACGAGAAGCAGACGCAAAATATTCCGGATTCAAACACACCTCCCAGTCAAACGTTTGCAGTGAGAGAAAAAACTTCATTAGGCAGGGAGGGGTAGTTAACTCATTTCATCATCCCAAAGAGACGAAACACCGAAACCCAGGTTTGCAGGTTTTCAACCATTTTCAGGACGAAAGAGTGCTCAAAATAGGACACGGTGTTCGGTCCCATAAGTACAATGAATCTTCATTTTTCAACTGACACACTAAGTCATGTTGGAACAACGACTATGTGGTCTTTTTATTTTGTATGGCGAACGGAACCATATCAAACCTTCAAGGAATTGAAAACAAATTACTCTGAAACCTTACCAGCTGCGTCACTTCAATCAAATGAACATTCAAGGATACCTGCGACTTAAAATCCTGGAATTCCTTTTCGAAAATAACTCAGAATTGATTCCGTTTACATGTTATCTGAAGGAAACTCCTGATTTTATTTCTTGGTAAACTGCAGGTCTTTTTCTTGGTTCCTCAGAGTCCACGAGGGCCGTGAGAGCGGCCGGCACCGCAGCAGGTGCCTCAGGTCGGGCTGGTGCAGGGCTATGTACACGGAACATTCGAGTGTTCTATCTTCCCCAAAGCTAACCAGCGATTCTCTTCCGAGAACTGATTTATGATATCCATCGTAGGTTTCCTAGGAAATTAAAGGATTTTAGCTCATACTGTAATATCTTTTGGCATGCAATGACAGAATTATTTTAATTCTGTTGGAATATTTCAGTCTGTTTGGGTATTTTCTGATATTCTATTTAGAACAAGCCTAACACATCTTCTAATACGCATTTTCTTGGTTTTTAGTAATTATCTAAAATTAGGCCAATTTTCCTCTGTAGAATACTCGGGCATTTGAAGCGTGGAAATATAATAATTTGGTTCTCTATAACCAAAGAAAAGAAACAAGCGTACATTCATAAAAAGCATTTGTAAAATGTTAACAAGTTATCTTTTGAAATTGGCGATATGACAGCCTTTATTTCTAACCAGTGGAAATACCACAAAAGGTATTCTTATGTCCAGGACAGTTATTGACGTAATTGAGAGCAGAACATGGAAAAGTGCCCTCTTAGTTTTCTATAAACTGGGAAAAGACGAAAAAACAAAGACTCGCAACTGAACTGACAAAAAAAGCAGTAAAGTATGTAGTTCCAGGAACGTTTGGAACGACATAACCATAACACTGAAGTGTGTTAGAGCGATTGCGTCGTAATGATTATGTTGAGAGAATCTCTCTGTTTTTGGGAGTCCGATGGGTGGAAATTAAAATAATAGCCTCTGAGGAACAGGAGGTTTTCTGGTTAATAACTTGATGCCTTGCTTATCCTTATTTGTACTTATCGGATTATTAGGCTTACAGCTAACTAATCTAAATTAAATCGTATACGATTTATACCAAATAATTTTTTGCAGTGTTGGAAAAAGGTCGGCCAAAGTACGCTAAAAAAGCTGAGTAGAACATGTAAATTGAAGCAGATGAATTAATATTCACGATGAAGGAAAGTTTTATGCTCACACATAATACAATGAATGAAAATGCATGAGATGAATGGTTTATGAGGCTCAATCCCCGGAAAGAATTTTTTTTAAAAAAACAGTTGATACATGAAATTTGATTTAAGATTTGTTTTTAAATAAATTTTAACACAAGCGGCATTAATCGATACTTAAAAATTATTTTTGACGCAATAATAACAATATCAAGAGTCGAATTAAATATAGAAGGAAAATCATAACATGTATTGTCTTGGTTTGCTAACCCTATGCTTAAAGACTTGTAAATACCACTCACAAAAGGAAGAATTTTTATTCATTTAACCAGAGTATCCCTTTGCTTTCTAATTGAAGGCAAACCTGAAAGAGTATTCAGCACATATTGAATATACGGCAACTACGTGAGTAAATGACGTGGAAAAATGTCAACGTAAGTCATTATGGTGCCTACCATTTCCCGATTGATGTTATAGGTCATCATGCTTGCCCCTCCTTTATATTGCGCACAGTTTTATGATAGATGTAATAGGTCATTACTACATAGTTTTGTCTAACATTTTACGATATGAGTAATAAGTCATTATACCTCTACTTTAATACAGAGTAAGGGAGTAGAAGGTGAGTATAGCGTATGAAGTAGTAGTAGGTGAGAATTAAACAACTAGAAAAATCTTGTTTTGCGAACGATTCGACCGTGAATAATTTTTTAGAACTGGTGGTAGATCTACTCATTCCTACGTATTATTTCAAACACGTTCAGTGACTTCAAATCATCATGTGACATACTCGATAGAAAGTTCATTTCGTTTTTTAATCAAGAACATTACTGTATACTACGCGCGTCACTCACAAAACTGATCGAATTAAGGATTCACGAGTTATTAATCACGCATTTCTGCACGACAGCGTTGTGGAATGTACATAAAAGCTGGTTTATATCCTATCTCAGGCCTATGAACCGACTTCTGGTGCAGAATTGACCCCATGGGAGCTACTATCTGTTTCTTAAACTTTTAGAAAAAATACTGAACACCGCCAGTTGATCTCCAATGCTAGTAAATCTGTTGTTATGACTCTGTTTGTTTCCTTCATTTTAAAAAAGCCACGTTGCCCCGGAATAAAAAAGTGAAAACGAAATAAAGGCAACTGGAGGGAATTTAAACTTAGACTGCGTGAATCAAATTTATTAATAGTGTGCTCATGCCTCATCTAGTAATCGCACAACGGGGAAAATCTTACACGTTCCAATTAAAGGGAACGAAATGGGGAAAAATATTATAATTGCTGAAATTTTACTATCCCAAAGAATTTTATTACTTTTTTCGTCGAGACTCTTGTTATGACTTTCATAACGAATTTCTTCGAGACTTATGTTTGGATTAATACTTTTATGGCGATAAAATACTGTACCTCGTAAACGACAAACCTGACATCGATGTTCTCATGCTACATAAGAAATACATAAATTCAAGTGATAAACCCCAAAATTTGTAAATCATTCAGTAATTTATTTAAGCCATGTTTTTCCTTAGCTTTAACACGTTTTGAGTAACGAGCAGTCTCTATTCATTTAACATAGTTTTCTCGTCAGTGCCTTGCCTCGTCTTCTGAGCCAATTTCACCTTTAGCTTCGCTCTTTCCTTTATTTGGGCATGTAGTTCGGTCCATGCTTTGCCAAATTTGTCTTCCGTAAGTGCTGTGTTTTGTGGGTTTTTTCACGCTCTAAGACTGCGCTGTAAGTTTTGCAAATCACAATTTTGTACCTGAAATCAAGTTTTTGATGCTCTGCAGTTGGTTGTGCGAAGCTTTTGATACACGGTAACTCTGATATACTCTAGTATGAATGAAAGGCGGGCTATCGTTCAGTGCACATGTGCAGCGTTCTCTCCATTTCAAGGCATGTTTCAATATCGAATCATGTATGGAAACAATACTCACATATATAAAGCCCGTGGTGTGAACATAAATGGTAAAAATCAGTCCAATATCTTACGAGTAATCAGAATTATTAATCGAGTTGTTTCGTCCTCATTTTCTGATGACATTTGGCTCCACTTTATTTTAACTTCAAGTCTTTCTAACCTAAAAGTTAAACACTGAGAGAGCCACACGATCAAGTATATGCCCCAAACGCTGAAATGAAAAACATTGTTGCATCCGCCTTATTCTCCAGATACTGCTTCTTCAGACTTTTATCTCTTTAGGAGTCTAGGCAACCATTTAAGAGGAAAAACTTTGGAAGAGAAAACAACCTTGAAAATGAATTGAAGGTCTTTTTTGATTTAAAAACTAAAGGTTTCTGTGAACGAGGCAATAAAAACTTAGCTATAGTAGGTGATCGGAAGTTGTTACTAACGATTGAGAATATGTTGTCAAATAAATGAATGTTACTTGATATGTTTTTTATTCTTCGTATTATATTAGTAAAAAACGGACAGAACTTATGGTACCACCTTTTACTTCTTATCTTTACTATGCAGGCACTTATTTGTTGAATTGCGTCGCTATGATATTGAAAGCACGCTTGTTCGGAAAACCCTGCATCATGAAGGCTGCACAGATAACCCTTCACTCTAATACATTTGTTATCTGAGTTACGTTGAACTGCTCTATCATGTCCATGTGACAGACACTTTCGCGTCGCCTGTCTATATGTATATAACGACAAGCAGCGTTCGAGGATATCACTTCCTAACTGGGACAGCTGAGAACAAGCATCTTAGACAAGGTAAAGTTCCCTTCTGCTCTCGCTGCTTTTTCAAAGCAGAATAGTGTAGTACATTTGATTACAGGTTTCATCAGTTCATTGGGTTAGAAAATCGAATTACCTTAACAGTTAAAGTTCGTGTATAACCTCATATTCTTCAACTGTGCATTAGTTCTTACCTTACGTAAACCCTCATGTTTCAATATTCTGATGAATTGAATGTTCAGTTATGAAAATCAATTAGAACGTAATTTCATTTGACTCGAATGAAATCTAAGTTTTTATTACTATTTCATCAGTCTGACCATTTTAGGAAAAACGACATGAATAAATCGTCTTAACATGTTCACCTTGATACTCACTTTTTTGAGTCATTTTATTAGGGCATTCATAGCTGATTTGGGTAAAAGACTATTTATAGTTAGAGTAATTCTCCTTTATTTACATGCCTCCCACTAGTAAATTGAGAAGTGTATGCACGGGAGTAGGCAGCAGCAACTTGGTGTGAGACATGACGCGCGTTGGAGGTCCGGACACGTGGTGCAAATGCTCTGGATCAACAAATACGCTGACGCTGATTTAGTGAAATGATGAAAAAAATCAACTCAATAAAATCACCACGTTTATTTTATAGTTGGATATATAAATACATAAAAAATTATCAATGACGATGATGATTCCGCTGTAATTGATTTCGAATTTGGTGTGGTTGCTATTGTGGATGTAATTTTTTGAACCACTGCATTTGCCACCTAATTGTACTTTTTTTAAGCTTTAAAAAGGGACAAAAATTTAGTATATTCTACTAAGAATGTTATCAGATATTCCTTTTAATATTCCTATTGAAGTGAGAACTAAAAAGAAAGTGTCATATTCTTAGGTTGAATTTACAGCATTCAAATTGGTTTAACCTACAAGTTGAGTACAGTTTCGAATTATTTTGGCTAGCATTTAAAAAATTCAATACAATTTTACATTTGCATTTTATGCTTAAACGACGTGTAATAAATTTGCTTTGTTTTTATGAAGGCTTGTCTACACATTAACTTGAAGAACATTCAGTATGAATAGATTAATCTATAAATCCAAGAAAATTGTTTAATATGGCATAAAATTTCAGTAAATGAAATTTCTTAAAAGAATGAGCCGAACGAAAATTACTGCCAGATGCATGTTCTGTTTACTGTTTCAGATATTATTTCTGAGGGGCAGGAGTTATCTCATTTTTTCCTGATTTAGTATATACGTGTACGTTCAGACAGTGCACAGATAACGATTTTAATCCCATTTTATATTTTTCTAAGTGAATACCTGTAAAATAACATTCATTTCAAAATATTGCAGCAGGTACAGAAACATTTGTGCCTCATACTTCATGACTACGATTGATTTTTCCTTCATTCGATACAGCTGAACTCAAAGAACGCAGTTTTTAACAGGAACCAACATGCAGTCGATGATCGCGTACCTCTCGTTTGCGATTGCAGTGGCATCTGCAGCTACCATCAAACAAGAAGGTACGTGTGTGTGTGTCAAATCCGATCTTGTTAAAAGCCACCTTCACCCCGTTAATCTCCCAGGGTCAGATGAATGTAACCAACAACTAATTTATTGAGCATCAAGTTTATCAGAGGTGATGGGCCAGACAACTTCACTAAGCAGTCCTGTTAGATCGTACATATACTAGCGAGAGGGAGAGAGCACGTCGGCAACAGTCCCATCACGTAACCTACAACAAACAGAAAGAACACAAATAAGACTAGGCTGATTAAAAATAAGAATATATTGAGCGTACATAATAATATATGACATACCCGCGCTGACGTTCATAGCAGCATGCACACCTCTAAAAGGAGTTCCGCTGTAGCACAGTAGGATAAGATAACAGGAAATGCCACCGTGAGATAGAATTTGGATTCGACAGTTCACTTATGCTACCTAGTCAGGATCAAGCATTCTGCCCACTACAGTGTGTTTTTTGTTCCTAACAATCACGGATATGGACTTGCGGAATGACTCTGACGGTAAAGATTTATACGGAAATGGGGATATTCATTATTTTATTATTCAAGTGGGTGGATAGAAAAATGAAGAATTATGAAATTTTTACTTCCAAGATCCCATGATCAAGGAGAAGATGAGTTCACCTATACTGATAAGAAAGTATCCTGCTATGTACAGCTTCCGTTTCATGAACCTCCGTTTCATGAACCTCCGTATCCTGCTATGTACAGCTTCCCGCTTCCGTTTCATGAATCAGTGTCTTCAGTGACTCCGTGGCGTGAGGACGGGTGTGGCGCTCGCTCCGAAACAAAGTGCCTGTTGTTAGAAAGAATGTACCTCTAACCTAAATGGGTACCCACTCGCGTCCTGAGTATTCAAATGTGATTTAAATACCCCATATATAAAAATAATCAAACTAAGAGTATAATATTCCCTCAAAAGTGTGAGAGTATTCAACCCTCGTTTACACAACGACCGAACTCCCTCCATCTTCAAGATGACTAACAAACGACGCATCACCAACAACAGCAGCAACAACAGCATCGAGTTTGAACCGAAGTTTGGTCAATACCCTGATGTGTCTAGCCTTACGAAAGACGGTAAAGAAGTGGTTTCTGTCCTTATAAAATACTTCGATTCAGTGATGACAAAATTTAATAGTGATATTGTTCAAATGCAAAATGAAATAAGCCACCTTAAAACGCTATTTGAAACAAAAGAAGCGGAACACAAAAAAATTCTCGAAGAACAGAATGAGAAAATAGATAGCTTAACCTCCCGCCTCGACCAGTTGGAAAAAAATGATCAGCGCCGAGACATTGAAGACAAAAAATGTACTCTCGTCATTTCTGGAAGGGAAATACCGCCATCTCACGCAGGCGAAATCTGTAAGGATACAGTCTGCCAGCTCCTGAAGGACAAGATCAACATTGACCTCTCCGACACTGACATTATGTCAGCTACAAGAATTGGGAAAAAAACAATAACTGGGAATGTAGATCAAAGAAACATTGCATTTGAACTAAAACATTATAACAAAAAACGTGAAATTCTCAACGCCTGCCGAGAAAAGAAACCACAGTTCTTCTTCATAAATGAATACCTCATACCTTCACGAGCTAACGTCATGTACATTCTGAGGATGGCCAAAAGGAAATTCCCGGATAAAGTTGGAATCCCAAGAACACAGGATGGAAACATCTTCATATTCAACCCAGGAAACCCAGATTCAAGACGCCGCGAGATCAACACGCCAGATGACCTCGAGCAATACCTGATGCAACAACTAAATATGTCATCACAGCAGATCATGGGTGACTAGACTAGGTGATCCCCTAAATTAGTCAATTTCATTTTCATCCCCTAAATATGTCAATTTCGTATTAATTTAACCTCAATTAGGTATCATGTCAGTAAACCTCAACTTGATGCTAGTTCAACCTGAATCTATACAAATGTATAACAGATGTGCTTGTAAACATTTATGACAGCTGTGTATGAACTTTTGAAACAACGCAATCAGCAATTTTTTACCTCCCAATGTTACTGTGAATTTTTTCTCTTCTTAACCACTTAAGTATTATTACGCGTAAACCATATTAGCTGATTATATCATTGTCGTTGTAATCTTCTTATAATCTGATAATCGCTTCTGCCCTCCACTGCCATCGTACAACCATATTAGCTGATTATATCATTGTCGTTGTAATCTTATAATCTGATTATATCATTGTCGTTGTAATCTTCTTATAATCTGATTATATCATTGTCATTATAATCTATCAGCAATTTTTCACCAACCAATGTTACTGTGAATTCTTCTTTATTTACCACTACAGTTATTATTACGCGTAAACCATATTAGCTGATTGTATCATTGTCGTCATAATCTTTAGAAACTTATTACCTGTTGTATGTGAACTTGTGAAAACGCCCTTAGCAATCTGTTTGCACCAATGTTGTGATATTGAACTACATTATCACTCGCTCATGGACTGAGTTTGTGTGTACTCACGAAATCGCGCTAGATTTTTCTTTTATACTCTATTCTCACTTACTTAATAAGCTACTTTTTAGACTGGAATATGCCTTTAAGCTTGACTCTGTATTTCGTTTTAAGCTCTATAGTACCTAATTCTTACTTTTACTTATTTTAAATGACTGATCACCCTGTGATATTTGAGGAAATCGATCCAGATTTCAATCATTTGAACAGAATATATCCAAACCTAAACGACTCTCAAGAGTGTAGGTATACTAATATATCAGAATTCAACGAAACTATACGAATATCTGACCGAGATTTCTCACTCCTGTGTTGGAACTGTAGGTCACTCTATCCAAAATTAGAAGAGATACAATGTACTATTACTGAACTTAAATATAACCTAGACGTGATTAGCTTCACCGAAAGCTGGCTAGATGACTCGACTAAAGACATGATTCGATTTGAAAATTATCATAGTTACCATTCGCTAAGAAAAAACCAGCGGGGCGGAGGCATCAGCACATATATATCTAACCACATAGACTCGAGAACCATAGCAAGTGCAACAATGAATCAGGATCATATAGAATCACTCTTCGTAGAACTTTTTAGAGATGGTAAACGCATTGTGCTTGGAACGGTGTACAGGCCTCCTACAGCCTGTCCTATATCCTTCCTGAATGAATTGAATCGTATTATTTCTCAGTTCAACAGGCCCTTATACAATGACATAATAATATGCGGTGACTTCAATTATGATCTACTGAAACATGAAAGCCATGAACCAATCTCTAATTTCCTAACTACCTTTCAGTCTCAATCCTTCCTTCCGATCATTACAAAGCCTACACGAATAACCTCAGAGTGTGCTACGCTGCTTGACAATATCTTTATGACAGACCCTAGTGATTTTCTTGCTGGAATAATCACTTCTGACTTATCAGATCACTTCCCAGTTTTTCTTATTAAGAAAAATGTCTATATTGCTTGCACCAAGGCACGGGCTGAAACTTACTCATATCGTAAAATAAACGAATCAAATCTTGAAGAAATGCGCACCGTTCTAGAAGAATCAATGCCTACATTGCACATCTCTCAACAAAACAATAATACTACGAGCATTGATGAAGCAGTAGTAAAGTTGACTGAAACTATAATGACCGCATACAATCAGTGTTGCCCAATTGTAACTCGTACAGTTACCCCGAAAAATAAACAAAAGCCCTGGATTACTAGAAACATCGTGATAAATATAAAGATACGTCAAGCGTACCTAGCCCTCCTTTGCGAAGGACGAATATCTAGAGAAACATATAACCGATTTAGAAACTATGTAACAAACCAGATAAGAACATCAAAAAAGAACTACTTTACGCTCAAGTTTACTCAATTCAAAACTGACGTTAAAAAGACTTGGCATCTCCTTAACTCCTGCTGTAAACCGAATAATGCCGAAAAAAAGAAAATTGAATATGTTGTTCAAGATAATGTAAAATATCATGAGAAGAAAGAAATTGCTAATCTCTTTAACAACTTCTTCGTAAACGTAGGGAAAACAATAGCTGATGGTATTCCAAGTGAACCTACTGATCACCTGGAATTTATGGATCATATTCGAGAACCCAACTCCTTTTTCTTTACGCCTACAAACTCCTCCGATGTAATTACGTGCATAAACAACATGAAAAATAAATCGAGTGGGTTACAAACGTTTCCGACTAAAGTACTTAAAGTTATTGCTGACCTTGTAGCCCCACTGATATCAAATATTATTAACCAGTCTCTCTTACTAGGCACTTTCCCGAACTCCCTCAAAGTTGCTAGAGTAACCCCTATCTTTAAAAGTGGTGAAAAAAACTGTGTAAACAATTATCGACCTATCTCCATTCTACCAATTATTAGCAAAGTATTCGAAAAGATTGTGTATAAAAAAGTGTACTCTTATTTTGAACAAAAATCATTTCTTTACGATAAACAATACGGTTTTCGCTCTGAAAAATCAACAACACAGGCTATATTAAATCATTTACAATTCCTCTATTCTAATATAGATGAAGGAAAGCCTGTCTTCTCTGTATTTCTTGACTTCCGAAAAGCATTTGATTGTGTGGACCATAAAATACTATTATCGAAACTAAACTGTTATGGCATTCGAGGGATTGCCCATGATTGGTTCAGATCATACCTAACAAATCGGAAGCAATACGTTGTCATTGACGACGCAAAATCAGACCCACAGACAATTAGCCATGGAGTTCCACAAGGATCTGTTCTCGGGCCTCTCATGTTTCTGATTTTTATCAATGATATTGTAAAATCTACATCATTCTTCAAATTCATACTTTTTGCCGATGACAGTACGCTTTCTGCGGTCCTTCCGAACCAAAATCCTGCTATGATTGTGGAGAGTATAAATACTGAACTTCACAAGGTTTCATCGTGGCTCAAAGCTAATAAAATAAGCCTAAATATCGATAAAACAAATTATATTACTTTCTCATACAAGAAAGATGTATCTCTCCCATGCATTAAAATTGGCGAAGGTGAAATCGAAGAAACCAACTCATGTAAGTTTCTAGGCATCATAATAGATAAACATCTGACCTTCAAAGAGCACATCACTCATATTAGTTCTAAATTATCCAAATCCATCGGAATCCTAAATAAAGTTAGAAATTTTCTGCCTGAAACAGCTTTACAAATGCTCTACCGAACGCTCATTTCTCCATACTTGCAATACGGAATAGAAGCATGGCACGGAACTGATAATAATAAAACCAACAAAATTTTTACTCTGCAGAAAAGGGCTGTCAGAGCGGTAAAGAACCTTGAATATAATGCTCACACAAATGATTCTTTCAAAAATTTGCAAATACTTAAACTTTCGGATCTCTACAAAATCTCCATCTGTAATTTCATTTACAAAACATTAAGAAATGATGGCGACAATAGCCTAAGACAATTATTGACTGCGCAAACTGGTCATCACGACCATTTAACCCGAAATAGAAGTAAATTCATGCTTCCTTATTATTCAAAGGCCAGGTCGCAACACAGTATTCTCTTCGTTGGAACCAAAACTTGGAACTCTATACCTGCAGAGATCCGTGAATGTAATTCGTACAAAGTATTCAAAAGACATCTTGAGTCTCACTTCCTATCAGAATACTAGTCGTGTAAGATCACCGTGTCGAAATCTTGCCTCCTACATGTAACTAATGATAATGTCATAGTGTAACTTGCCTTGTGTACCATAACCAATCTTCTCTCTGCTCTTGAATCGTTTTATCGAACATACTGTTAAATATAGCCGACTTGACCTATATTGTAAAATACAGCATAAAATATCGAGTTAATTATCTCAATGATCAGTCTAATGCGAAACTAGGTTAAGTGAACTAGGTTAAACTTTATTGTAGACCCTAGAATAACGTGATGGTAGGATGCCCTAGAAGTCGCTGAACTTATTCGGGCCCACAGGTAGCTATACTCAAATTTGACCATTGTACTAGACTTAAGTAAAATTCTACCTCTGTTTCACCTGTGGTAAATAAATTGTTTAAATTGTTTAAATTGTTTAAATTGTTTAAACCAGAGTCGCATAATTTCCCAGAATCACCGAGTTGAAGCTTCTAATTCGTACATAGCTGTGTAATACTGTATTGAAGTTCTCAAATACCCAATTGTCTGAAGAAATCTTTTAGCAACGTAGCTTTAATTTTCACTGCTTTGATTAGTAAGCTCAATAGAAATTGCAAGCATAATCAAACTCAGAAACAATTTTAATATCACAAAACCACGTACCTGTTCTAAGTCAGTTATTTGAATGCCATTTCAAACAATTATTTGTTTATCAACATTTATGAAGAATTTTTGTTTTATTTGGGTATAATATATTTTTAATACTAAGACCTTTCAAAAAAACACAAAAATGAATAGTAACTTGTCAGCTGTGTATAAATGAACTTGACAGCAGCACCGCTCTCTGAAGGTTAATCCTTGTGTGCTTGCATTACTAAATGACGTTGGACAATTGTTTATACTCCTAATAAAATACTTTTCCTAACCTCAACTCTGCCGAAAAATTTATAGCATCTGAGTGTATCACGTGATTTAAAGACCACATGCGTTGCATTAGTTTATCACTATATCTGAATATACTAAGTGACAGAAAGAGTATTTGCATTATTACAATATCATTAGATCTGGATATACCACGTGCGATCGTGCGTTGATTATATTTTACCCTAGTGTACGTTATGGAGATTCTATTATTTACCCTTTCACTAATTGTAAATACGGAGAGGATGATCAATAAGTTTTTTCGGTTTTAATCGTGAATAAAGAGCAAACTCACTTGAAACATTTAATTGATTTTTCATGCTTTTGGTTGCTAACTCTTGCGATCATCAGCAAATTTATTACCAAGTTCTTAATTAATTTATCTTTTAGAAGCATTTGTATCTTTTATTCCCGAATAGAAATGAAACAACTGGTTTGAGTTGACCTAAAGGTGACCCTTTGTTACGAACTGGTTTTAAATTGACTCCTTCTTATCAACTGAATACTGATTTATCTTTTTTCAGTTATGTTGTACCAAGCAGCTACTTTACATAATTAGATGGAGTAATTACAATTAGCCTCAGTACATGTACCGCAGATGAGGTTCCTTGAAATCAACTAGCATTGACGTCGGCTATCAAATACTAGAACAATCCCAGAGTTCTAGCTCCATTTTCTCAGTAAATTGATCGTTACTCCATCAAAATATTTTTTGGACAGGATTTTCCTCCGTATTTTTAGTGTAGAATTAAACAGTGAGTTTCAATATTCTTTGCTTCACAAACATTGTTAATATTCTTCATTGAGGTGTAGACGCCTAAATTTGGTCATAATCGTACCGGTATTGTCCGACCTTATTTGTGATCATGAGGGATTTAAGCTCACACTTCAGAGTTTGGGTCTATGAAATAAATTTTAAAAATAGAGATTTGCCCAGTGGATATACAAAATTAGTGCTAACATTGTTGTGTTCGTAAGATGCTGCAAAAGCTCAAATCATCTGCCAACGAGGTAAATTTGCTTCAAAATTGGAGATTTATGTCACGGAAACTGGAGAATTGTATGATGCTAACGTGATCCTGCTTATCTCATTATCTCATGCAGCAAAGGCTGAAACCATCCGGTACGTGCAGGCATTCATAGAACTCAACGCGCAAGGACCTTACGAAGACTTCTTCGATTACTCGCCCGACCTCAGCCTTGCCGGCATCAACAACGCCATAAAGAGCGCGTGCTACACTGGCTTGTGAGGATCTCAAACAGATTTAAATTTACAACTGCCTTCATGCTCGTTTTTAAGGCGCTTATTCAGTATTGGGTGTATCCTGAGTGGCTGCTTGACTGGCTTGTGAGGATCGTGAACACATTTATACCAACGATTGCTCATTTCTAAGGCGGTTATTCAGTATTAGTTGTGACCTGAGAGTTTGCCTGACTGATTTTAGAATATCTCAAATACATTTATACTAACAAATATACTTATGTTCATTTTTAAGGTGCCTATTCAGTAATTTGAGCCAACTATTTCGAATCCCGTTTCTCTGAATTCATCCGATTCAAAAAGTACTTATCAGAAATGGATTATCAATTCTAATTATCGAGAAAAATATAAAATTTCATCGAGTAGCCTACTTCTACGATTGCGTTCCAAGGATGAGGGAGGTTTCCGGGTACGGATAACATTTATTACAAATTTTTTCGGTGATTTTGGTATAGTCAACTCTATTCATATTTCTTTCAGCTTCAGAAAAAAGTAACTATTACTTGAGTGGTTACATATCTAAAAGCATTTTCAACGGCTTGTGAATTTTCAGCTAACTATAGAGATCTACAAGAGGTTTTCCCAAAGCCATGATAATGTAAGACGGTTGCGCTCGAAAAATGCGGTTCACTTGACATTAAGTAGGGACAGAATTGCAAAATTTTCCATGAAACTTAGTTCACAAATTTGAAGAGCATTTAAAAATTACTAGGAAATGAACCCGAATGTTTCTTATTTACTATTTAGTGATTGTGGTTTATGCTCTGTGGTTATGCTCATTTATGCTCTGGTCCAATGTTCTTTTTGGTGACAACGTGATAAGGAGTTGTACGACTCAAGTTGCTTCTATTACAAGTAACGGAAGTCTTGGTAGGCTTCAATGATACGATGCGGACTGAAAAAGGCTCTTATAACATATATCAACGTAGCGTAGTTAGTAGAAGATCAGGTAAGATTCTACATCACAGTACACAGTAGGGTAGTAGGGTCTACGTTAACCAAACAGAATATCGGCGTTCGGTCTCACGGCCTCAAGTGGATGAAATCATCACATCGCTTGATGTCTTGATCCAATCTAACTGAACATTGTGCTATGTGCATGCTTCTAGAGGGAAGAACACACATGAGCTGAATACGTGATAGAATCACGTGTTATGTATGTAAGGAGATTTCCAGAAAAACGTGATGTGGTTGTGAAATATTATGTATTTTTATTCGAGGAGATCAGCACACTCTTAGGAAACAATTTTTGCGTGATTGAATAATTGAAAATGGGATCTTCATCAGAGAAGACCCTTTTCCTGAGTAAAAAATTGGAATTTTCTAGCACAAACTTACCTTCTCATTTTAATATTTTTTGGTTGAGAATTGAAAGACGGCTGTGGTAAATTTTTATGTGCTGCTGAATGCTCTTTATCATAAAATTAACCGTAGGTATTCTCCCTGTCTTAGATTTGCCCTCAGTCCTGTAATATCTGCAACAACGCTCGATATAAATTCTGCAACGGCGCACGAACATCAGATCCACTCGACCATCATTTTATAGCAATTTAATAGTTATAAAAAATTTCTACTGCCCATCCTTGCCTTTCACTTCCGATGACTCTAATTTAATTCATGGAAAAAGTTCATCTGTTTCTTGTCTGCAGATGGATTGCTTACGATGATGTCAACTACGGTCCAGACGGAGGGCTAAGCTGCTCGGATGCTGGAATCAGCAAATGCGTATTTTCTATTGGAAACTGCACTGGTGTGGTGAGTGTTCTGTTAGCTTCAGTAGTGGGTGGAGTGGTGTGGTGAGTGTTCTGCTAGCTTCAGTAGTGGGTGCAGAGGTGTAGTGAGTGTTCTGTTAGCTTCAGTAATGGGTGCAGAGTTGTAGTGAGTATTCTGTTAGCTTCAATAGTCGGTGCAGTGGTGTAGTTAGTGTTCTGTTAGCTTCAGTAATGGATGCAGTGGTGTAGTGAGTGTTCTGTAATCTTCAGTAGTGGGTGCAGTTATCAGGTCAAATTTTACGTTCAAGTATTATTAACACATTCGAATTTCGTCACAGACTAAGAGAGATTAAGTACAAACGCTTAGAAACGTGTTGATGCTACCTTTCAGCAATTGTTGTGTTACCTAAATAGTGAAAACTAATTTAAGATTTCTCTTACGGCTCCGGCAATCGATGCTCAATCGCCAATACGAGTGTTTGAAATAAGGGCATATTTTTTTTTAGTTTTTTCAAGAATTTTCTACTCAAGTAGAATGAGTGATTCTAAAAATCACATCGTTCACCAAATAGATGTCAAAAAATCATAAATTATTTGATGCAACACACCGGTACTTTGTGCTTTGGCTTTCAGGTTTCGTCACTCCGGTACGCAGGAAATCCTGACGGCCTCAACGAGGACTACTACAACCTGTACGCAGGCTCATACTTCACAGGAGATGAATTCAAGAACAACAACTCTGCAATCACGGTAGGAGACCTCGATGAGAGGGTCTCATCCATCATCGTATCGGGGACTGCCCAGTGGACCTTCTTTACGTAAGTATAGCTCAAACAGTGACTCAGTCAGACGGTTAAAATTTGCATCTTTTATTGAATTAAACTGAATTTTATTCTGTAGGATTAAGTGAATTTTCTATTTTAGTTACAGTTACGATCGAAATTTTTCTGACAGGCTTCCCTCGTTTGGGGGGACTGGCGTGTGTGTGACTCCGGATTCCGAGCTAACGGACGACCAGGGCACCGTTTTAAATTACGGCTACGTTTACGAGGTAACGTATTCACGGACTCATTCAAGAACATTTCTGTCTTCTTATATCAGTCTGCGTTAATACTGATTGCTAAAATCGGGATGGAATTTCATGTGAACCCCACTCTTCCGAGTGCATCTTGCACATGTATACGAGTTTCATAATATTACTTTGCACAAATGTTCTGCGTTTAATCGTCAACAGGTGACAGACCTTGGCCTACCGGACAACTCCATCCGCTCGGTTGTGAAGGGTTGTTTGCCTAACGCGCGCGTTGTTGGGAGCAGTCGGCGTGTGGCTCCAAACCATTCCGTGGGCCAGGCGCCAGCGGTCCGTCGAGGCAACTGACGCGCTTCTTGCCTTGCTGCCGCCCAACGGTCCGGAAGTTTTTCTCCCAGGATCTCTTGCAAAGGACCACGAGAGGAATTAGTTTTCATAACTGCGACTTAATGCCGCCAGTAATGCATTTTTCTTCCAAAAGAAATACGAATTAATTTTAAACGATTGAAAAGTTTGATTTGATGAGGTTCATTAAACTCTCATATTTACAGTTTTTCAAAGTTTTCTTTTCCTGTACATATTTTGCTAAGCAAATCTACTAACCAGCTACAAAAGGGAGCAAACCTGAGGCAGCAGGAGTGATAGGTTTAGGCAACTTTTTTGACTCGTCAGCTCCGTTGTGATGTTTCTTCAAAATCTGGCAGTGATGGTAGAAAAATTATTTTTTTGGAGGAATTTTCTTTGCTCTATTGAAAAGGAAGCGATTTTGATTCTATTCTAGCTTAGCCATGATACGCTTGTAACAAGAATTGAAGGAAAAACTGTTCATCTCCTGAAAAAGTTGCTACATGAAATGTTTTTCATGCAATGGAATTTTAACTACATCTTAACTTTGAATGCTAAATTGATCTACGAACGGTATGATCTAGAGAATAGCCATGTAGGTGGTTCAATAAATTATTAAAAGGAAAAATGTCTTCACTTGAGTATTTTAATCTAGGTCTGAAGAGTAAATTAAAGCAATAGAATGCTGCCCTTGCAAGACTGTTTCCATTCACAAGGACACAAAAGCTAAACGATTCTTCGCTTTTGACCGATGTTGTTGAAAGTAAGACGAGCAGTAATTAATTGCTGAATTGCATGAAAAATGATGAATTGTGAGCTGATAGATTTGTTCAATACTGACTAATATCTCGTTAAAATTGACAGTGAATGAAAACATATAATCCAATTCTGATTATGGTTTATAAAAATGACGGATGGTAGGCGAAAATAACTGACTGAATCCCAACTGATATTCTCAAGTGGTGCTTTCAATGAGTGAACTCAAATAATACGTCCCAGTGCATCAATGATACCATTGACCATATTTAGCAGCCCACACATGCGACCAATGTGCTTCCTTAATGAGATCTTATTGCCAGCAGCGTTGTATTCCTAGGTATTGAAAACCACTTACATACTTATTTCACGAGTACGCTGGTTGAAGCCTTGCTGGCTAATGGGAGATGGATGCATCTAGGAGTATTTAGTCTAAATTTCATCATGTTTTTATCCGCGACATGTTTGCTACTTTTCATTCAGGACCGACTAGAGCTAAATTGTGGCGCTGTAAAATTTATAAAGATCTTCCATAAGAGATCTTTAAAAAAACCTGGGACTTGAAATGCTACAACCTCTACAAAATCCTGCACTGTGTTTGATAGAAGATATGTCGGTATTGAAATACAGATTGGAAAAGAATACGAAACTGATTTTTGTTGTACCCTGATAGTAAATAGTTACGGAGTGATTTAGAATCATTAGCAGTAAAGTTTTGTTCTCTATTTTGTTGAAATGATTCCAGAAAGTTAAAGATAAATCTGATTCTACGCCACGACTCCATCTCAGAGGAATACCCGGGGAATAACATGATCAACATCATCAAATCTTATCCCATATTAAAATAGGCAGATTGTAAATGTTTCTTTTGGATAAATTCGCATATTTAACTATTGATATAAATTATTATCAACATCGAGTTTGTTCGCTGGCAAAAACAAATTTGTCCATCTGAAATAATAGAAAGCAAGCTTTCTGCAACGCCAGCTAACCCAAAGTGAAGGCATAGAAGAAATTGAGCGATCTGTACAAAGGAGATTGGTATTTCGTGACATTAAAAATCGGAATGACTCGTGTAGTTTCCAAAACATTAGGATCTAATCGAAACATCGTCCTCTTAGGTATAAAACTCGTTTAGTATGTGCGGTTAGGTCAATAATAATGCAGAAAAGTACCATATGCGACAGCACCGCCTTGTTTCCTGTGAGGTAATAGTACAAACAGTTAATAACGACGGTTCCCTGGAAGGCTTGGGAAATTGATGGCTGACTTTCCTTGAGTTATGAGTCCGATAAACTCACATGTTTTGAGGTGATGAGCCCTCAATAGAAAACATGAATTTGACTCATTGAAAGTAATTTGAGATACTGTTTAATAAAATTACAAAAAATTGCATATATTTTGCCATAAAATCGCTGAGGGGCGTTGTGAGAGATTTTAACACTCTATAAGGGAAGCTAAAATTTTCTTATATAATAATAATAATAATATTAATAATGTTAACACTCTATCTTTGGACCCAAAGCCCTCCCGCTGAGCGCTGTGAGTCGTACAATGTGGAAAGTAACCTCACCAATATACGCAGTATCACATTCACATCTGCATCTACACATGAGACAGCTTCGTTACCACGATCGATTGCGTGCCTTAGTGAAAAAACTTCTAACATGAAAGTTCTTAGGAGAACGAAAAGGAGATTAAATTGATTCGGAGTGGAGAAAACTTCATGTTTGAATGAATCAGCAAAATTTGTAAAAGCTTAACAAAAGAATTAGGTTAGGAAAATTAAACGGAGATTTGTTTGATGATAAAATTTGAAAACAAAATTTTGAGTTCACGCTAATGAGAGCGACTTTGGGAGAAATGAGTTGGTTGTACTCTTCGACTCGTAAATAACTTTCGCAAAGTAATTACTGTAAGTTATCTCCTCATGAACATGAAAAAATATCCTATAAACAATGAGATAGCTTAATTGCTCAGAACTTAGAACAAATAAATAATCAATCCATTTCTTAAAAGAGGAAAATCAGCTTGACTAAATGATGAATCCTATTTGTTTAAACTTTATTTCAACGTATAAACTATCCGAAAATACGTCTGCTATTTAAACTTAACAGATTATACCACCGGTTTTGGGCCACCTTAGCAATGTAAAATACTGCTGTGTCTATTTTCTGAGAGGCAAAATCAAAACACTTCGCCCTGAGTTACCTTCAGTTTCTCCATTTGCCATCTACTAGAAAATAAAACTTTTGACTACACGTAATGTTTTCCGAAGGAATATCCAACTAAAAGAATATTGTAGATTTCTTCCCCCAAGAAGTAAAGTTAGAAAATATTACTAATAAATAAATTGATGCTCTCAAAGCCATTTTTGACACGGTACCGAGAATTTTGTAATTTAATCTTTTGTCTTTTTTTCTTATGCATTGTTTTGCAACTGAGGCCTATTCCTCCTATATTTTCAATATTCGATTACATCAAAATGCCTGGCATCGGTCACACAAGCCTTCGATTCTTAACAATGAGTGAATGACATCAAACATCGGCTAGTGCACACATATTTATCGCGAACAATTTTTGTTAAAAGCAAGGCTAAAATCTCACCAAATAGTACCTTGGTGTATTTATGTATTTTTTTGTGCCCGCCTCTTCCGTCTCTCTGTCACGCCCATCCATGGGGATGCTAATGCGACAATACGAGTTTCACCAATGCGCGTGCGTGTCCAAGAATTTTTGTATTGCAGGTCCTATTAGGATGGATATGTTTGGTTGTCATCCACATATGGAATATGGATATGTGGATATGAAAATGGATATGTGGTTGTCGTTTGTTTGTCATCCACATATTTTCGTGGAAAATTTAGAATCCCGCCATTTTTGACGGGCCATGCACACTAGTAAACAATAAAAACAAAATCATATCCGCAAGTTGCAAGAAAATGAGATTTTGTGAGAATACGAGAGCATAAAAATAAAAATGGGCCGGATTAAAAGTAAGCTCAGTGCAAACTTCGAAAGGCGATCGCTGAACAGTGAATCGAGATTTTTTAACGTCCGCCACGTATCGTGTGAGCTAGATGCTATGGGTTTAAGAAAATATACGTGTACAAAAAATTGCTCGAATTGTAATTGTAATAATAATTGCTGAAATTTTTACAACCCCACATAATTTTATTACCTTTTTCGTTGATAGTTTAGTTAAAACCTTCATGACGCCTTTCCCCGAAACTTTTGTTAGGATCGAGACTTTTAAAGCGATAAAGTGCACCGCAAACCCCAAATTTGACATCGATGTCTTAGTGGTACAGTAGAAATACTCACATTTAAGACATTCAACTGGAAATTTATTAATCCTTCGGAATCTCGTTTGGCCCAAGCTTTTC
Organism: Morinoia aosen; assembly: GCA_030386875.1. Taxonomy (NCBI): domain Eukaryota; kingdom Metazoa; phylum Arthropoda; class Malacostraca; order Amphipoda; family Talitridae; genus Morinoia; species Morinoia aosen. The sequence goes on from CM059568.1 coordinate 48,114,380, forward strand.
GTTAGTTTCAACGCGTTTTGAGTTAATTGAAGTTTCAATTCATTTCATAGCTTTTCCGTCACATTATTCGCCTTGTCTCCCAAATTAATTTCACATTTGTTTTACTTTGCTCGAACCAATTTCGCCTTTTGCTTGACTTTCTCCTGCATTTGGAAGTGTAGTTGTGTCTTCGCTTTGCGTCCTTAGTCTTGCGTTCTGTGTTATGTATTTTTGTCTACGTCCGAGGATTGCGCTGAAAATTGTGTAATTAAGGATTTTGTTCTTCAAACCTAGTTTTTGACGCTCTGAAGTTAGTGGTTCGAAAGGCTTTTTAAACGCGGCAATTATTCTGATGAACTCTATTTAAGGACGATAGGTAGGCTATCGTTCAGTGTGCAACGTTCTCTTTAATTTTAAGATATATTTCACTACCTAGTTGTGCGTGGAAGCAGTACATGAGTCCGTGTTATGAACATATATCGTAATAATTAGTTCGATTTGTTCGGAGTAATCAGGATTTTTATCGGTTGTTTAGTCCGCAAATTCTGATGCCATTTTACTCCGCTTTATCTTAACTTCAAGTCTTTCCAACCTAACATTTAAACACTGAGAGGTTGGAATGTTGGTTTAAACACTTTAAACATGTTCAAGCAAATGCCCCACGGCTAGCTTATATTTTTTCATGTTCTGTATCAATAGCGGTAAGACGTTGTCATTGAAAAGAATCTTTAAAAGAAGAATCTTTAAAGCCAAGAAAAAATCTCATCCAGCAGAAATAACAGAAAATATTTTCTGGGAAAAAATTATTCAGTGTATTGGAAAACCCCTTTTCTGGCATTGATTATTTATCAATCGTGTCATTATGAAAATAACTGCTGATTATTTTTGGCTTAGTTTCGATTAAGTCGTTACCATTGAGAGAAGTCTCCTCTCAACGCCTGGATGTGACGCATACCTTATGGCGACAGAGGTCGCACTACTTCTTATCTCTACGTGGCAGGCACTTATTTCTAGAATCGCGACGCTGTGACATTCAAAGCACGCTTCTCCGAAAATCCTGTAATATGAAGGCTGCACAGATAAGCTTTCACTTTGATACATTTGTTATCTCAGATTCGTTGAACTGCTCTGTCATATCCATGAGACGGACGACACTACCACGTCGCCAGTCTATATGGTGGAAGGCTGGCTTCGAGGATATCACTTCCTACTTGGGACAGCTGCGAACAAGCATTTTAGACAAAGTGAAGTTCCCTTCTTCTCTCGTTACTTTTTCAAAGCATAATAGAGAAATGTATTTGACCGTAGGTTTCATCAGTTACTAGGTAGGAAAATAGAATTTCCACCTCCGTTTAAAATCGTATATAACCTTTCATTCTCTAACCATTAGCACCTACCTTACGTAAACTCTCATGTTTCAATATTCAGATGGATTGAAAGTGCAGTTTTCAATACGTAATTGAATGAAATTTCATTTTGCTCGAATGTAATCTGATCATTCAATTTTGTGAGAACAGTCTGACCATTTTAAAAGAAAAATAAATTGAATAAATCATTATAACACGTTCTATGTGAAACTCACACAGCTAGGACATTTTCTTATATCATTCATCACCCATTTAGTTTAAAGACTATTTATAATATAAAGAAATTCTCGTTTATTTATAGACATATCTTTGGTAAATTTTACTTTGTTTGATTATTTTCTAAGGTCATTCGTATCTGATTTAGGCAACAGACTCTTTATTGTATAAAGCAATTCCCATTTATTTCCATACCTCCCATTGGCAAATTAATTAAGAAGTGTACACACGGGAGTAGGCAGCAGCAACTTGGTGTGAGGCGCGATGCGCGCTGTAGCGCAGGACAACGTCGTGCAAATGTTCTAGATCAACAAATACGCTGACGCTGACTTAGTGAAATGATGCGTAGATCACCTCAATGAAATCATCACGTTTATTTCAGTAGCAAGATTTATTAACTTCGAGGATGTTTAATATGATTTAATTACTCAATGACTCAAGGGAAATTTTTCAACATTTATTATGCTAAGTGAGCAAATGAATTTTTTTTAATCAAATGATGTGAACGGAAACACCGGCTAGATGCATTGTCTGTTTACTGTACCTGACATTATATCTGAAAAGCAGGAGTTACCTTATTTCCATCCCTATTTAGTATGTTCGCAGACGTCCAGACAGTTTGCAAATAATTTTAATCCCATTTATTTATGTCATCAGTGAATGCCTGTAAACTAACATTCATTTCAAAATATTGCAGCAGCTGCAGAATTATTCGCGCTGCAAACTTCATTACGATTGTTTTTTTTCCACCTTTCGATGCAGGTGAACTCTTCCTTAAAGAACTCAGTTTTCAACAGGAGCCAACATGCAGTCGGTGATCGCTTGTCTCTCTTTTCTGATTACCTTGGCATCTGCAGCTACGCTCAAACAAGAAGGTGTGTGTGTTTTTTTGTTACTCCCCTTCAGGGTACTGTACTTGCAGTTTGACTACGACGGCAATGATCTATACGAAAATGAGGAGTACCGTTATTTTATACTCTACTGATTGGATACAAAAATGAATATTTCGGAAATTTTTACTCACAAGATCCAGCCACTAACATGACCAAAGCAAAAATGAGTTCACCTATATTGATAACAAAGTATCCTGCTATGCACAGTTTACGTTTTATGAACCAGAGTTGTATGACTTCCCAGAACCACTGAGTTAAATTTAAGCTTCTCATTCATTCTTAGCGGTGTAATACTGTATATTCGTCAACCCTATTGATGTGCTCAAATTCCTAGTTGTCTGCAGCAATCTATCACCAGAATTGCATTAATTTTCACTGCTTTGATTTGAAAGCTCAATAGAAATTGCCAGCATTATCAAACTCAGACAAAATTTTTATATCACAAAACCACGTCCCTGTTTGTAAGTCTGTTTCTTAAATGCCATTTCCAGCAACTACTCGTATTTGTTTATCAACATTTATTAAGAACTTTTTTGCTTTATTTGAGTATGAAATATTTTTACTACTAAGACTTCTCAATAAAATACAAAAAAATCAATAGTAACTTGTCAATTGTGTATAAACCAGCTACTTCACAGCAGCACTGCTGTCTGCATGAAGACCAATCCGTGGGTGCCTGCAGTACTAGATGCCGTTTGACAATTATTTACTTCTAACAAAATATTTTTTATAGCCTCAACTCTACCGAAAATTTCAATGTATCTGAATGTATCATGTGATTTAAAGAACAACATGCGTTGCATTAGTATATCATCAAAACTAAACATACCAAATGACTGAAAGAACATTTGCATTATTAGCATTATTATAATATCGGTAGATCTGGATGTACCAAGTGCAATTGTGCGTTAGTTTCATTTTACTATACTATACATGATGGAGACTAACTTTTTTCACTTTCACCATTTGTAGTAGATGATTAAAAAGGAGAGGATGACGAATAAATTTTTCAGTATAATTCATGAGTAAAGAGCAAACTCACTTAAAACATTTATTTTATTTTTTCAAAATTTTGACTGCTAACTCTAGCGATCATCAGCAAAGTTATTACCAAGTACTTAAAAAATTTATTATATAGAAGCATTTTTATCTTATATTCACGAATAGAAGTGAAACTATTGGTTACAGATGGCCTGAAGTTGACCCTTTGTAATGAACTGGTTTTGAGTTGACTCCTTGTTATTAACTAAATACAGATTTATCTTTTTAGAGATATGTTGTACCAAGCAGCTACTTTACATAATTAAATGAAATATTTCAATTAGCCTCAGAACATGTGCCGCAGATGAGGTTCCTTAAAATCAACTAGCTTTAACGTCGGCTATCAAATACTAGAATGATTTCTGAATTCTAGCTCCGTTTTCTCAGTAAGTTGATCGTCACTCCAACAAAATGTTTTTTCTGAACAGGATTTTCCTCCGTATTTTTTACTGCAAAGCTTTAGCTTGAATATATAGCGAGTTTCAATACTCTTTACTTCAGAAACTTTGTAGACTTTCTGAAATGAATTGTTGGCGCGTAAAAGTGGTCACAATCGTACATGAAATGTCCGACCTTATTTGTGCCTGCGAAGGATTTAAGCTCACCCTTCAGAGCTTGGGTCTATAATATGAATTTTAAAATAGAGATCTGCACTGTGGACATGCCAGATCTGTGATAACGTTGCTCTGCTCATTAGATGCAGCGAAAGCTCAAATCATCTTGTAACGGGGTTAATTTGCTTCAAAGTTACAGATTTAGTCCGACGACACAGGAGAATGATATGATGCTAACATGATCCTGCGTATCATTTGCAGGAAAAGAACAAACCATCCGATACGTGCAGGCGTTTACTGAACTCAACACACAAGGACCTTACGAAACCTTCTTCGATTACTCGCCCGACCTCAGCCTCGACAGCATCGACATCATAAGGAGTGGCTGCTACACTGGCATGTAAGGATCTCAAACACATGTAAACTTACAATTGCCTTCATGCTCTTTTTTAAGGAGCTTATTCAGTATTGGGTGCATCCTGACCGGCTGCTTGACTGGCTTGTGAGGATCGTGAACACATTTATACCTACTATAGTTCGTTTCTAAGTTGGTTATTCAGTATTAGTTGTGACCTGAGAGTTTGCTTGACTGACTTGGGAATATCTCAAATACATTTATACTAACAATTTTATTTATGCACGTGTTTAAGGCGCCAGGAGACTATTCAGTAATTGGAGCAAACTATTTTAAATCCTGTTTCTTTGAATTCATCAAAATTAAAAAATACTTATTAAATGGATTATCAATTCTAATTATCGAGCAAAATATAAAATTTGATAGAGTACTTCTACGATTGTGGTCCAAGGATGAGGGAGGTTTCCTGGTACGGATTACATATATTAAAATATTTTTTTGGTTGTTTTAGTTAAGTCAACTATACTCATATTTCTTTCAGCATCAGGAAAAATAGGTGCAATTATTACTTAAGTATTTACTTACCTAAAAGCATTGTCAACGGTTTGTGAATTACTTAATCCTGCTTGTTCCTACTTGACATTAAGTAGGAACAGAATTACAAAGTTTTCCATGGAACTTAGTTCACGGAATTGAAAAATATTTAGAAATTAGTGGCAAATGAACCCGAACGTTTATTATTTACTATTGGGTGATTGTGGTTAAATCTTGATAATTACGCTCGTGTCCTGCGTTCTTATTGGCGATCACGTGATAAAGAGTTGTACGACTCAAGTTGCTTCTATTGCAAGCAGCGAAAGTTTTGGCAGGCTTCAATAATACGTAGTTGATAGAACAAGGCTTTAGTAATATTTTACAACGTAGCGTAGTTGACTGAAGAAGGCATTAGTGTTATTTTACAACGTAGCGTAGTTGACAGAAGAAGGCATTAGTATTATTTTACAACGTAGCGAAGTTGACAGAAGAAGGCATTAGTATTATTTTACAACGTAGCGGAGTTGACAGAAGAAGGCATTAGTATTATTTTACAACGTAGCGAAGTTGACAGAAGAAGGCATTAGTATTATTTTACAACGTAGCGTAGTTGACAGAAGATTAGGCATGGTACTTCATCACAGTACACAGTAGGTTTGTCTACGGTCACCTAACAGGAGATCGGTGTTCGGCCTCACGGCCTCAAGTGGATGAAATCTCCATATCGCTCGGTGTGTTGGTCCAGTGTAACTGAACATTGTCCATCCTTCCTAAGGGAAGAACACACTCAAGCTAAATACGTGATAGAACCACGTGCTATGCATATAAGGAGATTTCCAGATATGACGGGATGTGGCCATGAAATATTATGTAATTATTATTCGAGGAGATCGTCAAGCACTATGAAAGTAAGCACACTCATAGACAAAAAAATTGCGGGGTTGAATAATTGAAAAAATTATCTTCACCACCGAAGACAATTATATTGGGAAGAATTTTAAATTTTCGAGCACAAACTTACCTTTTATTTAAATATTTTTTGATTGAGAATTAAAAAACGGTTGTGGTATATATTATACACTTCTGACTCTGCTCTTTCATGTAAATTAACCGGAATATTCCCCTTGTCTTATATTTTCCCTCACTCTTGTAAAATTTGTAACAACGCTCGATATAAATTCTGCAATGGTACACGAACTTGAGATCCCCTTGGCCATCATTTTCCAGCAATCCAATCTTTATAAAAAATTCTACTGCCCATCCATGCCTATCACTTCTGATTACTCTAATCCAATTCATGCAAAAGGTCTATTTGTTTCATGTCTTCAGTTGGATTGCATACGATGAAGTCAACTACGGTCCAGAAGGAGGGCTAAGTTGCTGGGATGCTGGAATCAACAAGTGCTCATTTTCTATTGGAGACTGCACTGGTGTGGTGAGTGTTCTGTTAGCTTCAGTAGTGGGTGCAGTTGTGGGTTGAGTGTTCTATTAGCTTTAATAGTGGGTGCAGTTGCAAGGAAAAAAATTAATTTTAAGAATTGTTAGCATATTCTAATTACCGTCACAGATTAGGCGAGATCAATTGCAAACGCTAAAAGCCGTGTTGATGCTACCTTTCGACCAATGAAACAGTTGAAATTAAGCGAAGATTTTTCATACGACTTGCGCAATCGACATTCAATCGCAAATACGAAGGTTTTAAAGTCTCAGTTCTGGATTTAATTTTTAAATTAGAGTACCAGATACAAACTAGTTTGAAATAACGCAGGCACATGATTTATTTTTCTATTATTTTTTTGTGAAAATTCCGATTCAAGTGGAGTGAGTGTCACAAAAAATTGGCTGCGATAAATGCTTCGCCAGAAAAGAGTGAGTATGGTGGATAAGAGTGGAGTTATGAAGCACTTCTATGTTATTCGAACGATATTGATGTCGGAAAACTCCAAATTATTGTCTGTACTTTGTGCTTTGACTTGCAGGCTTCATCACTCCGGTACGCAGGAAATCCTGACGGTCTCAACGAGGACTACTACAACCTGTATGCAGGCTCATACTTCACAGGAGATGAGTTCAGGAACAACAACACTGCTATCACGGTAGGAGACCTCGATGGGCGGGTCTCATCCCTCATCATATCGGGGACTGCCGGGTGGACGTTCTTTTCGTAAGTACTGTGCAAACAGTGACTCATTCAGACTGGTGAAGTTTGCTTTTTTTTTAATTTTACTAAATTATATTATGTTGGGGCAAGGGAGATTTCCATTTTGCGTACTGTTACGATTGAAATTTTTCTGACAGGCGTCCCCAGCTTGAGGGTATTGGCGTGTGTGTGACTCCGGACTTCGAGCTAACGGACGACCAGGGGACAGTTTTAAATTACGCCCATGTTTACGAGGTAACGTATTAACGAACTCATTTAAGAATGTTTCTATCTATTCATATCACTCTGCATTGATACTGATTGCCAAAATCGCATTGAAATTTCGTATGAACCCCAGTCTTCGGAAACCATCATGCACATGCATACAAGTCTTAATAAGTTTATCGCTTATTATAAGTAAATGTTCCACATTTTATCGTTGACAGGTGACAGACCTTGGCCTACCGGACAATTCCATCCGCTCGGTTTTGAAGGGTTGTTTGCCTGAGGCACGCGTTGTTGGGAGCAGTCGGCGTGTGGCTCCAAACCATTCCGTTGGCCAGGCGCCAGCGGTCTAGCGAGGCAACTGACGTTCGTCTTGCCTTGCCGCCGCGCAACGGTCTGGAAGTTAATCTCCCAAGATTTCTCGTGAAGAACTGCGAGAGTAATTAGCTTCATAATTGCCACTTAATGAGGCTAGTAATGCAGTTATCCTTACTTGTAAAAGAAATGGGAATTAATTTTCCGTGATTTGAAAATTTGATTTGATGTTGTTCATTAAACACTCAGATTTACAGTTCGTATAGTTTTCTTTACCTCTGCCATTTTCGAAAGCAAATCTACTTCTTTGACTTCTCAGCAACGTTGCAACGTGTGTTTCTTTCCAGCCAGGCAGTGATTGTGAAAAAAATTTAATTATGGGGGAAATTGTTTTTTTGCTCTATTGAATAGGAAGCTGTTTAATACAATTCTTGCTTAGTCATGGTATACTTGTAACATGAAAAAAACTTTCTTTCCTGAAATTGTTGCTACATAACATGCTTTTCAACCGATTGGATTTTAAATACATTTTAACTAAAAAGAATAAATTGAGCAACAAACGATAAGCTATTGCTTATAGCCTTGTCGGTGGTTCAATAAATTATTAAGAAAAAAATGTTTTTACTTGGGCATGCTAATCTAGGTTGGAAGAGAAAATGAAACCAATGGAATGTTGACTTTGGAGGACTGTTTCTATTCACTAAAGCTAAGCGATTCTCCGTTTTTGGCCAATGTTGTGGAAAGTATAATGAACATAAATGAATTATTGTATGTATAAAACAAATAATCTCAATTCGACACATTGAAATTTGAAACTAACTTTTAGTGCGCAGGGAAATAAAAGAGAAAAACAATGTATTTCGAAAACATTATTGCATTACAATACATTTTATTTAAAAAGTTTTTTTAGTCAAAGATCTTCAAAAATAATTCGAAAATGGCACAAAAGGTTTTTATTATCTATGACAGTGATTGAATGAACTTCGAGCATTACATTAATTAAAAATGCGCTCATGCAGTTTATTATGTGTTGGAAAACACGACTTTCTACTGACAGATGAAAAGGAGAACACCGAGGAGACATTGAAACAGAAACGCCTTGAATGACACAGCCTTCCTATTGAATCATGAGTCGCATGCACTATAGTACAAAAAACACCAAATTGTTGATAATGTGATGAGTGGAATTAAATAGTGTGCTTGAAAAGGCTAAAAGTTTACTGTTCAATAACTTGACCCTTGTAATACGGCGTACTATAATCGATATGAACATTCTTACCGCAAGGTTGATTTAAAAAATCAGACCCAAATAATACGAGCAAAAATTATTTACGAGTTTTAATAAAGGACTGCACAGAGTAACTTGTAGCAATGTACGACAAGCGCGTCTAAATAAACTAACATGTATGCTGAACTAAAATAGTATGCTCCCACATTATGTAATGTCTGAAAATAGGTGAGTAAATGGCTTATAAATATCTAGCCTTAAGTTCGGTCGTATTTGTTTATTCGCATTTTGGGAGACCTTAAATAGTAAGAAAAATTTATTTTTATAAAACTATATTTATCGTTTGTGGCACATCCAGGGCTTGGAAAAAATCTTTTCTTTTTGAATACTGTAGCGAGCAAATGAGATCACTATATTTACTGAATACTTGTGTTATTTTTAACATATAATTGAATTCTTGCAAAATTTTCATTTATACTGCAATGAAATAGAAACTTTTTTAATTCATTGAGCAGAAGATTGTATTGGTCGTGAACTTGAAAAAGATTTAAAAGTGTTAAATTAAAAGCGTAGAGATGAGATACTTTCTAATTTCCACTCGAAAACATCAGAGAATCAAAATTGAAGCCATAACACGTAAAAAGTTTTGGATTTCTCAATCCCTCGTTATTCATGATAATATGTGTACATACATTGGTACATGGGGTTAAATGAAAACATTACGACACACATTGATGTCGTTTAAGAGTGATAAATAACCACAAAACTTCTATGCGTAGATTACAAATGAACATAATTGGTTCAGTAGTTTTGCGACATTCCTCATTTACGACCGACGATATAACGAGATAATCATCCGAGGATATCGAGAGATGCAAAGTATAACTATTATGCTATGATTAGTAAAATAGGCAGGGGTTGTAGCTGTAATTAGTAGTTTTCCTACATTCATTGCTACATGTACATGAATTGTGATAAATTGTGAGCATATAGACATTATTCGATACTGACTAATATCTCGCATTCTACTCATAGGTATTTAAAATCACTTATTTATTTCAAGACAAAGCTAGTAGAAACCATACTGGCTAATGAGAGATTCGTTGAAGAGAATTGAGCTTAAATTTCTTCTTCCTTTTGTACGCGACATGTTTCCTTCTCTTCAATCAGGGCAGATCACGACACCAATTTCAATCATAGTCGCTCAGTTGCGATATAGTAAAATTCAAAAAGACACTTGCAAAAAAACTGGGACTACTTAATATGCGAAAACGTCTACAAAATCATGTATTGTGCTTGATAGTGAGGAGAAATGTCGGTTTTGAATATCTAGATTGAAAAAGAACCCATGAGCAATTTTTTTTTAATTTTGAAAATGGAGCGGCAGAACATAATCTGCGTTAATGAGATTTAAAGGAATATTTTAAATTCACGCATGTTGAATGTTAACTGTCAAAATTAGTTGTGACATTAGAACTACATCAATTACGCGTAAAACTGTCCGCGCTAAATAAAAGTGCACAATTTTTCGGACAATAATTCGTCATTATAACTAAGCCTATATTCCTGATTCAAGGCCACCTCCCAGTTAGAGGTTTGCAGTGAAAAAAACCATCAATAGGGAGGGAGGAGAATTATAGCCGACTCACTCCATTTTCCCAAAAAAGAAGAAATGCCGAAACCCAGGCTTGTAGGCTTTATACCATTTACAGAAAGATAGAGTGCTCAAAATCATTACATAGGCCACGGTGGTCGATCCTATGAATACACTGACTCTTCATTTGTTAACTGACACACTAAGTCATGTTGTGGCGATGACCATGTGGTCTTTTTCGTTTGTATGGCGATTGAAACCAAATAAAATTTTCACAAAATTGAGCGCAAATTACCCTGAAACCTCAGCAGCTATGTCATTTATGTCATACGAAAGAGCAATCACAGGTACTCGCTATTTAAAAATGGTGGAAATTCCTTTCGAAAATAACTCATCATTGATTCCGTTACACGTTATCTGAAGGAAACTCCTAATTTTATTTCTTGGTAAACTGCGGGTATTTTTCTTGCTTCCTCTTAATTCACGAGGAGTGTGAGAGCGGCCGGCACTGCAGCAGGTGCCGCAGGTCGGGCTGGTGCAGGGCAAGGGTAACGGGACAACGGAGTGGTCTGTCTTAACACAAACCAACCATCGATTCTCCCGATAACTATTTTCTGATATCCGTCAATGGTTTTCTAGGAAATTAAAGAATTTTAGCTCAGATTGCGATGTTCTTCTACACTCCATTACAACAAAATTATTTTCATTCTAGCAGAATATTTCAGTCTTTTGAGGATTATATGATTTTATACTTCGAGCGTGCCGAATACGTATTCTAATATGATATTTTCTGTTATTGTCATAGTAAAATATGCGATTCTAAAATATTTCTAATCTAAAAATACGAAAGCGTAAAGCCCGTAATACAATGAATAAAATTATGTGAGATAAGTAAACCCCACTCTCTGGATAGGAAGATTTTTTCAAAAAAATTGATATATGAAATTAGTTTCAACATCAGTTTTCCAATAATTTTTAACACAAAAGCATTTAATTGGCACCTAAAGTACTGCAAATATTTTAAAAGCGCTGTCAATGGTGGAATAAAATACTGACCGAAAAACATGACATGCATCCTCTTGGTTTATTCACGTTATATGTTTAAAAGGTTGTAAATACCACTCACAGAAAGAAAACTATTTCCTAACCTAACCTAACCTAACCATTTATAAAAACACCTTTGTGAACATCGTCTCTGTTTACATTCACACGTGAGCTTGCGATTCCGCGCTAATATAACGTTGTATTAAGTATAGCCTGTGGAAATAATATGTTGTATATTTAAATCAATATTTTGTCATAAAGCTTTTGATTGGTATTCGAATATCTAATTTTAAATTTCTTTCAGGTGATTTTGGTCGTCAAAATTTTTTTTTAAGAACTATTTGGTACTTAAATATGGGTAGTTTTGGAGAGCAAAAATTGAGAACAGTGCACCTGAAGTTGAGCGACCTACGGAAGCGCCCTGACCGGTAAGCTCGTAGAAATCGCAGTTCGTCCTACATTTGAATTTTTTCATTTAATTTTTTATTTCCAAACAGACTTTAGGCATTGACATATGAGCTCATCGACAACAATATAACGAAATGATGTTTAAAAGTAACAGCTTGGTAGTACTTGGAAAGATACTGCGTTTACAGTAAAATTCACGGTACGTAATCACGTCATTATAAGAATAAATGCTAAAAATTTTTGTTTTAGCTCTCATTACGTCGTTACCACGCAGACAAGTATCATCTCAAAGTCTGGCTGTGACGCACACCTTCGGTGCGACATGGAGGTTTTCACGTTAACCTGCCTCTGTAATTAATTGCGACGCTATGACATGGTGAGCACGTTTTTTCCTAAATTCTGGCATCATGAAGGGTGCACAGATAAGTGTTAACATTTATACATTTGTAATCTCAGTTACGTTGAACTGCTCTATCATGTCCACGTACGCGACAGATGACACTATCACGCCACCAGTCTATAAAACGAAAGGCAGCGTTCGAGGATATCACTTCCTAACCGGGACAGCTGACAACAAGCATCTTAGACAAGGTAAAGTTCGCTTCTGCTCTCGTTGTTTTTTCAAAGCATAATAGTGGAGTTCATTTGACCGCAGTTCTCATCAGTTTAGTGGGTAGAAAAATCGAATTTCCACCGCTGTTAAAGGTCGCGTACAACTTCTTATTCTTAAACTCTGTGTATTTACCTTAAGTAAACTTACGAGTTTCTATGAAAGTGCAGTTCTAAAAATGTTTTTAAATGAAGTTTGATTTATTTGAATGTAATCCGCTTATTCAACGTTGCTACATCAGTCTGACCATTCTAGAGTGTGAATTATTTGAAAAAAGTGTCCTGACATATTTTATTTGATACTCTCCTAGTTAGGTCACTTTTTTGCGTTATTCATCCCCATTTAGGTAATATATTGTTTATCAAATGGAGTAATTGTCATTTATTTCCTTATTTCTCATTTGTTGGGTTTACTTTGTTGAATAATTTAATCAGGTCATTCATAGCTGATTTAGGCAATAGAGTGTTTATTATACGGTGTAATTGCTATTTATTTCCATACCTCCCATTGGTAAATTGAGAAGTGTACGCACGGGAGTAGGCAGCAACAACTTGGTGTGAGGCGTGACGCGCGTTGGAGGGCCGGACAACGTGGTGTAAATGCTTAGATGAAGAAACGCGTTGACGCTGACTTGATGGAATGTTAAGAAGATCACCTCAATTAAATCATGTTTATTATATTTATTTTGCTAGACACATAAGTATATGCCAAATTTATTAATGACTCAACTTAACTTAATTTAACTCAACGAACCTAAACAAACAAATAAATAAATCGAGGGAAATTTCACAATACTTGTTGTGCAATTTCAACAAGAGGAAAATTTTTCAACAATATGAGCTGAATGAAAACACCAGCCGGATGCATGTTTTGTTTACTGTTCCAGAATGTTCATTTCTATGCTCACAAACGTTCAAATATTTTACAAATATCAATTTCAGATCAATTTACTCTAGTCACCAGTGAATGCATGCATTTCAGTATATTGCAGCCGTACATTTGCTCTTCATACATCATCACTACGATTGGCTTTTTCCACCTTTCGATGCAGGTGAACTCTTCCGAATAGAACACAGTTTTCAACAGGAGCCAACATGCAGTCGATGATCGCCTATATCTCTCTCGCGATTGTCGTGGCATCTGCAGCTACGATCAAACAAGAAGGTTCGTGCGGCATTATTTTTTACTAGCCCTCTGGGTTCTGGACGTGCAATTTCATTGTGACAGCGATGATTGATACGAAATTGAGGATTACCGTTTCCAGCAGCATTACATTAATTTTAATTGCTTTGATAAGTAAGCTCAATTGAAATTTCACGCACCATCAAACTCAGCTAAAATGCAAATGCCAAGAAACCATTGGCGTGTGTGTAAAAAATGAAAATTATAATAAGTTTCCCATCCCTGGGTCAAAATAATTTCATTCACAATTTCATAGCTCGTCTCGTGTTCGCAAGTCAGGTACTTGAATGCTATTAACAATAACTATACATATGTTCGTCAATACTTATTAAGAACGTTTTGTTTTACCTGAATATATTATATTTTTACTTCTGATACTTCTCAGTAACATGCAAAATAATTCATAGCAACTTATCCGTTGTGCATAAATCAGCTACTCGACAGCAGCACTGCTCTGTAAGGACTGACCAGTTGGTGCATGCGATAATAGATGTCGTTTAGCAATTATTTATTCTGGATGAAAAGTTTTTCGTATCTTCACTTCTAGAGAATATTTTAATGTATCTAAATGTGATTCAAAGAACACATGTGTTATGTTAGTATAAAATCACTATATCGCGATGCACCATGTGACTGAATATACCATATGTGACACTAGATTTGGATGTACCACGCGCGTTAGTATTATTTTACCTTGCTTTACACAATGGAGTTTCATTTATTTTCGTTCTCACTTATTGGAGCTTATGATAAATAAGGAGAATATAACCAATAAGTTTTTAAAATATTATCCGTGAATGATGAGCATACACTCTCAAAACATATATTGGATTTCAAACTTTTGGTAAGAAGCTCTTTCGATCATCAATTAATTTCTTACTAAAATATTAATTCATTTATTATTTAAAACCATTGGTGTGTTTTATTCACGAATAGTAAGAATAGTACTAAAAAATATTGATGATAATGTTCCCTTTTGTCATGGTCAACTCAAAGAATTGGTTTGAGGTGACCTGAAGTTCACCTTTAGTTATAAACTGGATGCTGTTTTATATTTTCACAGTTTTGTTCTATCAATCAGTTTTCGTGCATAAAATGAAGTAATTACAATTGGCCTCATGCAGAATACGAGCCTCAGATGAGGCTCCTTGAAATCAACTAGCTCTGACGTCAGCTATCAAATACTGGGATAATATCAAAGTTCTAGCTCCTGCTTCTCAGCAAAATGATCATCACTACATCTATATATTGTTTGAGCAGGATTTTCCCCGTATTTATTTTATTTGTTATTTTTTCAAAATAGTGAGTTTCTTAACGCTTTACTTCAGATATCCTGTTCAATTTTTGAAATGAGGTGTTGACGAGTAAATTTGGTCAAATCGTACCTGAAATGTCCTACCTTATTTGTGCCCGTGAGGGATTTAAGCTCACACTTCAGAGTTTGGGTCTATGAAATGAATTTTCAAAATAGGGATCTGCTCTGTGGATATTCAAGATTAGTGCTAACATTGCTGTGCTCATTAGATGCAGCAAAAGCTAAAATCATCTGGTGACGAGATAAAAGGGATTCAAAATGAAAGATTTAAGCTTGGGACACTGGAGAATAGTATGATGCTAACATGATCATGCTCATCTTAAGCAGGAAAGGTCGAAACCATCCGATACGCGCACGCGTTTACAGAACTTAACACGCAAGGACCTTCAGAAAACTTCTTCGATTACTCGCCCGACCTCAGCCTTGACGGCATCGACAACGCCATAAGGAGCGGCTGCTTCACTGGATTGTGAGTATCTCAAACACATTACTAAAACATAAAATATTTCATCGAAACGTAGTTTCAGATGAAAGCTTTAATAATATAGTAAAACGTAGCGTAGTTGACAGAAGAAGACGTTAATAGTATATTACAACGCAGCGTAGTTGACAGGAGATTAGGGAAGTTACTACATCACAGTAAACTGTAGGTTTGTCGTATACGTTAACCTAACAGTAGATCGGCGTTCAGTCTCATAGCTTCAAGTGGATGTGTGAGACACCCAGGCTCCACATCGCTTGGTGTCTTGGTCCAGTCTAACTGAACAGTGTGCATGCTTCGCGAGGAAAGTACACACACGAGCTTAGTAAGTGGTAAAATCCCGTGCCGTGCAAATGAGGAGATTTCCACGAAAGAAGGGATGTAGCCACGGAACATAATGTATAATTTGAGAAGATCGTCCGTCAAGCACTGAGAAGTCAACGCAGTCTTAGACATGAAATTTTGCATGGTTAAATGATTGAAAAAATGAAGATCTTCACTAGGGAAGACCATTATCCTGAGAATTTTTTTTAAATTTTCTAGCAAAAACTTGAATTCTTATCTAAGCAATTTTCGGTAAGAATTAAAAGTTGCTTGCGCCATATTTTTATGTGCTGCTGACTCAGCTCTTCAAAATGAAATTAATCACACGTCTATCCCTATTAAATATTTTCCCTCCGTCACGTTAGTTCTGCAAAACGCACGACGTAAATTCTGTAAAGGTGAATGAACATCAATCCACTTGGCCATCATTTTTCAGATATGTAATAGTTAAAAAATGTCTATTGTCTATCCTTGCGTTTCACCACCCTTTACTCTAATCCGACTCATGTACAAGGCCTATTTGTTTCATGTCTGCAGCTGGATTGTTTACGATGGATACAACTACGGTCCAGAAGGAGGACTAAGCTGCTCAGCAGCTGGAGTCAGCGGTTGCGAACCTTATCTTGGAGACTGCACTGGTGTGGTGAGTGTCCTGTTAGCTTTAGTAGTGGGTGCAGTGGTGTAGTGAGTGTTCGGTTAGCTTTAGTAGTGATGCACTGGTGTGATGAGTGTTCTATTAGCTTTAGTAGTGGGTGCAGTGGTGTAGTGAGTGTTCGGTTAGCTTTAGTATTGGTGCACTGGTGTGGTGAGTGTTCTGTTAAGTTTAGTTGCGGGTACAGAAGGGAAGCGGGTGATGTGTTGGCTTTAGTAGTGGGTGCATTGGTGAAGCGAGTGTTCGGGTAGCCTTAGTAGTGGGGGTAGAAGGGAAGTGGGTGATGTGTTAGCTTTAGTGCCGGGGACATTAAAGGAAATAATTCAATTACCTACCTTATTTAGATAACTCTTCATATTTTTTGACGCTCTACCGTATTGATAGAATAGTTGCAAATATTTTTATCTGTAGCTCAGGGTTGTGATTTTAATGGACATTAGCATTTTGTTCACAAACTGATAAATTTGCACAGTTATCAGCTTAACCCTTTTTTAGTATTATTAACGTAATGTAATTGCCGTCACAGTCTAAGTAAGTTTAAGTGCATACGATTGAAACCGTGTTGATTTTAACTTACCATAAATAATGTAGTACCTAAATTATTAAAATTGAAAATAATTTTTCTAACGACTTTCATAATCGATGCGAAATCGCCGGTACGGTACGAAAGAAAGAAAAGAATGTTTTGAGCCATAGTTTTTGATTAAATTTTATATTAGAGTACCAGATACAAACTGGTTCGAAATGACTTAGGCATTTGATTTTCTTTAGTTTTTTGAGGGATTATTTATTCAATTGGAGCGAGTGACCACAAACAAAATTGCTGCGATGAATGCTATATGAGAATGCTAAAAGAGCGCAGTTATGAAGCACTTCTACGTAATTGAAACTTTATATTTAAAACGTCTGTCGTTTCCATGCTTCTATAGATCATATTATTCAGTAAACAGATGTCAGGAAACTACAAATTATTTTATGTAACACGCGGGTACTTTGTGCTTTGACTTGCAGGTTTCATCACTACGGTACGCAGGAAATCCTGACGGCCTCAACGAGGACTACTATAACCTGTACGCAGGCTCAAACTTTACAGGAGATGAGTTCAGGCACAACAACACTGCTATAGCGGTAGGAGACCTCGATGGGCGGGTCTCATCCCTCATCATATCGGGGACTGCCCAGTGGACCTTTTTTACGTAAGTACTGCTCAAACAATGAATCATTCAGACTGGTAAAGTTTGCAATCTTTCATTAAATTAAACTGAATTTTATTGTGTAGAGTTAAGTGAGCTTTCTATCTTACTGTTACGATCGAAATTTTGTTGATAGGCTTCCCCAGCTTGGGGGTACTGGCGTGTGTGTGGTTCCGGATTTGGAGGTGACAGACGGCGCGGGCACCGTTATAAATTACGGCACTGTTTACCAGGTAAAGCATTCACGAATTTATTCCTGAGTGTTTCTATTTCTTCACTTCAATCAGCGCTGATAATTATTGTCGAAACCGCAATGAAATTTCAAATAAATCCCATTCTTCTGAATCCATCATCCACGTGCATACGAGTTATGATAAGCTTAATATGAGTAAATGTTTCACGTTTAATCGTCGACAGGTGACAGACCTTGGCCTACCGGACAACTCTATCCGCTCGGTTGTTAAGGGCTGTGTGAGGGGCGCGCGCGTTGTTGGGAGCAGTCGGCGTGTGGCTCCAAACCATTCCGTTGGCCTGGCGCCAGCGGTCCAGCGAGGCAACTGACGTTCTTCTGCCTTGCCGCCGCGAAACAGTCTAGAATTAGATCTCCCAAGATCTTCTGCACAGAACTATGAGAGTTATAAGCTTTCATAATTGCGACTTGATGTGGCCAGTTAAGCAGTTATTCTTTCTTGGAAAATAATGGGAATTAATTTTCCACGATTGAAGATTTTTATTTGATGTGGTTCATTAAACTCTTTGATTTACAGTTCCTCATAGTTTTCTTTTCCTGTACAGTTTTTCGAAAGTAAATCTACTTCTCTGACTCCTCAGCTACGTTGTAACGAGTTTACCTTCCCAACCAGGGAGTGATGGTGGGAAAATCCAATTTTGGTGGTTATTTTTTTTTGTTCTATTGATTAGTATGCTATTTTGATACCATTCTCGCTTAGTCATGGTATATTCGTATCAAGAAAAGAAAGAAAAACTGTTTATTTCTTGCAAAAATTGCTACATAAAACATTTTTCGACAAATTGAATTTTGAATACATCAAAACTTAAAACTTTAAATTTAACAACAAACGATAGGACCTAGACACTAGGCTTGTCAGTTGTTCAATAAAAAATTAAGAAGAAAAATGTTTTCACGTGGGTATGCTAATCTAGATTTTAAGAGAAAGTGAAAGTAGTGGAATGTTCACTTTGGAGGACTGTTTTTATTCACAAATACACATAAGCTGAGCGATTCTGAGTTTTTGACCAATTTTGTGGAGAGTATAATGAATATAAATGAATAACTATTGTACGCATAAAAGAGACGGTTTCAATGCGGCCGCTCGGAAATTTGAAACTGAATTTTCGTGCGCAAAGAAATGAAAAAGAAAATCAATGTATTTACAGAACGTAATGCATCACAGTACATTTTATTTAATTCTACTCAACATTAGAGAAAAAATGTGCACTTGTAGTTTATTACATGTTGAAAACACGACTCTCTCCTGACAGACGAAAAGAAGGACAATGAGATGACATTGGAACAGAAACGTCTTGAATGACATAGCCTTCACATATATACATGAACCTGTACTATTGATACATGTACAATAACAACCAAACTTTTTGAGAGTATAATGATTGAAAATCAATAATGTGTTTGAAAAAGCTATAAGTATACTGTTCACTAAATTGACCCTTATTGTGCGGCGTGCTCCAATGGAAGTAAACGTGCATACCGCATGATGGATTTAAAAAAATCATACCTAAATGAGACCAGTAAAATGGATTTTTAATTATGATAAAATACTGTTTAGCTTAACTTACAAAAGCGATGTGCGACAAGGGCTTCTAAAATGATTAAACAAACATGTATGTTAAGCTAAATTTTCATTTTCTTACATTATGTAATTTATGAAAATAGGTACGTAAATGATTTATGAATCCTTAGCCATAAATAACGTTCATTTTTATTTGTTAAGATTTTGAGAGATATTCAGACAGTCCATAATTGAAATTTTTATAAAATAAATATTTAAAGTTTGTGGCCCGTCCAGGGCTAGCGAAAAATCTTTTCTTTTTGGAATCTGTTGTGAGCCAATGAGCTCGCTATATTTACTGAATCCCTGAGTAAATTATTATATATAATTTAATTCTTTGTAAATTTTCACTTATTTCATCCAATGAAATAAAAATTTTAATTGGTCTTCATTGAATTCTCGACTGAATTGCCAGTATGTTTGAGGAAGATAGATGTTAATTCAAAAGTGCAAAAATGAAATATTTCCTCATTCCTAGATGAAAACATTAGCAAATCCAAATTGAAGTAAAAAAGCGTAAAACGTTTTAGTTTTCTTAATCACTCGTTACTGCCAATAATACACAGACGTTGGGACACGGAGTTATATGAAAACATTATGACAGATTGATGCTGTATAAAAGTAATGAATAGGAACAAATCTTCCACGCGTAGATTAAAAATGAACATAATTGTTCCAGCAGTTTAGCGACATTCCTCATTAATGATCGACAATATAATTAAACAATCATTCAAGGAAATCGAGAGATCCAAAGTATACCACTATAATGATATGATTAGTAAAATAGGCCGGGGTTCCAACTGTAATTAGTAGTTTTTCCTACAGTCATTACTACATGTTCATGAAAATGTTGAACTGTGATCTAATAGACATTATTCAACTTTAACATTTAAAAAATGACGGTGGATGAGAATGTATAATCCAATACTACTTGGGGTTTAATGAAAATGACGGATGGTAGATGGAAATATCGGATTCAGTCTCAACTGACATTTATAAATGGTGCTCTCAATGAGTGAACTCATACAATGCGCCCCAGTGAATAAATGATAATATTGGCCTTATTCAGCACCTCACATACGTTACCAATGTGCTTCCTTAATGAGATCTTATCACCAGCAGCATTTTATTCCTAGTTATTTTAACCCATTTACTTATTTCACGACGACGCTGATGCTGGACGACAAGCCATGCTGGCTAATGAGAGGTGAGGGGCTCCCATCTTAGGGGAGTTCCAGGCAAATAACATGAACAGCATCGTCAAATTTTTTAATAGGTAGATTGTAAATATTTCTTTTGGATGAGTACGCTTATGTTACTACTTAGATGAATAATTACAACAATGGTGTTGGTTGCAAGGCTAAAACAAATTAAATTTCTGAGTTTTTTGAAGGCATGCTTTGAAATACCAGCCAACCAGAAGTGAAGACTTTTATTCTAACACTGTTTTCATCAATAGCATGAAAGAAAATAAGCAACACGCACAAATGAGATTAATATTTTGTAGAATTCAAAATGAGAATGACTTTTGTAATTTTTAAAACTTTATGATGTAATCGAAACATCATGCACTTGGGTGTGAGACTTTTTTGTGTGTGCCATTAGGTCAATGACAATGCAGAAAATTATTTGCTGGATTTCTAGTAGGTGGAACCGCGTGCTTTCGATCAAAGATTTAAACAACGCTGAGAAGTTTCCTCTCTACTGAAGTACCATATGTCATCACTGACATGATCGTTACCAAATAACAGTTGAAACATTTGGGAGTAGGATTCTTTCTCAAAGGAACATGTTCCTTTGTTCAGAAGCGACATTTCAAATTAAGAAAACTTTCCAGATAATGATCTTCAACTTGAACCGTGAGCCGATATTCTTTATTTATAATAATAATAAAAAATATGAAGAATTCAATATCCAGGAAAATGAAACGAAATACAAACAGTTAGCATAGAACATCGGTTATTTTTGACAGACTTCAAATCATATTGTTACGGAGGATTGAGTGTGCAGGTAGCAGAAAGAAGTTTTATCGTTATACTTATTATAATTCTGGAGAATTTCAGCTTCAATGAGTTTAATAAAATTGTGCTGACTACAACCGGAAATATTCCGTGATGTGTCGTAATATTCCTTGATCTATTCAACTATAATTTTTTTTAGCGCAAAAATATCGGGTGTAAAAGCATTTAACTTTCACATTGAAGTATATTGGTTGTATTAAAAATAACACATTACGTATTTCGTAAGGGCTACAGAATAAGCCCTTAATTCATTAAAATGTAAATCGTAAACTAGTCATTTTAAATACAATTCCTTGAATACTGTGATCTGTCTAAAACAATTCGTTCTATGCTTCTTTCACGATTCACTCAATGTTATAATCTGCTTCAAAATAATTTCTATCAAAAATATTTCCCTATTATGAGAAGTAGGCACATGTTCCGGATGCAACAGCACCGCTTCGTTTCCTTTGAGGTGACAGTTTAACGACGGCCTGAAAGGCTGTGGGAAATTGAATGCTGACTTTCCTCGAGATATGATTCCAATAGGCTCACATGATTGAGGTGCGGAGCTCTTGTTAGAAGACAGGAATATAACTTTTTCAAATTAATTTTAGAAGCGGTGTGATAGCACTAAAGAAAATTGCGCATCTTTTGTTATAAAATTGCTGAGGGGCGTTGATTGTGAGAGCATTTTCAGGTGCTGATATGCAATACATTGCTTGATAATCTATCGTTGGACTCAGAGCCCCCCCCGCTGAGTGCCATGAGTAAAACGATGTGGACGGTAACCTCACCAATATACGCAATATCACATTCATATCTATATCTACAAATAAGACTGCTTCGTTACTGGGAAGGATTGATTACGTGCTGTACTGGAAAAGCTTCTAACACGAAAGTACATCGGAAAATGAAAAGGAGATTGATTCGGTGCGAAAAATTTAGAAAAGAAACTTCATGATTCAATTAATCTCCAAAAATTTTGAAAAACTTCACATATGAATTAGGGTCGAAAAATTACACGGAGATCGGTTTAATGATGAAATTTTAAAACAAAGTTTTGAATTCACGGCAATGACAGCGATTCTTGGACAAATGAATTGATTATACAGCGACTCGTGAAATAAGTTGTTTGCACTCTCGGAAAATCTACTCATGGCAATGATCCCTGATGATGGGAAAGAGATACGGAAGCTGGCATGGAGAAGCGTTCGCTTGTGCACCACCACACAAGCTTCGAGCGACCAGCCGCCACCTTACACAACGGCGAGCTTCGAGCGATCAGCCGCCACCTCGAGCAATTGCGCGCTTCAAGGCGGCTCTCGGATTGGCCTAAGCGGCACTCAACCACCTCACTAGGTTTAAATGAGGAGGTGAAGATGAAAGAGGTACAGTCTTCTCACAGCGGCTCCTATTTTCAACACTTACCGAAGACGCTCCGCCAGCTAGAGTCTCAACTGCCTCTACCGCAGCTTCGCACTCAATAGTCACTCTACTGCCATCTGTAGTGCCACTCCACATCACCTGACGGTCCTCCAAGACATATCTTGTTACATTGCTACCTGACAGCAATATTTTCCTCGCGTGCCATTACTGTTGGCAATTTTCACAACAGAACGGTACATATTCCAGTTGTGTTTTCTTACCATTTCGGGTTCGGTAATACCTCAGGTACTCGTTTAGGGCATTGATATTTTAAGTCTTTAGAGATTCATAGTCTGCCCGGAGCGTAAAGTAACCTGAGGGGGAACACCCCAAAGACTTGGATGGGAATGAGAGGTCGTCCTCTTTTCCAAAAAATAAATGTGAATGTGAACGACTACATTCATTTGATTGATTGGCAAGACTACCAGCTTACTGAACCTTCTGTGTTTCAAGGCCTTCCAGACGATAGGGTTGCCAAGCTGATGGAATCGGAAGACTAAAAGCTAGAAATACTTCAGCATCCGGGTTACACCCAGGCAGTGGAGAGGGCAGTTAAGCTTATCACGGAAGTATCAGTAAAGTTTGCGGGCGAGAAGAAAGAAATGGCTACATCAAGAATATGTTGCAATCGAGAAGGAAAGTTGGAAAGGTCGAGACTAAGAAAGATTTTAATGAGTACTTTGACTAACAATTCAACGGTTTATTTACCACAAGTTATACAGCAATAGGTTGTATCTTAAGTGGAGTACAATGGACATATATGAGTATAGCTATTTGTGGGCCCAAATAAGTTCAGCGACTTTTAAGGCATCCTATCATCAAAAGCTATTTTTAAAGTGAACAGTTATAATTTCTACATAATTTACTTAGCCTAGGGGCATACATGACTGATCATGTTTCGATGCTTAATTTGAAAAAATAGTTATAATGAGCTAGATGGGAACAGTATATTCAAGAGAAACGATTAGGAGCATAAGAGGCCTATACACAATATGGAATTGTTAATCATGGCAGATTACATCATCAAGATAAGTCGTATAATAAGAGAAAAAATTTGACTTGAATTACCTTTGTGATTAATATTTCGATAGGAAATATTATAAGGAATTATATTATCAAATAAGGAATTATGAAGTTACTTCTGTATCGTGTTAAATGATCATGATGGCCAGTTTGAGCAGTTAATAGTATGAGTCCTCCTTCACCATCATCAGTTAGTGTTTTATACATGGAATTACACATGGATAGCTTGTAGAGATCAGAAAACTTATACATTTTTAAGCTTTTGAATGAATCATTTGTGTGAGGATTAAATTCTAATTTCATAACCGCTCGAATGGCTCTTTTTGTAGACCAAAGAACAGATTGGTTTATTTCTATCAATTCCGTGCCAAACTTCTATCTCGTATGTAGATATGGTGAAATGATCGTTCGATAAGCTATTTTTAAAGCTTTTTCAAGCAATAGATTTTTTTACTTTAAGAAGGATTCCAACGGATTTTGATAAATTAGGACTGATATGTGCAATATGCTTTCTGAATGTCAGATGTTTATCTAAAATAATAGCCAGAAATTGACAAGAGTTGTTTTTTTTTCAATTTCACCATCATTAATTTTTCAATGTGTGGAAGAGACATATTTCTTTTGTATGAGAATATATTGTATTTTGTCTTATCGATATTGAGGCCTATTTTATAAGCTTTAAGCCACATGGAAACATTTTGGAGCTCATTATTTATACTCTCTGTAATTAAAAGTGGATTTTCATTAGGAAAAGCCGCAGAGTATATTGTCTTAGGACTTTTTGCTGTCGTCAGCAAAAAGTATGAATTTGAAGAATGAAGTAGATTTATCTATATCGTTGATAAAAATCAGAAAGAGAAGAGGCTCAAGGACCGACCCCTGCGGTACTCCATGGCTGAATGGCAGCACTTCCGATTGTGCATCGTCGATGTCAACATATTACTTTCGATTTGCTAAGTAGGATTTGAAGCAATCATGTGGAACTCCTCTGATGCCATAACAGTGTACTTTCGATTGTAAAATGTTATTGTCTAAGCATTCGAATGCTTTTCAAAAGTCAAGAAATAAGGAGAAAACAAGTTTTCCTTCATCTATATTAGAATCAAGATATTGTAAATGATCAAATACAGCCTGTGTTGTCGAATTTTTAGAACGAAAACCGTATTGTTTGTCGTAGAGATAAGATTTTCGTTCAAAATAAGAATACACTATTTTATACAGACTATTTTCAAATATTTTGCTAATAATTGGCTGTACAGAGATAGGTCTATAATTATTAATGCAATTTTTATCACTATTTTTGAAAATAGAGGTCACTCTGGCAATTTTGAGAGAGTTGGAGAAGAGACAATGGAAAAGTGATTGGCTATAAAATTTAAAGATGCACGGTGCTATTATATAAGCTATAACCTTAAAAACTTTAGCCGAGAACGTCTTTTAATCCACTTGATTCATTTTTCAAGTTGTTTATATTACATCGGAGGGATTTGTTGGCGTGAAAAAGAAAGTTGAGTTCACGGACATTGTCCATGTATTGCAAGTAGTCTATAGGTTCACTAAAAACACTATCAGCTATATTTTTCCCTATGTTTACAAAAAATTTTTTAATCCCTGTTGAAATATCCTTTTCTAGTGATATTTTACAGTTTCTTGAACGATGGACTCAACTGTTTTCATAGCATTATCATTCGGTTTATGACATGAATAAAGCAGGTGCCAAGTTTTTTCAATATCAGTTTTGTTTTGAGTAAATTTGCGCGTAAAGTAGTTTTGTTTCGATGTTCGCATTTTATTTGTCACATGATTCCTGAATCTGTCATACGTTTCTTTAGATATTTGTCTTTCGTATAGTAAGGCGAGGTATGCTTGACGTTTTTTAATATTGATCACGATATCTTCAGTAATCCAGGGCTTTTGTCCATTTTTCGGTGTAATTGAGTGGGTAATTATTGGACAACACTGGTTGTATGCGGTCATTATAATTTCAGTTAAGTTTAGTATTGCTTCATCAATGTTAATCCCATTATTGTCCTGTTGATAGATATCCAATGTTCGCAATAATCCTTTTAGGACAGTTCGCATTGTTCACAAGTTACATTTGTTTAGACAACGATATGAGTAAGTTTCAGCTTGTGGGCTGGTACAAGCACTCTAGATTTTTCTTGATGAGAAACACCGGGATATGGTCAGATAAGATGGAAGTTATTATTCCGGTAAGAAAATCAGTTGGATCCACCATGAAAATATTATCGAGCAACGTAGCAGATTCTGATGAAACACATGTAGGTTTCGTGATGATAGCAAGAAATTATTTAGACTGAAAAACATTTATGAAGTTTGAGATTTGCTCCCAGCTTTCATAATTTGGAAGATCGTAGATGAAATCCCCGCAGATTATTATGTCATTGTAAAGAGACTTCTTAAACTGAGGTATAACACTATGAAGCTCGTTTAGGAGAGATACATGACAAGCTGTTGGAGGCCTATACACAGTTCCAAGAATAATCTGTTTACAATTTTCTGTTACTTCTGCAAATAGAGTCTCAATATGTTCACGATTCATAGTTGCCCTCACAATGATTTTCGGAAATAGGTGTTTAGATTTGTACGTACTGATTGATGCGACGCGTTTATTATCACAGTTATAATAATTTTGTATTTGAATCATATCTATAGTTGAGTCATCTAGCTAACATTCGGTAAAGCTAAGAACATCAAAATTGCAGTTACACTCAGTGATAGCACATGATATTTCATCTATTTTCGGATAAATGGACCAACAGTTCCAACATAACAGCGAAGTATAATTGCAGGCTGTTCTCATCGATCTATTGAATTTTTTATTTTTGAAGTATTCGCAATTTTTCGTTTTATATAGGTATGGAAACAGTTTATTCAAATGATTGAGATCTGGGTCAATATTTTAAAAAATATATCAACATGGTCAGTCATTAAAATTAATAAGCAGAAACTAATATGTAACGTAAAAAAAAGAGGTACAGAGTAAAGATCAAATTAAAGACATTCCTACTTATAACTAAATTAAAAAGTAAAAAGAAACAAAAACCCTCAGAGAATATTAGTCCGCAAACTAGTGCGACTTCATGAGTACGCACACTCAGTCCATGAGCGAGAACATTAGGGAACATAAATTGCGTATAATGTAGTTACGAGGCTCTCATACTAGTGGTATCCGCATATAACACAGAAGATGTAGCATAGAACGAAATGGATTAAATCGAAGTGAGAGAAACGTTATTCAACGTATAGACCTTGAGTATCTAAATTATTCTCAGATTTAGAAACATATGTGGTAACACACAAATTAAGCCTGAGCAGCTAATTCGATATGAGCATTCGATGAAAAAAAAAAAACAATTTAACAAGCAGAAAATCAAAGTTACAAGTTCGACGTGGGTTCCTTGGAATGGCAAAAAGGCGATTTTAGCAGAAAACAAAGAGAAATCATGTGTATTGAAATCAAAATCATATAAAATCTACGACGCCAGTCCATAAAATAATAAAAACAAATAATTTCTCCTGAGGACATGCAGACATGTTGCATTAAATACTGCCCATGCGCTCCGGGCGTGTTGATAGTCTGAGGTCTTGGAGTTGTGTGTCCTGGTACCTTCGGAGAAAAGACGTCGATATTGCCATCCAGACATTTTTTTATTAATAATGAAGGCATCTACGGATGCTTTATTTCCAATCAAGCCTGATACATATCACCTTGTACATTGGATTTTCAAATGCCTTATAACTAACGCCAGGACGCCATGACGCTTTCCCCCGGTCAAGACCGGTACCCATTTCAGACACCTGGGTAGAGTGGGGTATTGTGCTTGGAATTTTTCCCCTATACCCAACAGAGAAAATCGCCACCGCCAGCGCCGAGTTTCGAACCCGGGTCTCTGCCGCACGGCGGCAGAACCTCTAGCACATGGCTATCGCGAGCATTTTACGAGTCCTATTTGTTCCGGAAATTTTCGTTTGGCTAATCTTAGCGAGTACATGATATTAGCTCGTGAAGGTATGAGATATTCAGTTGCGAAGAATTTCGGTTTAGTCACACGGGAGGTTGTCAAAACTTCTTGCTTCTTTTCGTATTGCCGTAATTCAGATGTAATGTTTCTCTTATTGACGTTTCCAGGTGCAGGTTTTTTCCCTAACCAATTCGGTGTAGTGATTTCAGATGCCATGGAAGTAAAGTAAAGTTAAGTAATCTACCATAGAAGGGACCACGAGGTCGGTTACGGTGGGACTCGTTAACAGCCACCTTCCCGTGGAGAGTCCTAGTAATTTTTCATAACATATTTCTTCAATAATAAGTAAAAACTATGCAATAAACAGGCAGAGACCTGTAATTATCAATCTAATGGCCATAGCTCAAAAAATAAATTGGTATGACATATTACGAAAATATATAATTTTATGGTCACACTAGTGTTGTTGAGGAGGTAGAAGATGATGTCATAGCTTCGCGAAATTTCTTGAGTAACTTCTATAAAAACAAAGAAAGTCATCACTAATTGGCCTGTAACAAAATTTAATTGTGTAATATTTTTAGTATTTTATTTGTACATACATATACATGAAAAATACATATTTTAAGTCAATATGTATTATGAGGTAAAAGATGGGGTAAAAGATGCTATATTTTTACCAATTTTCAACTAAAGTATTATGATCTAAGTTATTTCTGATCATTATAAAAGTGAGACCACATGAAAAAGTGTATATATATATACATAGCATTTTAGAAAAATTAAGCTTAAAAATCAGTTTTCAAGTGCGTTGAAAAGGTAAAATAAATCGACCAATTCCACTCAAATTTTGCACAATTTTTTTCCTCCTGTCGTAACACATTTTTAGAGATAGCCCAACTTCGATCTAAAAATATTCTAAAACCCTACACTCTACTTTACATGCATTGATTTGTTTGACATTTTATCAGAATAGGTTAGGTTGGGATAGGTTAGGATGGGTGAGGATAAGTTATGATAGGCTAAGATAAGCTGGGATAGGTTAGGATATGTTAGGATGGGTTGGGTAAAGTTGACGGAATTTTTTCACGGGTTCACCTTGCTTTTAACGAAGACATTGTCCGTGGAATTTTCACGGGTCTTGGTAATAATATTACTAATGTAATAAATTGATTCTCTCAAAACAATTTTTGAAACTGTTTAGAGTATCTCGTCATTTCATTTTTCGTCTTTTTTATTTATGGTTTTTCAATTGAGGCTTATTCTTCTGAAGAGGAGGCTCTGTATGTTTACGTATTCGATTACATTTAAAAAGTTTGCGTCGATCATATAAGCCTTCGTTTTTTAACAACGCGTGTATAATATCAAAAATCGGCTCGTGTACACATGTTTATTACATACGAGTATAAGTTTGATAAAAAGCAGAGCTTAAATAAAAAATGCAAACAAAACCAGATCCTTAACAGGCTTATAATAAAATGAGATTTTGTGAGAATACGGGAACATAAAAAGTAAAAATGGGAAGGATTAAAAGTTAACTCAGTACAAACTTGAAACGGAGAGAGCGTTGAATAGTGGATGAAAACAATTCCTGACGTTCACCCAATATGGGGTGAGCTGAAAGCTATGATTTTAAGAAAACATTCGTTAACAAAATATTGCTCGAATTATAATTGTACTAACCATTACAGAAATTTTTACTATCCCATAGAAAGTAATAACCTTTTTCGTTAAGGCTTTCATGGAGATTTTCTCCTAGACTTTTGATTTGGACTTTTTTAGTGATAAAACACACTGCAAACGTCAAACCTGACATCGATGTCATCATGCTACATTAAAAATTCATGAATTTATGTCGTTCAACAGGAAATTCATTAATCAATCGGTATCTTACTTAGCCTTCGCTTTTCATTAATTTTAAATCGTTTTGAGCAAAGCATAGTTTTAATTCATTTCATAGCTTCTACCAAACTAATTACGCTCTTGCTTCGCTCAAACCAAATTTGCCTTGGCTTTTGCTCTGCTCCTTCCTGTATTTGGACATGTAGTTGTGTCTTTGCTTTGCCTCAGTAGTCATGCGTGCTTTGTGCTTTTTCTACGGTTTCAGATTGAGCTGTAAATTTTGAATACCAGGCTTTTTTGTTCATTAAACCTCGTCTTTGATCTTCTGCAGTTAGTTGTTCGAAGAAGTTTTTAAAACGCGTTATTCTGATGTCCTGTAGTAAGAACGAAAAGCAGACTATTTTTCAGTATGCAACGTTCTCTCTTATTTCATGGTACGTTTCAATATCGAATCGCGCTAACATGAGAACGTTAATCAGTGCGATACGTTACGAGTAATCAGAATTTTTATCAGTTTTTTCGTCCGCATATGGTAATGCCTGTTTTACTTCACTTTGTATTAACTATAAGTCTTTCTAACATAACAGTTTAATACTGGGAAAATCAGACGTTCAAGCATATGCACTAATATCAGCTTAGGATTTTCAGGTTTTGTTTCAGTAGAAATAAAACATTGTAATTGAAAAGAATCTTTAAAGGCAAAAAAAACTCTTTCAACTGAACTAATAAGGAATATTTCCTGAAGATTTATCATTCACTACATTTCCCTTCTGTCGTTGGTTATTTAGCAATCACGTAATTATAAAAATTTATGCTGGAAATTTTTGCTTCAGTTTCAACTACGTCGTTACCACGGAGACAAGTCTCATCTCAACGCCTGGCTGTGACGCATACCTCTTCGGTGCGACATGGAGGTTTTCACGTTAACAAGCCTCACTACTTCTTATCTCAACATAGCAGGCACTTATTCTTTGAATTGCAAAGCAATGACATTGTAAGCACGCTTTGTCCAGAAATCCCGCCTCAAGAAGGTCCCGCGTCATCCCGCACTTCTACATTTGTTATCTCAGTTACGAGCTCGTACGTTGAACTGCTCTATCAAACCCACGTGACAGACGACACAACCACGTCGCCAGTCTATATAACGATAGACAGTGTACGAGGATATCACTTCCTAACTGGGACAGCTGAGAACAAGCATCTTAGACAAGGTAACGTTTCCTTCTGCACTCATTGTTTTTCTAAGCATAACAGCGGAATACATGTGACCGCAATTTTCATCAGTTTATACTGGGTAGATTAACCGAATTTCCACCGCAGCTAAAGTTCGTCCATAACTTTTTATTCTTAAACTATGTGCATTTTCCTTAAGTAAACTCAAGTGTTTCTACATTCAGAGGGTTTGAAAGTGTAGTGCTAAGAATTTTTTTGAATGAATTTTGATTTTATTTGAATGTAATCCGATTATTCAATGTTATTACATCAGTCTGACCATTTTATGGTGGAAAAAATTTGAATAAATTGTCCTAATATTTTTTACCTGAAACTCTTTGTAAGGTCATATTTTAATTTCATTCATCTACATTTAGGCAATAGACTGTTTATTACATGAAGTAATTCTCATTTATTTCCATACCTCCCATTGGTAAATTAAGAAATGCACGCGCGTGTGTAGGCAGCCGCAACTTGGTGTGAGGCGTGACACGAGTTGGAATGCCGGGCAACGTGGTGCAAATGCTCTGCGTCAACAAATACGCTGACGCTAACTTAGGCAGCCCCCGTACAAAAGATTTATCGACAGTTTTACACTTGAATTGCATTTTCTAACTTTTTCATGGAGGTTTCTCGACATACTAACTTCAAGGATGTTAAATATAATAAGTCTAGTGAAATTTTACAATATACGATATGCTATTTTAAATTTCTTAAGATAATGAAAAATTTCTTTAAAAAATGAGCTGAACGAAAACACTGGTTAGATGCATGCTCTTTTTACTGTTCGAGGCATTGTATCTGAGTGGCAAGAGTGCGATCCCTATTTACTATGTTTGCATACGTTCAGGTAGGATACAAACAGACCATTTCAATTCAATTTATTCTAGCCGCCAGTGAATGCCTGTAAAATATCATTCAATCATATAAGTATATCACACCACTAGCAGAAACATTTTCGCTTCATAATTCTTGACTACGATTGATTTATCCACCTTTCGATGCAGGTGAACTCTTCCGCACAAAACACAGTTTTCAACAGGAGCCAACATGCAGTCGATGATCACCTATATCTTTTTTGCGATTGCCGTGGCATCTGCAGCTACGATCAAACAAGATGGTGCGCGCGGCTTAAATTTTGCTCACGTTCAGGGTTCTGGACTTGATTACAACGGCAATGATTTACACGGAAATGCGGATTATCGCTTTCAGCATCAATACATTAATTTTAACTGCTATGATAAGTAAGTTTGATAGGAATTGTACGAATTATCATACTCAGCTAAAATGTAACATCACAAAACCATTTACGTGTGAGTAAAAAAAGAAAATTCTGTAAAATTTCCCTTACGGGAGTGAAGAGAAGATAGTTCATAATTTCATAGCTGGTCTCGTGTTCGCAAGTCAGTTACTTGAATGCTGTTGCCAATAACCATATGTTCATCAATACTTATTAAAACTATTTGTTTTATCTTTTTATAATGTCATTTTATTTCTGATACTTTTCAGTATCATCCATAATAATTCATAGAACCTTATCTGTTGTGCATAAATCAGCCACTCGACAGCAGCACTGCTCTCTGAGGACCAATCAGTAGGTGCCTGCAATACTAGACGTCATTTAGCAATTATTTACTCCTGATGAAATGTTTTTCATATCTTCAGCTTTAGAAAAAATTTTAATGGATCTAAATGTGATTCAAAGAACACATGTGTTATGTTAGTATAAAATCATCAAATCGCGATATACCATGTGACTGAATAAACCATATGTGACACTAGATCTGGATGTACCACGTGTGTTAGTTGAAGGAGATGAATACGTGTACGTTAGTAGATAAATAAGGAGAATATAACCAATGTGTGTTTTCAATATTATCCATGAATGATGAGCATACACTCACAAAACACATATCTTATTTTTTTTTTTCAAGCTATTGGCTGCAAACTCTTGGGCTCATCAATAAATTAATTATTAAAATCCTAATTCATTTATGATTTAAAGTCATTAGTTCCTTTTATTCACGAACAGTACAGAAAAAAATTAATGATAATGTTCCCCTTGCATGATCATGGTCAACTCAAAGAATTGTTTTGAGTTGACTTTTAGACATGACCCTTTGTTATAAACTGAAAACAAATTTCTATTTTTTACAGTTTTTTCAAATGAAGTAATTACAATTAGCCTCAGAATACATGCCGCAGTTGAGGCTCTATGAAATCAACTAGCTTCGACGTCGGCGTTCAAATATTGGGATAATTTCTGAATTCCACCTCCGTCATCTCAGAAAATTTATCACCACCAATATATTTTATGGGTAGGGTTTTCCCCAGTATTTATATTATTTTTTATTATTTTTCAAAATAGTGTTAACATTATTATTATGGGTGTTAACATTGCTGTACTAATAAGATTCAGCAAAAATAAAAATCATCTGGTAACAGAGTAAACGAGCTTCAAAATGAAAGATTTAACCCTTTAACGTCCACGTTTTCTACTCATGTTACCGTTATCACAACCACCATCATTAAACTGGCACCTGCATCAGATATTCATTGATTTAACGATCAGGAAGGAACTGCCACTGGACTGTGCAGTCCAAAAAACACATCAGGGAACTAATTTTACGAGAAATACCATATATTGAGGCTATTTTCGAAGGAGGACCGTACAGTCCACTTGGGCGTTAAAGGGTTAAGCTTGGGACACTGGAGAATGGTATGATGCTGACATGATGATGCTTATCTCAAGCAGGAAAGGTTGAAACCATCCGGTACGTGCAGGCGTTCACAGAATACAACCTGCAAGGACCTTTCGAAGACTTCTTCGATTACTCGCCCGACCTCAGCCTTGACGGCATCGACAACATCATAAAGAGCGCCTGCTTGACTGGATTGTGAGGATCTCAAATACATTTACACTTACAATAGCCTTTGTGCTCGCTTCTAAGGCTCCTATTCAATAATGGAACAACCTGTTTTAAATCCAGATTCCGAAAATTTTCCAAATTAAAAAGTGCTAATTAAAGAGAATACCAATTCTAATTGTAGAGAAAAATACAAAATTTAATCGAGCCGTTTTACGATTGTGCCCCAAAGATGAGGGAGGTTTCCAAGTACGGATAATATTTATCATAGAGTTTTGGGTTGTTTTGGTTTAGTCAACTCTAATCATATTTCTTTAAATATGTAAAAAAGTTGCAATTATTACTTACGTATTTACTTATGTAAAAGCAATGTCAACGGCTTAGGAATTTTCAGCCAACTGTAGGAATCTTCGAGAGGTTGCAAAATATCCATGATAATGTGGACGATTGCTCTCAAAACATGTCATTCACTTGACATTAAGTAGGAATAGAATTGCAAAATTTCCCCAAAACTTACTACATAGGTTTGAAAAGTATTTAAAAATAACTGGACAATGAACCCGAAAGCTTTATTTATTTACTATTAGGTTATTGCGGTTTGCTCTAAATATTCATGCACGGGTCCAAAGTTCTCTGAGGCGATAACGTGATAAAGAGTTGTCCGATTCAAGTTGCTTCTCTTGCAAGAAGCGAAAGTCTTGGCAGGCTTTCATAATATAGTACAAAGTAACGTAGTTAACGGAAGAAGGCTTAAATAATATTTTAAAAGGTAACATAGTTGACAGAATATTGCTTAAATAAAATAATACAACGGAACGTGGTTACAGAATAAGGGTGTAGGAGACTTTAATAATATAGTACAATGTGGCACAGTTGACAGAAGAATTTGTTAATAATTTAATACAACGAAACGTAGTCGACAGAAGTTTAGGGAAGGTCTTCATCACAGCACACAGTTGGTTTGTCTACGTTACCGAAATAGAAGATCAGCGTTCGGTCTCACAGCCTCGAGTGGATGAAATCACCACATCGGTTGGTACCTTAGTTTAGTGCAAGTGAACATAGTGCATATTCCTGAGGGAGGAACATATGCGAGCTGAATACCTGATAAAATCAGGCGTTATGCAAATAAGGAGATTTTCACGTAAAATGGGATGTAGCCATGGAACATGATGTTTCATTTGAGAAGATCTTTCAGCACGGGGAAAGTCGCGACAGTCTTAGACATGAAATTTTGCATGGTTAAATAATTGAAAAAATGAGGATCTCCACCAGGGAAGACCATTATCCTGAGAAGAAATTTTGAATTTTCAAGCATGAACTTGCCTTATTATCTTAATCATTTTGAGTAAAAATTAAAAGACAGCTGTGAGAGATTTTTATGTGCTGCTATATCTCTTCTTTTATATAGAATTAATCGTAGGTATTCTCTCTGTCTTAGATTTTTTCTCAGTCCTGTAAGTTCTGCAACAACGCACGATAAAAATTCTGCAATGGTGAATGAACATCATATTCACTCGGCCATAATTTTCCAGGAATCCAATGGTTATAAAAATGTCTATTGCCCGTCCCTACGTTTCACCAGCCTTCACTCTGATTCAAATCATGCAAAAGGTCTATTTGTTTCATGTCTTCAGTTGGATTGTTTACGATGGAGTCAATTACGGTCCAGAAGGAGGGCTAAGTTGCTCGGCAGTTGGAGTCAGCGGTTGCGTACCTTCTCTTGGAAACTGCTCAAATGTTGTGAGTTTTCTGTTAGCTTTAGTAGTGGGTGCAGTGGTGTGTTGAGTGTTCGGTTAGCTTTATTACTGGGTGCACTGGTGTGGTGAGTGTTCTGTTAACTTTAGTAGTGGGTGCAATGGCGTGGTGAGTGTTCTTTTAGCTTTAGTAGTGGGTGCAATGGTGTGGTGAGTGTTCTGTTAGCTTTAGTATTGGGTGCAGTGGTGTAGTGAGTGTTCGGTTAGCTGTATTAGTGGGCGCACTGGTGTGGTGACTGTTCTGTTAGCTTTAGTAGTTGATGCACCGGTGTGGTGAGTGTTCTGTTAGCTTTAGTATTGGGTGCAGTGGAGTGGTGAGTGTTCAGTTAGCTTTATTAGTTGGTGCACTGGTGTGGCGATTGTTCTGTTAGCTTTAGTAGTAGATGCAGCGGTGTGGTGAGTGTTCTGTTAGCTTTAGTATTGGGTGCAGTGGTGTGGTGAGTGTTCTGTTAGCTTCAGTAGTGGGTGCAGTGGTGTGGAGTGTTCGGTTAGTTTTAGCAGTGTGTGCACAGGTGTGGTGAATGTTCAGTTAGCTTTAGTAGCGAGTTCAGAAGGGAAGTGGGTGATGTGTTAGTTTAGTACCGAGGACATAGTTAAGGGAAATAATCTAATTACCTACTTTAATTAGATAACTCTTCATATTTTATGACGTCTCTACTCTTATGATAGAATAATTCAAAATGTTTTTAATTGTAGCTCAGGGTTTTCACTTTGATAAACCTCATCATGGTGTTCAGGATATGACAAATTTGTACTGTTATCAGCTCAAGCTTTTAATTTTTTAGTATTATTAACGTAATGTAATTACCGTCACAGATAAAGCAAGATTAAGTGCAAGCGATTTGAACCGTGTTGATTTTATCTTACGAAATTGAAATAATTGAAATTGATGATTTTTCCTCCGACTTTTTTAACCGATGCGCAATTGCCAGTACGGTCTTTTAAGTCTCAGTTTATGATTTAATTTCTATATTAAAGTACGAATGTGCTAATAGAGTGCAGGTATGAATCACTTTTACGTAATAGGAACTCTATATATAAAACGTCTTCAATTTACATGCTTCTAAAGATCGCATATTCATCAAACATATGTCAGGAAACCACATATTATTTTTTGTAACACACGGGTACTTTTTGCTTCGGTTTTCAGGCTTCATCACTCCGGTACGCAGGAAATCCTGACGGCCTCAACGAGGACTACTATAACCTGTACGCAGGCTCATACTTCACAGGAGATGAATTCAGACACAACAACACTGCAATTACGGTAGGAGACCTCGACGGGCGGGTCTCATCCCTCATCATATCGGGGACTTCCAGGTGGACGTTCTTTACGTGAGTACTGCTCAAACAATGATTGATTCAGACGGGTAAAATTTGCAGTCTTTTATTGAATTTAACTTAATTTTGCTTCATAGGATTAAGTGAGATTTTTTTCTTACTTACTGTTACGATCGAAATTTTTCTGACAGACTTCCCCAGCTTGGGGGTACTGGCGTGTGTGTAACACCGAATTCGGAGGTGACAGACGGCGCGGGGACCGTTCTAAATTACGGCTATGTTGTCGAGGTAACGTATTCACGAATTTAGTATGTTGCTATTATATCTTTTCATATTAATCAGCATTGATATTGATTGCCAAAACCTAAGTGAAATTTAAAAAGAATCGCACTCTTCAGTATCCATCATGCACATGCATACGAGTCTTGATAACCTTATCGCTTATTATGAGTAATTGTTCAAGGTTTAATCGTCAACAGGTGACAGACCTTGGCCTACCGGACAACTCCATCCGCTCGGTTGTGAAGGGCTGTGTGAGTGGCGCGAGCGTTGTTGGGAGCAGTCGGCGTGTGGCTCCAAACCATTCAGTTGGCCAGGCGCTAGCGGTCCATGGTGGCAACTGACGAGCTTCTTGCCTTGCCGCCACGCAACGGTCTGGAAGTTGTGTTGAAAATCTTTCGTATTTCTGATCGCGGCTTTGTGAAAGAAGAAGTTTTCTTCAGAGGACCTGTTTTAGTTGCCAAAAGAGAATTTTAAAACTGCAGAGATTAGTTCTTTCTGTTCTTCGTTTTTGTTGTGCAGCTGCATCTTTTCTTTTCATTGTTTTGTGTTTAAATTTAACTTTCTAGAATTAAGCTTGTTTACGATTCTACCAGGCGTGCATTAACCTAAAATCGCTTTAATTAACATTACTTGTGACGCTTTCGCGTTTACTAATTAAATTAACTTTGAACTTACTCTGCTTGGGCAGCATGTCACCCTTTTGAGGAAAGTGGGTCTGGTACCTCCAACTTTTTTCTCTTTATTAAAAAGTAGTCTCTTTCTGCGACTTAAACTCCTTGACCCGGTGCTTTCAGCCTCTTGAATAGGCACTTATTGTTCATGGTAATCAATCGTCAATCATTTGTTAAAATCTTGCTGATATCTATAATCTTGCAATAAGAGCCAGGATATTTAGTTAATCAGCGACCAGACTTCTTAAAGCCCTCTGTCTCGCTATTCAGAACGCCTTAAAACTCCCTACCGGAGTACCGTACTGATGACCGCCCACGTCCATTGGTTGTCTTCTATTTTTAAGGCGTTTCGGTTTTGAAACCTTTCGCTGAAGATCTTCAGTCTCCGTTTTAAAGGAATTTAATAATGAAAATACTACAGAGGACGCTGCTGTGCGTACTCTTGGAATCCTCAAGATACGCCTAACTTTGGTGCTGTTTCCTATTTTTGCGCATCGTGGGAAACAACTTGCTGTTGTTCCCTTGAAGTTAGTTCTGTTAATTTAAATAAATATTCGAACAGTTGCCCTTCAGTTTTAAATCCTAAAAGTACGAGATTTAGTAGCTTTCATAATTTATATGGCCAGTAATGCAGTTCTCCTTTCATGTAAAAGAAATGGGAATTAATTTTCTACGATTGATAAGTTTGATTCGATTTGGTTCATTAAACTGTCAGATTTACAGTTTTCTTTTCATGTACAGTTTTTCGAAAGTAAATCTAATTTTCTGACTCCTCAGCAACGTTGTAATGTGTGTTCCTTTCCAATCAGGCAGTGATGATATAAATCAATTTTGGGGAAAAATCTGCTTCACTTCATTGAATAGGAAGCGGTTTTGATACCATTCTTGTTTAGTCATGGTGTGCTTGTAACAAGAATAGAAAGAAAAACGGTTCATTTTCTGAAGAATTTGCTCCATAAAATTCTTTTCAACCAATTAGACATGAATACATCTTAACTTAAACTACTAAATTGGTCTACAAACGATAAGATCAAGACAATAGCCTTGTCGGCCGTTCAATGAATAATCAAGAAGAAAAATGTCTGTCCTCGTTATTTCAATCTTGGTTTGAAGAGAAAATGAGAGCAGTGGAATCTTGACTTTGGAGGACTTTCTGCATTCACAAAGACACATAAGCTAAGCGATTCTTCGTTTATGACCGATGTTGTTGAAAGTATAACGAACGGAAATAAATGATCGTACGTATAAAACAAATGGTTTCAATTCGACCGCTAGGAAATCTGAAACTAACTTCCCGTGCATTAAGAAACGGGGAAAAATATTGTATTCACAAAACATAAATGCATTACAATAATTTTTTTCATAAGTTTCCTTAATTAAAGATCTTTAGATACTCGTATAAATGGAAGTTACCAATAAATATTTTATTATCTATGACAGTGGTCGAATCAACTTAGCGTAAAAGAATAAAAAATTAACTCTTGCAGTTTATTATGAGTTGAAAAATACGACACGCTACTGGCAGACGAAATGGAGGACACTGAGGAGACATTGAAGCAGAAATGCCTTGAATGACACAGCATTCGCATTGATACATGAACCTGCACTATTGATATACAATAACCACCAAACTTGTTGACAGTATAATAAGTGGAAATAAATAATGAGCGTGTAAAAGCTAAAAGTTTACTGATCAATAAATTTACCTCTATAGTGCGGCGTGCTCTAATGGAAATGAACGTGCTTACAGCAGGACCGTTTAAAAAAATCTCACCAAAATGATCCCAGCAAAAATGATTTTTGAGATATGATGAAAAACTGTTCAGCGTAACTTACAAAAGCAATGTACGACAAGTGTGTCTAAAATAAACAAACATGTATGCTGAACTAAATTTTTATTCTTTTATATTATGTAATTTATAAAAATGTGTAGGTAAATGATTTAAAAATCCCTAGCCTAAAATTACGTTCATTTTTATTTGTTAACATTTTGAGGAACATGTAACACTCCATAATTTAAATTTGCTGAAAAAAATATAGGACATTTGTGGCTCGTCCGGATCTAACGAAAAATCGTTTCTTTTCGAATCCTGTAGTGAACCAATGAGCTTGCTATATTTACTGAATACTTGTGTAAATTCTTTTGTATAATTGAATTCTTGGTGAATTTTCACTCATTTCGCAATGAAATGAAAAACTTTATAAGTCTTCATTGAATTGACGACTGTATTGCCCGTGTGGATGAGCAAGATGAATGATAATTCAAAAGCTAAAAATAAGATATTTTCTTATTTCCAAATGAAAACATTAGAAAATCAAAATTGAAGTCAAAGCACGTTCAACGTTTTGGGTTTCTCAATCTCTTGTTACTGCCAATAATATACAGACGTCGGTACACGGAGTTTAATGAAAACATTACGATAGATTGATGTCGCTTAAAAGTAATACATAGCTACAAAACTCCTACGTGTAGATTACAAATGAACATAATTGATTCAGCAATTTTGCGACATTCCTCATTTACGACCGACGATATAATTAAATAATTATTCGAGGATCTCGAGCGATGCAAAGTATAACACTAATATGCTCTGATTAGTAAAATAGGCAGGGGTTCCAATTGTAATTAGTAGTTTTCCATGCATTCCTTGCTAGATGTGCATGAAAAATATTGAATTGTGAGCTGATAAACATTATTCATTACTGACTAATATCTCGTAAAAAATAACGGTGGATGAAAACATACTATCCAATACCGATTGGGGTTTATATAAATGATTGATGGTGAGCGAAAATATCTGATTCAATACCAACTGATATTTCTGAAAAATTGCTTTTAATGAGTGAACTCAAGTTTGTGCAAGAGTGTAAAAATTACACAATTGGGCTAATTCAGCCCCTCACACGTAACCAATGTGCTTCCTTAATGAGATCTTATTGTCAGCAGCATAGTATTTCTAGGTACTTAAAAGCCCTTACTTATTTCACGACAACGCTGGTGAAAGCCACACTGGCTAATAAGAGATGCGTCTGGGAGCTGAGAGCCTACATTTCGTCTTGTTTTTTCTGCGCGGCATGTTTGCTGCTCGTCAGTGAGGGCAGACAAGACCTCAGTTGTGAAGTTGTAAAATTGAAAAACAACTTGAAAAAAACCTATGACTGCTTGAAATGCCACAACGTCTACAAAATGATACACTATGGGTGATAGTGAAAAAATATCTCGGTATTGAATTTTTAGAATATAAAAGAACCCAAAACTGATTTCTGTTAAACCCCGATAGTACATAGTTACGATGCGATTTAGAACCACTGGTAGTGAAGTATTGTTCTCTACTTGATTGAAATGATTCCAGAAAATTAAAAAAGAATCTGATTCCAAGACAAAACAGCTATCTCAGGGGACCTGGGGAGTAACATGATGAACATTATAAAAAAAATTTCGGTGTTAATATAGGCCGATTGTAAATATTTCTGCTGAAGAAATACGTTTATGTTACTATTTATATAAAGAGTTACCAAAACCGTTTGTTCCCGGGATGGCACCAAATTGATCTTCTGAGATTATTGAAAGCAAGCTTTCTGAAACACCACCTAACCCAGAGTGAAAACTTTTATTCTAACACTGGGTTCATCTATAGCATGAAAAAAATCGAGTGATAGATACAAATGAGATTGATATATCGTTGCATCAAAAATCAGAATAACTCATGTAATTTCCAAAACTGGATCTAATCACAACATCATGCTCTTAATTAAGGCGGCGTCACACGATGACCAATCCGTAGTGCTACGTTACCAAATTGATCGGGTAGCTTGACGGAATAATGAAGAGAGCTGTCATACGAATTAGTATTTTGTAGCGATCCGTAACCATTTAGTTTATTTACTTTCGTTTCAGTCGCAATATATTATGTTTCAAAATAATTTCTTAAGCATTATAAATGCCTGTGCACCAACATTCAATGATGAACTTCCCAATCTTCACACATTGTTGCTACTCATTGAATCAGTAGTTCATATCAAGCTATGCGTAATAGCTCATATAAATGTATAATTGAAGTGCATACTGTACATTGTTCCTTTTCTACTATATTGCCAGACCACTTTAATCACAGCTATCGATCCCACATTGATAAAGCAATTTCCCAAACTCTTCTCTCTAATCCAAATCGACTGGGATAATTTTCAGGCACCCCAGACGAGAGCACTAAAAAAATACGCTCAACTGAAGATGCTGCTTTAATTACACAAATTGAGCACTTTATGCCTGCTTGCCGCGTCAGGAAAAAGAAATAATCCCTAAATACAAGTAAATAAGTACGCGCCAACCCAGTTCTCCGCAATTTTGGGTACCAAATGGTGATGATACTCGTAACAAAAATGCACCGTACCTCATGGCTGAAATATGACGGTTTCGTAGCGCCAGACAGACAGAATGGTACCGCTTTGTAAAAGATTATGACGAAACGTTACCTTTTGGTCTCCGTGTGACGTGGCTTTAGGTGTGATACTGATTTAGTGCGTGCGGTTAGGCTAATGATAATGCATAAAATTATTAGCTGAATTTCACACAGGTGCGAGCGGGTGCTTTCGATTAAAAATTTAAACAACGCTCAAAAAGTTCCTCTTTAATGAAGTAAAATATGTCATCATTGACATGATGGCTACCAAATTACAGTTGAAACGTTTGCGATACAATTCCTAAAGACAACAGTTCCTTTTATCACAAGCGACATTTCAAATTTGAGAAAACACTCGAAATAATGATAATCAACTTAAATCCATGTGGCGAAATTCTTTACTTATAATAATATTCAAAATAAATAAAGAATTGACTGTACAGGAAAATGAACAAGAATGCTTCAAGGAACGAGCGATTGAACAAAATACAAAGAGTTAGCTTCGAACATTGGTTATTTTTGACACACTTCAAATCATCAAATCATATTTTAACGTAGGATTGAGTGTGCAGGTAGCAGAAACAAGTTTCTCGTTATACATGTAATAATTGTGGAGAAGTTCAGTTTCCATGAGTTGAGAAAATTTTTATGACTACAACCGGAAATATTCCTTGACCTACTCAATAATAATTTTCTTTTCCTCAAAAACATCAGGTGACTGAGCATTTAAATTTTGCATGGAAATGTGTCGGTTGTACTCACACAACGCATTTCGTTAGGGCTACAGAATAAGCCTTCACTTCATTAAAATCTAAGTCCTAAACCAGTAATTTTAAATGGTTCTTACACTTTCTTGAATACTGCGATTTGTTGAAAATAATTCTTCCGATGTTTTTTTTTTACGGTTGACTTAATGCTATAATCTGCTACAAAATAATTTGTGTCACAAACATTTTTTCCTATTATGATAAGTAGGCACGTGTACCTGATGCAACAGCACCGCTTTGTTTCCTGTGAGGTGACAGTACAAACTGTTAATGATGACGGTCCTCTGAAAGGTTGTAGGAAATTGAAATCTGACTTTCCTTGAGTTATGATTTCAATAAGGTCACATGTTTTGAGATGTGAAGTTCTCGCTATGAATGAATTTAACTTTTTCAAAGTAATTTTGAAGATATTTGATAGAATTAGAGAAAATTGAGTGTCTTTTGCTAAAAAATTACTGAGAGGCGATGACTGTGAGAGCGTTTACAGGTGCTGATATATAATGCATTGCTTGATAATCTATCTTTGGACTCTGTGAGCCCCTTGCCACCCCCCACCCAAGCAAAGTGCCGTGAGTAATACGATGTGAAGAGTAACCTCACCAATGTACGCAGTACCACATTTCACATCTGCATCTACAAATGAGACAGCTGCGTTTCTGGGAAGGATTACGTGCTTTACTGGAAAGGCTCCTAACATGAAAGTACTTCGGAGAACGAAAAAGAGATTGATTCGGTGCAAAAAATTTAGAAAGAATCTTCACGTTTGAATTAATCTGCGAGAATATAAGTAAAAATTTCACGTATGAATTAGGATCGATATATCAAATGGTGATGAAATTTTATAACAAAATTTTGAATTCACGTTGATGACATCGCTTCTGGGAAAAAAAATGAGTAGGTTGTACGAACAAACATGAAAAATGTTATACTACCGTGAGATATACACTATCATAAGATAAATAGTTATATTATCATGAAATAAACTTAGAACAGTAAAAGGAAAAATCCATTTCTTAGAAATTGAAAAGTAGCTGGCACAAATATTGAATTCTATTTGTTTAAACTTCATTTCAACGCATAAACTACCGTCAAATACATCATCTATTTAAACTTGACAGATTATACCACCGGTTTTGGACATCTTAACAATGGAAAATACTGTTGTATCTATTTTCTCATTGCAAAAACCAAAACACTTCGTCCTGAGTTATCTTCGTTTC
Source organism: Morinoia aosen (assembly GCA_030386875.1). Taxonomy (NCBI): domain Eukaryota; kingdom Metazoa; phylum Arthropoda; class Malacostraca; order Amphipoda; family Talitridae; genus Morinoia; species Morinoia aosen. The sequence goes on from CM059568.1 coordinate 48,158,577, forward strand.
CTCGGTTTGCTATCTACTAAAAAATAACACTTATGAAGCTTGTAATGTTCTTCGAAGGAATATTTTATTAAATGAATGTTGCAGATTTCTTCCTCATTGAAATCAAGTTACGTATTATTACTAATGTAATAAAATTATTCTCTTAAACAATTTTAGACACTGTACCGAGGATTTTGTAATTTCATCTTTTGTCTTTTTTTCTTATTTATTATTTTTCAACTGAGGCCTATTTTTGTGAAGAGGAAGGTCTGCCTTTTTACGTATTCGATTGCATCTGAAAGCTTTGGGTTGGTCATGTAAGCCTTCGATCCCTAACAATGAGTTAATGATATAAAAAATGTTTACACGTGTACACATGTTTATCGCAAACATATTTTGTTAAAAGCGAAGCGAAAATGAACGATAAAAAAAAAATCAGATCCGCAATTGGCCAGCAAGAAGATGATATTTAGTGAGAATGCATGAGCCCAATGATAAAAATTGGAAGGAAAAAAGTTAGCTCAGTAAAAACTTGGAGCGGAGAGATCGTTAAATAGTGGATCAAAATAATTTCTGACCTGCGCTAAGTATCGGGCGAGCTGGACGCTATGATTTAAAAAAATGTGCGTCAACAATAGGTTGCTCGAATTGTAATTGTAATAATAATTGCTGAAATTTTAACTATCTCAAGAATGGTATTACCTTTTTCGTTAAAACTTCCATGACGACTTTCTTCTAACTCTTGTTAGGATTGGGTCATTTAGTGCGATAAAATACATTACAAACGCCTAATTTGAAATCGATGTCGTCAGGCTACATTAGAAATACTTGAATTTATGTCGCTCAACAGTAAATTTATGAATCATTTGATATCTAATTTAACCCACGCTTATCGTTATTTTAAAATCGTTTTGAGAAAATCGTAGTTTCAATTCATTTCATAGCTTTCTCGTCCCTTTCTCACCTCGTCTTCCACACCAATTTCGCTTTTGTTTTGCTCTGCTCAAACCAATTTTGCCATTGGTTTTGCTTTGCGCCTTCCTGTATTTAGACACGTAGTTGTGTCTTAGCATTGCCTCATAAGTCTTGCGAGCTTTTGTGTGTTTTTTACGGTCTAGGATTGCGCTGTAAATTTTGCATATCAGGCTTTTGTTCTTTAAACCCTGTCTTTGGTCTTCTGCAGTTACTTCTTCGAAGATGTTTTTAAAACGCCTTAATTTTGATGTCCTCTAGTAAGAATGAAAAGCAGGCTATTGTTCAGTATGTAATTCCTCTAAAATTTCACTGTACACAGGGTGTTTCAGAACAAGAGGTACAAAATTGCACACCAAGTGGAAAATGACCAAATAAACGCTTTTTCATTTATATTAATTCGATTTTTGAGATATTAGTTGTTTATTGTTTTAAAGGATGAAATTTAATTGAATTATTATTCGTAATATTTATTTTGAATTTACGTTACAACACTTCTGTTCTACTAGAGTTCACAATAATAAAATTTAGTTTTTAGCGGTATTTGGTAAAAAGGTTTTAGCAAGAAAGTTTTAGAATGCTCATCAATGTTGATCAAAGTAACCTGGTAGCACGATTTGGAACATTCTAAAACCTTCTTGCTGAAGCTTTTTTGCCAAATATCACTAACACTAAATTTCATTACTGTAACTCCAAAAAATACATGCAGGTAAAAGATCCATGGTGTGAACACAAACAACAATCAGTGCGATATGTTACGAGTAATCAGAATTTTAATCAGTTTTTTCGTCCGCATATGGTAATGCCTGTTTTACATCTCTTTATATTAACTATAAGTCTTTCTAGCATAACAGTTTAATACTGGAAAAATTACACGTTCAAGCAAATGAACCAACTTCAGCTTTCGTTTTTCGTCTTTGTTTCAGTAGCGGTAAAACGTTGTAATTGAAAATAATCTTTAAAGGCGAGAAAAAATCTCATTATACTGAAATAATAGGGCATATTTCCTGAAGATATTACATAGGAAAATTTCGCTTCTGACGTTGGTTATTTAGCAATCACATCGTAAAGATAAATGCTGAAAATTTTTGCTTCAGTTTCAATTACGTTGTTACCACGGAGACAGGTCTCATTTTAACGCCTGGCTGTGACTAACACCTTCGGTGAGGCATGGAGGTTTTCATGTAACAAGCCTCTCTGCTTGCACTACTTCTTATCTCTACATAGCAGGCCCTCATTCCTTGAATTGCAACGCTATGACATAGTAAGCACGCTTTTTTCCAGAAATCCCGCATCAAGAAGGTCCGGCGTCATCCCTCACTTATACATTTGTTATCTCAGTTACGCTGAACTGCTCTATCACGGCCACGTGACAGACGACACAACCACGTCGCCAGTCTATATAACGATAGACAGTGTACGAGGATATCACTCCCTAACTGGGACAGCTGAGGACAAGCATCTTAGACAAGGTAAAGTTCGCTTCTGCACTCGTTGTTTTCAAAGCATAATAGTGGAGTACATTTGACCGCAGTTTTCATCAGTTTACTAAGTAGGAAATCGAATTTTCACCGCAGTTAAAGTTCGTGTATAGCCACTTATTCCTTAACTATTAGTAATTACCTTAAGTAAACTGACGCGTTTCTATATTCAGATGGATTAAAAGTGCAGTTATGAAATTGTGTTTCAGTGAATTTTCATTTTACTTGAATGTAATCTGATTATTCAATTTTATTGCTTCAGTCTGATCATTTTAGGGTGGGAATAATTTGAATAAATTTTCTTAACTTGTTCTACTTGATGCTTACTTTGTTAGGCCATTTTTTATGTCATTCATCACCCATTTACTAAGTAGACTGTTCATAATATGGATTAATTCTCACTCATTCCCATACCTCTCACCTGTTAATTTCAATTTACGAGGTAATTTTTTACGTCATTCATAGCTGATTTAGGTAACAGGCCTTTTATAGTATAGAGTAATTTTTCGTTTATTTCCATACCTTCCATTGGTAAATTGAGAAGTGTACGCACGGGAGTAGGCAGCAGCAACTTGGTGTTAGGCGTGACGCGCGTTGGAGGGCCGGACAACGTGGTGCAAATGCTCTGGATCAACAAATACGCTGATGTTGATTTAGTGAAATGATAAGTAGACCATCTCAATGAAATCGTCCCGTTTATTTCAGTAGGTACATACATAAATATACACAAAATTTATCTATGACTTCACGAAGATGAACCTGTCGCAAATGATTTTTAAATTTAGTGTTGTTTTGACTGTAAATTCAATTCTCTGAATACCGCTGCATTTGCAACCTACTTGTACTTTTTTGAAGCTGTAAAAAGGGGAATGAAAATATATATATTCTTCCAAGAATGTTGAATACATATTTCTATCGAAAAATTGAATCTAAAAAACATAAAAAAAGAAAATAAAAGAAAGTGTCGTACTGTTTAGGTTGAGTACAGTTTCGAATTATTTTGGCAGGCGCACAAAAGAGTTATTTACAATTTTACACTTGTATTACATTTTCAAAAAACGTGCGATAACTTTGTGTGTTTGTTATAGAGGCTTTTCGACATATTACCTTCAAGGATGTTCAATATGATAAGATTAATCAGTAAATGAAGGGAAATTTTACAATATTTGATATGCTATTTCAGCAGGATGAAAACTTCCTAATAGAATGAGCTGAACGAAAACACCGGCTAAACGTATGCTCTGTGTACTGTTCTAGGCATTGTATTTGATTGGCAGGAGTTACATCATTTTTATCCCTATTTAGTATGTTCGCACACGTATGTTTAGACAGTTTATAAACAACAACTTCAATTCCATTTATTCTAGTCGTCAGTGAATGCCTGTAAAAAAACATTCTTTTATGTCTTTCACAGCCTTAACAGAAACATTTGCGCTTCAAACTTCATGACTACGATTGATTTTACCACCTTTCGACACAGGTGAACTCTCCCGCAAAGAACACAGTTTTGAACAGGAGCCAACATGCGGTCGAAAATCGCCTATATCTCTCTTGCAATTGCCGTGGCATCTGCAGCTACGGTCAAACAAGAAGGTTCGTGTGGCATAATTATTTTTGCTCATCTTTAAAGTTCTGGACTTACAAAATGACTATGGCGGCAAAGATTTATTAGAAAATGGGGTGTACCGTTATTTTGTTCTCTACTTGGGTGGGTATGAAAATCAATTATTCGGAAATATTTACTCATAAGATCCATTCACTGACATAACCAACTTAAAGATGAGTTCACCTATATTGATAAGAAATTATCCAGCTCTCTAAAACTTACGTTTAGTGGACCAGAGTTGTATGGTTTCCCAGAATCACTTCAGGGAGTTAAAGCTTCTAATTCTTACTTAGCGGTGCAATATATATTCAACAATCGTTTGCAGTGCTCAAATACCCAGTTGTCTGAAGAAATCTTTTAGCAACATTACATCAATTTTCACTGCATTCATTAGAAAGCTTAATAGAAATTGACCGCATTTTCAAGATCCGATGAACTGTAAATATCACAAAACCATTTACGTGACAGTAAAAAACGAAAATTCCCATCCCGGGGGGGGGAAAGAATTTCATTCATAATTTCATAGCTGGTCCTGTGTTCGCAAGCCAGTTATATGAATGCTATTTGCAATAACTATTCGTTTATCAATACTAATTAGGAATTTTTTACGTGAATAGATTATGTTTTTATAACTGACAATTGTTAATAAAATACAAAATAGTTCATAGTAACTTGTCAGCTGTTAATAAATGAGCTACTTGATAGCTGCACTGCACTGCTCTCTGAGGACTAATCAGTAGTGCCTACAATACTAGGCGTCGTTGAGCAATTATTAGATGCCTACAATACTAGACGTCGTTGAGCAATTATTAAGTGCCTACAATACTAGACGTCGTTGAGCAATTATTAAGTGCCTACAATACTAGACGTCGTTGAGCAATTATTAGATGCCTACAATACTAGACGTCGTTGAGCAATTATTAAGTGCCTACAATACTAGACGTCGTTGAGTAATTATCCACTCCTGATGAAACTTTTTTCCAAATCTCTCCTTTACCGAAAATTTCAATGTATCTAAATGCATCATGTAATTTAACACATTTGTTGCATTTATATTATATCATTATATCTGAATATACCATAAGACTTCAAAGAACATTTGCATTCATATAATATCCCCAGATATGGATGTGCCATGTGTGCGGGTATTATTCTGCCCTACTTTACACAATGGAGTGGAGTTTCAGTCAATTTCGTTCTCACTTACTGGAGCTTATGGTAAATGAGGAGAATATAACCAATGAGTCTTTTCAATATTATCTGTGAATGATGACCATACACTGAAAACATATATTTAGTTTTTTTAAACTTTTGGCCACAAACTCAAAGTACTAAAATATTAATTCATTTATTATGTAAAACCATGGGTGTCTTTTATGCACAAATAGTACTGAAAAAATTAATGATAATGTTCTTCTTAATCATGGTCAACTCAAAGAATTTTTTTGAGGTGACCTGAAGTTGACTTATGGTATAAACTTGTTCGGGGTTAACCCTTTGTTATTAACTGAACACTGATTTGTCTTTTTACTGTTTCGTTGTACCAAACAGCTACTGTACTTAATTAAATGAAGTAATTACAATTAGCCTCAGTATGTGTGCCACAGATGAGGTTCCTTGAAATCAAATTGCATGGTCGTCGGCCATCATGTACTAGAGTGATTTAAAAATTCTAGCTCTGTTTACTCAGGAAATAGAGCATCACTCCATCAATACATATTTTGGACAGGATTTTCCCTCGTATTTTCATCGCAAAAACAATGGCTTGAATAGACTGTAAGTCTCCGTACGCTCTACTTCAGACACCTTGTTTATTTTCTGAAATGAGATGTTGAGTAAATTTGGTAGTGAGGGATCAAACCATATTTGTGCCTGTGAGGGATTTAAACTCACACCTCAGAGTTTGGGTCTGTAAAATAACTTTAAAAAAATAGAGATCTGCACTGTGGATATACAAGATCAGATCTAACATTGCTGTGCTCATTGGGTGCAGCCAAAGCTCAAATCATCTTGTAACGGGGTAAACGGGCTTCAAAATTAGAGTTTCAGGGTGCGGACACTGGAGAATGGTGTGATGCTAACATGATCCTACATATCACGTGCAGGAAAGGCTCAAACCATCCGGTACTTGCATGCGTACACAGACTACGATACGCAAGGACCATATATAAACTTCTTCGATTACTCGCCCGACCTCAGCCTTGCCGGCGTCAACGACGCCTTAAAGAGCGGCTGCTTCACTGGCCTGTGAGGATTTCTAACACACTTACAACTGCCTTTATGTTCGTGTCTAAGGCTTCTATTCAGTAATAGGCTCAACTTATTTTAAATCCAGTTTCTATGAATTTGTCAAAATTAAAAAGTACAAATTAAAGGGAAATCCGATTCCAATTAACGAGCAAAGTACATAATTTAATAGAATACTTTTAGGAGAGTGCTCCAAGGATGAGGGAGGTTTCCTCGTAAGGACAACATTTATAACTGAATTTTTAGTTTTTTTTTGGTTAAGTTAACCTTGGTGATATTTCTTACAGCCTAAGGAAAATTAAAGACTCCTATTACTTAAGTGTTTACTTACCTAAAAGCTTCGTCAATAGTTTCGTGAATTTTCAATAGTGAAAGGTTAACCTATGTCCAGGATAAGATAGGCGATTGCTCTCGATAAGCCCTGTTCACTTGACTGTAAGTAGAGGAAGAGTTGCAAAGTATTCCGTGAAATTTAGTTCATTGATTTGAAAAGTATTTAAAAATAACTGGATGATGAACTCGAACGTTTTTCTCTTTAACTACTACGTAATTGCGCTTAGCTCTTAATTTTCATGGTCGGGTCTAAGGTTTTAGGGGCGATCACATGAAAAAGTTGTACAATTCAAGTTGCTTATATTGCAAAAAGAGGGAATTTTGATAGGATTGAATGCAATTTTGCAACAAACAGCAGGTGACAGAAGAAGACTTTAATAGTATATTATAACGAAGCATAGTTAACAGGAGAAGGCTCTAACAATATATTACTACGAAGAATAGTCGACAGAAGATTAGGGAAGTTACTATGTACATCACCGTACACAGCAGGTTAGTCTACATTCAACCCTAACAGGAGATCGGCGTTCTGTCTCATATCATCAAGTGAATGTAACACCACATCGCTTAGTGTCTTGGTCCAGTCTAACTGAACATAGTGCATGCTTTCTGAGGGAAGAATACACACGAGCTTAATCAATACGTGATAACATCATGTGTTATGCAAATAAGGAAATTTCCTCGTACGAAGGGATATAGCCCTGAAATATAATGCGTTTTTTGAGGAGATCGTCCAGCTATGGGAAAGTCAAGACTAGAAATTTCGCTTTGCAAGATAATTGAAAAAAATGAAGATCTTCACAGAACTCTGCTTTGGAATTTGGAATTTTTTAGCGTGAACTTGCCTTCTTACTTTAATAATTGTCGTTAAGAATTAAACGACGGATATGGCATATTTTTACGTGCTGCTGACTTTGATCTTTGTTAAAAAATTAATTGTAAGCACTCACCAAGTCCTAGATTTTCCCTGCCCTATAAGTTCTACAACAACGCACGACACACATTTTGGAATGTGTTACGAACATCAGATCCACTTGGCCATAATTTTCCAGGAATCCAATTGTTAAAAAATGCCTACCTTGCCCGTCCTTGCGTTTCACGAGCCCTTACTCTAATTCAATTCAAACAAAAGGTCTATTTGTTCCATGTCTGCAGTTGGATTGTTTACGATGGAGAAAACTACGGTCCAGAAGGAGGACTAAGCTGCTCAGCAGTTGGAATCAGCGGTTGTGTACCTGCATTTGGAAACTGCACTGGTGTGGTGAGTGTTCTGTTAGCTTTAGTAATGGGTGCAGGGTGTGGTGAGTGTTCTGTGAGCTTCAGTAGTGGGTGCAGTAGTGTGGTGAGTGTTCTGTTATCTTCAGTAGTGAGTACAGTGATGTAGTGAGTGTTCAGTGAGCGTCAGTAGTGAGTACAATGGTGTAGTGAGTGTTCAGTAAGCGTCAGTAGTGAGTACAGCGGTGTAGTGAGTGTTCAGTGAGCGTCAGTAGTGAGTACAGTGGTATAGTGGGTATTTTGTTAGCTTTAGTATCGAAGATATTGCTCTGAGAAATTATCTAATATTGCTACTTTATATAGAAAAATGTCCTATTTACCTGATATTCCTACTCTATTGATGGAATAATTCCCAATATTTTTAATTGTAGAACTGAGAAATTTGTTCAGTTATTTGTTTAAAATTGTTTTTTCAAGTATTGTTTATATATTCTAATTATTGTCACAGACTAAACGAGATTAAGCGCAAACGTATTGTGGCATTGTTTATGTGCTGCTGACTTTGATGTTGATGTTGATTCTACATGTCGACAAACGTTATATTGCCTAAATAGATGAAGTGGGCTGAAAAAATTTTCTTACGACTCCCTCAATCGATGCTCAATCTCCAATACGAGTGTTTTAAAGTCTCAATTCATGATAGAATTTTTGAATTAAAGAACCAGATACAAGCTAGTTTTAAATACCGCACGCAAAGGACTTTGTTAGGTTTCTCAGGGATTTTTATATTCAAGTGCAATGAGTGCGTCCAAGAAAGGATTTGCTGCCATGAATGCCTCGTCAGAAAGGATTGAGTTTGCTAATATGAGTGCAGCTATGAAAAATTTCCACGTTATTGGAATGCTATATTTAAAAAGCTGTCGTTTCTATGATTCTATGGATCACATCGTTCGTCAAACAGATTTCAGGAAACCAAAAATTATTATATGTAACTCACGGGTACTTCGTGGTTTGGCCTTCAGATTTCGTCACTCCGGTACGCAGGAAATCCTGACGGCCTCAACGCGGACTACTACAACCTGTACGCAGGCTCATACTTCACAGGAGATGAGTTCAGGCACAACGACTCTGCAATCACGGTAGGAGACCTCAACGAGCGGGTCTCATCCCTCATCATATCGGGGACTGCCCAGTGGACGTTCTTTACGAAGTACTGCTCAAACGGTGACTCATTCAGATTGGTAGAGTCTGCAATCTTTTATTGAATTATTCTGAATTATATTCTATAGGAATCAGTGATCTATTTTACTTATTGCTCCGATCGGAATTTTTCACAGGCTACCTCAGTTTGGTGGTGCTAGCGTGTGTGTGACTCCGGATTTGCAGTTGACGGACAGCGCGGGCACCGTTTTAAATTACAACTACGTTTACGAGGTAACGTATTCACAGAGTCATTCAAGAATGTTTCTATCTATTCATATCACTCATCGGTGATACTGATTGCAAAAATCTCAATGAAATTTCGCATGAACCCTATTCTTCTGTGTCCATCCTGCACATCTATACGAATCATGATAAGCTTCGTTATGCATAAATTTTCCACGTTCAATCGTCAACAGGTGACAGACCTTGGCCTGCCGGACAACTCCATCCGCTCGGTTGTGAAGGGTTGTTTGCCTCACGCACGTGTTGTTGGGAGCAGTCGGCGTGTGGTTCCAAACCATTCCGTTGGCCAGGCGCCAGCGGTCCAGCAAGGCTACTGACGCGCTTCTGCTACTCGTGCATCGGTCTCGAAGTTGATCTCCTATAATCTCTCGCGAACTACGAGAGTAATTAGCTTTCATAACTGCGAATTAGTGCGGCCAGTAATACAGTTATCTTATCACATAAGAGATGTAGGAATTAATTTTCCATGCTTGAAAAAATTGACATGTGATTCATTGAAATCTTCGATTTGCAGAAATCATAGTATTCTTTTCACGTACAGTTTTTGCTAAGCAAATATACTAACCACTTACAAAATCGGGCAACCCTGAGGCGGTGAGAGTGATAGGTTCCAATTACTTCTCTGTCTCCTTAGCGGCGTTGTAACGTGTGTTACCTTGGATTGATGGCTTAAACAAATCAATTTTTTGAGAGAAATAGTCTTGCTTTGTTGAATAGAAGGTAGTTTTAATGCAATTCTTGCTTTGTCATGAAATGCTTGTATCAAGAAAAGAAAGAAAACTGCTCAGTTCTTGAATAAGTTGCTACATAAAATTAATTTCAACCAATTGGATTTTAAATATATCTTAATTTAAAACACTAAATTGGTCTACAGGAGATAAAATCTAGATAATGGATATGTCGGTGGTTCAATAAATTATTACGAAGAAAAATGTTTTTACTAGGGTATTTTAATTTATGAAAGGTTGGAAGAGAAAATAAAAAACAGTAGAATATTGACTTTGGAGGACTGTTTGCAGTCACGAAGACACATAAGCCAAGCGATTCTTCGTTTTTGACCGATGTTGCTCAAAGTATAATGATGAGAAATAAATTATTGTACGTATAAACAAATGATTATAATTCCACCGCTCGGAAATTTGACACCAACTTTTCGTCCGTGAAGAAACGAAGAAGAAAACAATGTATTTACGAAACGTAAATACGTTGCAGTGCATTTTATTTAAAGAGTTTCCTTAATTAAAAATACCTAAATATCAGTGGAAAATAACACAATAAGTATTTTATTATCTATAAAGTGCTTGAATCAACTTAACATATAGGAGTAAAAAAGTAATCTCGCATTTTCCTCTGTGTTGAAAAACACGACTCTCTACTAAAAGACGAAAAGAAGGACAATGAGGAGATATTGAAACAGAAACGCCTTGAAGGACACAGCCTTCGCATCGTTACATGAATCTATACTGTTGTCCAATAACGACCAAACTTGTTGAAAGTAGAATGAGTAAAAGTAAACAATGTGCCTGTAAACGCTAAAAGTTTACTGTTCAATAATTTGACCCTTGTAATACGGCGTGCTATTCGATATGAACATGCTTACCGCATGACTGATTTACAAAATTAGACCCAAATAATGCGAGCAACATTAATTTTTGAGTTATAACAAAGGGCTGCACAGCATAACTTGCAAAAGCAATGTTCGACAAGCGCGTGTGAAATAAATAAACAAACATGTATGCTGAAATAAATTTTTACGTTCCCACATTATGCAAAGTATGAAAATGGGTGAATAAATGGCTTGTAAATCCCTAGCCTTATATTAAGCTCATTCTTATTTGTTCACATTTTGAGAAACTTCAAATTGTGTAAAATTTACAATTTTATCAAAAAGTATTCATCGTTTCTGACACACCCAGTGCTAGAGATTAATATTTTTTTTTCGAATACTGTAGAGAGCAAATGAGCTCACTATTTCTACTGAATACTTGTGTTTTTTTTCTAATATATAGTTCAATGGTTACTGAATTTTCACTTATTTTTGCGATAGAACAAAAAGCGTTATTTTTCTTCATTGAATTGACATCATTGCTTGTGAGCTTGAGAGAGATAGGTGTTAATTTAAAAGCACAAAAAATGAGACATTTTCTCATTTCCAGATGAAAAGAACGAAAAATCCAAATGGAAGTCAAAGCACGTAATCGTTCTGGATTTCTCAATCACTCGTTATTGCCAATAATATTCAAACGTTCGTACATGAGGTTAAATGAGAACATCACGACAGGTTAATGCTTAAAAGTAATAAACAGCCACAAAACTTCTACGCGTAGACTGCAAACACCGTGTAACAAAGTTTTTGCCCTTGAAATGAAATTGTTATTCTAATTTGCTAATTATGAGACAAAACTGTCCCATGCTGCTCTTTCTGTCCTTGAAAGTTTTTTTGGGAACTCCTCGCACTCCATGATTTATTTTTATTTGTGGACCAATGAAGACACCGGCTTCATCTTTTGCTGCAAACAACTTAGGGAAGAAATCTTGGAGGTACTTGAAAGCTGGGGAATCCTTATCTAGAGCTCTGACGAATTATATCATAAGTGCAGTGGAGGAAACAGTGCGTTTCTGGGTTTCAACAATGGTTTCCATTTGACGTTGTTCTTTCCCACTCTAAACTTGGTTCGCTGTGGCCAGTCCACTTGAAGTAGTGTGCCGGGGTATCCCTGCCGTCCTAAAGGCAAAGATAACAAGGACACTTGGTAAAGACCCATCAGTGGGATCTTGTACTCCTCTTTGAGCTGGACAAAATAAGCGAGAGGGAGAGATAGGTACAAATTTTAGTTATGAGGCGCACTGCTTTGAGCTGGTGATAAAGAGCTGTCACTCTTTGGGGTTAAGAGATATTCCAATTGCCTCAAACAGACCGGTCACATTGTGGCAAAAGCAAAGCTCCTCTTGACGAGTGAAAAAAATTGAAAAATGCTGGCGGTGTTTTCTCTGACCGTATATATGCACACTCTCATCTAGCGAATTCTATTGCTTGAGTCTCGACGTCATATGCTCGCCATTTGACTTCGGGAGGCCAAGATCTCTGATCAGGTCATTGATGTCTTCTTGGCTAGGGTAGTGTGGATTTCTCTCATCAGTTGCGTCTCTGAACTCTGGATCAGTGTTTTCATGTTCTTCTGAACTACGTACATTCCTTTTGTAAACACAGCTGCTCTCTCTTAGGAGGAGTGGGTACGGGAAGCTCAGAGCAGTGTGGCACTGGAGCAATGAATGACAGAAGATCAGGATATACGACTGCAGGCGCATTTTTGCCTGCTCGACGTTTGGAAGGGTATGCCATACAGAAAAAGCAATTGCTTGAGTGATCAGTTGGTTCCCTCCCAATTCGGGGATTTCAAATTTCATAGCTCTGTTTTCCCCCCTTTGCCATCCTGTAAAAAAGCAAAAAACAAAAGCATAAAAATACAGAGACATTCAACTCAGTGCAATAGGATATCTTCAAATAAAATAATACACTGTGTATACATATATATTAGTGTTTTTCTAACCTTTCAGAGTTCTTTTGCATAGTTCGCAGGTAAAATATGAAGCGTCCATGGTTTGTCCTGATCCCTGACAGGCATTCCAAAATTTACATTGTAGGCTTCGCTCATTTTCATTAATCTTTCCAGAGAGTACTTTTTAGCTCTAGTTTTGATAATCTCTCCACACACAAAGCAAAATGCGTCTGCCGGATGCTTACAACCTCTGGATGCCATGCTTGATGAACGCAGATTGTAATTTCTGATAACGATCGACTTGTTTATACAGTGCCGGCTAGAGTGAACTGACTTATTGAGCATACGTTCCCTGCATTTATGTTGCCATATAAAATGCAAGAATGTCCTAGAAGTTACTCAAACGCTTGGAAAGAATAGTTTTGAGTTTTGAAGGTTCTGAAGTCATCTAGAAAGTTCTTTAATTTTTTCAACCAAGTTAGTGTAGATTGCTGGATTGAAATTATTTTGGGAAAATTGAAATTAGCCTATTATAATCAGCTATTTTTAAAACATCGCTGACCAGTGTAGGAATATAAAAGTTTAAAGAGAATAATCAGTACATTTTTCGTTTTTTAGATGAAAGGAACTAGAAAATAACGTGAATTGACCAAACACAGAAAAAAGTCACAATTTCGTTACACTTTATGATTGGTTCGGCAGTTTAGTGACATTCCTCATTTACGACCGACGATGTAACGAGATAATCATTCGAGGATTTAGAGAGATGCTAAGTATAACACAATAATGTTAGATCAGTAAAATTGGCAGGAGTCCCAACTGTGATTAGTAGTTTTTCCTACATTCATTGTTCCAAGTACATGAAATGAATTGTGAGCTAATAGACATTATTTACCGCTGACTAATATCTCTTTAAAAATGACGGTGAGCGAAAACGTGTAATCGAATACTGATCATGGTTTAATGAAATTGACAGGTAGTGTAAAAGATGTGTGATTCCATCCCAACTAATATTACTAAAAGTGATTTCAACGAGTAAACTCAAATAATACGCCACAGTGAAAAAAATGATACTATTGGCATTATTCAGCCCCTCACACGGAACCAATGTGCTTCCTTAACGAGATCTTACCGCTAGCAGCATTGCATTTCTATAGGTACTCAAAAGCGCTTACTTATTTCACGACAACGCTGGTAGAATTCATACCGGCTATGAGAGATGCGTCTAGGAGTACTGAGCCTAAATTTCGTCTTCTATTTTATCCGTGACATGTTTGCTGCTTTTTAATCGAGGCAGACAAGAACTCAGTTGTGGAGTTGTAAAATTTAAAATGAAGATCTTCATAAAGAGATCTGAAAAAAAAACATGGGTCTCAAAACGCGACAATGTCCACAAAATCATGCAGTGTGCTTGATAGTGAGAAGATATGTACGTATTGAATATATAGAATGAAAAGAACCTAAAACTGATTTCTGTAGAACCACGATAGAAAAGTTAGGAAGCGATTTAGAACCCTTGGTAGTGAAGTATTGCTCTCTATTTGGTTGAAATGATTCCAGAAAATTAAAAAAAAATCTGATTCTACTACACAAAAGCTATCTCAGGGGAATAACATGATCAACATCATTAAGTCGTTTCACGTATTGGAATAGGCAGATTGTAAATATTTTTTGTTAAAGAAATACGCTTGTGTTACTATTCAAATACAGTTACCAAAATCGTATTTTTTCCGTGGCTAAAACCAAATTGACCTTCTAAGATTATAGAAAGTCAGCTTTCTGAAACACGAGCTAACCCAGAGCGAAGACTTTCATTCTAACACTGTGGTCATCAATAGCATGAACGAAATTGAACGATAGGTACTTAAGAGATTGATATTTCGCTGCATTAAAAATATGAAAGACTCTTATAATTTTCAAAACTGTAGGATCTAATCGAAAACCATGCTCTTAGGTATAAATGAGACTGTTTTGTATGCGTGATCAGGTCAATGATAATGCAAAAAATTATAAGCTGCATTTCATACTGATGGAACCGCGTGTTTCTGATAAAAAATTTAAACAGCGATGCATGAGAAGGTTCCTCTATACTGAAGTAAAATATGTCATTACTGACATAATCGTTACTCAACTTGTAGCTGATACTTTAGGGAGACGGACTCCTGAATGCGATCCTTTGTTCAGAAGCAGCGCTTCAAATTGAGAAAACTTTTGAAATAATGATCTCAACTTGAATCTCTGTGCAGACATTCTTTACAAATTATTATAAAAAATGTGGAGAATTAGATGCAAAAAAAAATGAAGAAGAATACTGCAGGGAACGTGCCAGTGAACGAAATAAAATCGCATTACGAACATTGGTGATTTTTGACAGACTTCAAATCATATTGTAACGTCAGACTGAGTGTGCTGGTAACAGATACACGCGTCACCGTTACACTTGTAATAATTCTGGAAAATTTCATTTTCAACGAATTTACGAAAAAGTTTGATGACTACAATTTTGATAACCATTCGGTGATGTACCATAACATTCCTCGATGTACTCGGCTCTAATTTTGTATACTCAAAAAAATCGGGTGAAAGAACATTTAACTTTTGCACAGAAAGGTGTTTGTTGTACTAACACAACACAATTCGTTAGGACTACAAAGTAAGCAGGTAATTAAAATCTAAGTCATAAAGCAATCATCTAAAATTGTTCCTAGAGTTCCTTGAAAACTGCAATCTGTTGAAAACAGTTTTTATTACGTTTTTTACGATTCACCTAATGTATAATCTGTAACTAAATAATTTTTGTCACACATATTTTCATATTGTGATAAATAGGTACGTAGTACAGCTCATATCACGTTCTCACCTCAGCTCTGAGGTCAGGCACGTGTACCAGGTGGGACAGCACCGCCTTGTTTCCTGCGTGGTGACAGTACTAACAGTTAATTAATGACGACGGTTCCCAGAAAAACTTCTGGAAATTGATGACTGACTCTCCTCGAATAATCATTCCAATAAGCTCACATGTTTTGAGGGGCAATGCTCTCTTTAGAAGACATGAATTTAACTTTTTCAGTGTAATTTTAGGAGTTGTTCGATAGAATTAGAGAAAATGCATGTATTTTGCTTTGAAATCGCTGTGGGGCGTTGTGAGAGCTTTGACAGGTGCTCATATGCATGCATTGTTTAACTATCTTTGGACTCAGAGACCACCCGCTGAGCGCTGTGAGTCATACGATGTGGAAGGTAACCTCACCAGTATACGCAGTATCACATTCACGTCTGCATACAAATACAAAACTTTTTGCCAGATGGCAGACATTCACAATCATTGCAAAATGCATCGAAATGAGCTACGCCTGCAGCCACTGTGCGCTACCAGGCTCAATTAGCGTTAATGTAAACTGAATTATTTGAGTTTAAATTATTAAATCCAGATGGCGGACATTGAACTGCCGGACAATTCCACCCGTTCGGTGCTGAAGGGCTGCCTCATGCAGTGACCGCGTTGTAAGTCGTCCATGTGCGGTTCCCCACCGTCCCCGTGGCGAGGTTGTGGAGTCCCGTGAACAACTAAAGTCAACTTTTGCCTTATCGAAGGAGGAAATCAAGGCCGAAATTCGATGCGGAACGGTCGCTTGCATCAAATGATAAAATAAATAAATGAATAATTTATTCAGTTATGTGCCTTTTCTTCAATACTTCTCTAATGAAACCCAGTGAAGCGCTGGCATACAATTTTCATAAAACTCATAGCGAAATTGCAGTAAGATTTGTAATGGAAAATTTTTTTACAGTACACTTTGACAAACGATATCTTCTCACATTTGCGATGATTCTCACGTAAAGGAAAAAACTTATCAAGATCCAACTAAGGAAATTCGAGACGTAAATTCTAGCAGCAGTTACTCATCGATAAGCCAAGAGGAAGTTCGACTCCAAAAAAATTCAAGCTATTGATTTGGCTCTGAATTAAATATCACGAGCTTAAAAAATGTTTTCAAATAGTTGATAAAATCGTTTGGAAAAACTCAGTGTCATCCAAAAAATTTGAAAAATTTTACTTCTTTTTACTGGAAATTTAGAGACACTTGAATATCAGGCGATACTGTGAAATTGTTCACATGTGAAATTGTTCACAATTTATGTTCACATAAATTGTTAATAATTTATGTTCACATAAATTGTTCACATGAAATTACAAAATTGCCTCGTCTAAAGAAGACATTAGTATGCGTCATTGAGGAACACAAAAAATGTAACTCAAAAGAATGGCAAAAACCGTGATAATCACATTCCCTAATAATAATTATATTCAATGCATTGGATTTGTACGGTCTCTAGGCGCACCACATGTTACATAAGAACAACTAATGTCACCCCTCAGGGGGATACAAGTATTGTATCTATGGGAACTAGCGCTCCCAGGGGGAAAATGTGTGGGCCCGAGCTAAAGGTTAGGTAGGCCTTTTTTTGTTGAAATAGAATTAGTTTTTGTTTTGTTACGGACCATCTTTTTCGGTTCACTGCTGTCCTGGTTTTCAGCATCTACTACTTTTTTCTTCAACTTTTTCTTGTTTCATGAACTTCTTTCTCATCTTACTGTTTTTGTGCCCTTTCTGCATAGATTCCATGTTCTCTTTACTCCATACTAAATGGGGCCTTCTTCCTTCTTCTCTTTAAACCGTCTTTGTTTCGGATAGGGAGGCATAAACTAACTAATAATCTAATATATAATAATCCAAACAACTTATGTCAGCATAAAATCCTGAATATTTGCACATTTTTTGATTTATTCAAAAATATAACGCTTCGTTCATCAATGCTTCACAGATTTAGGTGGCATTAGTTATATCTGTCAATCAGACAAAAAAGCTCCAATTCTCGAATGTTAATTTTTATTTTTACCAGATTTGGGTTCTCTTGCTTGCAAAATTCTCAGTTGCTGTTCTGTTGTGGTGGTAGGAGGTGCTTTTCACGTAACAAAAAACTCCTTCTCCAATTAAACTCTATTCAAAAAACCCATAAAAAAGCTCTCCTGAAAAAATCTTGTAAAACTGACTTTTTTTTTTTTGTCTGATCGACAGATTTGCTCGTGAGCTTCACCCCTATGAAGAAAATAAAATAGTGTAAAATAGCAAACAGAAAAATTGAACAAAAAGAAATGCATTATTCTATCGTTTACCTCTCAATATTTGCTTCAACCATTGACGTGGGTATTATGATACGGTACCAACTTTATATTAAAGGAACTTTATATTAAAACATTTTAAACAATAAGATTATGAATTTTATTTCCATTTCATGAAAAATAAGCTAACTTTCATTTTATTCATTTCTTTCTTGGTAAGGGGAACAGAGAGACTACCCAAACAAGTGGAAAGCAGTTTTATTGTGTTAAATGATCTACGTATTTCCTTTCGAAGCCTTCATTTCAAGCCATACCCTGAAGACCATGCTAACTATATGCATATCAAGTTTCTGGTACATATTTAATTCATATTCATATTTTCAGTTGAATTATATATCTGTCATTCAATATTCTTTGCATGTGCATACACGCTGTAAAATTACATCTTTACTTTTGTACCACAAACTCCATGAATGATTAGCATCAGTGTTTTTATTTCATTTTGTTCCTGTGCTACCGACCTATTTTTATAACGCTTTCTAACTGTGCCGGACAGACATGCACCTCCGCATACAGGGTGCTGCAGGTAAATCCGACACTTGACTAAAAGAAAAAAAAGGGGAATAAAAACGAGAGTTGTACATGCAGATACCCAAAATTTCATTTAGAATTGATAAACCGTCTTTACTGCTTGATGACATTTCTATCCTTTCTAAAAAGTGAGGAAAATATAATTTCATGAAAACATTTTAACTTGTACGCCGTAGTCTAATTTAAATAAAGGTAGTAAAATAATTGAAATGTCAGTAATTGATACTGATACGTAAATAAGTAATTTACCTAATGGTACACTTTTATACCAATACGCAGTGAATGCGTTAATCAGATAATCTGAACCTTTCCTTCCCCCAACCTAATCTAACTCGTCATAACCAAATTTATCCCACTATTACCTAACCAAACTTATCGGAAACCATCCTATTCTCGCCTATCCAACCTATCTGTACTAATCAGCTTACTAAACACGTATAGCATTCTTAGTCGGTGTGCATAGTTCAAGAAACTTTCAAGTTCTCTATGTGGACGCGGAAATGTATTCACAGATTTTTTTTTAAATCTCAATTACCTAACCTATCCGAATCTAATCTATCCTAACTTAATACTTCTCAACCTATCCGTTTATCTCCTATCCTATCCTAAGCCTAACCTATCCTACCATAAACGGCCCTAGCCTATTCTAAGCTAACCTAACTTAATACTTCTCAACCCATCCGTTTATCTCCTATCCTATCCTAAGCCTAACCTATTCTACCATAAACCGCCCTGCCTATTCAAAGCTAACCGAACTTATCCCAGCATACATCAAATTAACCATGAATTTTTATTTGCCTAACGTCATGTGACCCAGGGACAGATGCCATGTCAACTGTAAATACAGCTGGGGTGTCCGCTAAAAGGGTAGCCGATTAAAAAATGTTGTGGTTCGTAAAATATTAGTTTTAGAAATCTGAAAAAGGTTTCATAGAAAAAAGCAGGATACAAAGTTTAATTTTCTTGTAATAATTTTGTCTATTTGGCAAACCAGAATGACAGAAACAAGAATTAACATGGTAGGGATTTTAATTAACGATGATGAAACAAAATCAGTGAGAACATTGACTGCTAAGACACATGTAAAGATTTCTGCTGTTCATTTTATTCTATAAAAATAATGTTATTTAAAACCACATAAAATGCGACGTCATCAGGAAATTTCACCGCAGAATAAATATCGGAGGTTATCATTTTTCCGTTAAATAAAAAAGCGTAAGAAGTTTTGATCAAATATTGTTGAAAACAAATTTTTTCAGTGATGAATGTCTCATTTATTTGAATGGTACTGCAAACAGACAAAATTATCGAAGTAAAGTAAAACTTTAAATCTTGTTCTTTTCAATGAAACCTATTTCAGCCTTCTAACACTAATATTTTACTAACCAGAACATTTATTAATCGATTACAATTTTAGCGGACACCCTGTATGATAGATCTGGAATGATTAATTTCGAGGGTCCAAATAGATAAAACAAATGTTTCTTGAACTTTCTAGACCGACTAAGGATGCTGTGCGCGTTTACTAAGTTGCTTTTACGAAGTGATAAGTTTAGCTATTAGTTTATTACTTTATTAGTTAGTTTAAGCCTCCCTATCCTCAACAAATGAGATCTAAAGAGAGGAAGGAAGAAGGCACCATTTAGTATGGAGTTAAGGGAACGTGGAATCTATGTAGAAAGGGCACAGAAACAGTAAGATGAGAAAGAAGTTCATGAAACAAGATCAAAGTTGAAGAAGAAAGTAGTAGGTGATGAAAAACAGGACAGCAGTGAACCGAAAAAAGATGGTCCGTAACAAAATAAAAACCTATTCTATTTCAACAAAAATAAAGCCTACCTAACCTTTAGCTCAAGCCCTTACATAGTCCCCCTGGGAGCGCTAATTCCCATAGATACAATAGTTGTATCCCCCTGAGGGGATAAGTTTAGCTAGGTAATGGTCGGATGAAATAGGTGAATGAGTTAGGTTTGAAAGAACTAAGATAGGTTTGGAAAATCAAGTTAAAGAGAAAACTATGATTTTCTTGTTGGTGCTTATTGAGCTTTTATTCTTACAAGTTGTCTACCTGACTGGCGGACGAATGGACGGACGCTACTCAAGTAGAATTAGAGGACAGAATCATATTTCATTTTGATTACTTCAATAGTATCAAGGAATGAAAAAGTAGAATTCAATTTTTTTCGAGTTTATTAACGACGATTATGACTGCTTTCTGGTCAAGTAAAAGGTACGTATTTCTGAGGACGAATCAGTATGCGGTGATTTGTATACGTATCAGCCTGAAAGTGCAATTGAAATTAATTACTTATAGTACAATGTTTGTAAGTCAATCGAGGCAATTATTAAAATATTATTTTTTTATTAAAACCTATTCATACCTCGCTACATATTGCATTTCCACATCGAAACCACAGTTAATTTTCAAGTTCGAAAACACGCTGTTTCACTCTTATGACGATAGTAATTCTTTTCAGTGCCAACAATTATTGAGAATTACGAGAAAACGTACATGATAGCGGTGTACATTGTAATAACTGTACGTGACATTACATGACATTGTAATACCTGTACGTGACATTACATGACACTGTAATGACTGTACGTGATATTACATGACGTTGTAATACCTATACGTGACATTACATGACACTGTAATTCCTGTACGTGACATTACATGACATTGTAATAACTGCACGAGACATTACATGACATTGTAATAACTGTACGTGACATTACATGACATTGTAATAACTGTACGTGACATTACATGACACTGTAATAACTGTACGAGACATTACATGACATTGTAATAACTGTACGTGACATTACATGACATTGTAATAACTGTACGTGACATTACATGACACTGTAATAACTGTACGAGACATTACATGACATTGTAATAACTGTACGTGACATTACATGACATTGTAATACCTGTACGTGACATTACATGACATTGTGTAACTTGTAAGGAAGCATATCAAGAATTCAAAAACCGCCGGCGGTAAAAATTGATTGTGACCGCAATTAGAACACTACCGGATGAACATTTCATTGCACATTTAATCAATAATAGCATATGCATTATGCATTATAAAAAATTTACGTAATTAATGGTTAGAAGGAAACACTGAACCAATACATGCTTTCTGCAAAGAAACTAGTGAGTTAACTGAAGTATGGATAGCCTTTCTTGTATATAATTGTTCTTAAGATCCATTAGTCTTCACATGTAGATCTTTTCTGACAGTTCTCCACGTGAAGTTTTGAGAAGTATTGACTTTTATTCTTGTTATTTTCATCATCAGTTAGGCGTGTTCTTCGAGTATTTTATCATTCATGAATTTTATTTTTTCTACATCAGTTCGGTGAGCAGCTATTCTCGCTTCAGGCCCGATGACTGTGAGTTTTTCGTTATAAACACGAAGTGAAGAGTATTACGCTTTATTGTTATAAACACGAAGTGAAGAGTATTACGCTTTATTGTTATAAACACGAAGTGAAGAGTATTACGCTTTATTATTGAAAATACAAACGTTTTTATCACGTAGCTACTACGTATGTAGATTCCCGGGATGCATCACTTGAGACTCTTTAATTTTTGTCGGCAGCATGTTGCAATTTTCCACGAGACTTGGATGTGCTGATCCTCTTTCCCATGTCCTTATTACGGAGGGCGTGTTCCAGTGAGCTGGCCTTCACCACTGCTGGACTCCAGCATCCCCTCTGCACCGACCGGATCGAGTTGTCAGGCAGCCCCAAAAATGTCATCTGCGACGAAAAATTAGTTCATAATAAATCATGATCCATAATTAGTTTAGTCGCATTTACAGATACTCCAAGTATATCGTCAACAAAATCATGTTAGTCGTTAAATGTGTGTGTGAACGAATTGAATAAATTATATCGAGGGAATGTTATCGAACAGGCGGAAATTGTTTGCATTTTTGTGACGACAAAACCACCTGCCTAGAAGTACAGTTGTACGCGACTCACGTTTACATAAGTTTATAACAGAAATCCAACCTCGGTTCTTAATTCAGCTGAATACTTCATGACAGCGTAGTCGACTGCCGCATCAACACAATTTTAGCACTACTGAGTAACAACGGAAGGTGCACAGCACAATGAAGCTTTAAAATCAAAATAATCTATTAATGTAAGCAATCTTTACTGCATTTATGATGAGCAAATCTATCAAATCGTGTACTGTACTTAAATCAAGCGAGTTCTAGTGTTAACCGAGACAATAGATTGGAAGAACGCATGCTCACGTAAGGTAGCCAGAAGGTGTTGAGGACAATGCCGTCATCGCTCGTGTAGTCGAGGTCAGGGTACACGCACACTCCAACCCCTCCGAAGTTCAGTCCCCTGGTGAATACATAAAATACTTTTGAACACGCATTTTTTGTTCAGGTTATCACTTTCTTTAATCATTGCCGGAATCAAACATGCAATTATGTGTCTAGGATTACTATTATTATTTAAAGTAAAAATAGAAATTGTGCGTTTTCCTCAAGAGCTCTCGGTGAATGCTCGAATGCCGTCAAAAAGTGGGGTTTCTGCAGGTCTGCGGCCGCCACTTTCTCCCAGATTTCCTTGCATGAAATTAACAGTTCATGTTATTCTTACAACCGGGATGGGGAAATATTGAGCGCCATCTGCCAAAGGTTGTTGTCGGTTCCAAATGAATTGGAAACTTCAAGAAATACCATGGAAAAATATTATAATATATTGATGAGTCTGATTCTCAGTTCAGAGATTATTACCCGATACCCCTCATGAAAAACTTCATGTGTCTGCAATTGAAAGTCTAGCTCTTGGGAGTAAATGTAATGGCTAATTCTTGCGCTCTCCTAGCATGAAATACTTTATCTTCTTCCTCATCGTTCTCACAGCTACAGCGCGGAGATGAGAGATGGGAAATATTTAGTATACTTAGAATGGAAAATTTACAGTTTGGGTTGTGCAGATGATGGAATTTGAAGGAGATCTCACGTATAGAAAGTCCAAGGAGATTGTCCAGTGATGATGAGGGACGAGACATCAGCGTCCACGGGACCCAAGGATTTAGCGTCGGTGTTTCCTCTGAACTCAGCTCCTTGGTACGTCGTTCCTGCGTACAAGTTGTAGTAGATGTCGTTCAGCCCGTACGGGCTTCCTGCGTACCGGAACGATGATACCTGGAATTTCATAGAAATATTTCATATTTTGTAGGCTTTTCGAGTACCGCAGCGAGGATATCTGTTTTTTTTTTTAATATTTCATATTTAATAAGCTTCCCAAGTGCCGCAGCGATGATACCTGATTTTTTTAATATTTCATATTTAATAAGCTTCCCGAGTACCGCAACGATGATACCTGTTTTTTTAATATATCATATTTAACAAGCTTTCCGAGTACCGCAACAAAAATATCTGATTTTTTTAATATTTCATATTTAATAAGCTTCCCGAGTACCGCAGCGATGATATCTGAAATTTCGCAGAAGTATTGCAGTTTTCATAAAACATCATAGACACTTCATTCGAAAATTATTTTGGTGTCACACGGTGGCTCACTCAATGAGATATTACACGTGTTTAAATGGTTGGTATCGGAGGATAATTTTATTTCCTGGTGTCTAAGCACTAAAATATGTGGAAACTTGGGTATTTTCATTTATATTATTCTACCTTTGGTAAAGGAATTCATGTTTTTATTTAATTTTGAAAAGATGCCATATTTTGTAAGCTTCAAACATTCTTTATGTCATCCATCTCATGTAATTTAAAATAAATGTGAAATACATTGGTTGCTCGTATGCATTACACTTCATACTTCATTTCAAATTGATGTACTGATTTGAGACCATTTAATACGCCACTTATCTCCGATAAAATCGTTGCCATGAGCAGAAATTGACAACAAGTTATGGACACGATCATTTTTGATCACCATCGCACTCATAAGGTAGACAATTTTATGTTCCACATTCCTGCCCCTCAGAAAACTCATTTCACTGCACAAACGAAATCTAAATGACCATTCAAATAATAAATTTTCTGAGCATCTCAATCAACTGAATAAGCTTGCAAAATAAATATCGTCGAAACAACGCTAGATTTATCTACCATATCGCAAATATATATGCTTGCTAGTTTTTTCAGTGTAATTTACGTTCAAACTTGCATGAGGTGTGTTTTTGGTGGAGTAATTCTAATATTTTACGTGGGTACATGTGAAACACTTGTGGTTACGGTAGTGTTGATGATGGTTTTCAAAACAGCCGATGTTCAATGTTATTGATGAAGCAATGAGTAGATGTATAATATTAAATTTATATCTCATGGAATAACTTTTGCCCATTATCAGGTGACGAGTTAAAAGTCCATAGTAACAAATACAAGCTGGAATTTGAAAACTCAGCATCTGTATAGTCAATCCATTATCAATTTGTCGGACCGTCCATGGCAGAATAAGTTAAAGAGTCTTGATTTTAACAATAAATACACCATGGTTGTTAATCAATGCCAATTAAGACAATATCTCAATGTTCAGAAAAACAAGTTCACTGATAAGATATTGTCTCCATGCTGCAAAAATAACCAAAATCACGGATAAAACAAATTCTCCATGCTCCAAAGATAACCAAGATCACTGATAAGACAATGTCTCCATGCTCCAAAGATAACCAAGACCACTGATAAGACAATGTCTCCATGCTCCAAAGATAACCGAGATCACTGATAAGACAATGTCTCCATGTTCCAAAGATGACCAAGATCACTGATAAGACAATGTCTCCATGCTCTAAAGATGACCAAGACCACTGATAAGACAATGTCTCCATGCTCCAAAAATAACTAAAATCAGATCTGTCTGCTTGCCCTCGTACGCACTAAAAGCGCTGAGAGAACCCCACCACTACGGTAGAATGTCAACAGGAATTTTGCATCGCTCTATTTCCTAGTGCAAAATATGTGAAAAGGAAAGAGGCATCACTCCTACTTGCAAGAGCAGAAAATGTCAAAAGGAATGTTGCAGTACTTTACTTGCTATTGCAAAATATGTTAAAAGGAATGTGGCATCACTCCTACTTGCAAGAGCAAAAAAATGTCATCAGGAATGTTGCAGTACTCTACCTGCTAGTGCAAAAAGTGTTAAAAGGAATGTGGCATCACTCCTACTTGCAAGAGCAGAAAATGTCAAAAGGGATGTTGCAGTACTCTACCTGCTATTGCAAAATATGTTGCAAGGAATGTGGCATCATTCCTACTTGCAAGAGCAAAAAAATGTCATCAGGAATGTTGTAGGGCTCTTTCTGCTAGTGCAACTAGCGTAGTTATAGATGGGCAAACGGTCGGCGATGGCATTTTGACTCTCACCCCCAAGTCGGAAACGTTGAGACAAAATTCGAAGCCTCTCATGCCCTCGATGAATAATTGGTAGTTGGCCAAGTCGTAGAATATCCACCTGCAAAGGAAACGTACAAAACTTCTGAACCTCTGAGCCGTAAAGTTTGCTTCGCTTATCTCTTCATGAACATTTCTTATCAATGCTTCTCCCGCGAAATGCGAATATAGTCGAGCCTCGAGTCATACAGCATCTTATCCGAAGATCAACATACAAATACAGGAATTTTCATAATAAAAATAAAACCCCAATCTGCTGACATTGAAAAAAATGCACGAGTATAATATTTCCTCTGAATTTTCTAATCTATTGGCGGCACTGACTAATGTGCGACTACACTTCTATTTTCTGCTGTGGGAGGAATAATTATCAAAAATGATTTTTTCGTGTCTTCATTTGACAGAAAAGTCTCACTGCATATCGCCTAGGATTTTTTAAAACCTGCCCTGTTCTAAGAGAAACCAGCGTTAGATTGGAGATAATAAAAGTATAGATCAGGTTAGCCTCAGTCGTGTATTTACTTCGATGCCCATTTTAAGTTGAGGGAATAACGGGGATTAAATTTAACCTGTATTTGTTCAATTAGAGCACGTGATGGAGATCCTAGTGACTAGTACTTATCCGTATAAGTGGAGGTTTGGATGAGACGACATGGATTTAACTAAGCGATCGACTGAGCTGTGAAGTTCTATGAACTGAAGTTGCTAATAAAAGTCGAAAACTATTTTGAAATGGAAAAAAGATGAAAATAAAATCGTCGTTATATGGGAAAAACATCTGTGCCAGTGTGCACGAGTGTAGAGTTTTTGGTGTTCGGAGTCATTGATAACGTAGTTCGATTTGTGATATTTCAGTTCAGATTTTTCGTTCAACTTTTGGGATGTTAAAAGGCATTTGAGGAGACTTGCAAGATTTCCAGAGTAAATTGAATTGAATGCATCTAAACAAATCTGAGGTCAGTGGCAACCTTATCAAAAACTTGAAAACGAATAAAATTCCAAGAAAATTAAATACTTTTAATCAGAAAACGTTTGGGAGTTCACCTCCATCATCAGTTCAAGTAAAAGATCATTGTATCTTCAAATAAATAAGCCAAACTACAACAGATAGGAGAAGTTAAAAATATGAAGAAAATGTGCGAAAACGATAATATTCCAAAAAATAAACCTGAGCAGGTAATAAATAGGTTCTCAACTATTGACTATTTGCAAGAGATATGAGCGACAAGTATTGTTCAGGTATAGGTTTTCACTGAAAAATATGTAACCACTCTAAAATTATGAGATCATAGGGAGTTGAAGCTGAATCTAAAATTTTAAAGTCGGTTGTAGATGGGGGAATATGCAATTGTTAAGCATGATGTGCACTGCACAATGAGATGGGTAAGCTCGTTGAATCCCAGTACGGAAGCTGTAATAATCTTTTGCTTGAACTGATGATGGAGCTAGACCGACCCCCAACACGTTTTCTGAGGAAATATGAATAATTTCCTTGTAATTTTCTTCGTTCGTGAATTATTGAATTCAATTTATCTCCAACCAAGATTTTGGTCGTCGAGTTTCCACTTGTAGAGTTGCAATTATTGTTGCATGAGTGCCCAGACTCTTTACTCTAGATTTGTGCTCAATTATATTACATGGGACAGTGAAAAATTATGGCCAAAATGACAGGAGTGTAAATATCTTGGGGATTGGGATAGAGAATACGGAAACCGTGAATAATTACATCATAACGATATGAATACCATTGAGTCAAGGTAACAAATATTATTATTATTTCTAGGTAAACCCCTGGCACATTTGAAAATTTCTGAATATATAAAAATTTTCGTCAAAAAAGGCTAATTTGGCAATATTATTTTATTTACTCACTCCCCGGTGCCTAAGAAGCTATTGATGGAGTCATCGATGCCCTGCTGACTCAAGTCTGAAGAGGAGTTGAAGAACTCGTAGAATGGCCCATTGCACGCTGGTCCTTCGTAGGCAACCAGGTACTTCGCGGCCGGGTCTTCTGCAGTCAGCAAGTGATATTACTTGTGATTCCACCATCGCATTGAGTTATAACTCGCGACGAGTTCCGCCAACACATTGAGTTATAACTCACGACGACTTCCGCCAACACAGTAAACTGCAATTTCAATGTTCCTCCTAATAATCGCTAAATAACTGATTCCCAAATATTGCAGGATTTGATTTTGAGGTGCGAAAAGAATCAAAAGTTAGACGATGTTTCATCTCTGTATCCGGTTTGCAGCGTGCATAAAAATTTCATGATGGAATGCCTCATGATTTCAACAAAATTCCAAGGGTCTTTCACTTGGTGTGGAGAAGATCGCCACTCTGCTTAAAATTTGATACTGAAAAGTGTTTGATAGTCTTAGATTAGTTTAGATTAGTCGTTAGTTTTAGCCTCCCTACCCAGCAACAAATGAGATCCAAAGAGAGGAAGGAGGAAGGCACCATTTAGTATGGAGTTAAGAAAACGTGGAATCTACGCAGAAAGGCATAGAAACAGTAAGTTGTGAAAGAAGATCATGAAACAAGACCAACGTTTAAGATTATAGTAGTAGGTGCTGAAAAACAGGACAGCAGTGAACCGAAAAAAATGGTCCTTAACATAACAAAAACATCTTATTTCAACAAAAGAGAAGGTCCACCTAACTCTCAGCTCAGGCCCTCACATTGTCCCCAGGGAACGCTAGTTCCCATAGATACAATAATTGTATCCCCCTGAGGGAAATTTGATAGTCTTAACTGCTTGACTATTCATGAAAACAAACTTGTATCCAATTACAAACCTTTCCATTTTCCTAGTTCAAAAATGATTGCACATAACGCTGTCACCATTTATGAATTCCCCTCTTAGAAGTGTGTTAACCAATTGTACCTAAATTTAAACTATTTTAGAGTACGAGTATATGCCAATTTAAAGAAAAAATGTTTCATTTTTACCAATTTGCCGGATGCGATTCAGTTCGTTGAAGCAAAATGAATCATTTGAATTGTGAACTGAATGGCAAGCTGGATAGTAACTGATGGAGAACATACTGATACGGAAGCTCAAAAGCTTCTCCCCAAAAATATTTAGTCTTTCCACAAACACAAGCAAATAAAAATATTTTTCAAATAAAATTTGCTTCTCAGTTAGTCAGATCTAGAGAACTTCAATTCATATCAACATGAGATTTATACCTTCGAAATGATTTTATACTTCAGTATTGTGTGTATTGCTCATCCTCACCTAGTGCGGCACCGATGATGGGTGCAGCAGCGACGGCTAAAAGTGTGAGCACGACAACTCTGAAGGAATCCATCTCGATGGAGGGAGTTGCGATACAGTCTTGCTTGAGTCAACTGCATTTTCTCTTATATTACTGGCAGATGAAAACCGAGTAGCTGTTGATTACCTGCCACGGCTTGATAGATAAAATTGCATCGCATGCCGAGAAATTTATCTTTTTATTGATAAGAGCTCCGGGGAACTTCTCAGTAAGTACCTGGTTCAGAAGCCAAGTTCCATTGTTCTTCGAAATTTTCTATCAATGGAGACAATAATTCCTTCATGATAGGACGGATATCAGGCGTGGCAATGACATTAGGACTTCGAAATTAGTAGCACAACACTCAACTATAGTGGGCTAAGGAAGAAGAAACGCTAAGAAATGCACATCAGAATGAATTTCGGTGAGACCCTATTCCAATTTTCGCAAACAATCCAATAATATTAATAATAGATCAATAACGGAATGCTTAAAACAATCACTATTAAGAGATGAATATTTGTAATCGTAACGCATTTTCGTTGTGTTTCTTGGAATAGAAAGCGAATATCAATGAGTGGATCCATCTTCTCACCAGTCACCTGATTCAGATATTCGCACATAAGTAAATTCCTCCAACATCTGCAAGGCTGATCATAAATTACGTGACGTCACTCTAGTGGGCAGCAATTCGAGATGAATTGAGAGGATGAAACTAAGTTAGCTCCAACCTACGGCTGTTTTTCCAGGGACCGAAGTTAACCAGGCTTCGAAATGTCTTCAGAGATATGCAGAGATGTACAGAGACTTGCAGAATGCTCTGTCGAATGGATTTATATATTCATTTTTCTGTAACTGTTTCTGATACAATTGAAAATAAGGGAGCAATCGAGCTTATTTAGGCTTTACATCAACCCGTGTCATCAATTCGAACAATTTAAAGTATGGAAATGTTGTACTCACGCCTTTTCTAGCAATATCAGCCTGGTTGGAGTCTTTATTTTATCGTGGTAACAATAGAATTGCATAAAATTTGGCTACGTCGTACAATTTTCATTTGCGTATTGGAATTATAAAACGCGAGGTCGTCAAAAATCGCTAGTTAGTACAAAAGTCTGGCATAGTTTGACAACCAAATTAAAAATCATCAAAATTTAACTTATGATTTTAAAATATTTTTATCGACATTTTCATTCTTCCGAACGGTGCACTGCGCTGCATGACTGCTGCGATTTGCTTATTTGATCATAAGTAAATAAAAATTTAAGGAATCTTGGAGCCTAAAAGTATATAATACGAATCTAAACGTCTTTACTAACTGGATATGTAATTATTGATAGTCCACACACAATATTGCAGAAGTTCTGATAAAAATTGTGTGGAGAATCGCATTTACCGTAATTAAATTTTTTTTAAAGCTGGCGTCATCTTCTGACTACTCGTGCGACATCATCGCTATGTTGCCACGTCTAGGAGCAGGCCAAGAGATTTAGGAGACAATGCCATTGCGAACTTATCTAAATAAACTAATATGGTGAACTGGATATGAAAGCTAATTTCAATGTGAATGTTACACGAAACATCGTATCCGTTAGGTTTTCGAGATATTTGCAACATATTTATAACAATTATTGATTATTCCAACATGAAAATACTCGAAAATTCTGTTCTAACTTAAATGAAAACCCCTAAGCCGCTTTTAGCGCAGGAGCGCAGTTTTTTAGACGCTAAAATTCAAACTTGCTCATTATTTTGAAAAGCTGAAAATTTCGAAACGGATTTTGAAATAATTTCGCAGTTTGGTAATTATTAATTTGATGTGAGACAAGAGTTCAGTTTTGAGCCAATTATCTCTATCATTGATGTACATTTACCATTGAAAGGCAGTTCTCGGTACTGAAGAGTTTTCAGGAACAAAGCGGCATGTTAGGTCTGACGTCTCGGCTGTCTGCGCAACGCACGGGAGCACAGATCGCTCCCACGTACTCGTCCGCGAAGGGAAATGATTGTAGATTCACGTAATGATGGGAAAATTTTTTTGCATTTCACTACAGTGCAATACGATGCAAAGAAATGCACGGAGTTATAAAAAATAAATGGATCTCCTAAATATAATTCGTGAATATATTGATTTTCATTTTAACTCATTGATTTTCATTGAATTGATTTACCATAATTTAAATACGGATTTTTCGGCACCAATGGATTTTTCTTGTCCATCTCTGCTATTTGAGGGCTTTAGCTTCAATTTTTGATTATTGAATGATGAGCATACGGTGTACAAAATTTTACGATCGATGCATGACAAATTGTCAGCTAACGCTAAAATTGAAATAATTTTAACAAATGCTCCGAGAGTTATTGTGGATTCTATTTTCTCTAATAGTTCATTTTTCAGTGAGACATTTATCTCGAGTGATCAGTGAATCACAACTTTCAAGCGAGTGTTTTAGAGTATATGAATAGCTGTGCAGCCACCAACGCAAGTTCTCATGTGTCGACCTAGCTCGATACGTGCTGTAGCGCTTAGCGTAGCTATTTCGACTAAAAACTTATGATACCAACACCATGACATCGTAAATTAGTTAGAAATCCTGTCCATGAGACTAGGCCAGCCAGTACTGAGACAGAGTTACTGACCCTGGTTGCACCGCTGGCTTCTCGCACAGGCCATTGATTCATAAAGCAAATAGGAGAAACAGTTGGGTACGTCAAACTCTTTCATCGCAATTCTCCAACCAGATCTGAAAACACGAAAAACTTTAAGAGCTTTGCTTCTAAAAACGTTGAATTCATGATTTTGAGCGGAAAAGAAAGAATTCAGGTAGAAAAACCCCATTATTGTTAGTTGTGAATGGATATTATTATCATTGACTCATTACAAGAGTTGGGGATTACTTAGTCTCAATGGTAGCTGAGATTTGGTTTGGAAGAGTTGTCGACTCTCAGATCCTGTAGCTCCTTCAAACTGTATCTCAGTATAAGACGTCTTTAGTCACTTCAGTGTTGAAAATCGCTTATCAACAGGTAATAAAAAGCCTTGTAGTCCTCATGAATTGAACGAAAAAGTTTTAAGCGACACTTCATGATCCTAAGTTCCACTAATGATAAAATTCTGGTGGGAAATTTCCTGTTGATGAATCGGAATACCATACCAATGACTTGAGAAAATATTATTGCAAAAAAATCTATGTCCAGAACACTTTTAAACTAGCGAATCAGCTCCCATTGAGTGTGCTGCGTTACTCGCCTGTAAATACGTGCCGAAGGACGTTCAATCGCTCCCCGAATTTCTGCTCGGAGTGTAGAGCATACACGCAAATTTCTAATGAAATTTGATAGGGCTCTCTGCTTATCAATGAATTTATTGCCTTCTGAGAAATGATTATCGATGTTTCTCAAAATCCTTAAGACGATGCAATGCAGTTGTTTCCTTTCATGGATGTAATGATTTCCTCAAACAAACGTTATCGCTGTGGGAGAGTGTACACCTTTAGGAACATGTGGTGGCGCCTTTCCCACGCCGGTCCGAACTCCTTCAACTTGAGTCTCGGGGCTGATGACTTCATCAAACGTCGATTTGATAACGAAACAGATTTTTTGTTCCACGTGCTTGCGACTGAAAATTTGTAAAATTTTATTTTCCATGCGACAATGAATTATAAAAACACTCCTTCCCAGTGGAATATTCTGCGTTGGCATAGGTGTTGCAGCGTGCGAACAACTTGCCAAACCGAAAGATATTCTGGTGACACTCATGCACACATCCTAGTATTTTTTATAGCAATTTTCAACCCTCTCGTGTAGCTAGTTTCGTGTACAAATGCTTGACATCGGTGATGAAAAGTTCATTTTTCATAATGAAAACATTTTTTTACGCTCGTATCTCTACAGGTTTTTAAATCTTAGTTTTTGCGAACGGAAGTGCTGTCGTTCTTCACAATGTTATAATTTGGAAACATTGACGAGTGAAACATAGCATTAATAGTATTATTCGCGACCATTGTATTATTTACATGACTTTATCGTTTTATTCTTTTGCATGAAATGGATTTTTAATCAGTGCACAGTAAAGAGCGTTCTGATGAATTAAAAGGTTACGAAACTTGCTCGTAATTGTCAGTTTCGTACAGCTGTGTTATTAAAACATCCAAATTTGTGTAAATGATTTGGCTTCCGGTGTGGATGCACCTCTTAAAATTTAAAAGCTGAGCTACATGTCTCTTGACGAGCAAGATCATCATTCAATGAATCACCTCAATGAAATCATCACGTTTATTTCAATAGCTACTCGCAAAAATACGGGCAAAATTCATCAATGACTTCGGACACGAGCTCGCTGTAACTGATTTTCAAACGTAGTGTTGTTTCTACTGTGAAAGTAATCCACTGAATACCGTTGCATTTGCAACCTACTTATACTTTTTGGAAGTCGTGGAAAGGGGCTAAAAATAAGTATAATCTTCCAAGAATGTTGAATGGATATTCTTATAGAAAGATTAAATCTGGAATGCACAAAGTAAGAAGTTAAAGAAAGAATCGTATGGTTTAGGCCTAATTTATAGCATTCTAATTTGCATAACTTGAAGGTTGAGCAAAGTTTCGAATTTTTTTGACTTGCGCACAAAGTATCTAATGTAATTTTACACTTGTATTTGATTTTCAAATGACATGTGATACTTTTGAGTGATTTTATTGACGCTTTTCTACGTATTACAAGAATAATCAAATGATTAGATTAATCAATCAATCCAGGGAAATTGTGCAATTTTTGAACTGATATTTCAACGAATGAAATTTTTTTGAGGGAATGAGCTGAACGTAAACTTCGGCCAGATGCATGCTCTTTTTACTGTTTCAGACATTATTTCTGAGAAGCAAGAGTTACCTCATCTTCATACTTATATTTAGTGCGTTCGTAAACGTTCTGACAGAACCTAAATAACAATTTTAATCCCATTTATTCTTGTCACCAGTGAATGCCTGTAAAAAAATTCATTTCAAAATATTGCAGCCGCTACTGAAACATTTGTACTTCATACTTCATGACTACGATTGATTTTTCCTCCATTCGATTCAGGTGAATTCAAAGAACACAGTTTTCAACAGGAGCCAACATGCAGTCGATGATCGCCTATATCTCTTTTGCGATTACAGTGGCATCAGCAGCTACCTCAAACAAAGAGGTATGTGTGAGTGTTCTTTTTTCTCACCTTCAGGATTTTAGATTTGCAAAATGACTCTAACGGTAAAGATTTATGCGAAAATGGTGATTATCGTTATTTTATTCCTTAAGTGGATGGATACAAAAATTAATAATTTGGAAATTTTTACTCACAAGATCCACTAACATGACCAAACCAAAGATGAGTTCACCAACATTGATGAGAAAGTATCCTACTATGTGAAGCTCACGACTTGTACACCAGAGTTGTAAAATTCCCAGAACCACTGGGCAGAGCTCGCATTCGTTTCATTTCTGTAAAGCTTCTAATTCGCACTTACCGGTGTAATACCGTAAATTCGTCAACCCTATTGAAGTGCTCAAATACTCAGTCGCATGAAAAAGACTTTCAGCAACATTGCAATAATTTTCACTGCTTTTTATTAGTAAGCTCAAAAGAAAATGCCAGAATTATCAAATTCAGACAAAATGTTTCTATCACAGAACCACTTACCTGTTCGTAAGTCAGTTACTTGAATGCTATTTCCAACAACTATTTGTTTATCAATATTCATTAAGAATATTTTGTTTTATTTGGGTATGATATATTTTTACTACAAAGACATCTCAACAAAAAGTACAAAAAAATTAATAGTAACTTGTCAGTTGGATATAAATCAGCTACTTGACAGCAGCACTGCTTTCTGAAGACTAATCAGTAGGTGTCTGCAATACTAGACGTCGTTGGACCATTATTTACTCGTGATAAAATACTTTTCCTAACCTCAACTCTACCGAAAATTTTAATGTATCTGATTGTATCACGTGATTTAAAGAACACATGCGTTGCATCAACATATCACTATATGTGAATATAAAATGTGACTGAAAGAGAGTGGGGTATTGTACATGAGTTTTCTCTTATACCCAACGGGAAAAATCGCCGAGCATCGGCGAGGTTCGAATCTACGACACCTTCACGGAAGGGCGCATTTTTAACCACTCGGTTACGACGAGCACCACGCAAAGGAGGTGACACGTAGCAAGCTGAGGAGCGTACGTCAGCTAGCCAATGAGAAGTTCTAAAATTCGCTGGAGAAGGATCGCGCACATTTGAAAAGGGCAATGGGCAGCAGCGTATACAAACACTGCGTGAGTTAGGGGAGGCTTACTCTTTCGTAAGACATTGGTGGTGTCGGACGCAACTACAATCGTCGAGATGTTAAACTTGAATTTGGAATCAAACGGAAGGTGCGTAATTAGTTGAATTATGGAAAAGTTACTGTGAAGGAATAATTCTAGCAGTGATTACTTCAAGTATTTTGTGTTTTTTTTTGGGCGAAAACTGTCAAGTGTTACATTGTGTGCTGCAAAGCCGGATTGATTTGGACGCCTTCTTAAATCAGTTCAAAGTTAAGAATTTTACTCAAATGTTCAAGCATTTAGTAACAATTAGTGTTTTTATTTGTTATCCGTGTGTGAAAATTAAAAATTTTCCCTCTGAACAATTAGTTTTCACTAAATCGATCACTGCAAAGTGGTTATTAAACGATTTTAAAAAACTTGAATTTTTCGAAAAGGAAACAAAATTTACTGTACTGTGAAAAAAGTCATTTCAAGTATATTAATTTATAGCGGAGATATAATCAATCAAAAAGTTGGGTACATTTTCGTGGGATACCCGGTATAGCGTGGTATAAGTTGTGCCATGGGTATAGTTATGCCGTGGTATAAGTTATGATATCCACATGGAAACGGTGTATAATACACGTCGGTAGAATGCATGGTAAGTCTGCTTGATTTATAGATGAAACCCATGCGAAATTACCGCATGGATCCTAGCTGGCAGAAGCGAGGGATAGCCATGAGGCATGTGGTTTCCATGTAGGATCCACGTCCTCTACACATGTCCTAACCGTATGGGTACCAGGTGGGCCACTTTCCAAAAGTCCATGTGGTTTCCACATAGCATTGGAAGGTAGAACCATTTGGCAAACATGGACAATCCATGTCGTAACATGTGGCTTCCACGTGACCTCATATGTAGGGTTGAGTCTTCAAAGTAATGTAACGATTCACAGCGAAACAGCAAAAAAGCGCGCGCAAAAAAACAATAGTTTGGTGGTGGACAACGAATATGCTTTAGAACGCGAAAACATCATCATGAGGGCGCCTGCTGAAGGAGAAAGGGGGTTAAGAAACGTGGGGAAGCGTTTTTCTAACCTAAAGCTTAGTGCAACCAATCAGAGAGCGAGGGTTGCAAGGGTCAGAGAAATCAGTGAAGATTTGGGAACGATCGAGAAGAAAGGGTACGAGGGTGTATATATGGAAGTGCTCAAAGACAGAGAGAAGCAATTGGTTGGAGGTGCAATACGACGTCGTGAAGAGGATGAGGCACGATATAGGAAACAAAGAAGAGTCATTTCTATGGGAGAAAATATCCCTCCTCTAGTTCGGCTAGTCAATAGAACGGCATTATTTCAAACAAACTTTATGACGTCACCAAAACGCCATGTCGTTAGGCCGATAGTGGAGCCAGATTTGGGGCTAGCAGTGCTATACCAGATGCAATATGAGCGCTGCTATTGGTTCGTTGCCGTGACGTCAGCAAAACCACACCGTCAACGAAAAAATACTGGTTTGAACCTACCTTGTTTTCTCTACCGTGGGGTGAGGCCACTGAATTGCGTTGCGATTGGATGGACACCATGTTAACCTTTATACCTTTAAATTTTAACTTGTACGTCATTGTCTAATTTAAATAAATGTTATAAAATAATTGAAATTGTTATTCATTGACATCGGTACGCGAATGAGATATTTACCTCGTGGTACACATACGTACCAATATCAAAGTCCATGTGTTAACCTGATAATCAGAACCTTTCCTAGCCCATCCTAATCTAACTTGTCTCAACCAAATTCATCCCACCATTACCTAACCAAACTTATCGGAAACTAGCCAATCCTAGCGTAGACAACCTATGTAAATGTTATTCTGCTAGATCCTTCCTTAGTTCCCTAGTTAGTAACGTTTTTGTCTGAGTTTACAGTATCATGGATAACGAAATCCTAGTTGTCACATAAAATGATGGCCTTTACATGCATTGATATGTTTGACAGATTAGATTAGATTATATTAGTGTCCGCATTATTATCCAATCCGCAACAAAAGCGATCCAAAAAGAGGAAGGAGGAAGGTACCATTTAGTATGGAGTTAAGGCTACGCGGAATCTATGCAGAAAGGACATAGAAACAGTGAGTTGAGAAAGAAGATTATGAAACAAGATCAAAGTTGAAGAAGAAAGTAGTAGGTGCTGAAAAACAAGTCAGCAGTAAACCGAAAAAAAGATGGTCCTTAACATAACCAAAACATTTCATTTCAACAAAAAGAAGGCCCGACAAACCTTTCAGCTCGGGCCCTAACACATTTTCCCCCTGGGAGAGCTAATTCCTAAAGATACGATAGTTTTATCCCCCTGAAGGTGATGTGTTTGACATTTTATTAGGATAGGCTTGGTTAGGATAGGTTAGGTGAGCATCGGTATGAGAACGTTGCCGGATTTTTTCACTCTACCTCCTCGTCGATGACATTGTCCGTGGGATTTTCACGGGTCCTGCTAGTCTTTATAATTCTGCATATTCAACACACATATAGCATTCTTAGTTAGTTTGCGTAGTTCAAGAAACTTCTCTAGAAATAGTAGAAGCTTCTCGTAGAAATAGTTCTCTACGTAAGCCCGAGAATGTATTCACGGGTATTTCTAGAAATTTTGATGACCTAACCTATCATAACCTAATCTATTCTAACTGAGCATTTCCTAACCTATATCTGATTATTACCTATTTTATCCTAACCTATCCTACCATAAACAATCTTCGCCAATCTTTCGCTAATATAACTGATCCCAGCGCATCCAAATTTACCATGAAGTTTTACGTACCTCTCTTCAATTGAACCAGTGACGAAAACTTTCTACAGTCAATTGTAACTGCATACATCATGAACGAGTAAATTAACGTGTCCAAGTGGGTAAAGATAATGTTTATTTAACATTACAAACCGACTTCAGATGCTGTGTACGTTTACTAAGCTGCTTTCAACAAATATGTTAGGATAGGTTGAGATAGGACTGGTTGGTTTACGATACGCTAGGTGGAAGGAATTCAGTGAATAAGTCAGGTTTGAATGAACCAGAAGTTCGGATAATCAAGTTAAAGAAATAAGTATTTTCTAACAAGTTGTCTTGACTGACTGGCGTAGACTCAAAAGGCAGAATCATGTTTCAGTTTGGAAAGTTCAATAGTATCAAGAAATGAAGAACTGGAAAAATTTTTTTTGAGTTATTAAAGACGATGACATGACGAATGTTTTCTGGTTCGTTGAGCATAAAGCACATTTTTCTGAGGACGAGTCCGTATCAAAAGTTGATTCGTTTAGGTATCGCGCAAAAAATTCGATTGGACTTACTTACACTATAATATTTCTAAATCAATAGACTTCATTCCTCAATTTTTTTTATTAAAACCTACTCATACTACATGTTTCACTTCCAAATTGAAGCCACAGTTAATTTACTTGCCGAAAACATACGCTAGAGTTATTTTTATTACAAAACAATCATTAGGCACCTTCTCATGATTCATAATTTTCATGATTTTCATGATTCTCCTTTGCTGTATTACCACGTTCCAACAGCATTGTTATTTCTTCGCGAAGTTGTATCTCGCGATTTAAAAAGTTGCCGCGTGAGAGCCAACGTACCTCTGTATGAAATAGTAGAACAGAAATTGTCATTATTGTCATTATTTTCAGCCCCTCACGCCTTGTCGAAGGATCACGAGAAAACGTACATGACAGCGGTGTACATTGTAATACCTGCACAAGACAGCGGTGTACATTGTAATACCTGCACAAGACAGCGGTGTACATTGTAATACCTGTATATGACAACGGTGTACATTGTAATACCTGCACAAGACAGCGGTGTACATTGTAATTCCTGTATATGACAACGGTGTACATTGTAATACCTGCACATGACAGCGGTGTACATTGTAATACCTGTACATGACAACGGGGCGCAGAGTAATAACTGTACATGACAACGGCGCGCGGTGTAATAACTGTACATGACAACGGTGCGCGGTGT
This sequence comes from Morinoia aosen, assembly GCA_030386875.1. Classification (NCBI taxonomy): domain Eukaryota; kingdom Metazoa; phylum Arthropoda; class Malacostraca; order Amphipoda; family Talitridae; genus Morinoia; species Morinoia aosen. The sequence goes on from CM059568.1 coordinate 48,198,050, forward strand.
AATAACTGTACATGACAACGGTGCGCAGAGTAATAACTGTACATCACAACGGTGCGCGGTGTAATAACTGTACATGACAACAGTGCGCGGTGTAATACCTGTACATGACAACGGTGCGCAGAGTAATAACTAAACATGACAACGGTGCGCGGTGTAATAACTGTACATGACAACGGTGCGCGGTGTAATAACTGTACATCACAATGGTGCGCGGTGTAATAACTATACATGACAACAGTGCGCGGTGTAATAACTGTACATCACAATGGTGCGCGGTGTAATAACTGTACATCGCAACGGTGCGCGGTGTAATAACTATACATGAAAGAAAGGTGCATTTTAATGACTGTATGGAAGCATATCAAGAATTGAAGCACCGCCTGCTGTAGAAATAGATTTTGATCGAAATTTGAATATTACCGGCACAACATTTCATCGCACATTTAATCAATAATGACATACTTGTCATAAAATTTTTTATGCAAATTGCTGGTTAAAAACAACATGCGTTTGGTTTAATGGAAATACTCAGTTGAATACAGAATTGGTAATTTTTTTATTGTAATGGTTTTAAGGATCATTAAATCCTCACACCCATATCTTTTTGTACCGATGCAAAAATGAACAAAGTAAATTTCTACATTTTGAAAAGTATTGGCTTTTTATTGCTGCTATTTTCGTCTTCAGTTAGGCGTGATCTTTCGGCTTATTTCAATTCTGAATACTATTTTTTTTCCTCAATTTGATGAGCAGATGTTGTCGCTTCAGACCTGATGACTATGTGACTTATGACTATCCTTCATTGTTAACACGATGCAAAGTTTTTAACGCTTTATTTTTGAAAAAAACAACGTTTTTATCACGCAGCCACAAAGATTCTCAGAATGCACCATTTGAGACTCTTTAATTTTTGTCGGCAGCACGTCGCAATTTTCCGTGAGACCGAGATGCGATGATCCTCTTTCCCATGTCCTCCTCATTTTGGGAGGCGTGTTCCAGTGAGCTGGACTTCACCACGAATGTACCCCAGCATCCCTTCTTCACCGACCGGAGCGAGTTGTCAGCCAACCCCATTAGTTCTATCTGCGACGAAAAATTAGTTGATAATAAATCATAAGACATTCCGTATTCATAGACGTTCGATTTATGGTGTCAACAAACTCATGCTATTCGGTAAATGTATGTGAAGAATTTGAGTGAATTATAATGCTGGAATGTTATCAATTTGGCGGAAATTGTTCGCCTTTCATGTTGACAAAAGGACTTGCATTGAAGCAAAGCAGCACTTAACTCACGTTCTCGTAATAAGCAGAGTAAATGATGAGTAAACCCTCGTTGTTGAGAACTGCAGGGCAAATGACGCATTGGATTGGTTCGTTTGATTGGAGATCTTTTCACTTTTTTCAATGAAAGTCAATGGTGAAGATCGTAATCAAAGGCAGCATGCCTTCTTTGAATACGATCAAAACATTAGAATGTTTTGAAAAAATATTTCAAATGTTCTGTAAGACTGAGTCACCCTGCTTTAGATAGAAGTAAAATAAAATAGTTCAACGTATTCATAGCACATGTTTAGGAATTTAATGTGAAACTGAGAGGGTATAAGACTAAGTGTGAGTCATTTTCCAACTAATGGACTTTACTTGGACTTGATACATGAGTTAAGTTTATATGGCCAAGTTTATCTGGCCATTTAATATTTTCAATATCATTTATAATTTTTTTCTTTACTACTGTGAAAAAATTGGAATAATTTTCAGATGTAGCGAGAATTATTCAAAACTTTCCAGCACGAAATGTAAGTGCTAGGTATAAGCTTGATGATACATTTGTGGAGCTTATAGTTAGTTTATTTCTGCAAAATGTTTCGTGAAAATTTGATGAGTATTACAAATTGGCACAGAAAATAAATGAAATAAATTGATTTGATGGTTTGGCAATGGAATCTGCTTTATACCCCATTGTGGCTAATATCTTCCTGAACCATTTTGAAGAAAAGTTTTTAAAACCATGTCCAGATAATTTTTAAACCAGTTTTTTTTACCGAAGATATCTTGACGATACGTTTATTCTATTCAAAGACAGCCGTGATTCCGAGCAGTTTTTCAATATTTTAATGAATGTCAGAGGAATATCAAATTCACATGTGAACTGGAAGTGAATAATGAATTGTCATTTTTAGATGTGAAAGTTAAAAGATCTGGAGACAAATTCATGACTTCAGTGTTTGGCAAAGCAATTTTCACGGGATTGGGATCGAACGTTTTCAGTAATATATTCTCAAAATACAAAATTTCAGGGATAGTAATGTTAATTCACAGAGCTTTAGAAATTTCATCGTCCTACAAGTTGTTCCATTTAGAGATGAATTGTTTGCAAAATTATTTCTGTTCGAATAACTACCGAAAGAATATTTTCACTGGTGAATTACGGAAATTTTTGAATAGAAAGTTTACTGCACAGCCGAGAATTCTTACTATGCCGAAGCTAAGGTTGAACTTTTAGTTACCTTTTATAGGATCCCGACAGAGAAAATGAAAATGGAAGTTGTGTCAACAGTAAAGAGTTTTTTCCACAAATAAACCCTTGCTCATATTTCAAAAATGATAGGAAACTCGGATCATATTGTAAGCGAAGGGATACTCCGGATGTGATTTTGCGCACCTCAGTTGTATATCAATATACGTGTGACCGCTGCGAGCGATCTTACATTGGTAGCACTGGGCTCCAATTGTTTGTGAGGTGTGCACAACACAGGGGAGTCTCCACCGGCTGTAACCTCACCAAACCATCCAACTCATCTATAAGAGAGCACTGTTTGAAGAAAGACCATATTTTTAAAATTTAAATTTTAAAATTTTGGATTCAACGTCAAATTTGTCCGATTCCCGCATTTTAGAATCGATATACATTTTAAAAAACCGTCCGTCAATAAATGAGTGTGATACGGCTGTGAAACTTTTCATTATTAGTCGAAATTTTGTATACTTTTAAATTTTATAATCTTACATCCGATTATTCAGAAGATTTATGGTTACAATGTTTTAATACTTCGATTGTTTGTATTCCAGAACACTGAAGAAGGATTTTTTATAATCCGAAACGTTTATTTTTTATCATGATATTCTTAGCAACGTTGGTTTTCCTTTCTATCCTAAATTATCAAATAAAATATTCAAAAAGAAGACGATACATCGAAGGTTGACTTAGTTGATATGTTTTTAAAACTTAAAACCTGAAGAGCATTTTAATTTCGTGAGGTGAAGTGCTTTCTTTTGTCGTTTGTGGTACGTGTGCGCGAGAAAGAAACTTCGAAAGCAACTTTTTGTGCACGAGAAAGAAATTTCGTTTCAATGAGAACTCAAAGTGGAAACCGTTTTCAAGTTAAAAGTTGTTGCATCCAATTTTGGAAACGTGTCATTGTGCTAGACTTCTGAAGCTTAGATGAGTTTATTATACCCGTAGAAATTAAACTTCGGTTTTTGACTCGACTGAATACTTCATGACAGCACAGTCGACTTACGCATCTATATATGTTTTGTAATAAGTAGTAAGAACAGATAGTGCACAGGAAAATGGAGCCGTAAAATCAAATTTATCTATTAATTTAAGGAAAGTATAATGCACTGTGACGAGTAAATCTACCAAGTCGAGTACTTACATAAAGCGAGTACTAATGTTAATCGAGAATATACAGTAAATTGGAATGACGCATTCTCACCCAGTGTATCGAGAAGGTGTCCATGGTCATGCCGTCCGCGTTCGTGTAGTCGCGGTCAGGGTACACACACAATGAAGCCCCTGTGTACTCTATTCCCCTGGTGGACACATGAGTTACTCATGAGCACGCTTTTTTAATTCAGGTTATCACTTTGTTTAATCATTGCCGGTATAAACCTCCCAGATGAATTATGTATCTAAGTTCACTATTATTTGAAATAAAAATAGTTATGGTGTAATTTCCTAATGAGCTCTTGGTAAATGTTTAAATGCCATGAAAAACGGGGTCTCTGCAGGTCTGCGGCCGCCACTTTCTCTTAAATTTTCTGCAGTGAATTGACACTTCATGATATTCTTACAACCGAGATGAGGAAAAATTGAGCGCCATCTGCTAAAGGTTGAAGTCGGTTTCAAATGAATTGGAAACTTGTTGTAATACTTTAGAAAATATATTATAATACATTGATGAGCCTGATTATCAATTCAAAGATTGTCGCCCGATACCTCAAGTGTCTATTGAAACTCTAGCTGTTGGGATTAAATATGGCTAATTAGAGTGTGCTTTTTCATCATGAAGTACTTCATCGTGTTTCTTACAATTTTTTCAGCTGCTTCGAGGTGATCAGAGATGCATGGGAAATGGTTGGCATTTTTCGATTGAAAAATTAATGACTTGGTAGTGCATGTTATAAAATTTGAAGGAGACCTCACGTGAAAAAAGTCCAAGGGCTTTGTCCTGTGATGATGAATGACGAGACATCTCCGTCCAGGTTGTCAAAGATTGGGGCGTCGGTGTTTCCACTGAACGCTGCTCCTGCGAACACCGCATCTGCGTACACGTTGAAGTAGACATCGTTCAGCCCGTACGGGCTTCCTGAGTACCGGAACGATGTTGTCGGCAACTATTAAAAAAAAATAATTGGTACAAGTTTCCCATGTACCGCAACGATGATACCTTGGATTTTTCAGAAATATTAGTCTTATAGAACATTGTTGACACCTCGTTAACATTTATTTTGGTTTAACACGGTAGCTTATTCAGTGACTTAGGCCTTAATATTTATATCATTTCCCATGAGTTGAAGTAATACCCTTTCGTTGAAGTAATACCCGTTTTGTGAAAAGACGTCAGGTTTTATAAGCTTTAAATCTGCTTAACCTCATTCATCTCATGTAATTTAAAATAGATATGGAATCCATTGGTTGCTCACATGCCTCGAACTTCACAAATGATTTCAAATTCATTAGCTGGTTTGAAATCAATAAACACCTCACTTCTCTTTGATAAAACCGTTGCCATGAGCAGAAATAACAAAATTATGGAAATGATCATTATTGATTAACATAGTATGCATAAGGTAGACATTTTTTACATTTTATATTCCTGACTCACAGAGTCTCATAGCACTGCAGAACCCTAAGTTTAATGACCATTCATTAAAAAATTTGTCTGAGCATGTTAATCAACTGGATACGACGCAAAATAAATGTCGTTGAATCAATTCTGTATTTATGTATCTAATACATCGCTGATATATACTTGAACTAGTTTGCCTGGTGTATTTATACCCAAACTTACACGGTTTATTTTCTTGGTGATTTAATTTCATGTAATTACATGTGAAACACTCATGGTTACGGGAGTGTTGAATGCGCGGTTTTCAAAAACAACCGATGTTCTAAGATTCAGGTCCAGACGATGCAATGACCAGAAAATTAATCTTCAACTTATATCTCAAAGAAGCACATTTGCCCATTATCATGTACCGAGTTGAAAGTCCACAGTAAATAATACTTGCTTGATTTTGAATTCTCAACACCTGTATGGTCAATCCATTATCAATGTATCGGAAGACCCTATAGGCAGCATGAGTTAAAAATAGCTGATTTTTAACAATAATTTGCATTAATTGGTTGGAAATTATTTTATGCGAAGATGATGTCTCAATGTTCCAAAGATAACGAAGATCAGATTTGTCCGGTTGCACTCGCATGCACTTGCGCTCGAAGTTTTGAGAGAATCCCGCTACTCAACAGGAATATTGAATCGTTCTGCTTGTTAGGGTTAAAATTTTTTAAAAGATATGTGGCACCATGCTGTCCTACAAGGAAAAGCCAACAAATGGCAACAGGAACGTTGTACGACTTTTTGCTAGTGCAACGAACGTAGTTATCAAACAAGGCAATCGTTTTTAACTCTCACCTCCAGAGCTGTAAGATCGCGACATCCTTGAAAGCCAGCCTCACTGCCGAGATATTGACCGTAATCTACTTCGTCGTAGAAAAACCAACTGCGAAGAAAATGTGAAAATACATTAGAACCCATTGGCCCTACAATTTGCATCACATATCTCTTTATGAACATCCTTAATAAATGTTTCTTGCGGGAAATGCGAATATAGTCGATCCTCGAGTTACACAGTATTTTATCCGATGTTCAACTAGATAAAAGTTAGCCTCACTTGTGTAATTACTTAGATGCTGATTTCCAGTTAAGGGAATAACTGGGAGTAAATTTAATCAGTATTTGTTGTAAATAATTCGACGTTCAATGTAATTACGTAATGTTAATACCAGTGACTTATCCATGTAAGTTAAGGCTTGAATGAGATGATTTAGATTAAGCCATCGATCGACTGAGCAATGAAGTTCTACAAAGATGAACTGAGGCCGCTAAGAGTAGTCAGAAATCATTTTGAAGTAGAAAAAGTGCACAAATAAAATCGTTCATGTATGGGAAAATCTTCTTTGCCAGTGAGCACGTGTCAAAATCATTGAAAATGAAGTTGGATTTGATATATTTCAGTACAGCTTCTTTGTTCATTACAAGGGATATGAAAAAATACTTGGTGAAACTTTCGAGATTTCCAGTATAAATTGAATTTAACACATTTGAGCAAATCAATAGTCAGTGTAAAACTTAGCAAAAACTTAAAAACGAAGTAAATTCCAAGGAACTCAATCATTTTTAATCAGGAAACGTTTCGGAGTCTCAAGCTCCTTCATCAGTTCAAGTGAAGATCATTCCATCTCAAAATAAAAGATAAAACTGCAACTAATATGAGTATTTAAAATATTTAGAAAGACATAAACCAGAGTATACTAAAAACTTAAACTGGGCAGTTAAAAAACACGTTCTCAACTATTAACTATTGACTAGAGAGATGAGCGGTTGGTACTGTTAAGGTTAGGTTTTCTCTTAAAAATATATAACCACGCTAAAATTATAAGGTCATTGGGAGTTGAAGCTGAATCTAAAGTTTTCAAGTCGTTGGTAAATATGGCAACATGGCGTTTTCAGTATGATAGAACACTGCAGAATGAGATGGGTGTGCTCGTTGTATCCCAGTACGGAAGCTGAAGTTATTTTTACATAAACTGGTGATGGAGCTAGACTCTGGCACATTTTCTGAGGAAATGTGATCAATTTTCTTGAAATTTTATTTGCTTTATAGTTTCTGAAATAGAAATTATCCCCAAACAAAATTTTGGTCGTCGAGCGTCCACTTGTGTAGTTGCAATTGTTACCTGAGAGCCTAACTTTTTACCCTAGATTTGTGCTCAATTGAATTGCATGGGAGGGTGAAAAAATTTGCGTGAATAAAAGGCATGTGATTATCTTTGATATTGTGATACAGAATTCAGTGAACTGTCGAATGGAGAAACCTGAAATAATTATTATATACCACATATATATACGGATAATATTGAGTCAGGGTAAAAAACATGATTATCGTTTCTATGCTAGCACCTAGTGAATGTGAAAGTTTCGAAGTATAAGAATTTTCATAAAAATAGGCTAATATGACAATATTATTTCATTCATTCACCTTCCGTGGCTGGAGATACTCTTGATCAAGGTCGTAAAAACTCAAGTCTGAAACGGCACTGAAGAACTGGCTGTATTCGCCTTGGCAATCGTATTCTTTGTAAACAAGCAGGTACTTTAGATCCGGCATCTCCTCTGTAGTCAACAAATTTTATTACTCACGACGACTTCTGCCAATACACTGAGTTATAACTCGTGACGAGTTCCGTCAACACATTTAAACTGTAATCTCAATGTTCCTGTGCCTCATGATTTCTAATAAAATTCAACGGGACTTCCCAAGGTATGAAGAAGACCGCCAATGCTGATTCAAATTTGATGTCCTAAAGTGTTTGATGGTCGTAACTACTGGACTATTCATGACAACAAACTTGCACTCAATCTCACGCCCTTAACATTCTACTCGTTCAAAAATGTTTGAACATACCGCTGTCACCCTCTCAGAAAATCTGCTCATAGAAGGGTGGGAACCAAATACTTAAATTCAAGCTATTATGCATAATAATAATAAATTGCATATACCAATTAACCGGATGCGTGTCAGTACGTTGAAGAAATTAAAATCTTTTGAATTTTGGACCGAATGGCAAGCAGGGTAGTACCTGATGGATAACATAATGATATTGAAAGTTCAAAACAGTTCCCCAAAATATTTAGTCTCTCCAAAAAATCCAAGCAAACCAAAAACGTTTTTCTGATAAAATTTAATTGTGAATCAAACCAAAACAACTTCAATTCATTTCAACATGAGATATTTACCTTAGAAATGATTTTATACTTCAGTATTGTGGGTATTGCCCATCGATACTCACCTATTTGTGCATCAATGGGTGTCGGGCCAACGGTCAAAAGTGTGAGAAAGACAAGAGTGAAGGAATCCATCTTGATGAATGACACTCGTGATACAGTCTTGTCAGCGTCAACTGCATTTGCTCTTATATTACCGTCGGATGAAAACAGAGCAGCTGTTGTTTACCTGTCACGGCTTGGTAGATAAAATTGCTAAGAAATTTTAATATTTATTAATAATAGCTCCTGGGAACTCTCAGCAAGTCTTTGGTTACCAAGCTTCATTGTTCTTGGAAATTTCCTATCAAAGGAGACAATAACTCGTTCGTGATAGGATGGCTAGACGTGGCATGACATTAGACTTTGAAATTAGTAGCCCAACACTTGAATATAGTGGACTAAGGAAGAAGAAACGCTATAAATGCACACCGAAGTGAATTTCGGTGAGGTCCTTATCCCATATCCGCGTTCAATCCAATTACAGTATAATTAAATAAATAATCGCATGTTTAAATTGTCCTATTAGGGCATGGAAATTGTGATGTTAACACATTTGGAAATTGGCATCATAACATTGGGATCGTTGCATTTCTTGGAACAGAGAAAGAATGTCAGTCGGTGAATCCATCTTCTCATCCGTCACCTGAATCAGAAACTCACACGCAAGTAAATTCCTCCAACATCTGCATGGGTACTCACAGATACCGTGACGTCACTCTAGTGGTTAGCAATTCATGATGAATTAAAAGGATGAAACTAAACTACCTCCGACATACGGCTGATTTCCCAAGGACCAGAGCTAACCAGGCTTCGAAAATTCTTCATAAATGTTTAAAGATGAACAGAGATATGCAGTGCTATGTCGAATGAGTTTATATGAAATGCACTTTTCTGTAAATGTTTTAGATTCTTTTAAAAATAAAAGCGTAATCGAGCTTGTATTAGCCTGACGTTAACCCGTGCCATCAATTTGAACAATACAGGGTGTTTATTTTCAACAGGTACAAACTTTCACAGGTGATAAGACTTCTAAAAACAACCCCTTTTCCACGAATACCAAAAATTGCAAAACTCTTTAGTTTTCGAGATATTGAGTTTTAAAGTTTCAAGTTTGGTATGCGTGAATTTTAATTACTGTAATATTGAGTTACAATTTGGCCACACTCTGTGCTTTCGAACCAGTTCAATACTGCACGTCGTTCTTGTAACATGGCGGCACATTTGTCAAACGAAGAGCTGGCTGACATGTATTTGACTCATGGTACAGCGGAGGGGAATGCTAGGGAGGCTGCAGTCCTGGCTGCTAGATTATATCAAGAAAAGAAAGAAAGAAAGAAAAAACTTTATTTCCAATAGAGATTGTACAATATTACAATCATTGGTTTTTAAATATCTTAAAATTAATACACTTAGATGATACACACACACACGAGTATTGAAAAACTCGTGTCACTAGTCGAAAATAAATGATTGAGGGCAATGTACTCCTAATCTTGCTTAATCTACATTTGACAATACATGTAATGATAATTATAAGAGATAATGCAAATTCATGGACGATGCATTTTCATTGTGGGGTGAAAACACTTTTGACAGTTTACATGTACATGACATAAAACTTCGCAATTATTGATGCCAGGAAATAATATATGAATCGCTTGTTTCGGCAAATGTTCAAAAGTGTCATTTTAAGGAAGCATGAATAAAAAATATAAATACAAATCCATATACATATATATACGTACATATATATATACATACATACACACACACATACAGATATATATATATATATATATATATATGTACGCATAAGCATGAGGACCAAGAAGATTATAAGTTTTGTATTTCTAATTCAACAATTTTAACATAACGGTCGTTAGTTAATAAGCATTTTATTTAAATATAAATGGATGATCGTACAACAAATGTATAGTTTGTACATGAATGCTTTACAATAATAAAGAGATGACGAGTTAGGTAATGTTACAAGTTGAGAGTGAACAGAAAATGACCATTATCTCTAGTAAAATGCTAGTTGTCAGTTTAGTACACACATATGTGCACACATACATGTAAATATATACACATATATGTACACATAAGCATGAGGACCAAGAAGATTATAAGTTTTGTATTTCTGATTCAACAATTTAAACATAGCGCTTCCCAAACAGATATCTGGCTGAACATCGAATATTTACGCCATACACCGTCGCCTACTTGAACATGGTACTTTCAATGTGAACTGGAGAGCCTACGACCGGCCCCGGCCAGTGCGTGAGGTTGTTGAAGAGGATGTGTTGCACTACTTCCGTAACGGGCATCGTGCAAGTACTAGAGCTCCAGCACGTGACTTGACAATCCCAACCACGTGGATGTGTGGAATGTTCTGCGCGACAACAATTTACATCCTTAACATTTCCAGCGAATGCAAGATCTGCTCCCAAATGACCACATCCCAAGGGTTAACTTTGCACATCGGTGCCTGACGCAGGTAGAGAATGATGAACAGTTTTTCAAGCATGTTCTGCTCACAGACGAAGCAACTTTCTCATGGTCTGGACTGTTTAGCACGCACAATTTGCACAGCTGGCAGAGGAGAACCCTCCTGAAGTGCATCGCTTTCGCTACCAACATAGGTTTAGTCTCTATTATGACACCTCGCCTATAAAGGGGCTGAAGGAACCACCTTGGGAGGTCAAACTATTCCGCATAGTGTGTCGTAAAGGAAGACGCTGTTGCAGTTCGGCGAATCAGGGAATATCCTGAGCAGCCCTAATGGACTGAGTACGGCGCAGACAGTTGCTCGTCTTTCTAACGGTACCGCCGTAGTTCGGCACTAACAGAATTACTTCTGTTGCCCTAGCGGACTAATTACAGCGAAGGTGGTGCCCACACGAACCTCAGGAATGACAGCTGCGCGGAAAAGCTAGCGCCCCGGAAAAAGGTAACTGCACAGAAGACAGCCCCTTTCCCACGAACCCTCACGTCGACCGCACGACGGTATCGACAACCTCATAAATAAGACGAAAAAGTTTTAAGGGAAATTTCATGTGTCCAAGTTCCAATAATCATAAAATTCTGCTGTAACATTTCCTATTGATGAATCGGAACACAATACCAATGACTTCTTTTAAACTAGCGAATCAACTCCCATTGAGTGTGCTGCGTTACTCGCCTGTAAATACGTGCCGAAGGACGTTCAATCGCTCCCCGAATTTCTCTTCGAAGTGTAGAGCATATATGCAAATTTCTAATGAAGTTTGATAGGGCTCTCTCCGTATCTATGAATTTATTGCCTTCCGAGAAATGATTTTCAACGTTTCTCAAAATTCTTAAGGCAATGCAATGCATGTTACCTTTCACGGATGTGATGATTTCCTCAAACAAGCGCTATCGCTGTGGGAGAGTGTACATGTAGGAACAGGTGGTGGCGCCTTTCCCACGCCGGTCCGAACTTCTTCAACTAGAGTCTCGGGGTTGATGACTTCATCAGAAGCCGATGTAATTACGAAAACATTCTTTTTTGCACGTGCTTGCGACTGAAAACTTTTGAAATCTTATTTTACACGCCACAATGAATTATAAAACACTCCTTTCCAGTAGAATATAAAGTGCTGGCATTAGTGTTGCAGCGTGCGAACATACAATTTACCAAACCGAGGGATATTCTGGGATACACATGAATGGACCCTCGTATTTATTTCTCGTATTTTTATTCCATAAAACAGAGGTGAGTACCTCTGTTGAATGCTTCAAGAATACCAAATTGCCGAATGTCCGACAGTCTGTCCATCTCTGTTATTCGTATTTGACTGTAAACATAATAGCAGTACTGTTGGACACCATAATCAGTTGTTCATGTTGCTTCGTTTGAATATCTTTCAGCAATTTTATAGACAGTTTGACTTATGAAACTTATTAGTTGTTTTTCTTGATGTAATCAAGAAAAATATAAAAATTTGAAATTTTATAGAGTAGCATTTGAAAGTTCATTTGTCTACAATATCTACATTGATGTACGTAAAAGAAAAATAGAGAAATAAACTGGAGTGTCAGTTTAAATAATTATTTATGTTATAATCGCCACCACAATGGTGAAAACACGTGGAATGTTGAGGATCAGTTGATAGATGTTACTTTATAAGATGAAATCTTTGGATGAAAGATGAAATTTTGCACAAAAACCAATCTGCTCTACCAGCATTTGCACTCATATCGGAATGGTTGTTAAAGGCTCTGTGATGTAAATGGCTTCACAGGTTAAAGGTTAAAGGTTAACATCGGCATCTTTGGGATGCTTTATTTCCAATCAAGCCTGATACATATGATCTTAGCATTAGTTTTTCAAATGTCTTATAACTAACCCTATATATAGGACACCATGACGGTTCCCCCGTAAAGCCGGTACCCATTTCCGACACCTGGGTCGAGTGGGGTATTGTGCTTGAGCTTTCCCTTATACCCAACGGGGAAAATCTCCGCGCCAGCACCGGGATACGAACCCGCGACTCCAACATACGAGTCCGATCCCTTAACCACTGTACCACGGAGAGCAGGAAGAACATTTATGAGGCATTCATACTTTTTAAATCGATAAGAAAATAATAATACGAAAATTACGTCTTACACAGATGCAAAAATAGTTTTCCCATCATTTTAATGAAGCTCTTGTAGAACAGGTGAAATTAATGCAGCGTGTAACTCGACGAACGTAAATACCGCCATAGAATATAATTAATTTATTTCGCTTGTTGACATTTAAAACAAATTTTTCTCCTGAAAATTAACTGGGGAGCTTACATACCAATGAGAAAATGTCGGTATCCAATAAATCCACTCATGTCGAGTTCGCTGGCCAGCACTTCATTCATCTCTTGCTTAGTCGTTAAGGTCAAAGATGAGGTTAAAATATGTTATTGTAATTATTTTTGAATAATTTTGTGTTCCAAAATGTATCCGTCCTTTACTTTACTGCTGTGCTTAATCAGTTTTTCGGGGTGGATTTATGGTGAACAGCTTCAGTTTTAAAAACGATCAAATAAAAATAGAATCTCCTTAATAGTTTGCTTGCTTGGAGGGGCAATAGGCTCACTTGCCTATGACATGTGCGCAAGGGAGTGACTTGACATGAGGATTTTTTTAAGATCATGAGAATTATTGTAATTCAGAACGTGTGAATATAGTATGAATTTCATTTTTGCCCACATCTTGTGAACACATCTTGTGAACACATCTTGTGAACACATCTTGTGAACACATCTTGTGAACACATCTTGTGAACACATCTTGTGAACACATCTTGTGAACACATCTTGTGAACACATCTTGTGAACACATCTTGTGAACACATCTTGTGAACACATCTCGTGAACACATCTTGTGAACACATCTTACCCACATGAATCTTTAAAATGTAGTCGATGAGATGAGACTAAATTTTAGGGGAAAACGAGTGGTTCGACCTGTTCTTCCAGAAAAAGAAAGAAAAGAAAGAAAAATTTTTATTTCCAATAGAGATTGTACAATATTACAATCATTGGTTTTTAAATATCTTAAAGGTAATACACTTAGATGATACTCCAGTACTGGTCTCAAAACGAAACTCCGGTATAGATAAAAACAAATAAGCAGAGCAATATTACTAATGGAAATACGCCATAGTTAATATTTTATGCAACTCATCACGCTAAAAAAAATTAAATGATTTTATCTAAGATGTTACTGGTCTCACATGAATGAAATTCATAGATTGAATGCTCCATCCAGTAGAGTTCATGGTGTTCTGGAGAACGTTTTCTTTCACCAGAGAAAACGCTAGCTGCATGTGATACCTGATGTAAAATTAAAATGAGAGAAGTTCCATTCTTATGTAGGGATAAAGGATGTTTGATTCCAATAAATCCTGATACATACATCATCTTTCACAACGGTCTATCAAATACCTTATTACTAACAGAAAGTCGCAATGACAGTTACCCCTGATTTAACATTTTTCACGGGTATTACGATACCAATATGTTATTATCAGTTAAGGATGTTTATGTTAAGGTGTTTCAAAAACCAATGAATCAACATTTCATGTTTATACTTTATTGGAAATAAAATGTTTTTCTTTTCCTTCTTTCTTTTCTGGTCGAGCCGGTACCCTTTTGTGTCGCATGGGTCGACAGGGAAACTACGGCTAAGTTCTTCCTTTTCCCAACGGGAGGAATCACCAGGCTGGTATAGGTGGGAATTGATCCGGCGACCCTTCCCTTGAAAAGTACGTGCTCTCAACCACTATAGGTTACAGTAAGCAGGAATCAACTTAGTATTATGTCGTGACACAAATGCCCACTAACGTGGTTTCAGCACATTCTCAAATTTTGAATAATGTAAAAACTTGGGCGTGCCACAACGTGTAATATCCCGTTTGAAATTATCCAAATTCGACAGTGATAAACCTGTTTATGAATTAATTATAACCAACGGTTGAGTTAATAGTTTAGAAATTTTGTTAATTAAACAATGAATTTAAATAGTTTTAGCTTACAGAATGCGAAAAGAGAATAACTTCATCGTCTAGAACCCCACGTAAACTTATAGCTCGTTTATACTAGGCAGAAACTATTGTACTTCGATGATATCTCGTTTCAACACTTAGAGAGCGACAGGACCCACAGGTGGTCTCGAAAGGGATTTCATAATGCTACTGACCGACCAACAATCACTAAATCCATTTTCTTAAACAGTTAGTTGAAAACTAAATTAAGGAACGATCAACTTAATTAACATTCCTTATTTCCAAAATTGATTTTTGAAATTAAGTCTAATTTGAGTTGAATATTGTTAACCAGCCGCAGTTAACGTGTTAAGGGCCTAAAATACCCAGTCTAACTTTTCGCCGCCTGCATGCAAGTTTTTCGCCGCCTAAGCGATTTAATCGCTTTAATCGCGTACGCGAAAAAAATACATGCAGGCGGCGAAAAAGTTAGACTGGGTAGGGTTGAGTACCTCTGACACGGCTATTAGCTTATCTATTATGGCTCGCTTATCAACGAGGGATATCTAAGTTAGGAAATATTCAAAAATAAACGTTGTATATTTTGTGTCTCAATTAATTATAGAGTAGACAAACTTTTTATTTTCTCTTTTTTTTAAGTGTATGAGCGTTTACTTGAAGTGTGTTCCCATTAAATAAACGAAAAAGGCTTTATCCTCAGCATGAAGAAGCATAAAATCTGTTGGGTAATTTTCTAAAACAGTACTACAATTATTTATTTAATCTATACTATGATAAGAGCCGCGTCCGTCCGTCTCTCTGTCTGTCCGAAGCCAGCCTGCAGTGTGTGATGAGCGTATCTGTGATACAAGCTCGGCCTCATCAACTCTCGAGAGATTGATTTTTTCATATCTTACGGCCTTCTCTTCATTTCGCCTTCTTTCTTATTTCAAATAAAGGGGGTGGACTATTAATGAATAATACAGAAGTCTACACGATGCAAATTACTGTTCGTAGTTATAGACATCATTTGCCGTTAGACTAAAAGAATTGATAAAACATACGAGGAACACAATAACCTTGTCAGGGGCTTATTATGTCATTTAGAGAGACAAACAAAATATATATTCTCTGGGATACTTCATACATGGCAAGATGACTGAAAGCAAATAAATACTAACAGAGAATGCCATAGAAGTCTTTCACCATAAGTTAAAAATAAAGAAGAAAAGACACGGGAAATGCTCTACCGAATCCTACTGAAACACCGTCGTAAATGATTTCAAAGTAGTGAGACAAGTTTAGCCACAAAATAATTTAAGCAAAACATAGCAAAACACACACATAAAGAACATGTAAACAAGTCTACACAATGAATTTCAGAGCTTGCTCATCGTACGTGTGGTAAGATCATTTGTTTACAAAAACCTAGGCTCAGCTTGCGTTTTTCTTCATTCGTCTATTTACATTTTAGGAAACAGAAACGTGCGACGCTCACTGGGGTAGCGAAAAATCTCGTTTTAAAGCAATATGCCAGTGTAATAAATTTATTTGCTGAAATATCGAGTTATTTCTGATTAAAGGTTCAGTGCTAAATTTTCTCAGAGCATTAATCATCATGACCCTAGGGTTTAGTTTTTCAGCCAAAAAAAATCATGAATAAAAACATAAATACAGAAAATGGAAAATAGTAATGATAGAAATGATTTTTACCCTGCTACACTGAACGGACGGATTCATTGCTCATTAGAGTCGACAGAAATAATAATATAAAAATTATCATGACTTAGCGAACATAAAAATCAGCTAATTTCCAATTTTCTAACACGATTTTCCGGAAAAGCGAGTTACAGTTTGAGAGCAACAACTTTTTCATACTCTCGGTATTCCCATCAACAACATACGGACATGGGTGCAATGTATAAAATAGAGACACCGTGATAGGTTGATATTGCTTATGAGTAACAAATACAGTAGCTACAAAATCTATGCACGTAGACTACATATGAACCTAATTATGGTTTCATAATCAACTGCACATCACAGGATGAGTGCTATGTTTTTGCATTGAGAATAGTAGGAAATGGACAAAGTCAGCTAGAATAAGTATAGGCATTTCAACTTCGCAGTGCTTGAAATGTTGACCCTATCGTAGCAATGAGTATATTTTAAAGTGATCGGTCGACCGTTTAGTTTGAATTTACTCTGAAGTGTTGCAGTTCATTATTCCCTATGACAGAGATGCGAAATAACCTGTAGCCATACCGGTAGCCATACAAAAGTTAGTGAGAACTGGTGAAAAACTGACATTACGTGTGTGTTTCAATTCTAGCGAAGTTAGTCGTGCAGAAGCGTACTTCACAAGCTGCACCGAAGTTTGCTGCGCTATCTGAGCCGTGGTGCAGACCCGTACAACTGTTTTAGTAGTGTTTTTTTCCCCTTTTTGGGAGTTTAACTTTAAAACCGTAATCCCTATTCCTGAATGTGATGGAGTGTTAAATTAAAAGCTACCATGGGTTATAGTATTTTGCCATGAAATTCAAAGTTCTCATAGTTCATTTAGTTAGTGGAAAACTTAAATATCACAGTCAAAGGCCTCCTCTAGTGACTAACAAGAAATGAAACTTGAAAGTATAAATGAGATTAATAGCTGAAAATTTTCTCTCTTATGTAGAAAAATAAATAGCTCTAATATTAATGGTATTTTTCATTCAGAAACTTTTTATGCTTCAGGACGATTATTATGCTCAAATGCCAGTTGCGTTCTACCGAACAGTTACCTAAAAACTAAAAATCTCTGGAACAGCACCAGGGTAAATTTTGCTTCAAGAGGCTACTGGGTCAGAATTTTTTTTAATAAAAAATCATGTAATTTCAGGGAGTGTTACCAATTCATTCAATTATCTTTTAAAGTTTACCTCAACACTTAAAAGATCCAATGCTCAGTTTTTAAAACTCAATAGACGAAATTGAATAAAGCGATCGAGACTACACCCACATTAATAATAACACAAATAACACAGGAGTTATTCTAATACCTCCTAACAAATTAGGAGTTATTTTTATAATTCCTTATAGATTAGGAGCTATTTTTACAACACCTTATAAATTAGAAGTTTTTTATAACTCCTTATAAATCAGAAGGTGTTTTTATAACTCCTTATAAATTAGGAGCTATTTTTATTACTCATTATGAATTAGGAGTTATTTTTATAACTCTTTCTAAATTAGGAGTCATTTCTATAACTCCTTATAAATGAGGAGTTATTTCAAGCATTCTTGCTCCCGTCAGCCATTCAGCGATGCCGCCCAGCACGGCGCTGCGTTGACCTGACGAGCCGTCACGCATTCCCTCGGAATGAAGGCAGCGCGGCAGCAGCAGGCGGCGGAGGGTCGGTTCATAACTGTATTGTTACGCAGGCAGGAAACTGCCGCGGTCTCGTGAGGAAGCCGCGCGTCTACTAACCAACCAACCCGGTTACTGCGCCAGGTAAACCACAAGAAATTTGACCTAAATCATCGCTGAAAGCATGGCCTTCCACGGCACACTAAGGCTTCCGCTCGTTCCGGACTCGAGTGAAAAAGAATCTCATGAGAACAATTATGAAGCTTTGAAAGTGCGTGAATTTGTGACTATTAAAATGAAAAATGACTTGGTTATTACTAATGGAATTTCATGTCGCACTGCAGGAGTGAGGCTTCGTAGCTTTCAAAATATTTTGGTGTTTTTTGGAAAATCTTTCGTGAGTAGAGCTCAAGAAGTCAAGTTTTTTAGTATTTTTATAGGTTAAGAACCGTCAGTCAACTTTAACAGAGTAATTACTCATCTTGATAATGGGAGCTATTAATTCTCGATTTTGAAAATGAATGAGCAGTCGTACTATTTGCGTTTGGAAAGCAGTTGAGAAACTGAAGAGTTTTTAATTTTTTATATATAAACCTGCATTTGATGGGTTTCATAGAGAAAAATGAGTTGAAAAATATTTCAAGTTATTAAGAGCGGTTGTTCAGTAATGAGAGGGCTCCATATTTAGATTAGTAAATGCACTTATGTTCACCTTTTTATTTATTTTACCAATAGCGTGTGTTTATCACTTATGCTCTGGTTTTCAATCGTCATCAAAACTTACATAAATTCCTCCTTCTTCCAAAGTACTGTTTGTTCATTTGTCAGGCCATGAGAAAGCGCTGGGACCCGTTTTTGGGGCTTCAGAATTGTTTTACAAGACATACGTAGATTCATGTGCAGCACGGTCATTTTAGAGAGTGGATCAGATTAATATTTCGATCTCTCCATTATCGCCAATTGCAGAGTACGATGAAACAATTTGAGACACAATCCCAAGACAATCATATGTCACGGGGTTATCGCAGTCCGCACGTTACATCAAAGTCAGTTCTCCGCCAAGATCATTTGTGCCGTACACGGTGTGTGACTTCAGTTTCACGCAGCCGTGAGGGCAGCAGGAACAGCCGCACATCATCCAAAAGTCAGAAAGCATGACTGCTTGCGGCGATCTGGCCGATCTTTTCTCGAGTCTCTTCTTTTCCGATCAAGCTTGCCAACTCAACCTTTTTCAAGAAGGAGTCATTTGAAATAAAATTTCACCGTAAATAACACTCAGCATCTGGTAACCTTACTGATTGGTATATATGATCGAATTTTATCTGAAAGATCTCCGTTTTGAGGATATTTGGCTGAAAGAAGGTCAGTGTGGCAACCCTGCTGATAAAAGCGCTAATTTGGATGAGAGCGAAATTTCGAGTCGTGATCGCCTCTCGCGGATGAATGGCTGGGCGTGAGAGCCGTGCTGTCGTGTACACAAGAAGGGAAAGTTAACGATAAAAGGAACAGACCAGAAGTGACCTGATGACTCTTCGTGCCATTCCTTCTACTATCTCATCTTGCTCGGTCACTGTCGAAGGAGAAACCCTGATCTCGGTGTTCCTTAGCTGCGTCTTTGTGAGGAACACATTTCAAGTTGCAAATTGATAGCGAGCGACAAACTAAAAAGTGAAATATTCCAAGTTTCATAGCAGCATTGTAAGCTGCTATTTAAATAACTCTCTGCGACTGTACGCTCAACATTTTTACGTTCGAATTTTTGAATATTATTCGAGACGCAGTCAACTTGAGAAAAAAGTGAAGACAGGTTTGCTTCTTAACTTCAGTCAAAGTGTGTTGCAAATATAAGGTTAGTAAGAAACCTAGAGGTTTCTGGAAGATCCCGTAATTGGTGCTTCAAGCAGACTTGAGAACTTACAAAAGGGCATATGTGCACGAGGAGTAGAAAACGAAAATAAAAATGCTTGCTTGTTCAATTCATGAGACAATGCAACGATGTAACTACACGAATTTCCGTAAAAGTTATTGTTAGTTGTTTAGAGCAAATGAAAAAATTAAAACTCAGTGTTGTGAATAAAATGTTAATATTTCATGTTAAGTTTTCAATGCACATACAGAGTCTGTTGCTGCGGTGAGGAATACGGGCTACGAGTTCAACAATGGAACTACGAGTATAATTAGTGGCAATGAAAGAAAATTTAGGCATTTTGAATTTTGAACTCAATTTGAATCCGGTAAACACAAGATATCCACCGAACAATTTTCTTATTTGACAATAGAGTCACTCGCAAAAACAAACCGCTGCTCTAAAATGAGCGAATAGCGAATGTATCATACCTGATGAGAGAGGTAAGCGCCATACCGAACGAGAATCAGGCGCTCCTGACACGTATGAAATATCCTACATGAGATAATTAACAGGCCTGCCTAACACATGTGGCACGTACCATAATTGATACGTATTAGGTACGTCAAAATGCGACTGCATGCAAGATTGTCAAGGCTATAGGTAGTGGTGTGTAGGGAGAGAGGAACCAGCCAGCGTGATGAGCGTGCCTGTGGAAGTATGACGGAATTGGGAGAAAATATAGGCCACTTTCGGCCGCACATGAGCGATTTTATGGCGGGAAAAATGCTGTTCCGCAGTGCCGGCTCTGAGTGCTGACGCATCCTCGAGGAAGACCAACAACTAAATGAAGCGTCTTTTGGACTTCATGATGTTCATCTTCCTCGCAGGCGTCCACTTAATGGTACGGAGATAAAGAGTTTGCTGACACTGAACAAATTGAGAACGCTTTGATGTTGCTTCTCAGAAATTCGACACTGATGAAAAATATTGGAAGGATGGAACCAAAATTATATTGTGGTAGAAATATATTTATTCCGGGTGAAAATAAAGTAGAATTGGAGTTGAAACTTTTGCTGCATTTTCAGCATTTGTGACCCTTGAAAAAAAATGAGAAGTGAGCAACGATTTGATATTGAAAATTATTTATCCGTCGACTTTACTCCTCATAAAAATCTAAATGAATGTAAATATCTCCTAAAATCTTTTCAGATAAATTTATATTTAACAGCATCGTAATTCTGAGAACCATCTTTTTTCATCATATTCCCTCTGTTCGGAGCAGCCAGAAACGTCGAAATTTTTTAAATTTAAAAAGTGGAGGTTTCCTCCGTCCTACGGTCAGGACGGAGCGAGGACCCCTTGGCTTTCTCTGGAAGATGGACGAGCCTTCAACGCATGCGTCTCAGGCCTGCTTGCTTCGCTGAGCCCAACATTTGCATGAGTTGCAGGACTAAACCGTAAGCTACACTCTGCGGCTCATCGACCTACTGCCAACCATTCGTGAAGCCGACACGCCAGTGAGAGTCGGAATATTTCTCATTTTTCTCATCTCGCTCCATAAGCAAGTCCACAATGCGCAAGTAAAACTCTCGGACTCAAGTTCTTGAGGAGCTGCGTTCAGATTAAAGTTTTACGTTCTTTGTAATTTTCTTCGTTCCTTCTGAGTGTCAGTCACTCCGTGAGTAGGGGCAGAAAGCCGGAAATCTCTCTTTTCTTCTGCTTTAGAGTTCGACTTTACCTCCCGAATGTAAAGCAAAATAAATAAATAAAACAAGCAGGTATCTAGAAATGAAATGTTTGAAAAGTATGCTTGTTGCACGAGTAAATTTGGATCTGGAAGCTATCTTTCACAACCGCGTGTTAATAGTCTAACGAAATTGGGAAATAGGGAGACACACAAAAGCTTTTTCCTGATTCTAAATACGTAAGCACAGCTTCTATGACGCTCTTGCGTAGGTTATATTTTCAAAAATGTACCTAGAGTAATGTTTAATTTGCATACGTGTAATTTTAAACCTCCTTTAATTTAATATGAACACCAAGTGAATACTGCATCGGAAAACCTTTATTCCTACAGTCAGTAAATGTCACTGTATAAAAAATAATGAGAATCACGCGAGAAGAGTTTAAAGTATTTTTAAATCGCTCGTGTTGTGGTATTTCATCGTAACCGCAAAATAATTAATTGTTCGAGTTAGCAAAAACAAAGCAGTTAGTCCGCTCAAAAGCAGTAGTCAATTTACCGAGCGATAACGAGGATTAAAACAACGTGCTCGTAGAAGAGTTTAATTTAGAACATCTTAGTTTGTAGGGCGGTGCGCCGAGTGACCAGGGAGCGGATTTCCAAAATTTACGTCTTTGTAGCTGGTAGAGCTGTACACATAAGTACCTCTAAGTCAACTCGTAATATTTTACATAGACAACTCAACCGATACAGGGACGTAAATTGTTTCAAATCCAGCTAAACTGCCTCAAATTTATAAATGATATAATTTTGTGAAATCGACGTCTGACATTGTCATATATATATTGGGCAAACGTTGAGCCGATCTGACTTTTGAAGTGGGTCAGTATCGCCAGTGTTTGTTCTATTTACCAAAATTGACCTAACTACAAGGTCATCGAAATTTAACATCAGCAGAATACGTCATGCAAATCATTTTAGTGAAATATAGTTGAATGAGTTACGCCTGTTTAATTTTAGAGCATAATGCTGGTGGTCTAAAAGCAAAATCCAAACAGTTGACGTGTTTCTCCAGAGCGGAATAATGTAGTGGGAAAAATCACTCTGCTCTCGAAATTACTCGAGAATTGCTTCCGTAAATGCTGTTCGCAAAATTTTTACCAGAAGTATCGCTAGCAATATCTTTGTTTATTATAGACCATCATCTATAACTCTAATTTCATTTATTATTTCCAGCCTCTAAATCTTTTGATTCTCCTCGAGCGCAACTCCTCTGATTCTCGATAGCTATCAATTCTTAAAGATAACAACAAAGCTACATTCTCATAAATTAAATGTAATAACGAGGAATACTGAATTTCATTACAGTGTTGACGAAGCTACCGCACCCAATACGTTACCGTAGCGTTCGCTCGTGCCCAATTCGCTGCGCACGGCGATCAAACTTCACTGGACAACGAGCACAAATTTTAGGAGAGCCTGAAGTTCTTGCAAATTAAACAAAAAACAATACATCTTCAGAAGATCGGTGCTTAAACTGCTTTCCAATCCCACTCTCATGCATGAGGTAGCTTTTTTCGCCCGTGTACGCTCGAATGGGTGCGGAAGGCAGACCGCTTTTTCGTATGGTGACTTTTTTGAGTTTAGTTTCTTGAAGATATTTACAATGCTAGCCGCGTACAACCATTCCCGTATCTGATGTAGAGTGACATTGCATAAATGAACGCGCTAGACACCTCACGCTTGAACCTATGTTCTTAACCTACAAGTGAAAGTAATCCTGTAAAAATATAACGTAGTTCCAACCTAAACGTAAATTGGAGTATTTAATCGCGTTACATTTCTCATACGAGATTTGAATGTTTGTTCTGCAGGCAATTAAGGATGAGTTTGACTGACGAATTTATTTTATGTTGGTCAATTGTTAACTTTCAGAAAATAACTATCAATAAATTCTATACAATCAGTCAACAAAATTGATTAAACTATTTCATAGAATTTTCATGAAAGGTAATGAAAGTTGGCCTTTATGGCATCTTACTATGACTTAAGACTGGTAAATGTAAATAAAAGAGACCTCCATGAAGAAGATATCATTTTACGACAACTTAATCTTTGGAGCACGTTCGAGTCTGTAACTGTCTCGGCGAACAAAGTAAGGCTTAGTAACATCCCAATTTCTTGAAATTTTATTTATAGCTGAATCTTTTCTTAGCGGAATCATGGTACGTGAATTTTTTTCGCAGAAAAGAGTGTCGGCGGCTAGAAAACAATTATGTTTTTTTTTAGCTTTCTGAGAAACTATAAGAATAATTTCTGAGACTATACATACTGCCATTTGAGAATTGACAGTGATATAGCCTCCGAAGAAACGGCTAGATGTGGAAAGCTCTTCAGATTTTGCCCCCGAAAGCGTGAATTCCTAGCTTATTCACTGCAAAATCAGTATTCCTGGACACGAAATAATATCGGCCCTCATGCTTAAGTTTGCAGAAATTGACAAAAACTACTTCATTCCTCACACCTTCCATTAGAACTGGTAACTATCCCATTGAATGTTAAGTCCTTTCAGGGGCAATGTTTTGATTTTCTCCGATGAATAGAATAGATAAGATAGATCAGCAACATATCGTACTATTTCATCCAGTTTATCGTGTTAGAACGGGGTGGCATTGGTGGAGAACTTCAGCTTCTTTATGAGATCATTATTGAAAGTGAAACCAACGAAGTGAAACCACGGGCGCTAACAAAAACTGAATCCAACTCGCTCTTGTATGGGGAAGAGTATAATTTTTTTAAACTGTGTCTCCTGTTCTTGTTTCCACACAAGAACACATGTGAACTCCTCGTCTTCTCTCCTGTAGTGGAGCAAAGATCAGAAGATGAAACTTATGTTGCTTTGAGTAATGTCACAGAAAAACGAGGTAAAATTGATAGTTCTAAAGAATAATTTGTAAATTGAACCAAGTTTAAAATGATCGTCTAGTAAATGTACAATTAGTCCAAAAAATTATCGGCAGTTTGTAACTTTGAAGGGTTGTCAGAAGCTGAATGATTTTTTTGGTACGATCTTTTTTGAAATGAAACCAAATTCAGTAATTTTGGAAGGAAAAGGGTAAAAAACCAAAAGACTGTGATCACGCGTACTTCTAATTATCGGATTTAAGGTGTTAGGGCTGATAATATACATCTTTTTCTGAATTCATTTCTCTCTAAAATAAATTTATAAGACCATGGTTTACCGACCCTCTATCGAAGAAGAGGCACAGCGTTTCGGAATCAGAATTACATTAAATTTACTGACTGTTCGAGTTTCATCGTAAAATGTGAGGATACACGAACGAAAATGCGGTGCCCGCGGAAAATGACAAACCTGTCATTCTGAACACAACCCCAGATCAGGATTTACTGCGATCGGTTTACTGAGGCCGACGAACATGCCTTTCATTAAAAAAAAATCATGTTTCCATTTAAATTTACTGCTTACTATTCAAGCTCGCCATGTTAATTGCAGACTTTCATTTAACAGTAACACGCTGCCACTGTATAGAGTTGAACATTCCGAAAAACAGGTACGTTTGACAACCTGATGGTGTGGTTTGAATTGATAGAAAGTTTTAGAATCTCTGCGGAGTTTTTTTCATATTAGATAAGTCAGAATTTTCAAAAGTCGAGTTTCTAAAAATTAAAACTGTCTATTAACACCACATCTTGATTATTCAGAAAATTTTTGGCCGTCATCGTGCTAATTGCTAAAACAACTGTTCTTTACTTCTAAAATTGTAAAAAATCTGATGAATCCCATCACACCGTCTCAAACAATACCTGCTTTTATCGCAGTAAAAATGTATGCAAAAAGCCAAGTTTGCTTATTTTAATTTTAATTCTACGTAAATAAGAGTGAAATAACAAATTGAACTCATATTAAGTTATCATCAAAATCTTCTTGAGACGACGCGTAATTTTCAATAGTTCACTCATGTTTTTATTAGATCTCTAGGAATGAAAAGTGCAATTTCGTTCATGAGAAAAGAACAAAATCTGACATTTCATTCTCTACGGAGTGATGAAATTTATATGATCCTCATAAAATATTTTATTTTTCTGGGCCATCCCCCAAATTTGTAATAAAAAAATTTCACAGTCGAAATCATTAGGTAGTCCTTAATCATTTGCAGAATCTTCCAAAAAATGGACTCGAAGGAGTGAGCAATAACAGAGTCACGTTTACAGCCTCAACTCGTTCTAATTTCTATGCACATGTGCCTAAGCCATGTAATGTACGTACTGAAATTTTGTTGTACAACTATTTGTTCTTAAATTTAATAACAAGATGGGAGCACTTTCCAGAGATTCGTTATTTTACAAAGCAAATTATACTCAAAACCAATATTCGTTAGTTTACTCGCAATTAAAATGAATATTCCAGACGCGAAATACGAAGACAAGGAAGATTACCATTAGAAATTGATTACAACAGCACTAAGTGTTTGTATGGAATTTGTTTTACATCAAAACACTCGTTCTTTCTTAGAAATTCTTGGACATTTCATAGGAAGCATCAGAAATTAGGTCTCTTGAGCCCAAATTGACGTATAGATTGTTTCAATTAAGTGACTATAGATTTTGAATATCCATATCCAAGTGCTCGCATGCATTTAGGATTCAGTGAAGCAGAATTTTTTTCCTGCGTGATCAAAAATGGTAAAACTCTACCAGCATTCATCGAGCTAACCTACAGCATCAGTTCAGTTCTTTAACTGATTTCTCTTCCCCTTATAGAAGTGCAATAAATGGGTTGAGCCACAGTGTTTATAAATTCCAATTCAACTGCTCCAATTCTGTTGCTTTAGACAGGTCAAATCATTATCATCAGTCTTTCTTATTTTCACTATTGTTGAACTAACCCCACAGTAAAATACAAGCCCCTGAAATGACTCTACGGTAAATTAATCCCAATAGCAATAGATTAGAAGGTGCAAAATCAATCCCAATAGCAGTAGAATCAGATTTGAAAGATGCGTGCTAATACCACGGTTAAATACAAGTCCCTGAAATGACCTTTCCTTAAATTAATCCCAATAGCAGTCCGTTAGAAGGTGCAAAATTAATCCAAATAGCAACAGAATCAAATTGGTAGGTACTTGAACTTGAACTTGAACTTGAGGGCCGACAGCGTCGGGGCCTTTGTAACGGCCTACAATTCCCTCCACAATTTTCACACCAAGATTTCAGCGCCCGGTACCAGACTTGTCCACTAAACTACTGTACACTTTCATGTTTGTTTCGGGGTGTCCTAAGGCGATGCCGGACTCTCTCCGTGTCCCGGTGTCCTGCGTGCCAGTTCTCACGGCCGGAGCAGGATCGCTGCACCACGCCGCGATCACGGAAGCTACTGGTAGCACCGCGCCATATGTTGGCTGTGTTTTGCCTCAAATAATTGCGACGGTTCATTCATTACGCTCCATTTCAGGCAGTAAGATCATGGGGTAATTGATGCTTTAAATCATTGGTGAATCTTCGCTGGAAGGATTAAGAGGAGCACTGGGTCACTGAAGTATGTTGCCAAAAATGCAAAGAAGTTTCTGAGACGAAAACAAGTAAGACCAGTTTGAGAGGAATAGTTTTTCGCACAGATTTAATAGGACTTCTGAACTAACCTAAAATTGACAGACAAACGGAAGATTAAGAAAGGAAAACATTTTTATTAAATTCCATTCAATTTCTATTTGCACGAAACATAAAATCAGTGTTGCAGAGTAAAACATCACACTAAGCTCATAGAAAACGCTCAAATTCCATGAACTGTATCTTTAATATTGATTTCGAGCAAGTTTTTGTTGATATCTTAGCAAAATTACTGAAAACGACCAGCTTTGTGACGCAGTGAAAGTTGCCGCTTATATTCTAGCGCTCTCTTCCACGAGGCGCGTCTTGTAGAAACATGCTCAGTGCACGCAAGCCAATTTTCTGCTCTTAATTTAAGCCCGTGTGAGAGTGAGCAAGGGAACCAGAAACGGGAGAAATTCTTCCGAATGAGATTTTTTTAAATGCTGTTCGTACAGATGACCGCTCTAGTTTCATTCGTAACGTCTAGTGTGAAACAAGGTAGTTTAGAATGAAGTAGTACCGTAAAAAAATTTCATATGCCTGATATGGATAATTTAAAATCATGCGTTAAATCACGTGTCGATTTATTTTTAAAGGATATGGGAATGTTTTTAGATCGTTTTAAAAGTATATAAACTTATCAAAAATAACAATAATATTTGCATATATGACTCATGTAAATATTTACGTGGTGCATAAATTATCCTTAGATATTTTCCGGAAATTTCATAGAGGCGTTGCTATCGAAAGTCCTGATATACCCTCGTCTGTCTCTCATCAAATTGGGCGAATGTGCTTGCGTAAACCCCACTTTCCTCAGCTACACTACGAAATAGACAACAAATTTTCCATGGTCCAATCATGAATTTCAAAATAAATTGTATCTCTTAATGAATTGACTCCTTTTTAAACCTTCAAAGATTTTGAAGAATAAAAATTCATGTGATCGGTTAGAATTATTTCAAGAAAACAGACGTTTCTGATCCCTGTACTGAGCTAAGGATCATTTGTGTGCCAGTTTGAGATGTTACGGACCCTTAACTTTGGGACAACGATTCTGCAGAGCTGAAGAGCTGACATAAGAAATTCACTCACATTATCGCATTCCGTCTTGCGTGAAATATTTGTACGAGCAAGTGTAAGGCGAGGGAATAAATTTCCTTGTGTAGAATGTGTTTGAGGGGAGAGCAGCAGTGACTCTGTGTCATTCCGTGTCCGTCTATCAGCCGCCTGCATATGGTCTGTTAGCAGCCGAAGAGACATAGTTTATTTATCTCCAGCAGCTTATCTGGAACTATGGAATAACTCTGCAGTTATATAAGTCATTGACTTGATTTGCAAAATTTAAATGCAAATTCAAATTTATGTTGGTGAAGACAAATCATCAACTTAGTTGTAACTGTATGCAGGTACAGTGTCTTTGAATTTTCTGCGGCTGCACTACTATGATTGAATATAAACAATTCAATCTAACAATCACTAACAAGTAAAAGCTCAAAACAATCATTAACATTTAACAATGAATAATCTGAAAACACACACTAAAATCAAAACATTGCAGGCTTTACGCAAAATTTCCCTTTCTGCCATCAAGGATCTCAGTATGTTTGCAGTGCAGACTAGAGCACACCCTACACACACACTCACACACTCACACTTTCCCGAAGACATTCAGTAAACATGCCTGGAGCTATGTACTTCCTGCGCGTCGCTTTCTTTCTCACTCTCTACATTAAGAGTGCAAAACTTTTCCTAGTATTCCTTACGAAAAATTAATTGATTCTTTTTCGAAAAGACACTTAAGGTCTTGATTAACGCTGAACAAAAATTAAGGCTAATGAAATAGGTTATTCAATTTTCAAGGGCTAATGAATAAATTGAGGGTTAATAACGGGTATTTATCGATACGAGCAATTTCTTTAGATATCAACTCTACATTATGATTGAGTGAAAATTATGTCGGATATAAATTCAAACGTTGGGTGAGTTTATAAAGTCCCAGAGAAGCATTGGATTAAACGATCATTTGCCCCATTGAAGGTGTTATAGCAGATCTCTAACATTTTTTACTCATTATTTATTCATCATGTTCTGTTGAGGTAGATATGATGTTGAGGAAACCATGACACAACCTCTGAAGTTTCAACTTATGTTCAGGATTGCACGTACATGCTTGTGGTATTGTGTAGGAAAGTCTCTTAGCTTCAGTCAAACACAGGAATTGAATAGAAGTTGGAAGTAGAAGTATCAAACACAGGAATTGAATAGAAGTTGGAAGTAGAAGTATCAAACACAGGAATTGAATAGAAGTTGGAAGTAGAAGTATCAAACACAGAAATTAAATAGAAGTTGGAAGTAGAAGTATCAAACACAGCAATTAAATAGAAGTTGGAAGTAGAAGTATCAAACACAGAAATTAAATAGAAGTTGGAAGTAGAAGTATCAAACACAGAAATTAAATAGAAGTTGGAAGTAGAAGTATCAAACACAGAAATTAAATAGAAGTTGGAAGTAGAAGTATCAAACACATAAATTAAATAGAAGTTGGAAGTAGAAGTATCAAACACATAAATTAAATAGAAGTTGGAAGTAGAAGTATCAAACACAGAAATTAAATAGAAGTTGGAAGTAGAAGTATCAAACACAGAAATTGAATAGAAGTTGGAAGTATAAGTATTAAACACAAAAATTAAATAGAAGTTGGAAGTAGAAGTATCAAACACAGAAATTAAATAGAAGTTGGAAGTAGAAGTATCAAACACAGAAATTAAATAGAAGTTGGAAGTAGAAGTATCAAACACAGAAATTAAATAGAAGTTGGAAGTAGAAGTATCAAACACAGAAATTAAATAGAAGTTGGAAGTAGAAGTATCAATCACAGAAATTAAATAGAAGTTGGAAGTAGAAGTATCAAACACAGAAATTAAATATAAGTTGGAAGTAGAAGTATCAAACACAGAAATTGAATAGAAGTTGGAAGTAGAAGTATCAAACACATAAATTAAATAGAAGTTGGAAGTAGAAGTATCAAACACAGAAATTAAATAGAAGTTGGAAGTAGAAGTATCAAACACAGAAATTAAATAGAAGTTGGAAGTAGATGTATCAAACACAGAAATTAAGTAGAAGTTGGAAGTAGAAGTATCAAACACGGGAATTGAATAGAAGTCTTTGGCGCATATTTCAATAAGTCAGTAATTTAAACATGTTACTTTGTTTTTTCAAATTTTATTGAATCAAGAAACATCTCATTCAATTATTTAAAAAAATCACACAACGCATAAGAAATTATCATATTTTAATATTAGTCTTCATGCATTGTTTTTCAGAGAAGTATTCAATCTTCCTGCGTACGGTTTAGTCCAAAATCTGAGGGTCTGTTGCATATCCAGGCAAAAAATCACAGATCCAGAAGCAGCGGTGATCAATAAATAGCATTTTACTCCATATAGCTTCTCTTCTAAGCATGAAAATATCTGGACAGCTGCTCACGAAAAAGTTGAAAGGAAATGTAACACTGGAAAATAAAACTCTTTTCAGATTGAGTTAACATCAAGCTAAAAGTTTTAATATTTTGTCGAATCAGAAGTTTCCAAATTACTTTCAGTGACTGCAGCTCCTGTAAACTACATCCGGCAAGTAGTGCAGGATGGTTTCATCATCTAAATTTAATATGGCATTGCAGAAAATAGGATCAGAGTTTTGACCATTTTTGAAGTGCTGCAAGTTTAGATCACGGAAACGTTAAAGCTCTTTATTCAGATATAAGCATAACTTTTGCTACTGAAAACACTCGCTTTTCAATAAAAAATTAAAACCACGAGCTTAGATGTATACACACAGGTGCATAGGCAGATGTGTTCAACTTAGCCTCGTAGATGGCAGGCCAGAAGCCTGCTCTGATTCTCAGCAAATTAGCGAAGAATTCCCTGCATCTCACCGAGCGCAACTCTCTAACCAGTAATGAAGACACCCATCAATCAAATAACCAGAGGTAATGCATGCTGTCAGTGCACCGTCATTGCTCGGTCTCAGTCTCTTTCTGAAGAAGCGCTTGTAGCGTGAAGTAAGTATGAGAGGTAAGTATGATACGTGCATCAGTTGCGAAAACTCTTCAGGGTGTTCTTAAAACATGGATTAATGCAGTTTGAGTGTATAGTTAACACTTATCACACAGATCGGTGTCTAATTTAACATCACATACTTTCGGGAATCAATTTTAAGCGAGTGAGTGAAAATTACATTTAACAAGAAAATACAATTGCATTATTTTGAGCTACACAGACTCACAAAGAGCGATTAAGAACATGCGTTTTGATGGGTTAAAAATACCTGCTTCCTTTCCTGTTCACTTGACTGATAAGAATGCATGTCAATTTAGCGGAGCAGATGCAGGTCTCTCCGTAGAGATGTCGCTGAATGGAATTACCTGCGTGTAAATATGATGGCCTCGAACCACAACTAGAGCAAATTAAACTTTCCCTTCCTTCTGGATCCTGTTCGGTGGCTTTCGTTGGCATCTTTGTTTGCTCACTTTTCTTGCCAAGGCCATCGCTTATGAGAACGCCTCTCAGTGAATGGGAGAGCAAAGATCGGAGAGGAAGATAGGTGGAAATTTTATTCACTTTTTTTAGAATGAAAGACAGCAATTATGCTTTTCAAAATACAAATTGTAATGAGTCATCATGAGAAATTTAGCGCGTCAGTGTCATACAGAATACACTATCATTATTGATGTAGATGATCTTTGCGTTTTGAAACACATAATGCATTTTTTATTTTGTCTTATAATATTAGAAGCGTCACAAACGTAAATACATTGTTACAGTAATTCTAACCCTAGCATAAAGTGAAACCCTTTCTACGTACAGAATACCCCAGAGCAGATGCTGGATGAAACAATAATAATTCCAGAGGGATTGTGAATGAAATTACACACAGAGTCTCAGAATGATAACGAAATTCACGAACTCTAACTTCTCCTTATATATATAATTATACGTGGAAGAGAACCTCGGATAAGTATTGTCTTTTCTCTCGATGTACATTCCTAAATTTGTTGCAAAATTTCTGTAAATTTTATCTTGGTGTTACTATTATTGTTATTGATTTGCCATAGGTTGTCTCTATATGTCAGCAATTCTGTGTAGTTTATTACAATCTATACTTTCCACAGTTACCCCATGAGAATCTCTATAAATTTTTACAAAGAATTTATTTACAGACAACTTGATCTTCTGGCTTAGCAATGTAAACTGGTTTTCTATGTCCCCAAACTAAACTCCCCATTTTACACTGGGAATACAGCAAAGAAACAGTATTCATTAAGAAACCAAACACAATCGCTGAATTGATTGACGCGTTCGTGGGCTGAAGACGCCGCAATTGGCATCCTCCCACACCCATCAGAATAGAATGAGTTGTTACAGCTCTGTCATTTTAGGGGGTGGGGAACTCGTTTATTTGTTAAACTTTAAGTGGTAGCCTTCATCTTGTGTTAATTTCAAGCTCTACGTTCAGTGAACGTTAAATAACAGTAATTCAATAACGGCTGTGAAGGTGTTAAAAAAGAACATTCAAGACCAAGTTAGGAACATTGGAGGCAACACAATATTGAAAATAGCAGAATTTTTTAAAGAGGTTAGAAATCTGCTGATGGTACTTCCGTTCATTTTTTTTCTTTGAAAATATTATTTTTCATATTAAGTGGGGAAAAAACTATTTAGCGAGCATTTTATCACTAAGCGTTTTAGCGTATGTGAAATTATTTTTGAATTATAAAAGTTCATATCTAGAATCTTCTTCGGGATTCCATGTATTCGTATATCACAGAAATCTTTGTTCGTCATGTTTAGTTCAAAAATACTTGTAAACAACTGAACTGTGATAAATGTACTGTGATAAAATTATTTACTTTACTCGATTCAAGACATTTCTTCTCTGAAATACTTTCGTAGTAAGTGCCGATTTAATGAGTCTGAGTGAACTTTTTACTAGAAGGGCAACATTTGGCTTATCTCTGACAACTTGAAAGCCTGGCTCTCAAGAAGATATGCGTTCACAAACCAGTTTGAATAAAAATAACTTTCAAGCCTGAAAAAGTTGATTTTGTGGCATAGAATTTACGTAAATAAAAGTTTCGTGTCTACATTCTACTACCTACGTGCAGAAAGAGGAGAATTCGGAGCTGTGTTTTGTCATATCTATGAAAATCAGATCGTTTAGAATGTTTTTCCCTGCAAAAGGTAACAGCGGCTCAGCTTTTAAACGTAGCAATTAAATCCCAGCCGAGTGTGTAGGCTGGATAATTTGTTCAATGTCTCAAGTCTCAGAAATTGTTTTTGTATTTTGACGTTAAACCGAAAAAACACCATCCTTTCATTTAAAGCGAATAATATTGCATCTTTCCAGAACAACTTCAAGCAGCATAAGATTTTTCCCGTATCAGTACCATCAAAAATACAGCTGAATTACAAGTACAGAGTTTCTCCAAACCAAAAACATAATCGACCACCACCAATTTTTTTAACATTGGTTTGACACAAAGAAACATGGAGCGTAAATGGACTGAAACTTGAGCATAAAATTAGAACATTGCAAATTATTCTGCGTGCAGTACCTATTCCCGTCCTCGCTGAATGTAGAGGAGACGTTACATGAGGTCACGTCTGTAAGGTTCATTAATATTTGACCGCTCAAGCTCATAACTGCAAGACCTCGCAGGCCGGTCACCGCCACTCGCTGGGTTACGACGTCCAACTGTAGCTTGACACGGTGCATAGTGGCCCCAGCTTCTAGTTCACGCGGGCCGTTGGAAAGAGAGGTACTTTTAGAACTGTCTCGATGGCTCGTGTATAACAAGCACACAGGCACGCAACCTTAGAGTTATACGAAGGAATTTGAGACAAGGTCTTGTATATAAGCAAACGTTAAATTTTCCAATAATCATCTCAAATAAAATGATTTTCGTTGTTGTGTTATGGTCTATGGGTAAAAATATGAACCCAATTGAATAAGACATTAGTAGCGTGAAAACTCTATGAAGAAATTTTTCTGTTTTGTCCATACGCTGTATCGAATTTGCCTTAAATAATGGGACTTAAAAACGATATATTTTCTGAATAATGTATAATAATTTTTGAATACGCCGGCTTTCATCTTCACTTTTTAATTTTATTAATAATACTCTATGTTCTACACTGAATTGATCTAGTGTGAAACTCAAAATTTTCTAGTACCTAAGTTTTTAAAATTTTTTACTAAGTCAACGTTTGAGCAAAAAACGGTAAAATAGGAAGTTCCTCATATATGATGTATATTTATTTATTTTTTGGATAAGACATTGTTTGTTAAGTGTCTTTATTTCTCAAGGTCAGTAGTTCTAAATCATTGCGATAATCCAGCTCAACTGTCGATACTGTAGATTATATTTAGTTTCATACAAAAAATACTTTTTCACACATGCCACTTGACATATAATGTTTTAAATTTATTTTAAAATTTCATGTACAGCATCAACCCAATCAGAGAATTTTGAAGTGCTTATGTCGATGTCTCAAAAGCAAGAGGTTACGGAATAGAACTACTTGCTAAAAAAATTACACTCACTGTTTATCAGGAGAATATAAGTTTTTGAGTCCTTTACATCCAGTTATAACTTTTTTGCGCGGCATTCGTAATTTTGTCTCATTTTTTCATTTTTCCACGTGCACGTCATTGCGTCTGCTCTTTCAGCATTATGAAGTGTTGCATAACAATCAGTGAGAATTCCATGACAATGACATATTTCTGAATATTCGCATCCCTTGAATACCTCAGGTCGCCCCTTTACCTCGTGAAGCTCTAGCCAGATCCGCACCGGCCACGAAGTGACCCAGCCGCTTCCTCAGAGGTCTGACACGACCACGGCCGTATCTGTGGTACCGACGCATGTGTGCCGCCTCTAATGTCCGGTTCTTCGCGACCAGCGCGCTTCCTGAGCTACCTTGGTTTTATTACGTAATTCTTACGGTCTGGTGAATTCTTGTTTCGATGATACCGCCATAAGAACCGGCTCAGGGCTCGTATATTTCTTTTCAGGGGTGGAAGGTTTTGTAGACCGTACTTGTGCAGTTGTGTTTCAGACTAAACATGAATGGTGAACATCATATGTCTCCTCTCTTTTTTCATCGAAAGACGCGTTTATGAAGAGTTGATGATGAAAGATTAAAATTCGAAATCACGCACTTTCTTCTATTCACTGCAGTCAAACAAGTTTGTTTCCACAGCAATCCGGTTATTGATGACGTTTTCTGTTATCTTCATAGACAATAGACATAGCAAATTGTTAGTATCAGGAAATATTCTGGCATTCCTTCGTCTTTATACGTAACCCATTACGTCACTCAACATTTTATCCGAATTTTCGCCAGCTCAAAATGTAAGAACCTTGTGAATTTATATCGTCCTAAATTAATGTACGAGTACGAGTTCCGAGTACGAGTTTCGGTCGCAATTCATTTTCAAGAAAGAATTAAATCTTAACTTCCGTCAGACTTGGTCCATAGTAATTACATATTTGTGATCAAATATCTGGGCTACGTGCAGCGTTATGAAAAATTTCCTGTAAAATTTATAAAAAGGTATTGAGATATACTGCCGTCGATGTAGTTTACCTGATATGTTCTGACGATAAGGCTTATACACCTGATGATTAACTTAAGCGTGAAAATTTCACTGTAATACCTTTCTCAAATTTTCTGCCTAACAGCACGAAAATTCGATTTGTATTCCCAACTATTTTCTTGCCTGTCGGTCCTTGACAATGAGAAACATAAAACTAACGTTGAATAGTCGCTCAATTAAAAAATGAACAGAACGTTTACTAATTGCTGACATGAATTGGAAATTTTCAAAAACTAAGCAGGAATATTGCCGTACGCATGTGGGTCACATAGCCATTCCGGGGGCCTTAGGGAGGGTAGATGCCAGTGATGAGGTGTCCAAGGCCTCTTGTTTTAGACTTTATTTATAGACTGTAAAATTAAGCCGTAACTTTGTACTCTCCAATTCACTGTGCACATTTCAATAATATCAATTAAACTTTGAATTTTTTGCTCGAATTACTCTGATACCACAAAACAAGTCATATACATCCTCAAGTCCTCGTATACAGTTTCCGTTTTCACTTCAGAAGCATTTTGGCGCAAGTCAACTTCACAGATCGCCACACATATTGGACGCTGAGTGTACAAATTTCTCCACGAATTTAACTTGTAAATTTTAATGACAAAGATAATCTTTCTTTCGTTAGGATGGAACGCTCGTCGAAAGCTGCAACAGCGGGTCATCACTCAGCTACACGCATGCGCTCTCACATTGCTGCAGACGCGCTTGTAGTATCTGCCATTGCTTTGCAGGTTTAGCACAGATACCCCGTCGTGTATGGGTGCAGGCCTATGCAGGTTGTTGATCATGAAACTCTCACCCTTCACGATGCCTAGCGTAGATGTCTACAGGCTAAAGTAGAAAGCTTGGTGGGGGAAAGTACAGATGTGGGTTTGAGTGTGGGCTTTTCCATGCCGATGAAGAGTTAGAATTTATCCTATTTATCTTCCATGCTAATTGAATTATGCTTGTTTTTAACGAAAAATATTGAAGCGATCAACTAGGTGCATGTACCAATTTACTTTAAATGAGATGTGATTGCTATGAAGAGGCAGAACTCGGAAGTCTTAGAAGAACTGGCATTTATGCGAAACAAGCGTTAATTGAAACTCGTTAAATATTTGGTTGCCGCCAAAAATACTATATGTTAACTTGATGCTCGAAGTATAAAAATATATAATCTATGGTTACATCAGGACCCGGTAAAGATACAAAATGATTGTCAATGATGAACCAGTCACCTTATACCCAACATCGATTTCTTTGTAATTTCTTCGTTTTCATTCTTGGGTTGTAATGTTGTTTATACCATTATTTGAACCATGAAATAACAATTATTTCATTAAGTCAATTTATTTTAATTTGCATCAGTATGTTATTTCAAACAAATTTGATCATATAGAAGAACTTCCTAACACTCCTAGAACTTTCGAAACTTCACATTCGAAGCAGGCCATATGTGAACTGAATAAAACAAGTCAGAGTACCCCCGAAAGTTACTATTAATATCCTTAGAAAAATTATATCAGAGATTTTTATTCGAGTTTCTTTCTAATGAGCAGTATGAAGCTTTTCAAAACTATTCCCTTCAATTATAGGTTAGGCCTCTCACACACAATCATCTGTGTACGGTTTAAAATTACAGAACCAGTATTTCAATTTGTAAATCCTGTTGAAGAATTGAAAATATTCACACTTTCTTAATTTTTCTTCCGCGTGGCTTGAACCTATGACGTCCAATGTAGATCAAGAGAAACTGCACCAAACTCACTTTTTGACTTTTTAAGGCAAGACTTCATAAAAAATGTTAGTGCTTGCTTCAGTTTGCCGGGGGCTGCGTTCTGCGCACTCCGCCAGTAACGTGCAAAAAATTGCTCAGCCTTCTCATTTAAATGGATATTCATAACGATTCTGTAGTTTATCTCAGAAGTTGACGGCGGCAGGTTGTGTAAACGAGTCTAAAAATTTGCATGAAAATTCAGGATGGGACGAAGTAAAAATTTATTTTCGAGGTCTTCTTACAAACCGCTGGCCCTAACAAGAGAAGAGAACACTTGTACTCAAAGAACAATCACGTCTGTCCGTCCGTCACACTTTGAAAACATAACTATGTAGATTTGGTCTGCAGTGTAGATACACGGTGCAGCTATGTATATTTTGCTTCGAGGAAAATACTATTGGCAGTCTCGTATATCAAACTAGATTTAAATGTTGCCCTTGATTGTATTGACATGTGCCGATGAAGAAACACTGAACAAAGAGTTATTGTTAAGCTATATCACCAACAAACATGAGCTGTGGAAAATGTTATGGTTATTTCATTTTAAGATAGAATATTTTTGGATAAAATAAGATAGGTTAAGAAGATAGGCCATGGTGGGTTGTGTTAGGTGATTTAAGGTGAAAAATGATCAAAAATTCTTTCATGGGTCACAAAATGCCATTTTTTAAGCCACGAGTATACTATTATTGATAAACAATGCTCACACTGTGTGCATCGTACGTGTTACACACAGTGCATTGAAGGGATGTTCACTATGCGCACACTGTAACCGTTGCATGCATGCTCATACGTAAACGCTACTCATTCACTGCACATCCTATAACCGCTCCATTCACTGCAAACACTGCATAAGCTGAACACACTGATTAATTATTAGCTTTCTCTGTTTAATATTCCCTGACAATATAAAATGGCTAAATTGGAGGCAACACGCAAAGCACGTTGCTTGGAGGTGTTGTCCATGTAAATCGAAGTTCCATCATAGGGGATAAAACTTGAACTGAGTTTTACGCGAAATGAAATTGAGTTGTAGGCCCGAATTTAATCTTGTCTTACTCCAACTAAAGTCAATATTATAAAATCAATCTTGAAAAATAATTTCGTCAATTTTTTTTGCCTGAAATGCAGTTTATTCAATTTTTGTGTGCCTAAAATGAATCTCCTCTAATATTATCTCCGGATGTATGAATTTTGCCACAATTTCAAAATCCACTATCATTCATTGTATCCTTTAACGGGATATCCATTGGTCGTTTTCAAAAGATGTTATTTGAGTGATAAATTTATACTCATTTACAGTTATTCGGAGTTTCAGTTTATGTGTTCCAGATCTTTTAACACAGAAACATTCTGACTACGCTTCAACTGTGGTAGATGTTATGACATGAATGCCTTTATTCTGTTGCAAATAATTCGTAAAGAGTTACCGGAGCCATCAGCTAGGCATTTAGGCGTCTACTGTAGATGGGTGTGATTCCTGCCAGTGATATATGTAACGATTTCATCATGAGTGTCAAATAATTACCCCGTGAGAACATTTCATGCATGCGCAAGAAATACTGTACAGCCACCATTCTTGAATATTTTTCGACTGTTTCTTTATCCTTCGTAATAAGTTTAGTCATTCCTGTAGATGTGAATTTTTTATTTTTCCTTCTAGCGGGAAGGGATAAATACGAGGAAAGTATTCGCAAGTACTTCACACATTGTCCGAAACCAAACGCAATATTACCATGTTTGAAAAACGTTTGAAAACTGGAGTTTAAAGCAGCAAATTACATATACAGCTATTGATCAAAGAATTTCAGGGGAAACCTGCGGAATATTTAGATAAGGGTTTTAGGTTTATCACTTCGGTGGCTTTCGAGTAAAACCGAGCGATGTTCCTAATTTTTAAATTTATCTTCGAAGTGAATTTGTATCTGTATTATTTTTAAATTTTCTCACTTCTTCTCGAAGAAAGCATTGCAACTTAGGCACAATTTGTTATGGAATTGAAAAGTTCATATATGTCAGCTCCTAGTATGAGTTTGTGGAGACACAGAACGTGTTAACTAAAATTACACACGAAAACTTACACGGGAGCTTACATTTACTCGTATTGTCTACTTTAGCTCAATATTTAATGCGAAAAATCAATAGCGAAAGGGAAATTACAATTTAATATAGCCATTCAGCTTGTATGAATTCAAGTTAGAAACTACTTTATCATCTCAATATCCGAAAAAAAGTTCCAATTCATTTCGAAAACTATGAATTTATTTCACAGCAGCATCAATGTACAAACGCTTACGGACTTACATTTTTAGCAGAAGCTACAGTATGTTCCCCTTAAGCTGAAGGTGAAAGGACTGAAATTTTTCAAAGCCCGGGACTGTTCTGATAAGACAAGGGCGCGAGTGCTCCTTATTTCGGTGGTGGCGGGAGACGCAGCCAAGACAGGAGCGATGATATGCGGGTGACCGCTGCTGTGTGATATGCCGGCGCTGTGTGGGCGTAACGAAAGCCATGTAATTGTTCTGACTCCTGCACTTCGGTCCCGCTATCAGTGATGGAAACTGAAAGCACTTTCCCTCAAATGCCTGTTTGTACTTTTGAACATGTGTTCCACGGTGGCCCTGGAGCGAAAGAATATTGATCATAGGAAAAACAGTAAGTGGAAGTTTAATTAATTAAAGTAGAATCAGAACTGCGACAATTTTCACATATTAGCACCGACGTACCAACGCTGTTGATGCTTCCGATAACAATGATCATAATTAGTTTCTACTATCAGATGCACGAATTGGTGGTACGATCAGATTTATAGAGTAACAATATTCCAATGAGAGAATTTCTGTTGAAGGTAAAATATTTAAAACAGTTTCAGTTTCCGGCTAAAAACTGAAAATTTAAATAAACAATCACGCAAAGTGAAGCGAAATGCTCTTCTGCATGTCTTGAGTGTTAAGATCCCTGCAAGATGTGTCAAATGGCTGATTTTTTATTAATTCAGAAATTTTTGCGCATGCTATAATCAGTTTACACTATTTAGCTATGGGTACAAATTTTATATAATTTTCCCAGAAGCGGTTTTTATTTATTGGCGCTATAATATTCCAGTATTTCGTCAGCGAAAAGCCATTCACCATTGGTAACCCTATTTTTCCGTAATGAACATACAGTATAACATCGACTGTGCAAGGTTAATTATGATAACACTCGGGTACGTACGGTAATCAAGACTAGTCTGTGTTCAATACTTGTCCTTATGAAATCCTTTCCCAATTCTATGCTCATGTTCAACTGTTATATTTTATAACTCAATGCTCGCCTTTATTGTTAAACAATCATTTTCACAACTCGCGCTGAGCAACGATTGATCACATATGATTTTAAAGTGATATTTTGTGATTTGCTGCGTAAATCTCTTCATTCTCTCCTCGTAGACTGGCGTAAACGAGACGTTTAGACGGGTGGACATTTTATTTGAGGTGTAGCTAATGCATAAAAAAAGGTGCAACATAGTTCTCTTGCTGCCATGGCTGGAAAGTGTCAGATTTAGATGCCTCTTTGCTTGGCTTTCTGGGAAAGTTTCCTTTGTTTTGATATAAATGTATTTTAATGTCCTTGAAAATTTTGGGTTTTAGTTCCAATTCATTGGCCCAAATTTCAACAATTCTACACATATCAATTTGGCTATCCGTGTTTAAATTTTACCATCACTTGAACTCTAGTCCGGTGACTCCCATTCCATCAACTCGAACACCTTTCAATTAGCAGAATTGCAGACCTGCGCGCCAATATTCCGATAGTTTAGCTCAAAGCACCACTGAGTTCTGTGATCGACGTACCAGCAAGCACAAAAAAGTTGTCCTGAGCGAACTTCCTCGTTGCAAGGAAGGAACAAAAGATACATAGGCCGAGTAACCGCTAGACAGGCTCTGCGGGAGCGTTAAAGGGAAATTAGAAAGTCCTCCCTGAGAAAGTTGCTTACGAGGACCGTCTTGAAACGCTGATGAGGTCCCAAAATACGCTGCAAATGGCTCAGGATATGCAAATTTGTTTTGCACACACAAGGATGAAATACGTGCCCATGCATGTTTATTTAACTGAAAAATGTGACGGAAATGTATTATTGATGCCATGGTGCGCCGGTGTGGACTATGCAGTAGATATTTTCAAGCTTTTGAACAAGCAAATTTGATACTAACCTTATATTCATAAATTTAATACCAACTTTATATAATACCTTATACGACAAATATTCAGCTTCTACTGATCGTGTAAGTGAGGTATTGCTTATTAATATTAGGTTATAGGTTCATCGACTTGAAGAAAATGAAGTGCAGAGAAATACTCAAAATAGTGTGCATTACCTGCTTTCGATGCTAGTAATTTCTTTCTCAATGGAGCAACTAAACGATACGTGACGCACACTTAATATGAGCACAATAGTTCAATTATAGGAGATAAGCTTCCTTGTACCAAGTGACAGCTGTTATACATTTTGTTCGTATTATGCCTTTCGAATGAATCGTTCAGCTTTCGAGATGTTCAATTCTTTATGAGTAGAGCAACTAAATGTTACATGACTCCCGTTTAATATGAATACGATAGTATAATTATAGGAGACAGCTTCCCTGTACCAGTGACTGCTGTGATACATCATGTCTTTCGAATGAATCGTTCAGTTTTCGAGATGTTCCACTAAATAGATACGTCTGAAGCTAGCAGGCTTCTTTGAGATTCAGGATGGTAGCTTCTGTGCTGAACAGTGCGTAAGTGAACTAATATTAACTATGAAGACCTAAGGGTTAAGTTACTTGTAAACTAAATTGCATCTTGGCCTAGTCACAACTTGAGTAATACCACAACCGAGTAAAATGTGTGTCATTTTATGTTTGCATTTAGATGCATTTTCGTATCATAATATTTCGCTGACAGAAAGAAAATTTTCGTACTGATTTTCACTCCACGTTCATTTCAATAGGTAATTATTAACGTAGTATTTCCATGAAATTTATTATGGTGCACATCAAAATGTGCATTATCATTTCTCGAGATCCAAAATTGGCGTGGAAGTATAAGAGTTACGTATGAAGCAAAAGAGGCTTCCCAGATCTCTCCCATTCATAGTTTTACGTTACATTAAGATGAATATGTAGTGCTAGACACGCGCAAGCTTGTATAAGCTACTTTATAAAATTGAACGTACTACTAGCACACGTTGACGTAGGACCAGCGTTGCGCGGATTAGGATTAACGTTGCACTGCGAAATTGAATTAATGTAATACCGCTACGTAGGATCAACACAATGCTTGCGATGCGACCCATCGATGGGTCTTGGTTAA
The DNA here is from genome assembly GCA_030386875.1 of Morinoia aosen. Lineage (NCBI taxonomy): Eukaryota > Metazoa > Arthropoda > Malacostraca > Amphipoda > Talitridae > Morinoia > Morinoia aosen. The sequence continues at coordinate 48,241,127 of CM059568.1, forward strand.
GTTCTTCCTACTGCGAAACGAGAGTTAATGCTTGCTGTTTTCAAAACTTATTACTACGAATGACTTTAAATTTAAGTTGAATCCTAAACTTCAGTTTAGCCCATCGTAGTCTGCGTGTAAACGTTGCTCTGCGATGTGGTACCAGCGTAGCAGTTCTATCATGCAGTCTTCTGACTGCAGCTTGTAGCGCGGGTAGCCTGCCTGCACCACTGGACAATATTTAAATACATTTCAAAAAGTGTATTTAAGTACTGTGTTCAACTACAGAATTGTGTATTCAAATAAATTATCTTTTAATACTTTGAGACTATTTCTTTTTTTTTATTCATTGGTAGTTTGGTATTTGGAAAGTTCTGTAATTCGGTATATATATATATAATATTATATATATATATATAATATTACATATATATATTATATATATATATTCGGTATAGTTTTGGTAGTGCGGTATATTAATTCGGAAGAGTTTTGGTATTCGGTCTACATTTTCGGTGTATTTTTTTAAAGCCTCATCATGCATATATATCGAATAATCACGAGCGTTATGTAAAACAGGTGGATTGTTGTACGAAATTGTTGGCAAAAATTATTGTTCTGAATATATTCCTCAAAACATCAAATACAAACTCAATTTTGAGTATCTTTGTTGCTAAATATACAACTCAATTTAAGAGAAATGTGTTTACTCAAATATTCGAATACACTTTGAGCATTCAGAATTCAGTATATACATCCATTAACTGCACAATATTCAGTGTCCATCACTACCTACGATCAGTTGTGTCCCTCAGGTATCAATGAAACTATTGACATTCATGCCGGAAGTTATCGTCGAAACCTTTGAGAAACTTGAAGTTTCTTTAATACTTCGCTAAGCCTACTAAGTGTAACATTCTTGAAAACCGCGGAAAGAGCCCGTGGTTCCAGGACATTGCTGCTCTACTTCCCTGCGGTCACACCCGTGCGCAGGTATAAAAAAATAAAAAAAGATGTTTTATTCCAATCAAGTCTGATACACATCATCTTATGCATTGGTTTTTAAAATGTCTTATTCCTAACACCAGGACGCAATAATTACCAATAGAATTACATCAAATTAAACAGCTCAAAGTGCTCACAAAGTTCTTAACTGATTGCATGTGTAAAATAATCCTAAAATAAACATCGAGACCTTAGTAAGTACTAAGAAGAGGCTTGGAATCCGTGTTTTTTTCACGCTGTAAATGTTGCTGACGACACTATTGCCTGACCACACACATGTTCCCTTACCTTAATTATGCCACTCACAGCCTGAGAGAGAGAGAGCAGTGGGTTATTAAGACGTGAAAGCAAACCTATAATAAAGACGGGTGTAGCATACGTATTGATAAATTCATTAAAAATGAAAGAGAAACGCTCCTAAATCGATTTGAGTAGTTCTAACACATGTGTAGCCATATGGTAACTCTCACTGGTGAATGAACTCACAGGAGTTCAAATACATACCAGTTACTTGCATTAAAACTAAGAATCTATGGCGAGGTCTATCTCGGTAACGTTTAAACAATTTTCACACCCAGAATTTTGAAGTACACTTCGTAAATCAAACTAATTTCATAGGTAAAATTACCATTTCAATATTTAGTTCCGTGGTCATCCAAACTCCGTTCATCATTTTGATTTATATATTTTACAATCGCGTTTTGTTATTGAAATCACAATGATTTTTTTTTCTTAACCTACAGTTGGCTCTGTAGTTGTACTATTATCTTCACTGCATCCTTTGAGTGATATGTTCGGTCAACAAATAATAATGGTTTCGGTGCAGCAGATATCTTCCCGTCTGCAATGGTAGCCTTACGACTGTCTTTTTGAAAGAGATAGAAAGGAATAATGAATGAATAAATCGCTGGGAATTGAAGAAATTAATAATAAATTCTTTTTAAAGTGACTAGACCCTACTGTGTAACGCGTTGGGAATATTTCCAGAAAAAAATTGCGAAGTTACGAAAATCGCTCGCAAAAAAGAGAATATTTTACTCTATTCGTCAACGATAGCACGCCTTGATTAAGAAACTTCAATGGCTAACTAGAAGCAATGAATAAAAAATTACTTAGATTTAGATTCATTTTATCGCATGCTTTTCCTAACGTTAAATTTTACTCGCCCGAATAGACTATTGCATTCCGGATAGGCTTCCACAAAAACTTTAGATTTCCAATTCTTTTTCATTCAATGAGTGAAATATCTGGTTATTCTGAAAACGCGACTCATCGTTCCGGTTTGTGAACCGTCATGAATGAAATGCTCCACAGCAAGAATGCAGGTTACGAGCAATCTAGGAAAGCATTTCTGTCTGTTCTTGTCTGGGTTTCTACACCAATTGCATCAAAGAGAAAGTTGTGATGTCATAGTTGGGTCTCAACCAATCGCCGCTGAAGGAAGCGCTTCCTAGCTCATCTATGAGAACAAGTAACTCTGATAAAGTATTTCACATACCGATTAGCAATCTGTGAAAAATATGAAATTACTTTACTAGGTTATCAATATCAATATCAATTTTGCAGGGTGGTACAAGCATGGATAACTGAAATAGCTCCAGCTAGTCTTAATTTCTTTTTATTTGAAAATGAATTTATATCCTTCTCTTACGATGCTTATACATTTAATGTACCAGAAATATTTTCCTCGTTCACGATAAAAATTTGCACGATAAAAATTTGTCGAGTAAAATCATAGCAGAATCAAGGCTCTACGACACTGTCTTGAAGACCAATCAGGAAGCCAGCCATCCCAGTGCTACCAACCTCAGTGACGTCTTCGTAGCATTCTGGCTCCTCCCAAAGCAGGTTCGGCCGCGGCAAGTCTGAGTCTTGTACGTGTTTATGCGAAGAAGAGTTTATTCAGTGAACAACTTCTGTGACGTGCGCACGTGGAAGTAATATTCTCAAGACCTGTGGAGGCTTAGAAGCGCGTGCTTTAACAGGGTAGGTTACCATGAAAAACCGAAGTTTAGACGGTTTTGTGAAGTGTTTTTAAATTTATTTGCATGCTGGAGTGAGTTATACCGTGGCGTTTTGAATTCGTCAAAAAGATGAGTACATTTAAGTTAAAATATTTATTTTCTTTCTAAACCAGAGAAATGTAAATATAACGCTTTAAATAACTGTAAATAAATGATGGAAATTAAATTTTACAGGTTTTAGCTCGTTCTTTCAAATCGCTGGCGGTCGTCATTTTTTAACTAAAGTGTTCACTTAATAAACAGAAATTCAATTAGACAATTTTTCTTCCTAGCGTATTGTACGATTCTAGTGTATTCGTTCAAGTCATTCACTTGTTCACATTATATTGAAAATGCACTTTCAACTTTGTACGAAGATAAAATAAACAGAAAGAGCGGCGTGCGCTCCGCTTCCCTCGTCTGAATTACGGGACCAATGGCAGACGATTATCCAAAAATCGACTTTTTTATACCAAGTAAGGGCAATGCCTCCTACATACGAGGCATCACTAAAGCTGGCTCATATTCTTAGAAATTGTCAAACAGATAGAACGGTGGATTACAGATGTTTGTTATCGAAACGAATAGCTCAATTAGTATCCATTCTTCTACTCTATTGGACGTTGGCGGGTATGGTTTGTGCAAAACACCTAATACTCTTTCATTCTACGCAAAATTTCTTTACTTCCCAATCAGAATTTCGAAAGTCTATAAAATCTACAGATTTAGATGTGTGTGTTATATGATATTGCATTGTTCTTAAAATGTTCTTTCATTAAATTATATAGTTGTAGGAAAAATAACGTTCGACGAGTGCCTCAAACTCGTGACTTTGACCGTTCGAGTTAGATTCGAAGCGTCCGCATTAATTGCACTGCTCTGCCATTGATGTGAATGTAAAGCGGCCCATAGATGATCAAGTTTATTGCCAATTTAATTGACAATAATGAATATTGACAATTTAATTGATCGTCTGTGGGCTTGATTAACGACCGTCAAATAATTGACTTAGTGGGTTAAAAAAATGTCATCAATATATTGAATCAATGATATTGACAATTAAATTGATCGCCTATGGGCCGCTTTAGCCACGGTATACAGTGGTGTAATCTTAGCTCATTATTGCTCGTCCAGAGCAGATGACGAGCCGTTTCTATTCTGCTGCGAATGCTCACAATCCGCCAATAAGAAACGCATCCTTATCCGTCATTGGAAGGATTAGGGTGGCAATTTGAGTTGGTTTTATTAAATTATTGCATACCTTATTGTGTTTTGTATTGCATTATTGCATTTTTTTATTGTACTTTGTATTGCATTATTGCATTTTTTTATTGCATTATTGATGATGTTGAATTGAGATTGTAAAATATGCTTTGAAAAAGTTTGAAATTAATTTTTGAAGTGTCTATTTCTGTCTTTTTTGATTAATTTCAATTAACTCTCTAAATGAGAATTTGAGAGAGAGTGAAGACTTTCATCTAATTTGGAAAAAATGAGCATGAGCTTGAAATTTTCAGGCTTGTACTTTTACCGACAGCTTAACAGCGATGGGTGAACTCAAGCTGCAGTTCCATATCCAATTTGTATTTAAAATCAATTGCAGTAAGCAATTCTTAAAATAGCAAACATTAACTGGATCGTGCCTGTATTTAGCTTTGGTGTTTGGTTAAGGTTTGTAAAAATATGAGACTGGAACTACTGGCCGGTCAGCAGCATTATGAAAATTCCCTCTGTGTACACCGACGGCACTCATCGCGACCAACGTGTAAATGTGATAGTTAATTAAAATTACTTTCAACATGACAGTGTGATGGAGTAGAGCAAGTGTAGTTTCCTGCTGCAGTACACCTGTTTTTACAGCACATAATTTCCGGCTGCGCGTTGTGCCGACGATGTCGAGGGAAACTAATTATCCTTATTCCAGCACTTGCCTTTGTAATGAGTATATTCCGCTTACGGGAACTGCAAAACGTAACGAGGACAATCGTAGTGGGTGAAACTCTGACTATTGAGGTGAAGTACTTGTTATGAACACTCTTGTAACTTGGTATGAGTGGTCTAGTAACTTGTTATGAATAGGTGAAACTTTGAGTTTTGAGGCTTAGTACTTGTTACGAATGGTTTTAACTCAATGAATGATTTGCTGGTAGAGGAATTGTAATTTGCCTCGAAGTAGCCGCTTTATGGTTAGTATTTCAGCTTATGGATGAAGAAAGAAAACCTCAGTAGGTTTTTTCAAAATATTGACGTCACACTGCACCTTTATGGGAAGTAGAAGTTCTCTGTGCTAAGTAGAAAATGTTTTGTGGTTGAAAATTAGGTTTGAAAGTACAATAAGCAAATGAGTAAGCACAAATTATATTAAAAAAAACACGCTCGATAGACGACAACGGAGTTTTCTGGCAATAAATACCACGGGGTCTCGAGGGTTTGAGTCTAGGAATGAGTTTGAAGGAACTTCTTTCATTTTACATGCGCGTTACATCGCGTTACCATGCCATTATTTAGTGAACCTAGGTTTGAATGAAGCTCGTTTTTTAACAAACTTTCATTTCTTCTGATTTCATTTCAGTCAACATTTCTCACTGGTTGCTATCAGCTTAATTACGGGTGGTTCTATCGAGATCGAAAAGTTGTGATAGAAAACTTAGACCTGCAAAAAAATGCGATCAAATTTACTGTTATACTTTCAACAAAAAATATTAAAATGTTGATGATGAACTGTACACCTATAACAAGTAAATAAGTTTTTTGTCCGATGTGCCATTTTTTCTGCTCGTGTTGTTTCCCGTTGAGGCGACATCGTCCTTCGGCACGTGCGCGGCGGCGGCGATTTTGCGGCGGTACGGCGGCGGCGCTGCGCTGGTCAGCCAGTGACGTGCGACCATTCCCTTAAATTGCAGACTCTGCGCGCCGTAACGGACTGCGGTTCCTGCGAAGCCGCGTAGCCCCGATCTTCTCAAATGATGATGAAGAGGCCAAGTATAATTCGACCTATTTAGGTATTTTCCATTCTTTGCTCGTATAAGCGCATGCAATGATGAGAAAGATTGGTGCGTATTGATCGGAGCTAAGCTGAGGAGAGAAATGTGACCAGTTATACATCAAGCCTTCTCGTCGATATTTTAACGTGCTACGATCCGTTAATTTCAATGGCTATTTTGTTTCCTGGCCTCGCATATTATTACGGTTTTGTATCTTGACCTTCCATAATATCACGAGGTCGTGTGTGAACTTTGAAGACGTTGTTAAAGAATTTTGTCGTTCATGGCATCGAGACCTTCGTACGGTGTTGGCTGGAAGAGGTTTTTGTCTCTTCAAATAATCTTTTGACGTTCAATGTGGATAATAAAGACACGTGTGTGTTTCCACCGTTGTGTGCGCTTGCAGTGATTAGTGGTGATGAATTTCTAAAAAAAAAACAGATACAAACTCTGATCAGTTGTACAACGATTTTTCTACTTCTGAGGAGAATTGGAAAAATTTATCGTTCTGTGAGCTGCAAATTACCGTGTTGTTTAATCCATGCATAACTTCACTGTATCTGTCCCGACCAAAATACGTTGCTTCTTGAATTGTTGAGTGAGAAGAGCTACTGTAGTTCACCTGCTCGAAACAACCCTACGAAGTTTGTCAATTGTGTTCCATAAACAAAGACGAAATTCTGACTTTTCCACACAAGATTCTCGGCTATTATCATGAAATGATACTTCTGGATCAAAAGTAGCTACCGATTTCGGAAATTGTCGCGTTGCCTACGTATCGTATGACTCATGAAGCAAAACTATATAGATCAACGTTTTTTGTACGCTGTGGCGAAAGATTAATTGTTGATGTTCACGAAAGAAGAAAGAGAGAGGAAGTGAAGGGAGTGAATGGAAGTGGATAGAAGGGGAATGCAGCAGAGGAAGCGAAAGAAAGTGGGAGAAGTGGATAAAAAAGGAAAAAGGGGAGGAAGTAGGAGGAAGTAGAAGAAAGTGAAGGAAGTGAAGGAAGTAGAAGGATGTGGAAGGAAATGGATGGAAGTGTAGGAAGTAGAAGGAGGTGGAAGTAAGTGGATGAAAGAAGAAGGAAGCGGAGGAAGTGGAGGGCGGCTGCGGCTCATCACAGAAGTGTGCCAGCGCCGCCATGGAACTTGTGTGCACGCGCGTGTGTGCGTACCGTGGTGTACACGCGCAGCTGTGTTATGTGCACACGGGCGCGTGTGTATTGTACACGTAGCTGTGTTATGTGCTTGCGTCCGTGTGTCCATGTACACGTCCAACTGTTACGTACACACATGTGCACGTAACTGCTATTATATACGTGTCCACATGTGCACGTGTATATGAGCACGTGCACTGTCACGTGCACACATGCGCGTGCCAATGAGCCTGAAACATTGTTCTCTGAGCAAAAATGTTTGTGGCGCCTCATTTTTGCCGAGAAAGCGCTCAAATAAGGTCGCCCAGAACGCTGGAGATGTTGTGTTTCTGAGAACGCAGATTTCCAATTGGCAGAGGCACTCTAGTCCGTGCTGTGTTCACGCCGAGATGCAGGCGCGTCTAATATGAAATATCCGTAGCAGTTCAGTCAGGTATCGCTCGCGGGCCAAAATAGCCCCATCGGTCAGTTGACACGACTTGGTAAGTTCACTTGATGGGTAGAGAGTTGTTTTGTTTGAGTGACTTTAGTTTTTATTCCCTGTGTTGCTTGATATAAAATGAAAATCTTTACGGTTGAATTAAGGAAATGCCAATGTGGTGTTTCTGTACAACTCAAGCGCTATTGAGTTTCTCTGTGTTATAATGATGTAATTATAACCAATAATATAATTATGAAAGTAATCTACACTGGAACTGACGAGCTTACAAATCAAAAGAAAATATTCTAACATAGAGATATTTTATTTTATCTACCCTAGAAATGTTGCCGTTCTAAAATGTACCAGCTATGTTTAAAAATATGTTAATTTGAAATGAGGTTATATGAAAACAAAGCAACTTGCTCATTAACTTTGATGAAATGAAAACTGTCGAGTAGATGGATGATTCATTATAAAAGAAACTTCAACGCTGCTTGACTAGTGATCTCTCTGGGACCCTCTCTTTCGCTGCAGTCCTCTGATGGATTTCCAGATCAGCTTTTCGTAGCCAAAACTGTCTTTTTTAATTAAAGACAACCTCTCTTATATTTCTTAAAACCACCCTCCGTTATATGTCTCAAAATGACCATCCAGCATCTGACAACGTGCTAGGTCGTCATATACTAAATGGTTGATGTTAAATGAGAAAAATCCAATCCTCAGAAATTTACCAGAAAAAATTTCAGTGTGGTAACCCTGGTCTTGTGCACTTTTCTGGTACTGTTTGTTTCTCCCGTGAGGATTTGGTGAGCTGTGGACACCGTCACTTCGAGAGAGAGAGAATACAGATTTGTGAACCCGTCGGTGTAATGAATCTTCTAGGGAAGATGTTGAAATTAAAATTTAGGGAACAGAAGATATCTTGTGCAAGTATTCTGAACTTTTATGTTTATCTTTCTGTACTTCGGTGTTCCATAATACGTTCTTTCAATTAGAAACTGGATCACTTGAAGGTGCAGGTATTTAATTCAATAGAAAGCAGAGGATTGTTCATCAATTTGTTGCCTCAAGTTTGAATCAGAGCTTGACCATGAAGACAAATTTGTAAATTTCAACAACTTATAACGAAAGCAAACGAACCTTCGAACTGAACATTATTCAGACTTGATGTCTACTTTTGTTCCTAAAGACGTGTCTCACCTCTACCCTTCACCTTTCGCGCAACCTCTTCACTCCCCTCAGGAATATGCGTGCAGGTTTCTAAGCGAGCTCTTTTTGTGCGGGAAGGAAGTTCGATCTGACTTTGAAGAAGCGTTCCTGCTTGCCGGTCTGGGTGGTGTGGTGACGTTGCAGTAACGTTTAATGCTAAGTCATGCGTGGCTCGACTCACTTTCTCGGGAGACTTCAACCACGCCTTCCTTGTCCACTGTCAACACTGCTCATCAAGCATGTCTCTTAAAACGCTTCTCCAGCTTCAAAAATCGTGGAAAAAAGCGATTCACAACGTGCAAATCATTTACTGAGTATGAAGCAGTAGATTGTAATATACTGATACACTGAAGCTCAATATTCAATTTAATTTAGAGTAAATTGAGGAAACCAATATTGAAAATAGTAAGCATTAACTGGATCATGCTTTAATTAAGCAATTACGAAAAATGACTTTGTGACTACTGCTCGGGTGCCAGCATTATGATAATCCCCTTTGTGGCCACCGGGGGCGCACGTAGCGACACGTAGCATGACTACGAGAATATACCTAACGCCTTTTTGGACGCACATGGATGAGATCTCACAGTCTTGTGACGAGCACTGCACTTTAGACAGCGGCCTAAATATACGCAAAATGGTTTCCAGCCCGGACACAACTTTTAGATTGACACCATAATTATGCACTGAAAAATTAAATACTTCTATTCTTGCCAAATTAAATAATTTCTTACGCAAATCTAGAGAGTTATTAGGTAAAAATTGTCATTTAATTTTTTCTGACATAGTTGATGGCTTCTTGTGATAATCGTGCTCACTTTAATCGTTTATTCAATATGAAATGTAATAAAATTTCTCACTTCAAACTGATAGCCATTGAAGAAGAAGTTTTTTTTGTAGGAAATACGAACTTCCAGTTCGTTCATAATATTTGTGATGGGCGATCACGTGTTCACTTCCCATACTTTTTGTTGATTATTATATCATTATTATTACTATTTTGATTTGCCAAGTACATACTTTCATTCGGTCTTTGCAGAGCTCTGGCTTTGCCGAGCTGATATCAGCTTTATCAATACTCGTGTATACTTTACTTTCAGAACTGCGTGCTTTTCTACCCGGGATAAAACAGATACCAATTGGTAAAGCAAGCAAAATTTTAACGTTAATTCATTTATTAGCCAGAATAGATCGTCGTTGATGTATAGAGACCATTGTCTCACGTATCATGGATATAATTGCATTTTGAAATTCAGTTTTTAAAATGCTTCCAATTTAAAAGATTTGTTGGTAGCCTATTTTCTTGCCCTGTCGTATGGTTCCTCCGCTTCACTTAAAAGAAAAATGTACCACTTATTAAATTTAAATTCATAGATAATGGAAGATTCGTCGTTCCATATTATCATGACCCATTCTAAACGAGGAAAGATATTTTCTAATGAGAGGGTTTCTGTTTTTCGGTGCAAATCTCACAACCTTATAGGAGCGGTGTGTTCGAGCCTCCTCGCAATGAGTGCGTGCATTAGCGGCTACCTTGCGGCTAGAGTAGTAATTTTCTAAGTAATATTCCCGCGACACCCTTTTTGCCCATGCGAGATGCACGCCATGATGGATAAGTTCAGTGGTAAACTCAGGCATTAACGAGACTTCTTACACACACACATCCCTAAGAGTCATTCTCTATGTTCCATTCGCGGTTTTCATTTGAGTTACCGTATGACGATCTTGGACGACTGGCTTGATCTGCTTTCAGAATATATTCTAAATGGGAATAAAATATTTATTGGTTAGTTAAGAGTGAGATTTAGCCTCTTCATGCCTACTACTTCATAATAACTGAGCAAAAGCGACCGACTATCCAGAACACTCATGCTGACGGAGCCAATGTTTCACGAGGCTTTAGCTAATATAAAGCTCTCATCTACAATTAATATCATGGTCGTAGGTCTGCTGTCGTCTGGCAAGCTAAAGAAATGCATCAAAACTAGGGAACGCAAAACGATTGCATTTCGTAGCCAATATTCTTTCCTCGTACAAAATAACACCCTCCTGAGTGCGAAAAAAATATCAGCGTAAATACTCCGTTATTATATTGAATTGTGTGGATTCATCCGCGTTCCCTTATCTCCATACTAAATGGTGCCTTCCTCCTTCCTCTCTTTGGATCACCTTTGCTGAGGATAGGGAGGCTTAAACTAACATCTAATCAAATCTTGTGTGCAATCGTTGTTCATTCTATCTGTACTTTGTGAACACGGTCAGGTCTCCCGTAGAAAATAAGTACCTCTGGAGATCACAAAACTCGCCCGAGGACCGTCGCAACGTTGTGTCATTTTTGCCTGCTTCCTGCCCAGAGACATTTATTCATCTGCCGCCGTCCAGCTGTAGATGCACGCCTTTCATGCGCTGTATTTAGGGTTCATGTATGCGTCGATTGTGCTAAGAACTGCGGGCTGTACGCCGCGTACTCTGCGCATTTAATGAAGCCGTGAATTTACTTGGAGTGCACTGCCTAATTGACGAAGTGATTTTGAAAGAATGATAATGACGTCTAACTCCTTGGTTCGCGATTTTTTCATTGCCAGAGGGATATGGAATATAAATTAATAAATTTATCTAACCAAGCTTTCGGCTGTATCTTCTTATTTTCAGCAACGTTTTTGAGGGAGAACATACTCGTAGTTGGAGCTAAATTTTTGAGTACTTAGTATCTAGCTATTTTTATCCGAGACGCGTCTCAATATACTTATGCTCAATCAAAGCAGTTTCTCCGTTATGTTTCTCCTATTTTCTTCTTTGCGGTTCCTTGCACAAATTAAACATGCTTAAGTGTATCTGTTTCCAGATAAAAAAAGTTATACTAATCAATTTCTTTTTTAATCATGAATTTGCCTACATCATGTATTATTCTTGAATATGGCGTATGAATTTTGTATTGGTCTCCGAAATCCAATTCAGTTTCATAAAAACAAAACAACGCAGCGAAAATTTTTATTTTCGACGCATCGCATTGCTTTCACAAAGATATGTTGGCGTAATAATTCCACCCTCACATCTCCCTGTTAATTCCACCCTCACATCTCCCTGTTAATTCCACCCTCACATCTCCCTGTCAATTCCACCCTCACATCTCCCTGTTAATTCCACCCTCACATCTCCCTGTCAATTCCACCCCCACATCTCCCTGTTAATTCCACCCTCACATCTCCCTGTTAATTCCACCCTCACATCTCCCTGTCAATTCCACCCTCACATCTCCCTGTTAATTCCACCCTCACATCTCCCTGTTAATTCCGCCCTCACATCTCCCTGTTAATTCCACCCTCACATCTCCCTGTTAATTCCACCCTCACATCTCCCTGTCAATTCCACCCTCACATCTCCCTGTCAATTCCACCCTCACATCTCCCTGTTAATTCCGCCCTCACATCTCCCTGTTAATTCCGCCCTCACATCTCCCTGTTAATTCCACCCCCACATCTCCCTGTTAATTCCACCCCCACATCTCCCTGTTAATTCCACCCTCACATCTCCCTGTCAATTCCTCCCTCACATCTCCCTGTCAATTCCACCCTCACATCTCCCTGTTAATTCCACTCTCACATCTCCCTGTTAATTCCACCCCCACATCTCCCTGTTAATTCCACCCCCACATCTCCCTGTCAATTCCACCCTCACATCTCCCTGTCAATTCCACCCTCACATCTCCCTGTCAATTCCACCCTCACATCTCCCTGTCAATTCCACCCTCACATCTCCCTGTCAATTCCACCCTCACATCTCCCTGTCAATTCCACCCTCACATCTCCCTGTCAATTCCACCCTCACATCTCCCTGTTAATTCCACCCTCACATCTCCCTGTCAATTCCACCCTCACATCTCCCTGTCAATTCCACCCTCACATCTCCCTGTTAATTCCACCCTCACATCTCCCTGTCAATTCCACCCTCACATCTCCCTGTTAATTCCACCCTCACATCTCCCTGTTAATTCCGCCCCCACATCTCCCTGTTAATTCCACTCTCACATCTCCCTGTTAATTCCATTCTCACATCTCCCTGTTAATTCCACCCTCACATCTCCCTGTTAATTCCACTCTCACATCTCCCTGTTAATTCCGCCCTCACATCTCCCTGTTAATTCCACCCTCACATCTCCCTGTTAATTCCACCCTCACATCTCCCTGTTAATTCCACTCTCACATCTCCCTGTTAATTCCACTCTCACATCTCCCTGTTAATTCCACTCTCACATCTCCCTGTTAATTCCGCCCCCACATCTCCCTGTCAATTCCACTCTCACATCTCCCTGTTAATTCCACCCTCACATCTCCCTGTTAATTCCACCCTCACATCTCCCTGTTAATTCCGCCCCCACATCTCCCTGTTAATTCCACTCTCACATCTCCCTGTTAATTCCGCCCCCACATCTCCCTGTTAATTCCACCCTCACATCTCCCTGTTAATTCCGCCCCCACCTTTCCCTGTTAATTCCACCCTCACATCTCCCTGTTAATTCCACCCTCACATCTCCCTGTCAATTCCACCCTCACATCTCCCTGTTAATTCCGCCCCCACATCTCCCTGTTAATTCCACCCTCACATCTCCCTGTTAATTCCACCCTCACATCTCCCTGTTAATTCCACCCTCACATCTCCCTGTTAATTCCCCCCTCACATCTCCCTGTTAATTCCACCCTCACATCTCCCTGTTAATTCCACCCTCACATCTCCCTGTTAATTCCGCCCCCACATCTCCCTGTTAATTCCACCCTCACATCTCCCTGTTAATTCCACCCTCACATCTCCCTGTTAATTCCACCCTCACATCTCCCTGTTAATTCCGCCCCCACATCTCCCTGTTAATTCCACTCTCACATCTCCCTGTTAATTCCACCCCCACATCTCCCTGTTAATTCCACCCTCACATCTTCCTGTTAATTCCACCCTCACATCTCCCTGTTAATTCCGCCCTCACATCTCCCTGTTAATTCCACCCTCACATCTCCCTGTCAATTCCGCCCTCACATCTCCCTGTTAATTCCACCCTCACATCTCCCTGTTAATTCCACCCTCACATCTCCCTGTTAATTCCACCCTCACATCTCCCTGTTAATTCCGCCCCCACATCTCCCAGTTAATTCCACCCTCACATCTCCCTGTTAATTCCACCCTCACATCTCCCTGTTAATTCCACTCTCACATCTCCCTGTTAATTCCACCCTCACATCTCCCTGTTAATTCCACCCTCACATCTCCCTGTTAATTCCACCCTCACATCTCCCTGTTAATTCCGCCCCCACATCTCCCTGTTAATTCCACTCTCACATCTCCCTGTTAATTCCACCCTCACATCTCCCTGTTAATTCCGCCCTCACATCTCCCTGTTAATTCCACCCTCACATCTCCCTGTTAATTCCACCCTCACATCTCCCTGTTAATTCCACCCTCACATCTCCCTGTTAATTCCACCCTCACATCTCCCTGTTAATTCCGCCCTCACATCTCCCTGTTAATTCCACCCTCACATCTCCCTGTCAATTCCACCCTCACATCTCCCTGTTAATTCCACCCTCACATCTCCCTGTTAATTCCACCCTCACATCTCCCTGTCAATTCCACCCTCACATCTCCCTGTTAATTCTACCCTCACATCTCCCTGTGAATTTCACCCTCACATCTCCCTGCATGTCTATTCCACCCTCACATCTCCCTGCATGTCTATTCCACCCTCACATCTCCCTGCATGTCTATTCCACCCTCACAAGCTCCTGTCTATTCCACCCTCACATCTCCCTGTTCTCACGATGAATACCAGTGGTATACGGAAGCTTTGTATCAGTTTTAGCATCCAGTGACATCAAAGAGGCCCGCTGAATTCTATAAGCACTCATAAGATATTACCTGAAGTTCTCTACTTTCTTTTACAGATACTAGACATGGTTATTGCGGTTAGCGAGTAGTTCTTTTGTTCATGGCTTAGAAAGTCACAGAAAATTTGCGTGGAATACCCATAGAAAAGTAAATATTATCCTAAAATTTCACCTCGACTGAATACGCACAAAAATTCGTTTAATCATAATTCCTCGTTTTGAAGTGTCGTGACGTGCAAATGCCACAAAATTAACGTGTTAGCACAACACAATATAATACAACTGTATTCGCTCAGCGGCGCGCTGCCACGCATTTCAGATACCACGAATAGCGCAAAAAGTGGGCCATAAATTCCAAATTGATCTATGAGCTCGAGGAGCTTGGGTTAGGAAATTTATTTTGCGCATGATGGTTTGCAGGTCAACTTTCCAGTCGCCAAGAAAGTAAAATTTTCAGATGTGTGGCATGGAGACCCGCAAACAGTGCCTTACGTTCAAATTTTTTGTGGGAAATCAATGGGGTTGCGCGAACTCTGCGGCTGAAAAACACACAGGCAGTGGAACAGCATAGTCCAAACGTTTTTCAATGTAGGTTATTGGTATAGTTGAGTTAAAATATAGGTAACTCCAACAGCTTTCCAAGATCTATGCTAAGAGGCGGCGACTCATCGTGGCCTGGAGCAGTGCTCCAAACTACATCTCAGGAATCTCAGGAATCTCAGGTTAAACCGTGAAATAAAAATTCCGAGTTTATGTGCCAATTCTATCGATTTTTTGTTCCGCTACTACTTGAGTTTCTTTATTCATGGCGAGGGACGCAGCCAGACGTATTAAGGTTCTTCAGAGCCCTAAATGAGAGCAGCAGGTACACCTTCTAAGTTTTTATGTCAGAGAGGCCCAAAAACTAGAGCCTAGAAACCGGTTAAGCTGGAAACTACGTAACACCAATATGCTGCTGAGCTAAATGCCCTCTCTAATTTCTAGATATTACAGCATCGCTCCTCGTAACGTACCAAGGAGCAGGACAGAATACTCTATACCGGTTGACTTCTGTTTTGAGTTTGCCAATGGAATAGTGTCAACTTGAGTAGCTGATCAAAAGTTTGTACGTGCGGGTTGCTTATTAGTTGGCAAAACGTTTTAGGAATCCTTCTCTATTTGAATTTACGTCACAAAGTCATACTTTTTTAACTACAAGCGATGACCATTTTCAGGGTACGGCGTTCAGATATTTAGTGTACAAATGGACGTGTAATACGAATTTGAATTTAAGATACTGAGTCTTGAAAGCATGGAGGACTGCTGGTGCAAGAAAGGTCCCCGTTGTGTAGTGATCATCGTCCCAGAAAATAAATTCACAATCCTGACCTACTCTAAACTCTGTCGCCTGTTTAAATAACATAAATACGGCTCGTCTTCAGAGAGATTTGATTGAAAGGTTCACGTATGTCTCATATTGATTAATCGCTAAACTACTTGTACAGATGCTGCGTCCAAAACTGTCCTTTAGCCCCAGAAGGGCACAAAACAGTAGCTAGTTTTTACGCTACGTTCCAATATAATATCCATCATAAAATGACTAGCATCCATGAGATTTGAATAACAGCTCCGTAACTTTCAAGTAGTGTTTTGTGAGTTACTCTGTATATTAATAGCAATGAAGGTACTCGATTTATTCCTCTGAAATTTATATGTTGATCCACCGTTCGCTGTCTCTGGTAACATCCATGCCGTACGCGCTGCTTTTATTTTCAGATATTTCTATCACGTCCTATTTTCAATTCCAAAGCCTCACTTCGTTTCGATGTTCAAATCCAAAGCGCTACTTAAGTTATTTGTTAACAGCCACTCTCTAATGAAGCTGAAATCAACGTCATTCCCCTTAGTACACCTCGCCGTAAAGTATACAACATTCCCAGCTTTTTCGCCTTCGCATCTATAATTTTAACCGTAGGATCTTTACTTGTACGGCTCAAATCACAGATGCCCCGGCGAAAAAGTTACACTGGGTTTAGGTTTACGTTGACAACCCCAAGCCGAGGCGAAAAACTCAGTGGTTGAGTTTTTGCGGCGGCTCGTGAAAGCAGTGGTCATGAGGTCTGTTAGCCGCATGGGTCCCTCTGGAGCAAATGAGGTGATCAGCTGCGTTCTAATTAAACGCATCACAGGTATAGAACGAGGGAAATGCAGCGACTTTTGGTTGAGCTTTTAATGCTTGTGTTTGGTTTATAACAGCCTCATATCAAATAATATTTATTGTTTAATATATGATTGGTTAGCGTTGTACCTGGATACAGACCTGATTTTACGAAGCAAGTATCAAATTTTGAAAAAAACATTAATTTTAAAAGTTATTATGAGTTACTCAGCGCTTGTCGGTCGTAGTAGAAAAAACTAATGGGTAATCTAATTTCTTGAGGCTGTTCTTTATGTCTGCGTAATGACACATTTTGATACGTCGTTGCAAGGATCACTTTTCTGACCATCGTGAGTTCTTGGGTATTTTTGTATTTCTTTGCACCCCAAGTGCAGAAATCTACGTGAGCTCATTATTTTTGCATTCTTCGGGCAAGCTTTAAATGGTAATGTGAATCTATTTTTAGAGCACTTAAGCTCTAGCGTGTAGCCACTTGAAATGCACTCTCGCTTAATATGGATAATATGAAAAAAGAGGAAAGCTTAAGACAAATACTAAAATATGAATAGCAAATTTTAAATTATTGTGCCCGACTTGTGCTGTAAACCCACCATTTGTCAGCCACTACTAGCGTCAATTAATGTAGCCCACATCTACGACCAAATATGTGACCAGAGAGCTTATCAAACCTGTCAATATCGAAACAACATTAGGCTCGTGCTACCTCGGCGTGAGGGGCCTTCAGATCAAATCAGAAGGCCTAGGTTGTGCTCGGAGTGCCTTCCTCCACAGCGAGTACTGCACAGTTTCTGAAGAGAAAGCAACCTAAAGGCCACGACGGGGGTCAGTGTGCCGGGGTTTTGAGGTTTGTATGAGTGATCCAGCACGTCTTCGGACGTGGTGAGACTATCAGAGTGTAGTATCTACCTCTTATTGCTCTGCTACAGTCTAATTAATTTAGTTTTCTGACGCTAGCTAGCTCAGAGTGCGCTATCTTCCTGTTTTGCTCTGCAACAGTCTAATTCATTCAGTTTTCTGACGCTAGCTAGCTCAGAGTGCACTATCTACTTGTTTTGATCTGCAACAGTCTAATTCATTAAGTTTTCTGACGCGAGCTAGCTTTGCGTGAGTGGAAGAATTCTTCTGAAGGTGGGCTCAGTCGTGTACATAGTAATTTCAATGTTGCATGTGACTATTTTATAGTGTTGCGCTGCACGCCGGACACGTTCTGCTAACCAATAATTATGGTCAGCAATGTGTTGTTTTATTAATATGTTAACAATTATATGGTTGTTGTGTTGTAGAATAATTGTTGACCATATAACGCTGTGATGCTTCCGTTAAATGAAGGGATGCTGGGGACTTCCTCCTCAGCGCAATGCACTCAGGTTTGATCATCTAGCCAGACTATTAAGATGGAAATGGTTGCTTTTCATTCACCTGCTCAAGTTAAACTCCGGTGACGTCATTGACTGTTCTTTATTCTCTCGATAATATTTGCTTTTTGATAAACCCGGACGAAATTTTTTGTTTGGGCTTGTTCTGTGAGTATTATTTATTTAATGGTTACTTTCTTTTTCCCAGATCGGCATCCAGCACGATGCGCCTGCTGGGCCTACTGACTTGCTTCTCGTTGCTCATGCATGTAAGTAGCAAACCTATGAAATAATTTGCTTCTGACGAAAACATATTCTTTTACCTTTAAGGATGAAAATGGGCGACGCTATATGCGTGCGTTGTATCTCAATTTGTTAAATAAATATGGTAGCGACCTAAGCACTTTGAAAAAAAAACAGGGCAATTATAAAATATTCATCCTCCAGAAACAAAATTACATTTATTTCTTATTACAGCTATCACTTCCTAATATACCCAATCAAAGATCACCATCATGTAACACAGCGAGGAAGTGTAGAACTCTCTTCTAAATTTACAAAATAGAGGTTATAGATCGGACGGCGCGAAATTATTTATTTTGTTTGAGATAGGATAATTTGTTCATTATGGTAATCTTATCTTTGATTTACAAGCAAATCTCCTGGCCATGAAACGGTAAGCTTGGAAAAACGAACACAGAGAGGAAACGTTTAAATACAGAGATAACTCTGCTAAAGCATTCATAACTAAAATCGATGACCTTTTTAAAGTTATTCATTAGCAGGTGGTTCACGGTATGATTTGAATCCATTTGTTATAAATAACCAAACGAAAAGCAGAATCATCGAAGCTTTGTTCAATTTAAGAGCTGTTGGCAACACTTATCACACGTTTATCGATGGCAGCTGCATTTTCTATGCCCGTGTCGCGTGCACTTTTTGGCTTACATTCTTCCTTCGTTGCAAATTGGAGGCTCTTGACACTAATAAGTAAGGTTTGTTTGTGGAGTGCAACCTTCATTGATGACGGTCCCATTAGAGAGGAATGGAAGCTTGTGTTTCTTGGAGTTATTGTTTCCAGTGGGGCTTCCAGGCCAAGCACAGTGAAACAATACTCGCTCTGACCTGCTCACGACCCAAAACCAACGGAAGCATAGGCTGCGCGCCATCATTTCTGTGGGACCATGACCCATATTCTGCGCAGCCAGCCTCTTTTCGGCTGTGCACCAGAGATTACGCTTGCACTAATGTTGCGTGCTTTTCTGGTCTTCTTTAAGCACTAATCAAGTGCTGAAGTTCTCAACCGCTCTGGTTTTCTTTGCGCATCAAGCTGGTGCTGACGTTCTCTATCTTTCTGTCCTTCTTTGCGCATTAAGTTGGTGTTGATTTTGCTTAACTTTCTGGTCTTCTTCACGTATTAGGTTATCGCTAGTTTTGCTTACCTTTCTGGCCTTCTTTACGCTGCGAGCTGTCTCTAATTTTGCCTATCTTTCTGGCTTCATTTAAACACCAAGCTAGCGCTAATGTTGCTCAAACCTTTCTGCTTTTTTTCGCGCACCGATTAAGCTGTTGGTAATGTCGACTATATTTTTTAAACGAACATGCTTCAAGAAGTTGATGTTGATAAAGTGCCTTCGTATCTCTGCTGCAATCTAAAACTACATTTTTGTTAGCTCAATTTTTTTGCACTAATTACTTAATAAGCGTTAGATGGTTGCCTTCCTATTTTGCAGTCACGTGTGCACAAACTACTAGTGACATTGCTTTCATTTCTTGCTTTCATAGTTATTTCTTGCATTTTCATTCACTAATTCTTCATACGTTAAGAACTTCCTCAAAACCTTGCATTAATTATTTCCAGTGACATAGTCATTGCCATGAATTTGAGTCGTAGTACTTATTAATAACAATTAATTTTTTGAAAATTAACTCTTCATTTGAAATTTTCAAGGCCTATTATCATTTTCTTTACGATGAATAGTCACGTGGTGCAGCTGACAACGAAGCTCACAGCCACAAAACTCCCTGCAAGCGGAATGTAATTTGCTCCAGACTGCACCACACGATAACCTCCCTCAACTTCTGCAGATGCCGTAGGATTTCCTGGTTAGCCTAATGACTCTCTTTCTTTTCCTACCTAGATTTGATGTAGATCAAAACCTTCGCCCTCTATCAAATTAATGAATTTCTCAGTGGCACAATACAGGCACAGTTCTCACACCTGCGATAACCAAATGCTACTTATGATTGTAATTTCTCCAAGTTGAGCTCCTGTATCGTGAACTCGCTTCTCCATGCATCTTTGTTCACTCGCTCGTTCCTGTGATATCACTCTCTCTGAGCGCATTGTTCCGGGTACTTGCGTCATCTAAACAGAACAAATACGCCAGAGAAACGGAAGACTAGGGCGGTCGTAAACCTATAGACGGGCGACGTCATTCATCGCAGCTTTCTCAGGCAGTCGTGCGTGGTTTAAAACCCTGACCTTGTCCGTCTTTTCCCGGATACACATTGAACCTCGCGACGGAACAGAGCGATTTGATTCATCGCGCTGCTGTTGTGTGAGATTTCAGTGATGAGGATATTCGGCCGGGAGACGTGAGCATGGAAAATAGAGGTGTCTTCTTTATGGAAAAGTTTGTAGAAGGCAGTCGTTAAAACTAGTTCGCACTCGTGAACACTTCAATTTGTTTGCTTTACGAGAACACATTTCCACTCAAATGATTGCAATGATGTGTGTGTGCTCTCACTTAGGATCCTGCGCACTGTGTATGCATTTTTAATGAGTTAAATTTAAATCTTAGATGCTCCATTCGTCTTGAAAATTATAGATTCTCTTTCGCCTTGTCTTTTGTATTTATAGTAGAGGGCTTTGCTTTCCTTGCTGCTGGTGAATAAGGAATGAAAGATAACTTCAAATACTATGGGATCTCTTGTGGAATACGCTTTTGAATTATGAATGTTTTCTTTCAATGACTTCAATGAATTGTTTTATTTCTTCAAACAACGAACCGAGATTAATGCATCACGTTGCTCACTATAATTCTACCTGATTTTACATACACCCAAAAATGCGAGTTAACGAAGTGTTGCATGGCAAAAAAATTTGTTTTCATTCATCAAAGCTGATCCGAGCTGATCCTATTAAGGAAATTTGTGCATCTCGGCTATGGATTTTTCTTGCTCTATAATTTACTTTTTTGTTCATGTTGGAGCCCTAAGGAAGACAAAGAATAAAAGTCACCGACTAACACAAAAATTGCGTTACAAGATTGTTCCCTTAAATATTTTGACGAGTCTGACACAAGACACACGTCTGATGTGCGATATGAAAATTTGACGAGAAATGCACATGGACTTTCATCAACCGAGCGGCACGAGCTGCGGTTCCGCTGTAAACTTTGCAGGGTTCTGAAATATAGCTTTGCTTTCTGGCGCGCTGTGTTCCGACCTACATACGCGTTGTGGGGCCGCTGCTGGGCTAGTGCTGGTGGAGGCCTGCTTATTTCTGGTGAATGTGCTACACCGGCCCACTGAGTGGCCGAACTCTGCTCCAGCCCACTGAGTGACCGAACTCTGCTCCGGCCCACTCATGTGAGGCAGATGTGCTGCACTCTGTGTGACCGAACTCGGCTCCGGCCCACTCGTGAGAGGCAGATGTGCTGCACTCTGAGTGACCGAACTCTGCTCTGGCCCACTCATGGGAGGCTGACGTTACAAAGTGTCTTACGTCGCAAAGAAATTAAGAGACATGCATTGCTGTGATTTTTAAGAGTGGACGAGTTTGCTAAATTCTATTATCTTTTATACCTGACTTTATTTGACGCGTTACATTAAGTAAATCCTGTCGAAGATGAAACCGTTGCTCATAGTTTTACGATCGCATTACACTCTGAAGTGATCATGCTATCGATTCATAAGTTAGCTGTATTGTGTCCATTACCACAGAGGAGGCGAGTTTTTCACAAATAAGAACGTATGCATACCCCGATATTTTCCCCCAAAATAGAGAACATTCCATAGACATCATGGTTTGTAATTGGTTTTCTGAGAGCTTTAATGATGTTTTAAACCTGGCGAAGGTAACTATACACCACACCGAACACAATGGACATATAAGAATGGCTGGCAACCGCGGTGTAAAAGCGACAACATACAATAATAATAATAATAACAGGTTTAAGCTGGCCAGAGCCACGCTGCAACGGCGTTTATCTGCATGGAAACATTTGAACAGCCACGATGCGTTGCCCACTTGCCTCTGTTAGAGACGAAGAAGTATGCTAATTAGTGTTGTGTTTATGTTTGCACTTGGTTGCTTTCGGAGTTTGTTCTTAGGACCTTTATGGTAAGAAATATTGAATTCCAATGGGTTGTAATGCATTTCCTATATCATTTTTTTTAATGAAAGGTTTTTCTTCCATTTTCTTTTGAGCAGCGGTTGTGGACAAGGTTGCCAAATTGACTCTATTTCACTCCAAAAAAAGCATCCATCAACTATAATTAGATGAAATTTGATGATTTTGGCGATTTTTAAGACCAATCTTACATTCCTGGTTAGTTTTTATTAAAGATTTCTCTCCAATACCTGCGCATTAATTACGCTCCAATGGCGCCGCAGCTGTGGTGAACGCCATCGTCAGTGTGCCACTTTGCCTGAGACCGTGTGGGTGTTGCTCTATATATGCATACCTGCTGGTGAGAAACTTATAAACCTTACTTCTAAATGAGCGGTATACAACTATTGTATCCATGAGAGTTAGCGCTCCCAGGAGAAAAATGGGAGGTCCCGAGCTGAGAGCTAGGTAGGCCTTCTTTTTGTTGAAATAAAATGTTTTTGTTATGTTAAGGACCATATTTTTTGCGGTTCACTGCTGTCCTGTTTTTTGAGCATCTACTACTTTCTTATTCAACTTTAATCTTGTTTCATGAACTTCTTTCTCAACTTACTGTTTCTATGCGCCTTGCGCATAGATTCCACGTTCCCATAAATCCACACTAAATGGTACGCCAGTTTGAAATCCATGCATTCTTTTTGCGCCACCTTTTACCTGCTGGTGAGGAAATTATCAACCTTGCTTCAAAATGAGCTTTATTACAGGCCGGCGCTCATGCGAGTACTTATTTACAAAGTAGCATAGCTGCAGGCTATTTTTTGCTTTTAATTTTGCTGCTGAAAGCAACCTGATCCGAATACTTTTCGTACATTCTTCATTTACCTTTGTTCTCTTGAGCGATATGTGGGGCAATCTGACACGTAATAAACTGAGCCAAATAAGTTACAATATTAGCAGCTACATCGAACTTTCAGCCGCCTTTATACACAAGATTTAAACGGAACATGGCGTGTAAACATCCATTTGCCGATGAATTTTTGATACGCCAAGTTATAACAAACGTAATAGCAAATAAACGTAAAGAACTTATATTTTATTCATTCAGCCAAGCAGTCCTTCTCGCCGCAACATGTACATAGTCTAAGTTAATTAAATTTGTAAATATAACAGTATAAGAACTAATTTAATTTGTGCTAAGAGTTATCTAATTCCTATATATATAGATATATATATATATACACGTAGTATTAAAGATATATCAGCAATGTCATACGCATGCTCTTACACATTTTGAGTTTGTGTTTTCTTACGATATCGATCCCTCCACATTTTTTCCACTCGCATATTTTT
This sequence comes from Morinoia aosen, assembly GCA_030386875.1. Taxonomy (NCBI): domain Eukaryota; kingdom Metazoa; phylum Arthropoda; class Malacostraca; order Amphipoda; family Talitridae; genus Morinoia; species Morinoia aosen. Next base: position 48,264,960 of record CM059568.1, read on the forward strand.
TCCCCTAGCGTATTTTTCTCACTCGGGTATTTTTCTCACTCGCGTATTTTTCTCACTCGGGTATTTTTCTCACTCGCGTATTTTTCTCACTCGCGTATTTTTCTCACTCGGGTATTTTTCTCACTCGGGTATTTTTCTCACTCGCGTATTTTTCTCACTCGGGTATTTTTCTCACTCGGGTATTTTTCTCACTCGCGTATTTTTCTCACTCGGGTATTTTTCTCACTCGGGTATTTTTCTCACTCGCGTATTTTTTCTCACTCGCGTATTTTTCTCACTCGGGTATTTTTCTCAGTCGCGTATTTTTCTCACTCGGGTATTTTTCTCACTCGGGTATTTTTCTCACTCGCGTATTTTTCTCACTCGCGTATTTTTCTCACTCGGGTATTTTTCTCAGTCGCGTATTTTTCTAACTCGCGTATTTTTCTCACTCGGGTATTTTTCTCACTCGCGTATTTTTCTCACTCGGGTATTTTTCTCACTCGCGTATTTTTCTCACTCGGGTATTTTTCTCACTCGGGTATTTTTCTCACTCGCGTATTTTTCTCACTCGGGTATTTTTCTCAGTCGCGTATTTTTCTCCCTCGCGTATTTTTCTCAGTCGCGTATTTTTCTAACTCGCGTATTTTTCTCACTCGCGTATTTTTCTCACTCGCGTATTTTTCTAACTCGCGTATTTTTCTAACTCGCGTATTTTTCTCACTCGCGTTTTTTCTCACTCGCGTATTTTTCTCACCCGCGTATTTTTCCCCTTCGCGCATTTTTCAAACTGTTGCTCACGTAAGAAGAAGATAACTAGTGAGGCACAGCTAGTGCAGCACACGCCAGCGTAGCTACGTGATGCGGGCACCCGACGCACGTGACGCGAGTCTGCGCATGTTGACATGATCACGCCAGTAACGGTCAGGCGCTGTGCTGCCGCGTTGTGCCGGGTGGGTCACGTGGTGGACTGCGCCAAGTTGTGTTGTGTTCGCATGTTGTGTATGCTATTTTACTTTAATAACAACATAACGCTAAGTTATCTTGTTGCATTGACATGTTCTATAAGTTATGTTGTTGTATCGACATGTAGTACAACTTATGTTTTGTTATTAACAACAACGTGACACTAAGTTATGTTGTTGTATTGACATGATGTATAAATTATGATATGTTATTAGCAACATCATGACGCTAAGTTATGGTGTTGTATGGACATGTTGTTTAAGTTATGTTATTAACAACGTAACGCTAAATTATAATGTTAAATGAACATGTTGTATAAGATGTGTTAAGTTATATTATTAACAACAACAAAACGCTAAGCTATGATGTTGTATAACATGTTGTATTAACATGTCAAATTTTGTGTGCTGATGAGAACACAATCACCAAAAATGACCAGTTTTGCCGCAATAGAAGTCAATAATGTCCTCTTATATAATAACAGCAATTAGGGCTCCTTGAGTCCAGCGCTTGTGCAGCACGCATCAAACGCGCGGTCAAATTTCCAAGAGCGATGGTAGCTAACTTAACTAACGCTTTAATAAAGTTATAGCTCATAAATTGAGCTCAAATTCATAAGGTTATAGAGAGCGCGAGTATATTCATGTCAATTTATCTGTGTCTTGGAAATAGAATCATCAACTTTTGAATATTGCAGAGACGAGCTTGAAAATATTTTAGGTTACTCGCGCCATTCAGACTTTGCACTCCGCTTATCAGTCCATGATCGCACAACACGCAACCAACTTCTGAAAAAGACATTAAATGAGTTCAAATTAAAAACTGATTGGAATGGAAGTTGCTCACAGATTTTGCCTGATTTTCACGTACATTTTGAAGCGATATAATTAACAGCACTTCATGTCAATGAAATTTGAGACTGACGGCATATGATGGGCCGAAAAAGCCTTGATTTATTGTTACTGGGAATCGGGAAATTTTACGTAATGTTCGCCTTTACAGCGCAAATGCGTGTTACTGATACTGGAAAATCATTGGTTGTACATCAACGTCATACAATCGGTCAATAATAGTATAAGAACCAACCCAAAACATATCTCACGTTAACTTATCTCAAAGTTATGCATATGGATAGCAGAGTCAGATGATTTTTTTCAACTGAACACAGTATCAATTGTTTATATTTCGCCGTGGACTCTCAATCAATGAATTTTAAATCAAAACAAGAGTAGCGTTGGCTTACTTTCTCGCCAGATAACAGAAGCAGTTCGAGTAAATAGAGCACCGTAGAAAGCATTCGTACGAGACCAGAATACATGATGCTCATGATGAAGTGCGGCGCCGTAGACCTCATTGCATTACGGCAGAGTTGATGGACGGTCGTGCGGAGGAGAGGCCTCGTCGAAAAAATCTTACCTGAGTTCATGCTTTCTAATTTTTTGCCTAGTAAGAGCCACGTGAGGTGAAACCATCATTTAGTAGGCCTTTGTTTCTCTTTCCGTTGGTTTCTTCTTTACCCCGTTTGTAAGGCTAAATCTATTAACCTTAATCTATTCCAGTTTTGCGAAATCCAGTATGAGTGACTCTTGAGTCCTGGCTGTGCGATAAATCCGAACAGAAGCAAAGAACCCTGTGGTACGCCTGATTCTCAACGAGAGCTTTGCACAGTCCTGTTATTGTTATGAACCTTATATGTATTTCTCAGTGAAATTCATTGCGATTTTTGTTCTCATGCACCGAAGTTGAATGTAAGCTTTTACTAAAGATTGCGTCTGAGGAGAAAGATTAATTGAGGCTACACAAACGTCTTTGTTTACCCGCATTGATCTTTCTGAGACCCATTAAGCTATTCAACATTGAGCATTTATCCTTTTTTTAAAATCTTAATAAATTAAAATCTTTTTTTACTGCGGTTCAAATTTATGGGATGATTCACTATGGAAGGAAACTAACCCAACGTCATTTATTAGAATGTGCTCTTTAGATTTGGCTCTTTTGATATAATAGTATGTACTTTCTAAAGTATCTAATTCTGTATACCCATAAATTGATTACGCTAGAACGACCAGACAAGTTGTACTAGGTTAATTATATTTGCATATCAGAAAATACTATTTTTAAATGATGCCGCTAAATTCATCACGTCCCACAAAATTAAATGAGTCCCACAAAATTAAATTTAAAATATTTTTAAATGATGCCGCTAAATTTATTAGGTCCCACAAAAAAATTATTTTAAACTGTGTCCTTCGTAATCGCCTTAAAAACAATATTGTAGATGCATCAATTGTGGGAAATAAATTGTCTACATTGTTTGCCCTATGATCATATTCATTATTTCACCATCGCAGATCTGATCGCAAGACAATCTGAGCAGTGATTAACAATAGTGATTCATCAGCTCGAAACAAGATTAAAACTGGACCACCAGTGGAGAAAATGATTGAGAAAATGGCTAGATAATGAATACCAACGCATTCATGTTAATATTCCTTCACAACCTCTAAGCTTTAATGTTCTCTTGCTTCAAATTCATCAGCCGGTACAGTTCAAACTATTGTATGACAACACTGTTTCAACAAAGGTCTCGCAGAATTCTTGAATAGTGCGCGTTAGTGACAGCTGGTCCTACAAGCTGTTGGCCAGCGCCAGCTACGTCTTCTTTGGCCGACTAAAAACGTAGATCCATGGGTGAAACCATCGTTTAGCATACGCATGTTTCTGTTCCCGAGGGTTACTTCTCTGCCCTTTTTCAGGCTCGTTCACGTAAGTCTTACATTAGAGTAGACTGATCTTTTCGCGATAAGCCCTGTCACTAATGCAACACTTGAGTTCATTCACTTGTAACTTTCGAAATAATGCACCTATCGACTTCAAATTACTCACAAACGAAAGACAGAAACTTTTTTTCTTTCCGAAGCGTAAACAGAATCGTTTCCGTACCGTCTACGGTACGGAAAAAAGGTTCTCTGTAAGCTACATAAATTTCTCGACATACTTATCCGACTCGCGATCCGTCATAACACATAAGTTCACCCACTTGTGACTTTCAAAATAATGCACCTATCGACTTCAAATTACTCTCAAACTAGATAATGTTTTCATCTTTCGTTTGAGAGTAATTTGAAGCCGATAGGTGCATTATTTCGAAAGTTACAAGCGGGTAAACATATGTGTTGCATTAGTGGCGGGACTTATCTGGAAAAGATCCAAGTAGACCAGTATAATTGATGGTTAAGAGTTTAAATAAATAAGGAAAATGGATTGGAACTAGGACGAGACTTTCAGAATTCCTTGACCTGTTACACTCTAATACGGGGTTTGGTTAGAAGAGGGTTGTGATCCCCCTCAGGGGATACAACTATGGTGTCTATTGGAATTGGAGCTCCCAGGGAGAAAAAGTAAGGTCCCGAGCTGAAAGTTGGATGTGCGTTCTCTTTATTGAAGTAGAGTAAGTCGTTTGTTTTGTTGAGGATCATTTTTGTTCGGTTCACTGCCGTCCTGTTTTTCAGCACCTGCTACTTTTTTTTCAACTTTTGTCGTGTTTTACAAGGTTTTTTCTCATTTTACGGTTTCTATACACAAGGGATCTCTTTTGGGGGAACATCCCTTGTGCATAGATTCCGCGTATCCGCCAAACTCCATACTAAATGGTGGCTTGATCCTTTTTCTCTTTGGAACGCCTTTGTTGCAGTTAGTGAGGCTAAAACTAACTTATTTAATCTAACAGTGGTACCAAATTAATTTCTCACCGACCAAAATTGTAAATATTTATTCTTTTCAAGTGAATTTCAAAATAACTCAGTCTCTGACAGATTAGTGTCGTTCCCAAGACAGAACGTTTTTTGTGTTCAAAAATTCGTTTAAAAAAAATGTGTTTAAGAATTTTGGCTTCCCTAAAAAACAGGTCAGGTTACCCCGGGCTGCAACAAAAAAAATGCTGCTTCAATCAACGAAGCTTTTCCGTCATGCCCCACTGGGTTCTTGAAATGTTAAATGAGCCGAGCCCATGAGGCTCATGAAACATGAGACTCCGAGCACTTATATTTTTGCTAGAAGGTCACATTTTCTAACAGATATATCATTATTGATAGCTCCTTTATAATAATCGGGTTCTCAAAATGGTTTTTCAGCTTCCTAACCTAAAAAGAGTGAGTGGGTGAGTGGCTAACATGCTCATTGAGTAGAAGAGTTCTCCTCTTGCATTTTTTACACGTCTTATCCGTTTGCTATAACCATCTGAGAGCCTACGTGTGGTGAAAATACCGTGGGTAGAAATGGAAACAGACGACCTGATTTACCAACAATTTGCTTCATCGTAACAGTACAGAGTACAACGTAAGCTCTGCTACGTTAACTTTCAACGTTTCGTGCTGCTACCCGTAATGTAGCATAGAAGAACTTACGCTGCTACCTGTACTGCTGCGATGATGTCGAGTGTTTAAAAATCTGGACGCCGAAACAGCGATAGGTCTTCACGGTAATCTGCAGGAAGTTCATCGCCAAAAGTCGGAAGCGGAAATGAGGAGTAAGTGCTACGCGTTTCCAAAGTGTGTCGGGCCCCTTTCGTGCACAACCAGATTAGATAAAATGGTCACATTATTACCTTTTGCTCGATTTCTACTCGCTAGAATATGCAGTGAGTGCAAATTGTGTAAATGTTATCTGATAAAAGCTATGATATTCAAAAGCGCTTGTGCAATTCAAATAAATGGTATTAAAGTGACAGAGTGTAGGGATTATACACTCTAGTAGTTTCTCTACTGACTTCATTTATTCAAATGACTTTATTCCTTTCCCCTTGAATGCACGCATTTAATCTAGAGGGTAAAAAATTAAAGTATTTAATTGTATTAAAATGTGTTTAAGGTTTAACTTTGATGAACGAGCGAAGATGGAAAAATCTAGATGCATAAATTAGATTGGGACAAAAATTCCAAGGACAAAAATTTCATCAATCCGTTATCAATCGAATTTTCAGGTTGAAATTGAGATCTAGGAATAATGACCATGAAATACAACAGCACGTGAGGTTGGAAGGAGGGTGAGCAACATCTAATACAATTTTTGTAAATTTACACTTGTAGATCGTTAAAATATTTTCACATACGATGGATACGTTACCATATAACGTGAATAAAAAATTTTCTAAAAAAATTGTCGCACGTATTCTGCGGTTAACTCAATTATAGTTTAGGGAAAAGAAGAGGCCAATACTTGGTCAACACCTTTTGTAAGTATTTTTAGGTGTCCCGTTACGGTATCTTCAGATGCCAAAATAAAATTCATAATCTATTACCATAGAAAATGAGTCCCTCTACATGTGGGAAACAACTAATATTAATAGAATACCGAAGAGAAAGTTAATCAATGTAAAGAAATTTCCTCGATGAAACTCATAACGCGCTCAACCGAGCAATACCGCTCGTCCGGACCGTTAAGCCCTGCTAAAATATGAAAGAAAAACTTGGCGTTATCAACGAGAGTCAATGCGCAAGATATCTATAGAGGGTTCAACAAATCTAACAAGCCCCCAACCATTATCGCTTCACCACTAATTAAAGTTTTGATAGTTTTTTCATTCACCACTAGGGCAAGTAGCTCAGCAGCCCTCGATCTAACCTGCTCTTCCATTTTCTATCCAATCCTTGAGCATCGAGTGGACGTCCTCAACAGATCTTGATATCATCTTCCTTCTACCAAACAAGTTCGATCTCCAATTTTATTCGCTCTCACCCAGAACTGGGTAGCAGGCATAGCAACTCGATATCCTCCCTGCCTTCCAGCCACCATGACACGGCCTGCATGCCTACAGCTCCCCCTCCCACCACAGGTTTGGCCAGCATGCAAAGCTGCGCACTGAAACCTGCAACTAGTGGAGCCTGCGGTCACAAATTTTGAGCAGGTCTGCCTTCTTGTGTCGGTCATCAGGTCTCCAGGTTAGAGGCGCGCGTGAGCTAGATTTTCTAGCGAGCTTCTTCGCCGAAGTTTGTGGTCAGGCTCGGTGTTGCGTGCCTTCGTTCGCAGAGACGAGCTGACTGGCGTCCGCTGTAATGAATACAAGCGCTTTTTTCTTCTTTTTTAAGTCTGAATGAAATTCTTGAGCGGGATGATAGGTAGTGGTCATTTGTTAATCTCGGTGTTGGGTAATAAGATATGGATTATCAAATTAGTGGAATAATATTATGTGTGCTTGAAAGCCCATCGAGCAAATTGCATTTGTGCAAAAATTACATGAGCCTCAGGATGAGAAGCTCTTTATTCCTGTCACTCTGAAGCTTTTTGTTACGATTTTTAAAAATAAAGCTCACTTATTTCTGCTGTTTCAACTCTATTGGAAATAAATTGTTTGTCTTTTCTTTTCTGTCTAGTCAGGATTTTCGTGAATAAAATGTAATTCCCGCGCAGCAATTAAGATAAGAAATAAGTGGATGAAGTTTGGCGTTCTTTAATAGTTCAGCCTACAGAAAATAGCCTACACTGGGCATCACCAACCATCGAATCAATCATAATAGTTCTTACACACTGCGGAAATTTTTAATATTTCCGATTCACTTCTGGCAAAAATTATTTCTGTTCAACTAGAACGCTCACTGCCATGTTACAATTACAATTGTGAAATGCAGTCTATTTATGTTTTTCCTCCGTCTGCAAACGAATCTAGTCATTAAACGAATCTAGTCATTATAGTACAAATGCTTATTTTTAAATACAAATTATGCATGCAGCTTATGAGAAAGATTCCAAACTTTCGTCTTTCAAATAATCAGTCCATCGTAGCAAAACTATGGACGCACTACACTGCTCTGAGTGAGAAGCATCTCCACGGTTGTTCCAATAAACAAGTTAGAACCGCACGTAAAAAATAACAATAAAGAGTGAAACTTGTCTTAGTTCTCACGCTGCCGCCATCGTTCGCTCTATAAAAGAACGCTGCAATAATAAGTGTTTTGGGGACGTGCTCGGGCCTCCTTTATACGATACGTAATTACTTAACTAATCCGGTGTAGTCTCTACTCTTATTGCTGCTTTCATGATGTATTAAACAGCCTAGTCTTCCGTCATCAATCTAAAAGTAATTATGCTGGGTATCCAAAAATGTCCAGCGTCGTTTTCAGAACCTAGCTTATGCTTCAAACGGGTTTTATTCGAGCTTGGTTTTGAGGACTTCAAAGTGACCATATGATGATTGAGGTCAAGCTTTGAAGAACAAACTTCATTGTCAAAAAAACGATTGTAAAATTTTAATGCATAAATTTTGATATGCAGACTTTGGTGTTCTAGCCTCAATTTACGAGTGCAAGTATCAACGTACAAAGTTTACGAAGCAAGCGTCTCAACTCCTTGAGCTATATCAGCTCTCGGGAGATAAAATTTGACCGCATGATTTCGTAAATTCGTTTAGTACGTCGAGTTATTTTTATAGTACCATTTTCGAGGCAGGTCGCCCGTAATTTCAGCAAGCCTTCAAAACCAGTTTTCTTTAGGTGAGCGCTGGAAAATATCATAATTATTATTAAAGTTGCTGTCATGTTATTAGAATGAGTGAGAGACGTTGTTAAGCTCTACTGATAAAATGCTGGCCCGACCCTTAACATAGAAATAAATTTTCTCCTTTCTGAAAATAAAATTGCCTGGCTTGTTGATGGGAACGGTCTAATATTGTATGCAATTAAGACAACATTTTGTAGTTTTTTTGGTATCACGGATACAGATAAAAATAGTTATGACACTATTATAACTACACGAGGCAGTTTTGACCTCTGCAGCGCATACGAAAAGGCTCAATCGTTTTCGCTTGAATTGCTACCCGAGTACCCGTATTTCTAACAGCGAGCATCGTAGTACAACTGAAAGTATCGTGGCCAGGCCATCACTAATGTTGATCCCAGTTTCACTTCTTGTGGTGATGTGTGCAAGCTTAGGCACATTGACCGTGTGTGTTATATCACTGCAAAAATCGGAGCTACTGCTGGTGGATCAATCTGGATTGCTAAGACTCAAGTCTAGCTCTTAGTACCTGCATTTTTTTTTCATGACTTGGCGATCTATACGTTTTCATGACTGCGAGCTATGATTTACTCGCAATTCCTCATCATTTAAAGATTCTATAGGTCATTGAAAGTAATTATCATTTCTTGCAAGGCTTGGAATCTATGACTAAAAATTGCCATATAAAATCATATTTTCTTGTTGATGACCAATACAAGAAGTCAATTCACTCTGCATAGTTTCAGCAACGAGCAAAATGTCAAGAAATGCCTTCGTGTCCCTTCGATGTTCCCATACGCCAAATTCCAGCAAATAAGCCTGGATGGAGCGAAGTTGGAGCACAGCACGAACATGAGTCGCAATCACGCTCAAAATTGAACAGTCACTCCTAGGTGCAATTTTAGGCACTCTATCATGGTATCGCAGGGACTGCAAACTGCACTCGGGCTCTTATGTCGCTTTCAAGCAAGAATTTAGCAATGAAGCATCGCTATATTATACTCCTTGAGCTCTATCAGCTCTCGGTGGATAAAGTTTGGTCTCGTGAGATTTTATAAATTCATTTCAAGCATGAATATAGCAATGAGATATCGCCAGTCACGAGACCAAAGCAGTTTAAGCCCATATAGTTTCGTTTTTAGCTTATAACTATAACCTAGAAAGCGACGTGGAGACCGTTTTTAGCTTATAGATCCGTCGGTCACCTGGAAAGCGACGTGGAGAGCTGCGTTACTCTCATGGAACAGCGGTCACGTACGGAGTGGTGCCATCCCGTCACGTGTCGCTGCAGGACCGCTGTGGCAGCCTGCGCTCGTGCTAACGACTGGCTCATAAACTGGAGATTTTCGAGTAGTTTAAGTCGTCTCAGCAGTAAAATAGTTAACATCGTTTTAACAATATGGCCTGCAGCGTACGGTCTTCCAATTCGACTTGGCTAAGTTCTACTGCCCGATGAGTAAGTTGACTCTTAACTTGAATAACCAGCTGTACCGGTACGGAGAAATGAATTGTTTGAAAGACCAGGCCCTTGACCTGCGTCAGATGACTGGCTACAATTTCATTCCCAATCAAATTAATCATGATTCGATTTGAAAGCGTGTTTGTTGAAGTTTTTAATCGCCGTTCATGAGGTGTAAACAAGGTGGAAATGAGTAGATACGAATTAGGTCGAGTTACCATGGGCTTGAAGACGTGCGTAAATTACAGAGAAAGGAACAATAAACTATTTTAATATTGTGAACACTTGCATAAAATGCGAAGATAGGCATTGCCGCAGGGCTGCACATGACTTCTGACTTATTTTAATAATTGAGTGCGGGACAAAATGAACATTAAATACATACTGGTCACTAATACCGATTTTATATCCAATTAAATTCTGACTACTAATACTGATTAAATACTGAATACATTTGAGGGGGAAAATGTTGCTTTTGTTGTATCGACGCCCCTGTTCTGCGTCTGGCGTAACACTTCCGTGGATTGCTGTCGGATCAGCACAGTACCATAGTTCTTTCCGGCACTACAAATATGCTTACCTCTCAAAGTTTTGGTTCTGAATGGAAATGCACTTTTCTATGAGCTCCGTCTAAGCAAATAGGTTAAAATTTGTGTTGCTGAGTTATTATCCTCTCACCTGCCACCATGTTGCATCTTCGCTTAACGTCTTTTGGTGTGCGAGACTTACTTCACACGAAAAAAGAACGAAAATGAATTAATAACCATTCTAATGTGCCCCCAACAACATGGACCAGTACAAAGCGTGCACTTTCAATGATACACACCCGAGGCGAAATTAGCAAGCGGAAAAATGTTCGTTTTCGTAACTGAAAGTTTTTGATGCGGGAAACCTTGGCTAAGTGGGCTCCCTCCTTGAATGGCGTGACGTCTCTCTCGGCACGTGCCAAACTCGCTGCACTTTTCCTTCAGCTGCTGCATTCCTCAGATGAGCACTGACATGCCCCATGCCTCTCCAGCCACTCCCAACATGCCTTCTGTCGAAGCCTCCACTCTCTCTCTCGGAGGATCGCAGCCTGTTTCCGGATCTGAGTTTTTAGCTCCGGCTGCTCAGTCTTTCCCTGACCTCAATATGCTGCTTCGTCTTCACTCCCGCCCGCCACAGCGCGCCTCCCCCCACACGCCGTCTGCCTGTGCTTCCTCCCTTGCTGGCGCTCAAAAAACATCACATTCTTACTTCCCATCTCTTTCTGGTCACTCGCCGCGTGCGTTTGTTTGCTGTATGCTTAACAATCGCGTATTCATCCCTTGGTTAATGTTTTTTATCATTCGCCGCGTGCGTTTGTTTGATGTGTGTTCGGGAATCGCGTATTCATCCCTTAGTTAATCATTTTGTAGTCACTTGGCGCGTGCGTTTGTTTGAAGCGTGTTTGGTAATCGTGTATGCAGCCTTTGATTAATCCGTTTCTTTTTCGTGGGCGTGTGCATTTTGTTTTCTGTGGAATTATGAGTATTGTAGTCGTGCGTTTGAGAGTGAGAGTATTGTTCAACTTGATTGCATTATGAAAGTGGGAGATTTCCTTTTAAAGATCTATAACGCTTCTTTTGCACTACTCTAAAAAATTACCTTTCAATCAGGGAGAGAAATTTCAACTCCAAAATATTTGTATTCATATGAGGAAGTGTTATTTGGAGTAAGTTTTTAAAAGGCTTTACACATTTATAGAAAGTTGTTATGTGCAGTATTTATCTAGCAGACAACTAGTAGTGTGTGATCAAATATCTAAATTTTTGTGAACATTAAATTGAAATTAAATCTTTATAAGAGCATGAAATGTCTTTGCACTTAGCTACTTCTTAACCTATGATTATGGTAAATGACTAAGGTATAATATCCGAATTTAGAAACAGACCGGTTATAGATTTTAGAGACATAATAATTAGCGAGTTCAGCATTCATGGTAATCGTAAGAAATAGCCTTCATTGCAATGATAATAATCAGTCCAGCTTTCATTGCAATGATAATAATAAGTTCAACCTTCATTGCAATGATAATAAGTCCAGGCTTTATCGTAGAGCCAATTTCTGTTGCCTTCATAGACTCTGCCCTCTCATGCATATCAGAATGCCAACAATTCTGTGTATAATTGCACTATACTATAACAAAGGGAAAAATCTCCCACTTTTTTATTGTGTTTTGTAGCTTACAATATTTTGTCTTCCCCGATTAGTTCGCCAAAAAAAAAAGAAAATTATTTGTTACTTTCCTTTCTCATAAGGCTACAGTTATGGAAACTTTGGAAATTTGCATTCCCAGGACCAAGATGTGAAGTCTCAAGCTGGAACTTAGGTAAGCGGTCTGTTCACATAAAAGTGTTTTTTTACGTTTTTTTTCGTTTGTTTGCTGTTGAGCAGCTCTCACTTACATCTTTTGTCGCTTACAAAACTTACTTCCTCACTTGCTGTCTCTATGTGAGCTGGGAATCTTGTGTTGGACACACCTTGTACTTAGATACCATATTCCCTTTACTCCGTACTTGAAGGTGCCTTCCTTCCTCTTTCCTCTTTTCGCTGGAACACGTGGTGGTTAGGGAAGCCTGAACTCGTTTAAAATCTAGTCTAATCTAATCTTAATAATATTTATAGGGGGCAAATAAAATTTTTGCTTCCGTTTTTTTCCATTGTTAGGAAATGTTAGGAACATTCCGTTGAATTTGTTATAAAATATGCAATCAATTTATTATTTTCCAGTGTACATTTGATGTGTGACCATTACCAGGGGGGAGGACATAATCACTTCTTTAGATGAACAAGAAAAAAAATTGGAAAATTTGTCTAAGGTAACACGTAAATTACATGGTATTGCACTTCATTCGCAAAAAAATATCAATTGTCTCAGAGTTTTGTACACGGAAACTACACAGTATGCATCATTCTTATATAGGCCTGCTGTTAAAAATCCTTAATCATTTTTACGCCGAACCTCAAATAACTTGAACCTTGTAAGTGATCGCAAAAATCGTCAAATATTCGAACCATAAACTGCTGATTAGCCTTCAGGTTAATAAATGCATCGAGCTAGCATTATTGCTTCCTTAATATAATGTCCATAGACCAAACTGAGTTTGATGGAATATTTTTAACTCGGGTAATGACTTACCTTTATGGGGTGCTTAGAATTTTTGACGATGAAAAGATAACTTTTGAAAAAAAGTTTACTACCTACGTTGGACCGTGGGCCAACGACATCACCATTTGCAGCTATCGAGCATATTTAAGCCAACGAGCCAGAGAACAGTATTTAAAAACGTAACAAAACCTATACGTTTCCAACTATATTTTTAACAGAGAGTGCTGCATCTATTGACAAAATTCAAGCTACATTGTACAGTATTCAAAAACACAACGAAAACCGTACATTTCCGACTATTTTTTTTAATAGAGAGTCACATAGGCCTTGCGCAAGATTAACTCTATTTGATGAACACACACCTCAGCTTTCCATTTGGCCTTTAGGTTTCCGCGCTGGGCAGCCTCCTCCAGATCACAACTTTCTCCAGCGCGCCGAATAAGCTCCAGACTATCTTCGGGCCTCACATCACCTTTCTACTATCTCATATTAGCTTAAGGTTTCCCGGACCATGTGCTCCAAATGTTTGGTCAATAATTACCTAAGGACTTCGTACGCTATCTCCGTTGGTTTTAGCGATTTTACCAAAGTTTTCTCAGACCATGTACTCCAAATGTTTGGTCAATAATTGCCTAAGGATTTAATATGTTAAGCTCAGTTGGTTGTTGCGATGGTTATTTTAGTTGTTGATCTATATTGGGTGAACAAATTTTGTTTGTAAATTCTGGGTAAATTGAATATTGAATCGAATACGGGAAGGACTGTACAGTGACGGTATTCGTTAACTGCTAGTGAGTTTTATATCTGGGACTACGGTCAGGAAAGTTTCTTTTACTGCCATAGTAGAACAAATTAGGGTAAATGTAAAGGACTTGACCATAATTGATATTCGAATTTTTGATGCCTTAATAATGTTAATCACATGAAAATAAACAAGTTTTCTTCAATGCATTTTCCGGCGGAAATGAGTATTTTAAAAGTTATGGCGTTAAATGAGTTACCGGAACTCCATAGTGCATCACCCTATTACAAACGTAAAGAGGTTGGGTCGTGAGGGGTAGCCACAGTTCTTTTAGTTTTATAATTTTCACTAAAAGAACTGTTGCTACCCCTCACGACCCAACCTCTTTACGTTTGTAATAGGGGGTTTGCTCTTCGTCGGCTTGGTTGGCGCGCGGGAATGCCTGTTTACTTTCACGTCGGACCGCGCGGTATATTTTTCCCCGCCTCAAACACTGGAGTTACGGTAACTCATTTAATGCCATAACTTTTAAAATACTCATTTCCGCCGGAAAGTCCATTGAAGAAAACTTGTTTATTTTCGGTCAATGTGAAGTTTCATGCAATCACGGAAATTGATAATGATATTCCAAACAATCACTAAAGGAACCCATTTAAGAACGTTTTTCACGAACGACATTCTGCTCGCTGATGCGTTATTTTCGAATTATTGAACTTTGAAGTTGGCCGTCGCGCGCCCAAGGAAGCGAGCGTAATTTAATTAAAAACGGAAGCTAACCCCCTATTACAAACGTAAAGAGGTTGGGTCGTGAGGGGTAGCCACAGTTCTTTTAGTGAAAAGTATAAATAAAGCTTCTAAACCACCCATTAGGGTGACGACCGCAATCTTGTTTACATCGGGTCTAACATGGCGACCACCATGGGCGCCGCCATTTTGGACCCGATGTCAACAAGATTGCGGTCGTCACCCTAATGGGTGGGTTAGAAGCTTTATTTATAATTTTCACTAGAAGAACTGTGCCTCCCCCTCACGACCCAACCTCTTTACGTTTGTGATAGCTTCCGTTATTAATTAAATTATGTTTCACGCGCTCGCTTCCTTTGGCGCCAAGGCCAACTTCAAAGTTCAATTATTCGAAAATAACGCATCAGCGAGCAGAATGTCATTCATGTAAAACGTTCTGAAATGTGTTTCTTTAGTGATTCCTGGGATCGGCATTATTATTTTCCGTAATTGCATGAAACTTCACATTGACCTTATTTTCATGTGATTAACATTATTAAGGCATCGAAAATTTGAATATCAATTATGGTCAAGTCCTTTACATTTACCCAAATTAGTAATAATCAGGATTGGAAATTCTATTTATTAACACAGTTTTTTGTCATGAGTTAATTCTCATTGTGTATCATAGATAAACATTTTCTTCTCAAGTTGGTGCGAAAGTGTAAAAGAAAGTGTGTATTTCAATACAAATAAAGTTAATTATTTTTAGAAACCCCTGATTTCCTTCAAACGGTGTTGGATTTTGCCCTCTTATGCTACGCCCGCGTGAGCATTCACCTTCTACCTCGTCCTGTACGCGAGCTCAAAGTGTGATAATTGCTTCTTAAATTTCCGAGAGCCTTCTTTTTCGTCAAGTTGACGATCTACCTCCAGAGCAGAATCATGTACAAAGATCGAATTGAATAACAAAGCATGAACTTTCTTTTGAGAGTACAACTTCATGTTTTAGTTTTGAGCCCCTCAGGGGGATACAACTATTGTATCTATTGGAATTAGTGCTCCCAGGGGGACAATGTGAGGGCCCGAGCTGAGAGTTAGGTAGGCTTTCTTTTTTGTTGAAATAAAATGTTTTTGTCACGTTAAGGACCACCTTTTTTCGGTTCACTGCTGTCCTGTTTTTCAGCACCTACTACTTTCTTCTTCAACTTTCATCTTGTTTCATAACCCTCTTTCACAACTTACTGTTTTTATGCCCTTTCTGCCCAGATTCCGCGTTTCCTTTAACTCCATACTAAATGATGCCTTCCTCCTTCCTCTCTTTGGATCGCATTTGTTGCTGCGGGTAGGGAGGCTAAAACTAATGACTAATCTAATCTAATCTTTTAGCTTTGAGTATAAGCGAAATTTTACACCCAATTTGGATGATGGTTTCATCTTTGGCCATTGCATTACTAATTCACGAAAATATTTCGTTAGCTTTCTGAAGGCACCTGGAAGTATTTATAAAACCATGTTTTGTGTGACAGTCAAGAGGTTCCCCGACAAAAATCTTTAATTCTGTAAGCGGATTTGTTGAACAGGTATTTAGGTGTAACTGCTCCCTTTATTTTTCTACTGATGTTTTGCGGTGTAGCCATTGGTAGGTCGCTATGACATCAAAATTTTCAAAAAATTAACGCTTAGAATATAGCTTTATTGAAATATTATTTATATAATTGATTTATATACACAATATAAAATTGATTTTATATGCCGGGGCTGGACAAAATAATCGAAACGCTTGTTAAATTTGGAGAAACTTTATTTAATATGGAGTGGGACCCTCTTTAGCCGTCAATACAGCTTCAATACATCTCGGAATGAAGTCGTAAATCTTCTAAACTTTTTCCATCGAAATTTTCAGCCACTCTTCCATCAAAACTTGTTCCAGCTCCTCCTGACGGGAGGGTGGAGGTTAGCGATTCCTGGCTTGTCGCTCGAGTATACACCACAAATGTTCAATGATATTGAGATCCGGAGATTGAGAAAGCCATTCCATGTGTGCCAGCTCAGTTTCATGCTCTTCACACCAATTTTTAGCGATATGAGCAGTGTGGAACAGAGCATTATCATCTTAGTCACCTTCAGGAAACAGAGTTTGGCACATTGGATGTACCTGGTCTCCCAAAATATTCAGGTGATCTTTGCTGTTGATTTCCCATGCAAGGCAACAATAATTGGACCAAGAGAACTCGACGATATGGCTGCCCAAACCATTACTGAGCCTCCTCCGCGGAGCTTCACCGTGGGAAGAAGACATTCAGGGTTGAAAGCTTCTTAGGGCTGCCTCCACGTGTAAACTCGTCCCGAGTCCCGACCTCGGAAAAAGAGTAAAACTGGACTCATCAGGGAATATTACTCGCTTCCACTGATCTGGAGACCAGGTTTTGCGGTCCCCGTCCCAGATCATCTGCTCCTCAACGTTTTGAGAAGAAAGAGGTTTCCGTATGGCGACTCATCCATGGTATCCAACTTTATGGGGCTCACGACGAACGGTTTTGGTAGAAACTGGATTACTTAGATGCTGATTTAACTCTGCACACACAATTGTCGCCGTAGTTCCCTGGTTTTCTCTCTAAATGCGGTTTAAAGATCACCGCTCTCTTTTCAGAGAGTTTGGAAGGCAGACTAGTTTGTGACCCTGTTTTTCGAACTGTGTCATCGTCCTCGATATGGCGGCTCTCGAAAATCCAAAAGCTCAGCAGTTTTGGTGATCGAAGCTTCTGCCATGCGAGCACCAACAATTTGCCCTTTTTCAAAATCAGTTAGGTCGCGCATTTTACCTGAATATCAAATAAATCTGGAATACAATGAAAAATATACAATTGAGTAGCAAGAAGAACCTAATCAGAGTGAATATATACCAGAATAATGAAACTCAGGTCAATATTTCGGATAAGACCGGATTTTTAAGATAAGGAACTAAAAAGTGTAGAGTTCCAATTATTTGTCCAACCCCTGTACATAATATACATAATATCAAATATTGATTAATTTATAATTAATCAATAATTCTAATGACAAAAAACTCAATATCGACCACCAGCTCCACATTCATATACTTAACAACCTAAATCTAATTACGGCTCTTATTGAACCTCGAAATTACAGAACAAATTGAGACTGCAGGGGAAAAATTCTCTGCTTGCGCGACCAGCTTGAAAAGGCGAGAAAGCTGTGGTTGGTAGCAGCAGCGAGCGGCTGGTGGTGTAATTCACTGCCTTGTGTACGACGGCGCCAGAATTGTGATGTGTCGTATTGAGGCCTCGAGTTTCTTCTGCCAGCGTCCATGGACGCAGCTGTGTGTGCTCTGCACCGCTTATCACCAATATGTTCAAATCTGCTCCTATTTAATCGCATTTTCGATTCTATGAATGGGTCATTAACGAAAAATATATTTTCTAATGAGCCTGGAAATGATAAATACTTGGTAGTAACGAATCTTAATTCTCTGTCAGTAGCAT
The DNA here is from genome assembly GCA_030386875.1 of Morinoia aosen. Lineage (NCBI taxonomy): Eukaryota > Metazoa > Arthropoda > Malacostraca > Amphipoda > Talitridae > Morinoia > Morinoia aosen. The sequence goes on from CM059568.1 coordinate 48,282,956, forward strand.
ATAATTTTTATTTGCAAAATGCTCTTAGTACAGTGTTTCAATTTCATTTATAAAAGAGGCAAACATTTCATTGGAAGTTTATTCAGTGCACGAACAAATTCCGTTCTGAAATCTACTATGATAGTGGATAGTTACTGCACAGATATAGCATTTCTCACTATTCAAGCAATGAAGGTATTTGTTATCCTTGTAGTACCCATTCGGAAACTACAATGGAGGACAGCAATATTTTAGAAGAAATTTATTAGTCAATATTCAGAAATGAAAAGGCAAGGAAGTTGCTACGGAGGAAAATAAAATAATTTTAGCAACTAAATAGGCAATATCCAGAAACAAAGAGGACAAAAAACGCACTAGCGTGAAGCTTCGCTGCCAATTTTCGTCGTCGGCTTGTCTCTACCAAAATTATAAGAGGCTTTCCCGGTCCTTGCAAACCCAAATGTAGTTTTCATCACGACTAGAGCATCAGAGTCGTCACGAGAAAATTGTTTGTGTGAGTGACGAGCGAGAGCGGCAGGCCATTGAAGTTCTGGGAGGGGGATGCGGTGACAGGCGGCTGAAAGTAGGGTCTAACCTACACTGTAAGTATGGGGAAAATTTCCAACATGGGGAAAATTTGATGTAGCTGATAGCTTTTTCGCAGTGAAGTGAGCTTGTCACCTCCATGCAGCGCAGTAAGAGAGCTATGTTTTAGGAAAGTAATTGCACAACTCTCTCACTCTGATGTGTATTGTTTTCCATGATTGGAAATAGCGCTCCCAAGGTGAAACTTTTAGGTCCCCAGCTGAACGTTAGGAAGGCTTTCTATATTTTAAGTCAAGTGAGTTTTTTAGTTCTTGTCAGGATCATCTTATTTCGGTTCACAGCTGTCATTTTTAGAGCCTATTACTATCTTCTTCAACTGTTATCTTATTTCATAGCTTTTTTCAATATTGCTGTTTCCATGTGCGGGATGTGGGGAAACACCTTGTGTATATATTCCGCATTCCCTTAGTACCATACTAAATAGTTCCTTCCTTTTTTCTCTCTTGGGAACACTTGTTGTTAGGGAAGCTTAAACTAATTTTTGATAACTTTTTTATATGTTTCCATTTTTAATACTAAACCATTCTAAATTATTTCTGAGAACATCAGTTTTCTAAACGAAATTTAATAACACGGACAAAGAAATTCTATGAAAACTCAAAAGTTCTATTGTATAATGTTAAGTAGATACGATACGTAGCAATTTGTTTCGGATTTGGCTGATGAAATCCCTTGAAATCAAGTTTTGTGAATAAGCAGAAAACTCTGGAACTTTGCTGCCCTGGAAACTTCCAGAGCAGAGAACGGGTTGAAAATTAATTTATATCGCCGCAGCAGAGCGCTTAACTGTGTGAGTTAACCTAAGTCGACTCGGCTACCCGACGTCCAGAAGCACGTTGGGTAACTAAGTCCCACTTAGAAGAAATTGCACTCCCAGCTCTACCGCTACGCCGACGTAAATTGGCTGAAAATCTAGCCCCAGCGAGGGTCTGCAAATTAAATTCGTTGAATGAAAGATCAGCTAGGGTCGGATTGTGAAATAAAGACTTTGAAAATGAGGCGTGCACTTGGACTTCAGTTCATTCATGACTGGTAAAAGTTACTCACTTTAAAAATTTTTGAAACATAATTCTGTCAAAATGCATATTTTAAAAGCGCGTGTAAAATCTCAGAATGGTATAGAGAATAAAAAGAAAATCATCGTAGCTAAGAGTATCATGATAAAAACAAGCGTTTCAAATAAACAAACATACAACGAACGAAGACTATCATGATAAGAACGAAGACTCTAAAATGGTAGAGTCTTGAAAGCTTGGTGGTGCGCCTCCTTAGGTGGTGCACGCGACTGACATGTTATTAAATCAAATAAAAGCAGAGCCTGTCTTCCTAAATGAGTTCACAAATACTTTTATTTTGTATTAAATTAAATTCAGTGTCGTTTTCAAGAAAGTAGTCTCATAATTTTTACATGAGGTTTTACACAAATTTCTGGTTTGTGATTTCAAATTAGTCCAATGATTATATACACTCACTTTCTCCGATGCTCCTTTTTTGGAGTAGTCCATCCGAAACTTCCATAGCATGCCCCACCAGATTCATTATGCTGGGGAAAAACTACTGAGATGAATAATGGGTTCAGAACAAAGAGCATACGTTGTTCTTGTCTTAATATTTTGATGGATTGTGCTCGTATTCGCGCTCTATAAAATTCCGTCGCTCCTGGCTCACAAAGATAGCACCAAACACAGGACAAATGTCAAAGTGGAAGTCGACTTTCTCCTTACGAGGGTGCGGAAGCGACGCGAATAGTAGAACTCTCATTCTCCTGATACGCTGGGAATGTATGGTGAAGAGAACAGGAAGAACATCTTGGAAAAGGTCTCATGACTTCCAAGCCAGTGAACAATAAAGACAAGATCGATTGAGTTAGATAACCATCAAATTTATGCAGGAAATAGTTATCATTTGTATGTGGTAAAATAGGATAGAGTTAGAGCAACGGGAAATAAATTCATGTCTAACAGTAAGTTTGGGTTGAATTTTACTTTTAATTCATGTTTGGAATTTATTTGTGTGGCGCGAGAAACGCTCTCGTGAATGTTATTTTTAAAATTTGTGGCCCTGTCTTTGTGTTTCATGGTCTCAATACTTCTGATGGGAGCGAGAAATCGAAATTGAGCTTTGAATTAAACATTCAGCGCATTTACCCTCTAAAACTATTGTATTATTATGTCCATGTAAATGAATGCGGAAAGTGATTTTCATCAAGATGGTACATTTTAACCGTTGTTTTGAAATTGCGGCTGTTAGGTTTAATATTAATATTTAGTTATTCCGAAACTAATAAAGAGGCTAATTGACGTAGAAGAATTATAACAATACCATGCATTTTAAAAACCATTCAAAAATAAAATTATTAGACCAACTTATTCGCTGTTTATCGTTATTGGCCTGACAAAACGAAGGCACTAACCATATGATTCAAATGAATTCAATTTTGTCGTTATAAACAAGATAAGACGAAAGCACCAACCATAGGGTTCCAATGAATTAAAATTTGCGCAATAAGTATTTTTCGTATTCCTTGAACTCGCAGCAAGTCATGGACTGTGAAGTTGAGGCGCTATCAGCCTCAAATAGATTCACCTCTCAAGAGACGCACGTGAGGCAGTAGGTTTGTGCAGCCAAGTTTTTGTCTCCCATACTATGAGGGCCAGCGCCCCGAGGAGGGATACTCACGGCTTATCTCTGCCATGGACGAGCTTTTAAGACTTCTGTCTTTTGTGCTCACTTTGCTTTTTCTAGTTTTCATACCTACTTTGATATCTCTTCTTTATCTTTTCTTCTTCTTCTTCTTCCTTCCTAACTTGCTGTTGCTATACGCAGGGTATTCTGTTTGCGAACACATCTTGTGTACTGATTCCACGTTGTATTTAATCCATACAAATAGTCCTTTTTCCTTCCCATGTACAAACTTCTCTGAAATATGAACCGAGCCTGAAGGTAACTACTATCCTACTTTTTCAAATAAATTTATCATGAAGATATTGCTGAATTATTTCATAAGCACTGAAATTTAGGCATTTATTAGTTCCGAAAGCAATCCAGCGATGATTTAATATATTTTCCAAATACAGTTTTCAGTGTTGGTACAGTCTTCTAACACAAACTGTTGAGCAGGGCATGCCTTAATAAGCTTGTGTTTAGTTGTAAATGCTTACACGCATACGCGCTTGTTGCATGATGTAAGCTACTGTAAAAACCTGCTGTACAACGGTCGTTCAAATTTTCACTTCCATCATGCCGTTAGGAATTCACATTCAAATTTAACTCGAGCCCAGTTCAATCAGACCCGGACAGTAGACATGAATTGTCAGTGCTGGTGATCGATCACTCAGCTGTGGGATTTCCTTGCCGTAAGCTAGAGGCCGAGCCCAAGCTTCGCTCAGGTCGAGGGACCGTGGGTTTGGGTGAAAGTTTACCCTCCAAGCCTAGGAAGAAAGTTTTACTTCGTACTTAGGCTATGGTGGCCAGAATGGCCCCAATCTGGCTAAAATCTTCAAGTTTGCGATTTGTAAACAGTTTGACCGCTTTTGATTAAACTGAATGTCACCCAGCGCTTAGATGTTCCGTGTTCGAGATGACTAATTTTAAATAGTTTAAGAATTTTTAAAATATGAGTGATGTATGTGTCATAGATTTCTGTGTAGCGAGCAAAACATCCTACTTATGCAATAGTTGTACTCTATTTATATTTTGCCAAAGAATGTTAATTATTTAAATCGGTGTTATAAAGACTAGGTATCCACAATACCAGCCGCCTAATCTGTCCCGTGATTTGCGTTGGAAAGATTGGAGAGAATTGTCGAATTGAATCTCTGGTAATTTGCGCTTCTAAATGTGAAATCTCCGTGAAGATATTTAAACTAACGCTCTAATACGAGTATCTTATTGAAAACCTTACCTTCGGCCGACTAGCGGTGATCTGAAAATTATTACAGCCGAAGCAAGGCTGTCTCCAGGTGATACAACCGTCAGAGGTTCTCAAAAATTAGCCACAAGAGCTGATCCAACTACGGCCAGGACTGCTAAACGGTCCGCACTTTCCCTTGTTCAGTGAGTTTGGGGACATATCACAAACCCCATCCCTGACACTGAAGTTCATTATTCTGCATTATTCACTCAATTATGGTAAGCAATTTCGAAAATAGTAAACATAACCTGGTTTGTACCTTCATTTAGCTTTAATTATGTACTTATGAAAATTGAGTTTGTGACTGCGGGTCGGTCAGCAGCCTTATGAAAATCCTCTCCGTGGCCACCAGTGGCGCACGTTGCAGTCAAATTGTTCAATAAAATTTAATTCTAAAAACCAATCGGAGCCTGGTACCCTATGCTTAGTCGATGTAAGATGAATATCCTCAAGTTTTGGCTTTCTCAAACAAAATTTCACCTCGGCATATAGCAATCCTGTAAGTTTGCCAAATTGTGAGTAGTTTATCTTGTAAAATTTCGTATAGAAAATCTTAAATTTGATGCTTTAAGCCGGTCAAAGGTTAATGTGATCCTACCAACTCATGTTCGAGGACCGCGTTATCACCACGCAAGGTGAGCCGTTCGAACGGTGCCTGTAATCGAGCTCGTGATCAGCGCATATGATATCTCTTATCCATTGCTGTGCTCGTCTCGTTTCCATACGATGCAATTTCAACTCGTTCATTTAAAACGTTTTTCAAAATTCGTGAGGCAGTTAGTCTATGCGTCTAGCAAAGTGAACGCGACTCATCACCAAGCTAAAGATCATAGCTTGTTGGCTATCAATATAACGTTTTTTGCATAGCTATACATTACTAAGCAGAGCTGATTTACATCAAATTGACTTATAAATGCTACAACAACTTAACAAAATGAAACATTTCAACTAGCTTGCATTGTAAATTTAGTGAATACTGTGCTAATGCGTAAGTTCATACTGTCGTATGAAAGAGTTACAATGATTTAGTTTAGTAGACCACACGTTAAATGTTCAATTTGGATCGGCATGCTTTTTCAGTCTCACGAATGTTTCAAGCCCATGATTATTTTCATGCAGTATAAATGTAGAATATTTAGACTGCAGAGCTATTACATTCAGCACATCCCACCTTATAGAGATACGGTAGCAATGTCAGTCCGAAGGAAAGCCAGCTGTCCGCTCTCTAACCTCACATTTCCTGGAGCCGATCACTTATGCGAGCTGCGTTTCAACATTCAGATGGCCTGCATCGTTTGCTCGGAATTTGCTGGCAAGAAGTTTCAGGAGGAGTATTTTCTACGCGGATGTACCGAGGCGGCAGCTCTTTGTACTACGTTAAGATGCGATTTCCCTCTGAGAAAACGTGGTTTGCATACCTTTAGGGAGTCGTCGAGACATCTACTCAAGCCCGCTATGTGATGTCCTGGAGAAAATTTACCGCGGGGATTCATCCCATTAACTGAACCACAATATCATTCTTTCAGAGCGATAAGAAAATCCACCAGTGAAGTAACTCGCAGTTTTATAAAATTAATTTCTTACGGATAAATTTTACACCAAAATCTAAATCTGCGTTTAAGTTGGATAGATATTTTTCAGTTTGTTTATTATAAAATCTCTTCTAATGCAATGCATGCTTAATTAAAGAGTTCAAGAACAAGTGTAATTACTACTTTAAATGGCGTGAAAACTCCCTTGCGGAGCGAGCTTGCATTTTCGAATCAGAGACGATAGTTTCAAATGGAGAGCAGAAAAGTAGTTCGTGCTACAGAAAGATTCGCTGAGGTCAATTGAGGGAGTTCAAAGCTCAGCCGTGCCATTCCATTTCCAGAATCTATCGTTGCTCCAGAGAAAAATAAACCTAGTTTTTACCCTATAAACTCTTACTCTGACAATCAGTTTTTTATTTTAGTCGAACAGCAGCAGTTTGGCTCGGAATTGGTGAAATTTGCACGAAGGTGCGTGGTTGGTCAAAGGTCTATCAATCAAAACTTTTTTCAGCTATAGTGAAGAAATATATAAATTCGCACACTTCCTGTACCAAATATCGTGTCTTTACTCTTTTATCTCAGTAAATCAGATCAAATACAGTAGTTTAACACGTTGATTACGTATTGGGTCGTATTTATCCTAATGCAATTTATCTACTTTCCATATATATATATATATAATGAATCTCTGGGACCTTCCCCTTCAGTTCTTGGAAGGTCCCAGAGATTCATTTTAGCGCTAAAAAATCAAAAATTAAATATAATAAAAATTAATAATAATTCAATTAAGCTAACCTAACTTAACCTAACCTTAAACATCAAAATGAAGCAATAAATTAAAAGTGGTGACAGATAACCCACAAGGGCCCGTCTACGTGGTTTTCCATATAATAAACTATGTGTAGAGAGGTTACAGAAATCATCCTTAGCATACAAGCATCCCGGAAACCTTGATATTTAATCGATATTTCAGAAACTATAGAAACGCTGAAAATAGAAAATTAAGGTTGGAGTCGAAAACTTCAACCTGAATGATGCGCTCCAATACAACTTTGACAGGACGAACGAGTTCACCATGTACTCGCTATAACACATGAAGCGCTGAACGTCCTTTATGAAGTGCCGTTCCAAAACGTCGAGAAGATGACTTAGAATTTTCTTAGAACTTTTATATTCATGATATGACTATTTTAAACAAAGAGTTATAGGGATTATAAATGACCAGGAATTTAATTTTGCGAGGCCATGTATGCCAGTTTGCTTACATGTTCAATGCAGGTGTTTTGAATTTCTTTTATTATTTCATGAGGAAATACAATTTGCTGTCTCACTTTATGAAAGAGTGAAGTTCAAAGTACTGCGTTTTACAGGGTTTCAAGTTCGGCGTTTCATGTTAAGAAGAAAGGAAGGCGCATCATGTTTTAAGAGGAAGTTGAGCTCGGCATGTCGTAGAAAGTAGAGTGCCCTCTACCTACAGTGGTTACTATCCCAGAACTTCTTTCCGAAGTGAAAATAGAAAGTCTCGGTAGAGCACGCACTTAGCACGCATACGAGGCGCGCCTCTTGTAAAACCGAGAGCGCCTCCGGCTCTCTGAAACAGGAACTGAACTTTGACGGGTTACCCATGGGATACGTCCAGGTTGAACTTCTTTCCCAGAGCGATGGCATTCATCTGTGTGCTTTTGAAGCTGCTTTATGCGTTACTCAGATGAATTGCGATCTTATTTAGGACTTGAAATGACTGTTTTCGCTGAACTTTGACGGGTTACCCATGGGAGAAGTCGGAAGTCTTGGTTGAACTTCACTTTCCCAGAGTGATGGCATCCAGCCGTATTCTTTTGGAGCTGCATTGTGAAGTAGTCAGATGAATTGCGATGTTATTTAGGACTTGAAATGAATGCTTTCGCAAACCAAAAGTAGTTTTCAAGTCAATTTAAAAAATTCTAAAAAACTGTGTTCTAACATCTCTGATCACCAGCTACGCTTTTTCTGGGAGCCTTGTCTTCTTAGAATAATTGATTACCGCAGAACAAAAACAAATCCGAATAAACCTCAGTTTAGTTAGATTGAAATATAATGTTAAATAAGTAGCACGAATTAGGTGACATACACAAACTTCGAAAGAATTAACCTCGTGTTTGTCACATGGAATTGCCGAATGTGGTTAGCCCGCTGAGGCTTACCTATCCTAATGGAGAAATGTTTATAGTGTTAGTATATCAAATATTACACTGCTGGGTTAAACTTTATCCATAATTCTAATTTAACAGTTTGAATCGCCAGTTAACTGAAATTAATTTAAAACCATATAGCATACTAAGTGATAGCGATACTCAAATGTATTCATTTAAGCAAAACTGGGGTCACAAAACGCCCCAATAACTTGCGTAAGGTTAATGGTAAATTGTAACTAAATGGTTATCATAATGTAAAATACGAATGCGGAAATTTTCCTCAATTATCCTAGAAAACTGACTTTCTCCAGTCTCCTGTCCTAATAGTAAAATTACAATACTCTGAAATGATATTCCTTTTTCTGTAATGTAAACACAGATGAACTTTTCATGATGTCAGGAGCCGAAGGGGTTAACCCTGAGATAAAATATGGCATTTTAGTGCAAAAACCAGATGGGGTCCTATGTTAATAATAAACGCGCTGTGCAAATTTTTGAGCTCTCTCTGATATTCTGTGAAAACTTATGTTAATTATCGGCATCTGCCATATACAGTACTATCCCATTGTCGGTATTTGTACCCGCATTAGGGTGGCTGCTCTAAAGGTTTGAGAAATTGGGAGCATCAACCAACAAGAAAACGGCGACTGGTCGCTTCTCGAGATTTCTGCTCAAACCGCACACGGTTTATGTCCCGCCGTCGGGCTTCTGTAAGTTCCAAGAGATACTGGGTCTACTCTTGGACATATAGCTGGAGATATGTAAAGTGCAGTTGTCGGTCGCTCAAATGCCGTCAAGTCCGAGAAACTGAAGCAAGCTCGAGACAGAAGAATGTTATCGTCTTCATTAGCATTGATTCGTTTTCCAGTTATTTTTGTATGGAAAGATTTTTTCCTACGTCGTCTAAAATTTTGAATTTTTGAATGTTAACAGTCTTAACTACATTCCCAACTAGAGAAAGTTATGGTGTTATTGTATTCAAAATTTAATTTAAACAAAATTTCGTCTATTGTATTCCTGATAAGAACATCAATATTTTCTTTGTATTATTTCTTGATATTTCAAGCTTCATTGGTGTTGTTCAGTTTTTCTAACTTTCTAACGCAAGCAGCACAATGTGCAGTGCAACACCTAGCATCAAAGCGTAGATTTCTCGAACAGCTGCGTACGCTTTCATGTTGCGGTGGCCGAGTGAGAGTCCTGCAGCTAGGGTTACTCTTGGATGTACTACACGGCCGGGACCAGTGCTAAACATCCAAGTGAGAGTTTCTATCCCAGGAAGAAGCATTAGTAAACACTGAAGCGAGCTACGGTTACAATAATTGTAGCTAGCGTTACTCTTGGATTTGTAAGCCGGGACCAGGGCTAAACATCCATGCAAGTGGGAGTTTCTATCCCAGGAAGGCGCATTAGTGAACACTGAAGAGAATTACGGTTACGATTGTAGCTAGCGTTACTCTTGGATTTGGAAGCCGGGACCAGGGCTAAACATCCATGCAAGTGGGAGTTTCTATCCCAGGAAGGCGCATTAGTGAACACTGAAGAGAATTACGGTTACGATTGTAGCTAGGGTAACTCTTGGATTTGTAAGACCGCTGTATGCCGTGATTTCGACCTCTTGATTTCGGGACCGCTGTATACCGGGGCCGGGACCAGCACTGAACATCCAAGTGAGAGCTTCTATCCCAGGAAGGCGCATTAGTAAACACTGAAGAGAGTTACGGTTACGATCTCGATCCAAGTGAAAGTGACCTACGAAGTCCATGGAGTAGAGAGCACACGGCCGGCAACAGGTGCCATGAAGTGTGTCACTCCTCTCGTTGTCCACCGAAAGCAGTTTTCCTCTCGCGGTCAAAGAAGTTTCTAAAAATTTAGCGCGTTAACTGCGGCAGGTTAACCTGAAGTTCAATATTCAATTCAAATTAGGGTTAATTTTTGAGATAAATTTGAAATAAGTGCTCCAAGAATTTCAATTTTGAAAATAACAAACATTAAATAGATCAGGCCTTCATTTAGTTTCGATTAAGTATATATGAAAATTGAGTTGGCTGCTGGTCGGTCAACAGCATTATGAAAATCCCCTCGGTGACCACAACAGTGGGTCACGTCGCAGTCAAAGTATGATGGTCTTTATAAGTGTTCTCGAGATTTAGCGAGGCTGTGTACCAAGTATGACAGAAACTCTCCCTCGTACTTCAGCCAGTAAATTGAGCGATACTTGACTCTCACAAGTTGGCATTGATTTTCTGAAGAGGTAGAAAATTTATTCTGCCAGAATGAAACCTGCTATGAAATTTCATAAGATTCCATTATAAGGACATTAAACTGTAAACGGAAGATGGATTGTGAGAATTTGGGCTACGACGATAACATGGAATTCTAGAATGCATCCAAACCTTTGAAATTACCAGAAAAACATTAATGAAACAGTAGCCGAAATATATATGACACTGCATGTATTTTTTTAACTCACTTTGTTATATTCAGGATATAGGAAGATTAATTTTTTCTTCAGTTCTTCGTCTTTAATTCTAGTGAACGTAAGAACATTATTGGTGTTAAAGAGTTTTAAACTAAATGTTACACTTTTTGTGATGGTAGCTCATGGGAAATTGAGTTCGTATGAACTAACTCCATGTTAGTGACAAGTGTCTAAGGGGATCGCGAGTTACTCTTTCATATATTTTCGTTGAGGTCAGGAGTCATAGAGGCGATCATTTCACTGAAACATTCGACTCGAGTTGTTCCTTCTACGGGAGAGAAATTCTTGAATGGTTTTGATGAGATATTCCAGGAATTAGATGAGAGCGAAACACTAAGGTGCTATTTGACTGCATAGGTCTACGAAAACACACTAGGATATCGGCGCTCAGCCTCACGGCCTGACTTAGTTGGGACTTGGTCACCGCATTGCTTGGTGGCTGGACTCTATTTAAAAAAAATAACATGCATTTAAAAAACATACATTAAAGACACTTTAATATTAAAATAGTATTTCTTACCACATTGCTTGATGGCTGGACTCTATTTAAAAAAAAGAAAAGAAGAGAAGATTCATTAAAAAAAAAGATTTAAAAAAACGTTAATATTCAAATTGTATTTCTTAACGTTAAAATCCTAAAGTAACGAATCTTTATAAATTATTTTTGAGGGCAGCACAAGCACTTGGTGAACACCTGGAATCACGTATTCACAAAGGCAAATAGGGTCTTCTTAGACGCATTGCTTACAGCTCGAGATAGAGTGCATTGGTAAAAAAATAATTGCATTCATAGAGTATAATAGGTTGAAGGATAAAATATGTTAACTCCGTGACACATACAATGCTATTGCTGTCGTTGCAGCGTTACAGCAGTGTTGGTGCAGCGTTACAGCAGTGTCGGTGCAGCGTTACAGCAGTGTCGGTGCAGCGTTACGGCAGTGTTGGTGCAGCGTTACAGCAGTGTCGGGGCAGCGTTACAGCAGTGTTGGTGCAGCGTTACAGCAGTGTCGGTGCAGCGTTACTGCAGTGTCGGTGCAGCGTTACTGCAGTGTCGGTGCAGCGTTGCAGCAGTGTTGGTGCAGCGTTACTGCAGTGTCGGTGCAGCGTTACTGCAGTGTCAGTGCAGCGTTACTGCAGTGTCGGTGCAGCGTTACAGCAGTGTTGGTGCAGCGTTACAGCAATGTCGGTGCAGCGTTACTGCAGTGTCGGTGCAGCATTACTGCAGTGTCGGTGCAGCGTTACAGCAGTGTCGGTGCAGCGTTACTGCAGTGTCGGTGCAGCGTTACTGCAGTGTCGGTGCAGCGTTACTGCAGTGTCGGTGCAGCGTTACTGCAGTGTCGGTGCAGCGTTACTGCAGTGTCGGTGCAGCGTTACTGCAGTGTCGGTGCAGCGTTACAGCAGTGTCGGTGCAGCGTTACAGCAGTGTCGGTGCAGCGTTACTGCAGTGTCGGTGCAGCGTTACTGCAGTGTCGGTGCAGCGTTACTGCAGTGTCGGTGCAGCGTTACTGCAGTGTCGGTGCAGCGTTACTGCAGTGTTGGTGCAGCGTTACTGCAGTGTCGGTGCAGCGTTACTGCAGTGTCGGTGCAGCTTTACTGCAGTGTCGGTGCAGCGTTACTGCAGTGTCGGTGCAGCGTTACTGCAGGGTCGGTGCAGCGTTACTGCAGTGTCGGTGCAGCGTTACTGCAGTGTCGGTGCAGCGTTACTGCAGTGTCGGTGCAGCGTTACTGCAGTGTCGGTGCAGCGTTACAGCAGTGTCGGTGCAGCGTTTCAGCAGTGTCGGTGCAGCGTTTCAGCAGTGTTGGTGCAGCGTTACTGTAGTGTCGGTGCAGCGTTACAGCAGTGTCGGTGCAGCGTTACTGCAGTGTCGGTGCAGCGTTACTGCAGTGTCGGTGCAGCGTTACTGCAGTGTCGGTGCAGCGTTACTGCAGTGTCGGTGCAGCGTTACTGCAGTGTCGGTGCAGCGTTACTGCAGTGTCGGTGCAGCGTTACTGCAGTGTCGGTGCAGCGTTACTGCAGTGTCGGTGCAGCGTTACTGCAGTATCGGTGCAGCGTTACTGCAGTGTCGGTGCAGCGTTACTGCAGTGTTGGTGCAGCGTTACTGCAGTGTTGGTGCAGCGTTACTGCAGTGTCGGTGCAGCGTTACTGCAGTGTCGGTGCAGCGTTACTGCAGTGTCGGTGCAGCGTTACTGCAGTGTCGGTGCAGCGTTACTGCAGTGTCGGTGCAGCGTTACTGCAGTGTCGGTGCAGCGTTACAGCAGTGTCGGTGCAGCGTTACTGCAGTGTCGGTGCAGCGTTACTGCAGTGTCGGTGCAGCGTTACTGCAGTGTCGGTGCAGCGTTACTGCAGTGTCGGTGCAGCGTTACTGCAGTGTCGGTGCAGCGTTACTGCAGTGTCGGTGCAGCGTTACTGCAGTGTCGGTGCAGCGTTACTGCAGTGTCGGTGCAGCGTTACTGCAGTGTCGGTGCAGCGTTACTGCAGTGTCGGTGCAGCGTTACTGCAGTGTCGGTGCAGCGTTACTGCAGTGTCGGTGCAGCGTTACTGCAGTGTCGGTGCAGCGTTACTGCAGTGTCGGTGCAGCGTTACAGCAGTGTCGGTGCAGCGTTACTGCAGTGTCGGTGCAGCGTTACTGCAGTGTCGGTGCAACGTTACAGCAGTCTCGGTGCAGCGTTACTGCAGTGTCGGTGCAGCGTTACTGCAGTGTCGGGGCAGCGTTACTGCAGTGTCGGGGCAGCGTTACTGCAGTGTCGGTGCAGCGTTACTGCAGTGTCGGTGCAGTGTTACTGCAGTGTCGGTGCAGCGTTACTGCAGTGTCGGTGCAGCGTTACTGCAGTGTCGGTGCAGCGTTACTGCAGTGTCGGTGCAGCGTTACTGCAGTGTCGGTGCAGCGTTACTGCAGTGTCGGTGCAGCGTTACAGCAGTGTCGGTGCAGCGTTACTGCAGTGTCGGTGCAGCGTTACTGCAGTGTCGGTGCAACGTTACAGCAGTCTCGGTGCAGCGTTACTGCAGTGTCGGTGCAGCGTTACTGCAGTGTCGGGGCAGCGTTACTGCAGTGTCGGGGCAGCGTTACTGCAGTGTCGGTGCAGCGTTACTGCAGTGTCGGTGCAGCGTTACTGCAGTGTCGGTGCAGCGTTACTGCAGTGTCGGTGCAGCGTTACTGCAGTGTCGGTGCAGCGTTACTGCAGTGTCGGTGCAGCGTTACTGCAGTGTCGGTGCAGCGTTACTGCAGTGTCGGTGCAGCGTTACTGCAGTGTCGGTGCAGCGTTACAGCAGTGTCGGTGCAGCGTTACTGCAGTGTCGGTGCAGCGTTACTGCAGTGTCGGTGCAGCGTTACAGCAGTGTCGGTGCAGCGTTACTGCAGTGTCGGTGCAGCGTTACAGCAGTGTCGGTGCAGCGTTACTGCAGTGTCGGGGCAGCGTTACTGCAGTGTCGGGGCAGCGTTACTGCAGTGTCGGGGCAGCGTTACTGCAGTGTTGGGGCAGCGTTACTGCAGTGTCGGTGCAGCGTTACTGCAGTGTCGGTGCAGCGTTACTGCAGTGTCGGTGCAGCGTTACAGCAGTGTCGGTGCAGCGTTTCAGCAGTGTCGGTGCAGCGTTTCAGCAGTGTTGGTGCAGCGTTACTGTAGTGTCGGTGCAGCGTTACAGCAGTGTCGGTGCAGCGTTACTGCAGTGTCGGTGCAGCGTTACTGCAGTGTCGGTGCAGCGTTACTGCAGTGTCGGTGCAGCGTTACTGCAGTGTCGGTGCAGCGTTACAGCAGTGTCGGTGCAGCGTTACTGCAGTGTCGGTGCAGCGTTACTGCAGTGTCGGTGCAGCGTTACTGCAGTGTCGGTGCAGCGTTACTGCAGTATCGGTGCAGCGTTACTGCAGTGTCGGTGCAGCGTTACTGCAGTGTTGGTGCAGCGTTACTGCAGTGTTGGTGCAGCGTTACTGCAGTGTCGGTGCAGCGTTACTGCAGTGTCGGTGCAGCGTTACTGCAGTGTCGGTGCAGCGTTACTGCAGTGTCGGTGCAGCGTTACTGCAGTGTCGGTGCAGCGTTACTGCAGTGTCGGTGCAGCGTTACAGCAGTGTCGGTGCAGCGTTACTGCAGTGTCGGTGCAGCGTTACTGCAGTGTCGGTGCAGCGTTACTGCAGTGTCGGTGCAGCGTTACTGCAGTGTCGGTGCAGCGTTACTGCAGTGTCGGTGCAGCGTTACTGCAGTGTCGGTGCAGCGTTACTGCAGTGTCGGTGCAGCGTTACTGCAGTGTCGGTGCAGCGTTACTGCAGTGTCGGTGCAGCGTTACTGCAGTGTCGGTGCAGCGTTACTGCAGTGTCGGTGCAGCGTTACTGCAGTGTCGGTGCAGCGTTACTGCAGTGTCGGTGCAGCGTTACTGCAGTGTCGGTGCAGCGTTACAGCAGTGTCGGTGCAGCGTTACTGCAGTGTCGGTGCAGCGTTACTGCAGTGTCGGTGCAACGTTACAGCAGTCTCGGTGCAGCGTTACTGCAGTGTCGGTGCAGCGTTACTGCAGTGTCGGGGCAGCGTTACTGCAGTGTCGGGGCAGCGTTACTGCAGTGTCGGTGCAGCGTTACTGCAGTGTCGGTGCAGCGTTACTGCAGTGTCGGTGCAGCGTTACTGCAGTGTCGGTGCAGCGTTACAGCAGTGTCGGTGCAGCGTTACTGCAGTGTCGGTGCAGCGTTACTGCAGTGTCGGTGCAGCGTTACAGCAGTGTCGGTGCAGCGTTACTGCAGTGTCGGGGCAGCGTTACTGCAGTGTCGGGGCAGCGTTACTGCAGTGTCGGGGCAGCGTTACTGCAGTGTTGGGGCAGCGTTACTGCAGTGTCGGGGCAGCGTTACTGCAGTGTCGGTGCAGCGTTACTGCAGTGTCGGTGCAGCGTTACTGCAGTGTCGGTGCAGCGTTACTGCAGTGTCGGTGCAGCGTTACTGCAGTGTCGGTGCAGCGTTACTGCAGTGTCGGTGCAGCGTTACTGCAGTGTCGGTGCAGCGTTACTGCAGTGTCGGTGCAGCGTTACAGCAGTGTCGGTGCAGCGTTACTGCAGTGTCGGTGCAGCGTTACTGCAGTGTCGGTACAGCGTTACAGCAGTGTCGGTGCAGCGTTACTGCAGTGTCGGTGCAGCGTTACTGCAGTGTCGGTGCAGCGTTACAGCAGTGTCGGTGCAGCGTTACTGCAGTGTCGGTGCAGCGTTACAGCAGTGTCGGTGCAGCGTTACTGCAGTGTCGGTGCAGCGTTACTGCAGTGTCGGTGCAGCGTTACTGCAGTGTCGGTGCAGCGTTACTGCAGTGTCGGTGCAGCGTTACTGCAGTGTCGGTGCAGCGTTACTGCAGTGTCGGTGCAGCGTTACTGCAGTGTCGGTGCAGCGTTACTGCAGTGTCGGTGCAGCGTTACAGCAGTGTCGGTGCAGCGTTACTGCAGTGTCGGTGCAGCGTTACTGCAGTGTCGGTGCAGCGTTACTGCAGTGTCGGTGCAGCGTTACTGCAGTGTCGGGGCAGCGTTACTGCAGTGTTGGGGCAGCGTTACTGCAGTGTCGGTGCAGCGTTACTGCAGTGTCGGTGCAGCGTTACTGCAGTGTCGGTGCAGCGTTACTGCAGTGTCGGTGCAGCGTTACTGCAGTGTCGGTGCAGCGTTACTGCAGTGTCGGTGCAGCGTTACTGCAGTGTCGGTGCAGCGTTACTGCAGTGTCGGTGCAGCGTTACTGCAGTGTCGGTGCAGCGTTACTGCAGTGTCGGTGCAGCGTTACTGCAGTGTCGGTGCAGCGTTACTGCAGTGTCGGTGCAGCGTTACTGCAGTGTCGGTGCAGCGTT
This sequence comes from Morinoia aosen, assembly GCA_030386875.1. Classification (NCBI taxonomy): domain Eukaryota; kingdom Metazoa; phylum Arthropoda; class Malacostraca; order Amphipoda; family Talitridae; genus Morinoia; species Morinoia aosen. Next base: position 48,299,436 of record CM059568.1, read on the forward strand.
ACTGCAGTGTCGGTGCAGCGTTACTGCAGTGTCGGTGCAGCGTTACTGCAGTGTCGGTGCAGCGTTACTGCAGTGTCGGTGCAGCGTTACTGCAGTGTCGGGGCAGCGTTACTGCAGTGTCGGGGCAGCGTTACTGCAGTGTCGGTGCAGCGTTACTGCAGTGTCGGTGCAGCGTTACTGCAGTGTTGGGGCAGCGTTACTGCAGTGTCGGTGCAGCGTTACTGCAGTGTCGGTGCAGCGTTACTGCAGTGTCGGTGCAGCGTTACTGCAGTGTTGGGGCAGCGTTACTGCAGTGTCAGTGCAGCGTTACTGCAGTGTCGGTGCAGCGTTACTGCAGTGTCGGTGCAGCGTTACTGCAGTGTCGGTGCAGCGTTACTGCAGTGTCGGTGCAGCGTTACTGCAGTGTCGGTGCAGCGTTACTGCAGTGTCGGTGCAGCGTTACTGCAGTGTCGGTGCAGCGTTACTGCAGTGTCGGTGCAGCGTTACTGCAGTGTTGGTGCAGCGTTACTGCAGTGTCGGTGCAGCGTTACTGCAGTGTCGGTGCAGCGTTACTGCAGTGTCGGTGCAGCGTTACTGCAGTGTCGGTGCAGCGTTACTGCAGTGTCGGTGCAGCGTTACTGCAGTGTCGGTGCAGCGTTACTGCAGTGTCGGTGCAGCGTTACAGCAGTGTCGGTGCAGCGTTACAGCAGTGTCGGTGCAGCGTTACTGCAGTGTCGGTGCAGCGTTACTGCAGTGTCGGTGCAGCGTTACTGCAGTGTCGGTGCAGCGTTACTGCAGTGTCGGTGCAGCGTTACTGCAGTGTCGGTGCAGCGTTACTGCAGTGTCGGTGCAGCGTTACTGCAGTGTCGGTGCAGCGTTACTGCAGTGTCGGTGCAGCGTTACAGCAGTGTCGGTGCAGCGTTACTGCAGTGTCGGTGCAGCGTTACTGCAGTGTCGGTGCAGCGTTACTGCAGTGTCGGTGCAGCGTTACTGCAGTGTCGGGGCAGCGTTACTGCAGTGTTGGGGCAGCGTTACTGCAGTGTCGGTGCAGCGTTACTGCAGTGTCGGTGCAGCGTTACTGCAGTGTCGGTGCAGCGTTACTGCAGTGTCGGTGCAGCGTTACTGCAGTGTCGGTGCAGCGTTACTGCAGTGTCGGTGCAGCGTTACTGCAGTGTCGGTGCAGCGTTACTGCAGTGTCGGTGCAGCGTTACTGCAGTGTCGGTGCAGCGTTACTGCAGTGTCGGTGCAGCGTTACTGCAGTGTCGGTGCAGCGTTACTGCAGTGTCGGTGCAGCGTTACTGCAGTGTCGGTGCAGCGTTACTGCAGTGTCGGTGCAGCGTTACTGCAGTGTCGGTGCAGCGTTACTGCAGTGTCGGTGCAGCGTTACTGCAGTGTCGGTGCAGCGTTACTGCAGTGTCGGTGCAGCGTTACTGCAGTGTCGGTGCAGCGTTACTGCAGTGTCGGTGCAGCGTTACTGCAGTGTCGGTGCAGCGTTACTGCAGTGTTGGGGCAGCGTTACTGCAGTGTCGGTGCAGCGTTACTGCAGTGTCGGTGCAGCGTTACTGCAGTGTCGGGGCAGCGTTACTGCAGTGTTGGGGCAGCGTTACTGCAGTGTCAGTGCAGCGTTACTGCAGTGTCGGTGCAGCGTTACTGCAGTGTCGGTGCAGCGTTACTGCAGTGTCGGTGCAGCGTTACTGCAGTGTCGGTGCAGCGTTACTGCAGTGTCGGTGCAGCGTTACTGCAGTGTCGGTGCAGCGTTACTGCAGTGTCGGTGCAGCGTTACTGCAGTGTCGGTGCAGCGTTACTGCAGTGTCGGGGCAGCGTTACTGCAGTGTCGGTGCAGCGTTACTGCAGTGTCGGTGCAGCGTTACTGCAGTGTCGGTGCAGTTTAACAATTTGTCTGTGGCTGGCAAAACTTAAATTTAATATTCAACTCAAATCTGTGGTCAATTGTTGTAAATAATGTTGAAAAAAGCCAACATAAACTGGATTGTGTCTTTATAGTTTTCATTAGGAATTTATGCAAATTTAATTTGTGACTACTGGTCGATCAGCAGCATTATGAAAATTCCCTCCGTGTACCACCGGTGGCTCACGTCGCAGTCAAAGTGTTAACTGCTCTGTTGGTACAGCGTTGCAGCAATATCGATGTAATATTAGCTCAGTATCTTTGCTAGTAGTATAGCAGATGTATGAATATTGTAGCTGCAGTCCAGACAGTCCTCCATAAATACAAGATTGTTGCCCTGCTTGATGCTGACCACAGGCTTCTCCGCACAAATCAATTGAGAACGATCTCCATGAATCTCTACTTCATGGCTTTTTTGCGACAATTCCGCTCGATTGCTCAAATTTCTAATCGCAAAAAGAAGCTCTTCTTCCACCTCTCACTGCCATCGGACATCCTCACTCGGGGAGCTCTTTTTCATGTACGATCATCTTCCTGCATCTTCTTCTTGCGCCTCTCGCTCTAATTTAGTCTAAGTTTTTTCGCTTTTTGACCAGGTTTTGTAAATGATGTCTCTTTCTTCGATGCCCTTTACTGTCTGTCACAGCTCTTTTTGGGGGCATCTTTCACCTTTTCTTTGAGCTGGCTTAGGTTTTAGTATGTAACTTTCTCTCGTTCGCTCGCTTTTGGCCTCACGTGAAAATTATTTGTGTTCACGAACGTGGATTTATATGACATGGAAATTAAGTATCAAACATAATGACTTATACCTTGTGATTTATGTACATGATTTGTGTTTGTTATGGCTTGAGCTCTTCTTGACACGGCTTTCGGTAATAGAAGGATTAAGAGCCATATCTAATGAGGGAGTGTATTGTTCTGTGGTTAATAGGAGCCATATGTAATGAGGGAGTGTATTGTTCTATGGTTAATAGGAGCCATGTGTAAAGAGGGAGTGTATTGTTCTATGGTTAATAGGAGCCATGTGTAATGAGGGATTGTATTGTTCTATGATTGACCGCTCGAAGGTAGTTATAATTCCGAACATAAATAATGCGTATCATGCATATCATAAGTGATAATTAAGGTTACTTATTTTTCCAATCTTAATGTACTGGTTTGCTGAAATTGAAACATAAACTGACGTATTATTCAATTGAATATTCCAGTGACTGAAGCAGTGACTGATTATGTTCGATATTTTTGGTATTTTTAGTTATACTTCGTGAGGGAGATACTTTATGACGTGTATTTCTGCCATATTTTCTTGAAAGATTTTCGTATTTGAAATCGGTTTAAGTGTCCTTGTAAAGTGGCTTCGTCAAAGTCGCTCAACTCGATCACCATCAATATATTTATCATCGTGTTCATCACGGAAATGCTCATGTGATGACTAAAATTACGCTCCGTACGAATTGCCCATCATCACACATCGTTAGCATGAAACCTGGACTCATTAAATGTTATATAATGAGATGTTGTACATGCATTTATGCTGTTAGACATGCATGTGCGAAAGTTGAAATTAGAGACTCGGACTATAAACTCTGCTGATTCTCTACATGGTATGAAAGTGGGATCCACTCAACGTTAAAATTTGAAAGTCTTCTCTTGAAACACGCACAGGACATTTTCTATTATGAAATGGTGTTAAATTATACGCTGCAAGCAAACTAACTTCATTAACTCAAATGCCACACGGCCAAATGCCACACGGCCTCAAATGTCAAACGACCAAATGCCGTTTAGCCAAATGCCACACGGCCTCATATGTCATACGACCAAATGCCGTTTAGCCAAATGCCACACGGCCTCATATGTCATACGACCAAATGCCGTTTAGCCAAATGCCACACGGCCTCATATGTCATACAACCAAATGCCGTTTAGTCAAATGCCACACGGCCTCAAATGTCATACGACCAAATGCCGTTTAGCCAAATGCCATACGGCCTCAAATGGCACAAGACCAAATGCTACGAGGCCAAATACTATACGGCCTAATGCCACACGGCCTGACCAGCTTCTAGTACATCACCCTTCTTCATTCCGTATCCGAAGATGGCCTGGGATAAATGTGCGATGCATCAGAGCAGTGAAGCAGGAGCTGAGTTAGTAGCGAAAGCTGAGAGCGTCGTGCCAGGGCTGCGCAAACATGCCGTGTCGTCACGTGCCCAACTCTCACTTGCTGCTGCTGCTGTAACCCTCGTATATTATTGTGCGTGAGTTCCAGCGTTCCGCTGAATACTGTCGTGAAGCATGCGACAGTTAAGTACAGTAAAAGTAAAGTTCCAGCCTCTTTTTATCTTGAGCAACGGTGCTTCAATAATCTTAGTCGAAAGCTAGCATTTCATCAGTGCTCCGACACTTTTCATGGTCTAGGTTTTGTTAAAACTCAATTTTTTACTGTAAAATTCATTGAATTTGTCCACTTTACTCATTCAAACTGCAGACCTGGGGCTGTGGTAGTTCAAAATAACAAGGCTGTGGGCAAAACGCCGGCACCCACATAATTTATTTTGAGCGTTGTTGCATGGTGTCGTGGGAGCTGTCGACGCGTCTTTTCTGGGAGCTCTTGCCTCTGAAAGGATATTTCTGTACAGTACATGGCTGTTATTTAAAGGATGTTCTTTATTCTAATCAAGCCTGATCATCTTCTGCTGTACATTGGTTTTTCAAATGCCTTATAACTAACACGAGGACGTAATGACAGTTACCCCCCCGGTCAAGCCGGTACCCATTTCCGACACGTGGGTGGAGAGGGGAATTGTGGCTGAGTTCTCCCTTTTCCCAATGTTCCCAATGGGGAGAATCATCGGGCGACACTGCCGGGACTCGAACTGCCGACACCTTCCTGTGAAGTGCGCGCGCTCTTTACCACTCAGCCACGGTGACCACGATACTGGCTGTCAGTGAAATTTGAAGGCTAAATGCCAGAGTACTTCATATCACAAGTCAAAGTGCATGCTTCTTCAAAACTTTGAAGCGAGATATACTTTATGTAGAAAGTAGAAATTTTTAAACAAAGCCATTGTACGGCTTTTTGCTAATTTCCAACTAGGTTACTTTTTCAACCTAGGAAAGTGAACTCGACTCATCGCCAGGCTAAAAATTTTTAGCTATCAGTGTAACTTTTTTCTCTTAGCTACAGTAAGAACCTGCGTTGATTTACCTCAACTAACTTGGAAATGCTCCAAGAGCTCAACTAAATGAAAGATATGTTAACTGGCTTGTCTTATAATTTTATAAATTTAGTGAATACTGTGCTAAAAGTACTTGTGTCAGATGTTTAATTGGAAGTTTTATGGTTTTTATAAATCAAATGACTAATTTTTAGAAATTCGAATGATCTTAAAATTCCATGCAAATAACACAACTTACACGAGCTCAGCAGCGAAACGAAGTGAACCATTAAAATTTTAAAGGCGAAGAAAATGCTTATGAAAGTAATCATTTTATTACTAATAACTCGAAAACGTTTCGGAGACCAGTTCCACCATCCATTGTTTGTGTGTTTGTTGAATCCATTACCCATTTATTAGTCCATCATTCATTACTTGAGAAGCAAAGGAACTTACTAATTGACGTTACTTTCCAGGCATGGGCAAGCGAAGGAGAGTCGGAGACGGAGGTGAAGGCCGTGGAGGTGGACGGCCAGGCTGCGGCTCAGAGCAGATCGAGTGCAGCTTACCTGAGCGGCGGCCTCACTCCGCCGGACCAAATGGCGGTGGAGTCGATAGATCGAGACCATTCCGTGTTTGTCCCACCACCCAACCTTGTGCAGGGACCCATTCCCGTGCCGGTGTCGCTCGCAGCCAAGCCTGGCAGCCTTGTCCTGCCCGGGCACCCTTTCTTGGCAGCACAGTCACGACGCCCAGGTTACGGCATGCCGCACCTCAGACGCAACTTTCCTAGAGGACCTCCCCCGGCTGTTGCTAAACGACCTCATCCGGTCAGAACCAACTATGCGCAATCCCCTTCCCTCGGCGGTCAAGTTCCCCGACAACATCCCCCACAATTCTCGACTTTCAATCCACCTCCTCCAAGAGGCTTTGGGTACTCGCCAGTTCCTCATCCATTCAATGTTCCGCCGCCGGTGTCGAGGCCACATGGCCAACAGCAAACTGGGCCACCATTGACCTCTCCTCCCAGAGAACCTAATTATCAACCACCACCACCACCTCCACCACCTCCAGCTCAAGCTCAAGCTCAAGCTCAAGCTCCATCAGCTCCCCCTCCTCCTCCTCCACCTCCTCCTTCCCGTGAACATGAGGTACCTCAGAACGACCCCAATTTCGGAGACCCAAAGAACAATGATCTGGTTGAAAGTGAATCATCTCGCGTGACGTATGAACACAGTCCACCTCCTCAGGATCCTGCTCCGCGCACCCAAAATGTGAAACGCATTGACATAGAAGAAGATTACGTGCCACCGAGTCAAGGTGAAGCAAGAAATCCAATTGTGACCCCTCGCGATCAGCTCGCTGTTGAAACCAGTCGCTCTAGCGCTTATATTCCTCCCACTGCCCTTGGCCCTGTGGAACAATGGCCTTCATCTGCCCCTGATATGCCACAAATTGTTGCTTTGGATGTTAAGTGCGAAAAGAATTTAATGAAAGTTAGGATAGAATTCGATAAGCCGTTCAACGGTATCATTTTTAGTAAAGGTCACTACAGTAGCGTCCACTGTGTGCACTTACCAGCTGGCCTAGGAAGAACTCATTCTACCTTTGATGTTTCCATAAATTCTTGCGGCACGACTGGCAACACTGAAAATGGTCTATATGGTTACGGAAGCCAAAGTGGTTCCGGCACCTACTTCGAGAACACAATCGTAATTCAGTATGATCCTCAAGTTCAAGAAGTGTGGGATCAAGCAAGAAAGCTTAGATGTACATGGCATGATCAGTATGAAAAATCTGTAACATTCCGACCCTTCTCCGTTGACATGCTGGATGTAGTTAGAGCCGATTTTGCGGGAGACAACGTAGGTTGCTGGATGCAGATTCAAGTTGGAAAAGGACCTTGGGCTTCCGAGGTTTCAGGTTTGGTTAAAATTGGGCAAACTATGACCATGGTTCTCGCCATCAAAGATGACGATAATAAATTCGATATGATGGTGCGCAACTGTATGGCTCATGATGGTAAAAGAGCTCCTATTCAGTTGGTTGATCAACGAGGTTGTATCACTCGACCGAAACTTATGTCAAGATTTACAAAAATAAAGGACTTTGGCGCCTCCGCTTCTGTATTGTCTTATGCCCATTTCCAGGCATTCAAGTTCCCAGACTCCATGGAAGTACACTTCCAATGCACCATTCAAATTTGTCGGTACCAGTGCCCAGAGCAATGTTCAGATGGTCTGTCGCATGGATACTCAGGAGGAATCGGTAGCGCTCCTAGAGACCACAGAAGAAAACGTTCTATAGAGAACTCTGACGAGAAACCTGAATCTGACGCTGACAAACAAACTGATATTGGAGTGAACAGAATCATTCAAGTCGTTTCAACGCGGGACCTGACCTTCATACTGGACAAGAACGGCACAGATGCTGAAGAATTAGCTGAAATTACCAAAGAAACTCTGGTCACCTCCTCGGTTGATGATCACGATGGTCTCATCTGCATGTCAACGCCGGGTTTTGCAGCTACGCTCATCGTTCTCCTTGGAATACTCATTGTCTCTTGCTTATTATCAGCATTTTTGTGTCTTAGGTTCCGAGTTGCACCCAAGGCAAACAGCATCATCTCTAGTTACGAGAATCCTGCATTTCAAAGAAAACAAGATTGCTTTGAGTTCTAATATGTTCATCCTCACTCAGTATTTTGGTTACTTGCTCATTAACTTAAGTGTTGAACTTGCATTATCTGTAAGCGTTTATCAGAGATTGAATGGCAACCGCGGTTGCTTGTTGGTTTTTGAATTGATAATTCTATACTCCTGCAAAATACGGCATTTTTTTAAATCGAAGTGGAACATTTTCATACGGATGCCGTAAAAATTAAGATAAAATGTATCTAATAAATGTGAGTTGTATATATGATAATATTTGGAAACATTCATGAGCGGAATCACGTTAAATTATGTTCTTTCACGGGTTATCAACAAAAAATTTTTATCAAGAGATACTGGAATTTTTTTTTCATGCGCTCTTAGCCACTGTAGAGTTTCTGTTAGACCATCATGTCGAACTGTACCATACTAGCATATTTTTCTTCAGATCATCTTCCTCTCTTCTCAAGCGAGTCATAGCTGAGTTATTCCAACTCACATTACCACAGATTTCATAGCAGTCTTTTTACGATAATGCAAAAGATACGCTGACCTCTACACCGGCGTCACTGTAGATTCAGTGCGAGTAAGCCCTAGAGCAGTAGTTCATAACCTGGGGGGACGTGAGCCTCTGCCATAAAGCCTGATTTTTCCCAGTAATGATTTCGGCAAAAGAGTGAACTTTCACGGTTGCATATGTTTGCGGGCCAATTTACCATATTCTTTGTTATGAGCTCTTATTGTTTTGAGCTCTTATTTGCATGTTCATCTGGACACAATTTCCCCTGATAATTCTTAAATGAGGCGTTTTAGTAAATAGGTTATTAAGAACCACTGCCACTGAGCGTGGCAGTCGAAATAGTCTTGTGTTTCGCCAGCTTGTGCATCGACTGCCCGAGAGGGTGGCCGTCGAAAGAATTTTGTGTATCGCCAGCTTATGCATTGGATGTCAAACTAGAAACAAAGTACGGAGGTGACGTTATTGAATTCTGGAATGAATCAAAATTTATTTTAATGTACAGTAAAATTAGGAGATTAAGTGGTGTTAAAACATAACATTCTGGCGATGAGAAACCAAAAAGACTATCGAATTGATTTTTTTAATGTTTAGCAGGTTTTTCTGTGGTGCATTAGTATTAACGTGGAGCAATGCCAACTTATACATTAGCGAAATATTTCGTCTATTCTCCTTAAAATGACTTTCAAAACCGTAATTTTGAAAAGTTCAGCATTTGTAACTGCTACCATTAGCTTTAACCATCATCGAGCCTTAAGAGAAGGTAACACTAAGAAAACTAAACTTTTTTCAAAAAACTCCTAGAATCATTTATTAGAGATGGTAAATTTCATGATATTTTTCAAGGACACGTAATTTTAATTGCGTGGTCACGTCCAGTGAAAGTGTTCCTCTATTTGCCGAAAAGAGATATGGTATTTTCTTCCGTGATGAATTCGGAAGGCGGTGCTTGTTTGTCGTAATTTCTGATATGATTTAAATGTCATATATTTCAATTGTTAAAAATCATTTCAATTTATAAAAATCATTTCAATATTTAAAAATTATTTCAATTTATAAAAATCATTTCAAGTTTTAAAAATCATTTCAATTTTTAAAAATCATTTTAATTTTAATATTGAATCATCTTAGTTCCAACAAACAGGAGCTCCAACTGCTGCTACCGCGCTCCAGGCCTTGACTGCGCGTTCAAGTATTTTTGCATTTCAGAGAACTTGTGCATACAACGATATTCCTCTACATTGATTTGGACGTGATATTCTCCATCAATTCCCCATGATCACCGTCTAATTTTGCATGGGTTTTTATTTGTCTAAAGACAATTTTTTCGCTAAAACTACGCAGAGGAAATGGGTTATTGAAGAGTGCACAAAAGAGCTGATTCGCTCCACGCAGGTCAGGTCCATTTGCTGATAAGTTCAGTGAACTGTAATGATTGTAGTATGCAAGTAAGTCGGACATGCTGAGTACGGGTACACTTAAAACTGCAATCATCAGACCCTGCATCAAATATCTTTGAGTTTGCTGGGAAATGAACGTACTATAAACAAATATTATTACGATATGTTCGTTTTTTTGAAGGCGTACTTCTCAAACGAATGGTAGAAGTGGCAGGGCAACGAAGCCCATATTTTCCTTGCTGACTTATTACCGGCTTCAAAAAGAACGCACATGTGGATCAAATTTCGTTCCATTTCTCGGCTCAATGCATCTAAGCAAGATGCCTTTGAGGCTTACGTTTTAAAGTTAAAGCAGGTGTGCTCGATTATGAATTGTGGTTACCTCATCTGAAGTAGCTTTATTTTGTTTATTTTTTGGTTATTGAAAGCTTTCGAGGAATTTTATCTTAAAATAAATACCATATTACGCTTGCCCGAAAGCCCTTCGACGTTAGCCACGAAAAGCTTTTGCCCAGTTGGAACCTGCCCAAATCCTAGGTATAGCTACGCTAAGAACACCGTCACACAAGCCACCGTACGAAATTTTGTCTTAAATACAGAAGTTGTTACCAAGTAGCATGCAGAATTGGAACTCATGGTTCAATTTATTGGCTGCACAGATCAGCTAACCCATATTATAAGAAACAACAGACTCGTGATACGATAAGTTGCTCAGTCAGGAACTCTTAATGTAACTTAAAAGAAAGGCCTGGTACGTTGACACCACAGGATGCATAATATCTCGTTTTTCCTTACTGTATAGATCTGTAAAGAGCGGCAGTGTGAACTGTGGAGTACTGTGCCTCAATTGTACGCTGTCCAGGTGCTTGCTGTGAGCCATTCTCATCTTCAGGTCATTTTTCCTCTGTGTAGTTTTGGTTGATCCAGTAACTAAGTTAAGAAGCTGAGTGCTTGTTATTTGTTGAAGTTTCACTTGTTTTGTTTCATAAATTATTTATTTATTGCGTGAATGTTGAATGCCTGTTATGTTTGTGCTCATCATGTATACTCATGTAATTATTGTAACCAAAAATTACTCAGCAGCCCAGGATGAATATAATGGATCATTTACAATTTTAAAAAAAATGTCAAATTTCTTTGGTAAAAATCAAAACACCTTACCAAATATAGGCAGAAAAACTTGATACATATTTACTGCTCTGCCATAATTATCCATAAGAACGAGTATATTGGCGCTTTTGCCACAGAGAAAATAACATGTCCCCTACTTTTTTGGCTGCAAGATCCCGTTCCCTTGAATCGTCTTGTAAACGATTTTATCCCTTCAATTTGATGTACATGATGGACTTGAGTGACAATGGAGTGATTGTGAATCCAGCGGCATTTTTTAATAAAACTGAAACGAGATTTCTTTCGTTTGAATTCCTCACTGCACTGCAACACATTCCTAATTCGAGCTACATTCGATTCAGGAAAGTTTTTTTAAAGCCTCCAAAATATTACGTTTAAGTTTTTCTGATAGTAATTGGTTGAAAGTACATCTGAGTAAGAAAAGCTCAGTTGTGTTTGTCATTATTTAATATATTTCGCGTTGCGAGAAAGAAAAGAGACTCGCAATGATGGCTTGGTTCCTGATATTTTCTCCAATGAAACTCGGTTCCCTCTTTATGACGGTTTGAATCACAATAGACACATGAATGGAGTTAAGCGATATACGGGCAGTTCAGCAGTCATTGTAAGTTATGCACAGTTATGTAGTTATGCATCATTGTACGAAAAATAATTTTTGATAGTTATTGAACCAACGCCATTGATTTAAATAAGTCTTCTGTAATCCATTTACTATGTTAAATTCGAAAAAAGTATGATACTAACGTTCTATGTAGCGTACTTGTAAATTCAGGAATGCATGCGATGCTGTAGTTCGCTGTATTTGGAAAAATCATAAATTATAAAATAACCTGATATAAAATATATTTAGCCCTTAATTTTCCAAAGAATAAGTACTGAGAGGGTGATGCACTTGCGACGGTAAGCACAGCAGCTACCGTTCGTATTTTCTTCAATTGGAGTATGATAATGAGAAAAGCATGAAGTATTTTGTGGCATTCTAATCTCTTCTTGTTCTTAACTGAACATAGGCAGTTTAAAAAGTGGGGGCTCGCATCCTCATCTTGAAAAACGCCTTCCAAAAATCAGTTATACAATAAAGTGTTCGAATTTATTCAGTAACTCTTCCCTAGTTCACAATCTTCGGTGCTACTATAGTGTGAGGTCTACCGCCATATATCGCCTACCCAGGCGCAGTGTGAGATGTACAAATTAAGTGTTTATCGCTAAATTAAATGTTGAAAATAAGTAAGATCCATTAGTAACCTTACCTAACCTCACGCTATAGTACTAGCTAGAGAGAGATCTCATTCTATAGTGGGGTAGACCTCACGCTATAAAAGCACCCAACAATCTTCGGTGCTTTTCATCGAATCCGACATTTGGCTGAGTCCGAGGACGAGCTGAGGATGTGGACTGCTTACGCTCTGCAGGTTTTACTGAAGTCAGATCATGAAAATACGGGAGAGAAATACCCAGCAAAAACAAAAAGATCTCTGAATGAAAGGTTATCACAGAAAAATGATCGTTATTACCATAAAGTTCACACAATGCATTATTATTAACTTCGGCTTTCACGCAACGTAATCAATGCAGTGACGTGATGATTGTTGGACTCTGCCGAGCAGGTACACATCGTTCTACTCCTGGGTCAAGTGATTTAGAGGTTGGAACCTTATGTACGGTAAACTTTAGTATGGAGCTTAATATATATACATATTTGTTCAAGTTGATAGAGCCTAGTAATGAATAATTTGTCACAAATGAGCGTAATTTTTTTTAGGAAAAGTGGCAATGAAATTAGGAGTCACTGACTTTATCCGTGTTGAAATTTGTTTAATATTGCCAAGATTCTATTGCCTCTCTATGCACCACAAATCTATTAAACGTGAGAAATAAATTATGAAAAATACTTTCAAGAGAAGGTATAGTTCTATTGTGGTTTAGATATTTGAAAGTAAAAGGAAGGTCAAATAAATAATTTTTGATCGTTCTATAAGCACAATGGTCGTCAGCTGAATCTAAGTAAAGGGAATAAACCACAAGGTCAATGAGTAGAAGGACTACCTCTTTAACCTTATTTTCCTCGTCTTCGTTTTCTATGATCACCAGAGGAACTACATGTATTAATTAAAAAACTCGCTTGCAAAGATGGATTTTGAACCTAAGTTTTCCCGGCTCTAAATAACACTTTTTATCCCTGGTCCACGGAAGCGACATCGATACAAATATAAAACACAAAGGGACCGCGGAGTTTTATTGCTTCTTTCCCTATAGAAAATGAATTGTAGGACAACAAACTTATTGAAGCTATTTAATTTTCATGCCAGTATTAAACTCTACCCCTCTTTACAAATGTATTTTGTAAATTGAATGGCGAAAGGAAATCAGAAAAAAATTTTACAATGAATCTAATGTCCAAAGAACCCATCCAACTAAATCGGCAAGACAGGAATACAAGTAAAACAATAGCTATGCAACCTATGCAATCATTTACCGAGAAGTAAATTGTTGGCAACATTTACCAAAGCGAATTAAAAACAGGTCGCAGGATAGCACCATGAACAATTTTACCTCACGAAAACAAAGTGTACGCCTGTAAATTTGTAGAGGTATCATAATCCCCAACAACTGCTTCAGAAATAAACTGAAAAATTGATGTCCCTGTACAAAAGTCAGCGCAGCCAAGGGGGGCCACGGAGACCATGCCTTCCCCCCTCCCTGAAATCTTAAGCTAGGGCCAGTTTCCGTCGCCGTTTTAAGGAAAAGAATAAAAAGATTGCTGATAATTAATGTCTACCCCTCCTACAACCCTACATCACCCCCCCCCCCCCCCCCCCCCACGAAATTTTCGCCTGACTGCGCCACTGAACCGAGTAGTTGTTAAATTTATTCCCTGAAGTTGACACCCTTTCTTTGGTAGGTGTAAGCGTTGCCCACTACTTTATAGTGGTGATCAAAGTACCGAGGGGCCCTTGTCCTCTCCTCTCCCTTCCCCCCAGCCCGCAAAAGGGTTGAAAGCTTGACTTGATGAAATTCTGTGGTATGCATAGTAGAGCATTAAATTTGTACCTGCAATATCCGTAGAACTTAGTAAAACGCTATTCTTTATCTAAAGACTGCAAGGCTTATTTCTTGTCATCTTGACAACAATATTTTTCCTCATGAAATGAGGCATTAATATATCAAAAAACGTGCAATTATTAAGGAAAATAAATGAAAACATTTCTCACGATAACATTTTATGTTTTTGACGTGATTGTTGTTAACCAGAATAGTGGTTTATTTCGATATTAGCATTTGAATCAATATAGCAAAAGCTCACTACGCCATATGCTATACTTCAAGTACATAAGTGCAAGACTTTGGCTGCATTATTGACGGCACGAGTCTAGTCCAGTTTTCGGTGTAAAGAACCAATCTGCCTAAGTTTAAAAAACGGGACTGGAAAATGAATCATCACCGTGTCTCGGGCGCAGCAAGTAAACTATGCTCGTCAGCTGAGAGTTGTTGTTAAAACTAAGTCCCCGTTGAACTTCGGCGGTTGCATTCTGCCATCTGATAACTTACACCAGATAAAAGTTTTGAATTTATTTGTAGAACCTGTTTTTAACGCTTAACCTCAAACTTATCATTGGCGGTGTGTGTGATTACGCTTTCATAGTTTAGTCTGATGCAATGAAATGGTATACTCTTGTCTTCGTAAAATGCACTTGTTCAAAAGTTCATTGGGGTGTGGGCGTAGGCCAAGGTAGAATATCAAGGGCCTTTCACACGATCAGTTTTTTCGTCAGTCAACACTGACACTTCAGAGTGTGGTCAAAACACTCGCGTTCACACGTACGTTCGCGTGACTGCAGTGGCGCGTCACTGGCAAGCTTGGAAGTGCTTCACTATGCATAGTCGAGAAAGATTCGTCGTAGTCAAAGCAAGCATACTCATCGGCTTTGCGGTCATAGAGAAGAAAAAACACCATAAATAGATAGTGGGTAAAAGAATGGCTGGCTAAACATCCAGAAAATGGCAGTTATAACCGGATTTGTAGTAAGTTAGGGCTAAATATCCAAATTTCGCTCACTAATTATTTGTCGCATTCCTTCCTTTTTCAGCATTTGTCAAATTTGGTCACACCAGATCTAACAAATACTACAACTACTACAAATGTAATAATCTACTTCATAATAATTTCAACTGCAGGTAATATTTTCCGCTCGTTCTATACAGTTTTGCATGTACCAGCGTGTAATAGTACAGCTCGTAAATTGAATTTTTTTCTTGAAGAACTATGTTCGGTCATTTCCTAGCGACACACTGACAAGGATATAGTAATAACAATTGAAATCTAGCGCACATTCATTAGAACTGTATGATAGAATGCACGCGCAAATCTGGCATCCGCAAGCAAATATTATAAAATATAATAAGCCTCTCAAATTACTGTGTGGTAATATTTAATAATCCATTTGAATGTGACAGCGGTACGGATAAACTAATAAACGCTTAGAATCATTTCAGGAAACATTTGCATGCTGAAATTAAATGTTGAGGAGAATTCATGGAAAAAGTTTTTTATTTTATTTGAAAATGCCGGACTATGTGTTGAAATCGCACTTCGGGTAAATATTTAATTTTTTCATTCTAAGAAACAAAAATAATATGCCTTTGCAGTATTTCCTGAGTGAATATTAAATACGATTGGAAATCCTTTGTCAATGGCGCTGAGCCGCTGTCACTACAACAGGACGAATGCATTATGATATTCTTGTAAAAAATGAACTATTGTTCCCGCACCTTTGAATCCAGGTGCTATCCTCTGCTAAATAATAGATTTTTTTGGAAGCAAATGCTCTAAATACCTTCCTAAACTGTCTTTGAAGCCTATTAATTTTTTCCTTCGACCCATTCTCACGTAAACTAATTCTGTGTTGATTCATTGCTTCAATAACATATTTGAGCTACTTGCTTCTTATATCTCTGCTCTTGTATTCGTTGCTTTTCATTTTCCACAAAGCAGGCTGTTGACGAAAATAGCTAATTAATGATTTAGACCAGGTTGAGACCATTTAACACGGGAGAGCGATCGCAGTCATCCTTACTAGACGCCGGGTGGGCGAAAACTGACACGCAAATAGAAGCAAAGCAGCAGTCAAACCGGACAGTGGCGAGTGCCGAGTAGAGAGCAAAAGAGAGCACGCATGCCCAAATATGGTGTTGCGGACCGTGAGTGTCAGTGTTAACTGACGAAAAAACTGATCGTGTGAAAGCCCCTTAAGGGAACTTTATTATGACCGGACACAATGGCAATTCGGAACTATGAGTAGAAGTCACAGGAACTTTAGTCAACTATTTCTATCCTACCTGAAAATTTTAATTGGCACCCTATTTTCGATCAAAAGTGACCACAAATAGGTTATTAACATGTTATAATACGGAACAAATCATGAAAACGCTAATTTCATGTAGCTTTCCCATGTAAAGTAGAAGAATGAACTATGATAAGACAGAGCATCGACATGCTCCTCGTACGACAGTTTGGAGGTAACTGTATCGCTCAGATCGCTGTGAGCCTGTAACACTTAAGGGGCTTTCACACGATCAGTTTTTTCGTCAGTTAACACTGACACTCACGGTCCGCAACACCATATTTGGGCATGCGTGCTCTCTTTTGCTCTCTACTCGGCACGCGCCACTGTCGGGTTTGACTGCTGCTTTGCTTCTATTTGCGTGTCAGTTTTCGCCCACCCGGCGTCTAGTAAAGCCCATATGAGACGGTGGCAAGGAGTGTGAACATTTGCGCGTGGCATCGCTAGCTCCTCCCATTTCCTCTCTTTCTGTCGCAACTCTGCTCTCTGTGGCGGTGTCCCAGCGTACACGAGTGTCGGAATTCGTGATCGCTCCCTGCACGATAGAGATGGCATGCACCATGGTAGACTAAAGGAGGTACCGTCACTTCTACGGGGACAGCCGCGCACATTCGCCAATTCGACTAGCCAATAGAAGGCTTCATTTCAAACAAGCCGTGTGACGTCACATACACACCATGACGTCAGCGGCGACGGCAGCGTACTACTACTACTACGTAGCGTTCTCTGCCAGACGTACGATCAACAACATGGCCGACTGCCAGCGTGCCTCCGCAGGTATGGATTCGGATTTTTGAAAAATTGAATTCCGTCCTGCTACGTACAAATCTACCAGAACTAAAAGGTTATCGATCTTCAATTTTATCATTCGGGTAGCTTCATAAATTGAAAGCTCCATTCAAACTGTAGGAAAATTTACTTAATTCAACCACACATAACGTTTTATTATCTTCATGCGGATGTGGCTGACGATTGCGCACCGGACTGTAAGGATAATATAAATTTCTGTACTCAGATATTTATTTAAAAGAAAAACATGCTATACATTTCGCTTGATTATATTAGATTATAAGTTAGTTTCAGCCTTCCAAATCGCTACAAAAATGAGCGTATCGATGAGAGTAAGGATGAAGGCACCATTCAGTATGGAGCTGAGGGAATGCGGAATCTACGCGCAAGGTGCAGAGAAACAGGAAGCTAAGAAAGAACTTCATGAAACAAGATAATATTGGAGAAAAAGTAGATTAGATTAGATTATAAGTTAGTTTAAGCCTCCCTAACCGCTGCAAAAATAGAGCGTATCGAAGAGAGGAAGGAGGAAGGCACCATTTAGTATGGAGATAAGAAAATGAGGAATCTATGCAGAAAGGGCATAGAAACAGTAAGATGGGAAAGAAGTTCATGAAATAAGATAAAAGTTGAAGAAGAAAGTCAGAGGTGCTGAAAAACAGGACAGTAGTGAACCGAAAAAAGGTGGTCCTTAACATAACAAAAAACATTTTATTTCAACAAAAAGAAGGCCTACCTAACTCTCAGCTCGGGCCCTCACATTTTTCCCCTGGGAGCGCTAATTCCCATAGATACAATAGTTGTATCCCCCTGAAGGGTGGAGAAAAAGTAGTAGGTGCTGAAAAACAGGACAGCAGTGAACCGAAAAAAGATGGGCCGTAACAAAACAGAAGCCCTTTCTATTTCAATAAAAAGAGAGCCTACCTAACCTTTACCTCGGGCCCTCACATAGTCCCCCTGGGTGCGCTAATTCCCATAGATACAATAGTTGTATCCCCCTGAGGGGTCGATACCCTGTACATAGAAACGTTAAATTGAGGAGCAAGATTTTGACAAAATTAACGCTGAAGAAGAAAATCATAGGTGATGAGAAACGGAACAGCAATGAATAAAAAGAAAAGAGTCCTTAACCAAAGAAAACAAAGCTTTGAAATTTTAACAAAAAGAAGCCCTACCAAGCCCTCACTTTGGCACCTAACATAACCAGTTCTGTAAGAATGGGGAGCAAAAGACAAGCAACAATTAGTCCATGGAAAAATATTTTCCTCACTTAAAAATACATTAAATATATATCACGTAACTTTTTGGCGATAATGAATGAAATAAACTATTTTCCTATCAAAACAACATTTGGTACACCACCGCTCTAGGCGCGCTTCAACACTTTCCCGTTATAAATTCCAAAATCTACACAAAAGATACAACATACAACTAATTATTAAACTCTAGGAAAAGACTTGGGTAATCACAGACGACAAAAGACTTATAAATAATAAACTGCAGAACTCCCAATGCATTAGCGCTATATTCAAACACCAGGACACACTGCGTGCCAGTAAGGAAAGAACTATAAAATAAAAATTAAATGAACACTTAAAATTCAAAAGTGAAGAAATTTGGCATGATGGATTCTAAAGATATTCTTTAGAATGACCAGTATAATTATTATTATTATTCTTATTTAAGAAATTTTTAGACACCCTATACCATAACAATGATGTTCAAAAAAGGGTAAGGATGAAGGCACCATTTAGTATGGAACTGAGGGAATGCGGAATCTATGCGCAAGGTGCATAGAAGCAGTAAGCTAAGAAAGAACTTCATGAAACAAGATGAAGTTGAAGAAGAAAAAGTAGTAGGTGCTGAAAAACAGGACAGCAGTGAACCGAAAAAAGATGGGCCGTAAGAAAACAAAAACCTTTTCTATTTCAATAAAAAGAGAGCCTACCTAACCTTTAGCTCGGGCCCTCACATAGTCCCCCTGGGAGCGCTAATTCCCATAGATACAATAGTTGTATCCCCCTGAGGGTCATACCAGTAAGTAAAGAAGTATTAAATAAAATGAAGATGAACAGGTAAAATCAAAAAGGAAAAAATGTAGCATAATAGACCTCAAAGATAAACATTAGAAAGACCATTAGTTCACGTCAAACTTTCTATTTGGGTACCGATTTTTCTAGCTCAGTGCGAGTGGGAAGCCTACGACGCATCTTTCACCAACTATTGAATGCATGCTCCAAATCAATCATTCATAACGGTAAAATAATTTGTGCACACAATTGTATGATCAACATTAAGCAGAAGCAAATTCAGCTGCACGTTCAGAAGCAAAATGAGTTGTTTAATAACAAGACAACACTCCAGGTAACTTTTTAAAGAGTACGTTAACTCTTTCGACACTGCCGGGAAGTGTACCTATTCCAACATAAGCCTCAGATTAAATTAGATTAGTCGTTAGTTTTAGCCTCCCTACTCAGCAACAAATGCGATCCAAAGAGAGGAAGGAGGAAGGCACCATTTAGTATGGAGTTAAGGAAACGCGTACTCTACGCAGAAAGGGCATAGAAACCGTAAGTTGTGAAAAAAGAGTATGAAACAAGACCAAAATTGAAGAAGAAAGTAGCGTGTGCTGAAGAACAGGACAGCAGTGAACCGAAAAAAGCTGGTCCTTCACATTTTAAAAACATTTTATTTCAACAAAAAGAAGGCCTATCTAACTCTCAGCTGGGGCCTTCACATTGCATACACCTCAGAATGCAAAAATTTGAAAGGTGAGCATAATTCTAGTTACGTGAGTATTTTCACAGCCAGTCTAATGTTTTTTCAAATAATTCATATTGAAATCAAAATTATGAATATGTCATAGGAATGCAAAGGTTTCAATGAGTAAATACAATTGATTTTTTTCTGCAGAGTTCCAATTACGAGAAGAGAACAAGGATAACAAATATGTGTAGCGCGTAGATAGTAATGCTTATTTATAACGCTTGACCCTAGCAATGCACTTAGCAAAATCCACAAATAAACCTTGCACTACCAGCCGTTAATGACTAGACAACATTGAACGACATAATAGTTCCCAGCCTTAAATTATAAACAGAAAAAGAAAAAAGGTTTATCACAAGCTTGCTACAACATAACACATTACAGCCTTAAATTCATCTCACGCTAACAAAATAAGGCTGCACAAGTCGAAGACTAATAGGTTGTTCATTAGCTGTCATTAGGAGTTTAATCAACACCACTTACAGAGCTGGGAGCGAGTAGTGCGCAGGTTTATTAGTACAGATTTGGGTTGTAGTTATAATTTGGCCTACATCGGAGTAGTCGAGTGAGTAACAAAGACTAAAATTAGGCTTTGTTATATTTAAATCGGAATGTATGAAGTGCTGCTGTACAAACAACAACGTGAAAGTTATTTACAGGAGGAAACAGTAACTCCCTCATTGTTTTAAATGAAGTACCGGAACTATAGGCATAAATTTATTATGCACAGAAAGTGCATTCAAACAGCTGCTCTTCAACATATCTGCCCAATGTGTCCGTAACACCATTGCCAGCAGCGTACACATATGTAATTATATTCCAGAAACCATATAAAATAAAATAAATAATTTATACAACAAAATTTATCATATTTCACTCTAGAACAACATGAGAACAAGGACTCAGGAGCAAAGCGCATCATTTTCTCATGTTGATCCACAGAGTGAATATTGAGTGCGGATGTTGTGGCGCTAGGACGTGGTGGCTTATCAGACGGAACTTCCTGAAAAATTTACCTACTATTGGCAAGTGATTCAGTTAAAAATCTGTTTATAATTCGAAAATCGATTCAAATCAAATTATTTTGACTTATTTCTTGGTTAACTGCTACTGGGGCCTTGGACCCGCCGGAAAATCCTAAATTATTATTTTTGTTTTGCCGGATCTTGGATAACACTGATATATAAAAGGATATTGTTCTACAAATAACATAAAACAACAAAAATCTGATTATTTCTTTTGATAGATTAGATTAGATTAGTCGTTAGTTTTAGCCTCCCAACCCAGCAATAAATGCGATCCAAAGAGAGAAAGGAAGAAGGCACCATTTAGTATGGAGTTAAAGAAACGCGGAATCTATGCAGAAAGGCATAGAAACAGTAAGTTGTGAAAGAAGATTATGAAACAAGATCAAAGTTGAAGAAGAAAGTAGTAGGAGCTGAAGAACAGGACAGCAGTGAACCGAAAAAAAGGTGGTCCTTAACATAACAAAAAATATTTTATTTCAACAAAAAAGAAGGCCTATCTAACTCTCAGCTCGGGCCCGGACATTGTCCCCCTGGGAGCGCTAGTTCCCATAGATACAATAATTGTATCCCCCTGAGGGGATTTCTTTTGATAAAGGTAGTACAAAGGAATAAATCATTATTAAGCAATAGATACCATCAAGGATGAACTCTTGAAAGTTATCAACAGACTTGATAATGCAATGCCTCCCAAGTCAAACTTCCTTATGACCCCGGACAGTGTAAAGAGAAGAGGGAAACACAATGTCTCTGACTCAGAAATGTCTCAGCACAATGTGTCATTGCTCAGCGAGTCGCATCCCTCAGGAGTTCTATCTGGCAATGATTCTCTTTCTGAATCAACTAAGGTAATTCCAAACAATCAAGAAGAGCTAAAACAAAACTTTCAATGCCCTGCAGGGATAAAATCTGCTAAAATAGACCTCAACTTGTCAGAAAATGCAGATAAAATCCCAATTACAGTTAGGAATGTACTAATAAATGCACAAGATGAGAACCAAAATTTGACAAAACTGAATCCTTTCAAAGTACAAGCTACAATAAACCAAATTTTTGGTGAAGTTGAGAGAAAGTGTAGTACAAAAGATCAGGAAATCTCATTATTAAAGTTAAAACAGATTTGATTAGTCTTTAGTTTTAGCCTCCCTACCCAGCAACAAATGCGATCCAAAGAGAGGAAGGAGGAAGGCACCATTTAGTATGGAGTTAAGGACACGCGGAATCTATGCAGAAAGGCATAGAAACAGTAAGTTGTGAAAGAAGATTATGAAACAAGACCAAAGTTGAAGAAGAAAGTAGTAGGTGCTGAAGAACAGGATAGCAGTGAACCGAAAAAAGGTGGTCCTTAACATAACAAAAACATTTCATTTCAACAAAAAGGCCTACCTAACTCTCAGCTCGGGCCCTGACAATGTCCTCCTGGGAGCGCTAGTTCCCATAGATACGATAATTGTATCCCCCTGAGGGGTAAAGTTAAAACAGAAAACCAAGTAAAAACCTTGATGAACTTAAAAAAGTTTGATGAAATCCCGGTTAAGACTCAAATAGTATGGGGGCCTTAAACCTCCTATGGAAATATTTATGCACCAGAATTTTTGTCGAATTCATTAGAAGATTAGCTGCAACAACTTGCCACCTCTGGTGTTGTAGGCATATGTGAAATGTACATGGACCCAAAGCGTGCCAATTCACCCTTGTTTGTACTTACTTTCCTTGGGACTTGCCCTACAGAGCTGAAAGCAGGCTATTCAAATTACAAAGTGGACCCTTTCTACAACAACCCCATTTGATGTACCAAATGCTGGCGATTGGGAAACACTACCTCAGTCTGCCTCCGAACCAAAAAGTCTGTAAGAAATGCTCATCTCGAGAACACGATGAAAACAGCTGCATTGCTGAAAATCTAGTATGTGGAAACTGCAAGGGAAACCATACAGCTGCCTCAAAAGAATGACCCATTTATATTCAAGAACATAATGTCAGTAAACTCCAAGCAAGACAAAATATCTCATTTGCAGATGCAAGGAAAATAATTCAAAACCAAGCCCAAGTCCACCAGGCAAGACACCCTTCCAGAATTAGAATCAAGACGCTCCTTTCTCCCACTTGTACTATCAAGAACCCAAACAGAATCTCAAAATTTGACACAAAAAACACACGCTAATGCAATCAATTGAGAGAGCTTACATCATAGCCGTGGCATACCAACACAGAATCTTGGCAACCCTATGCATGCTCATAAAAGGCCAGAACTGCAGAAGCAACCTACTCAAAATAAAGCAATGGAAAATAAAACTATGGAACACAGTCAACGTATGAACCATAATACACCAACCTTACTGAACACAGAAGTAAATTACAACTTAATGACTACTAATTACAACACAGCAAATACTCAGTTGAGAGAAAGGAACCCTCCTACCTCTGACAACCAGCAAAGCAATAAAAGTATATCAGAAAAGGAAATTAAAATTTCACTCAAGACCATCATATTTAAATTTCTCCCAACAATTGTCAAGATGCTAATCTCCAATTCAATCACTGAGCGTATTGAACTACTAACAGAACTTGGTAACATCCTGAATGCAGAAGATCTTATAACAGAAGTGCTAACTAAACTGAATGTTACCTCTTTAATAAGCCCATAATGAACCTATCAATATTGCAATGGAATATGAGAGGATATTTCTCTAAACTCCCCTTCCTGCAACTGCTCATTTATCAATATGAACCAAAAATTCTTTGCCTACAAGAAACCCACTTACAAAATCACAATCAAATTAAGCTAAATAACTATGTTTCATCCTACATAAAAGATAGAGATAATAGAGGAGGTAGGGTAATGACCTATGTCCATAATACCATACCTTGAATAAATATTGAAATCAACACTCCTGCTGAAGTAGCTTGTAGAGTATTCATTAACAAGAAACCTATCAATATGTATCTGCCACCAACACTTTATAATGATCTACATAGTAGGTCACAACCTACTAGAGATTAGCAATTTGAAGAGGGGATCCAGCATCATTGTGATGGATTCAAATGCCCACAGCTATTCATGGGGCTCAGACTTTATAGATAGAAGAGGCAGAATTATAGAGAAATGGGGAACAGATTAGATTAGTCGCTAGTTTTAGCCTCCCTACCCAGCAACAAATGCGATCCAAAGAGAGGAAGGAGGAAGGCACCATTTAGTATGGAGTAAAGGGAACGCGGAATCTACGCAGAAAGGCATAGAAACAGTAAGTTGTGAAAGAAGATCATGAAACAAGACCAAAGTTGAAGAAGAAAGTAGTAGGGGCTGAAGAACAGGACAGCAGTGAACCGAAAAAAGGTGGTCCTTAACATAAAAAAATTTTATTTCCACAAAAAAGAAGGCCTACCTAACTCTCAGCTCGGGCCCTCACATCGGAAATGGGTAACAACAGACAACAATCTTATCTTGTTAAACAACACAGCCCCTACATTTTTATCATCAAATGGAAACTATACTCATATTGACCTGGCACTAGTGACAGAAGATTTGCACTCTCTCCTAACATGGAAAACCCATCCAGACACCATGATATCAGATCAATTCCCAGTGTACATGGACTCAAACATTGAAATATTGCAGGTTAATTTTCCGGATAGGTGGCTTCTTAAATCAGCTAACTGGCCCAAGTTTTTAGAAACCATGATCTCCCCCATTCTCAGTAACCTAACATGTGATGAAGCTTGCAGAGCAGTGACACAGACAATTATTAGTGCAGCTGAAGGCAGTGTTAAAAAGAGTAGTATGGGCCCAGCTAGACGAAAAGTGAATTATTGTGGGAATGAAACATGTAAGAAAAGTCACAGAGAATATCATAGGACATACAATTAATATAAAAATCCGTGGAAACATGCAAAAATGGATTGCGTTTAAAAGGGCTTGAGCTATTTTCAGAAAGACGGTGCTTGACGCAAAAACAGAAAGTTGGAGAAGTTATGCAGTCAGTCTATAAATGATATAAGCTTGTCAGCAGAGGTGTGGAGAAAAATCAGAGCAATAAATGGAAACCAAAACAGAAGTCATATAACATTGGAAATCCATAATAAGGTAGTCACATGTCCTAAAGATGTGGCTGACATTCTAGTAGAACAATATAAATCCTATAGCACTGGTGAGACTCAGGATCCATCATTTTTTGAACATAAGGTTACCAGTAAACATTCACCAATACATTTCACTCCTGCTCCTCATCATCAGTATAACCGTCCAATTACCTATGCTGAACTTGAAAGAGCACTGAAAAGCTCCAAGTCCAAAACACCAGGCCCTGATACAATCCTAATAGATTTCATAAAACATATGGATGAAAGCCAAAAAAAAAAAATAGTTTTACAGCTATTCAATATAGTCTGGAACTCAGGAATTCCCATGCCTTGGAAAGAAGCAGAGGTGAGAAGTTTAGGGCAGTTATTATGAATTAATTCACAAACATTTTTCCTGAAGCCAGGTAAGTGACTAATTTGATTCAACAGATACTGCAAGACCCTGTCATAACAAATAATAGAACAAAAAAATTTACTGCAAAATTCAAGTCCCTTGGGCAGATCATCAGAAAACTTTAAAACCACACAAATAGAAATCTTGCACACTAAAAATGGAACAACTTATAGTGCAGTGAGTCAAAGAAGTTTTTCAGCTGCTGGTGATACATGTCTGTTTCCATGGCGAGGTGACCGGAGATATAGTGGCAACTTCTTCCACTGCCACGAAGGCAAAAATTCCTCCAATGTTGGTGATTCAGTTGGATACCACAGCAGCCTTTAGCTCCTCTTCATCCACCTTGATGTTGAAATTATTTCACCGTCATCTGGTACCTGAAAGGCCAAAAAAATTAGTGAAATTCTCAAGCTTACAGTTTTTGAATTAGTTATTGGCTCAATAAGCACACATTTCAGTTGTGATAGTGAGGGTACAGATTGAAATCTGTTGGTGCAAATAGATTATATTAGATTATTAGTTAGTTTAAGCCTCCCTATCCGCAACAAAGGCTATCCAAAGAGAGGAAGGAAGAAGGCACTTTTTAGTATGGAGTTAAGGAGACGCAGAATCTATGCAGAAAGGGCACAGAAACAGAAAGCTAAGAAAGAAGACAGCAGTGAACCGAAAAAAGATGGTCCGTAGCAAAACAAAAACCTATTCTATTTTAACAAAAAGAAAGCCTACCTAACCTTGTTTGTGCAAATATGATAAATTGAGATGCAGGTGAGAGTTTTTAATAGAAAGGGTCCGTTGTAAAAAGAGATGATGCTGAATATAAGCAGTATTGAGATCTAAGGAGTCCTAAGGGAGAAAGAGATAAGGGAAAAAACAAAAAGAAGCTGTGAAAAATATTAGAGAAAACAAGAAAAATGAAATTAAAAAAAACGGCAGAGAAGTACTGTACCCAGCTTTAAAGTACAACCAAATAAGGCAGAGAAGTACTGTACGTAGCTTCAAGTACAACCAAATAAGTTAGCACACTCAAGCTGGTTCTCACAATTTTTCTTCAACAGTTGCTGGGTGATATAGGTCAATTTCTCCGTGGTATTTAACAATAAGCCTTATTTAACCTAATCTAAACTATGAAAGAACAAGTCTCATAAATAGAAAACCAATATGGCAAGACTCATAAAAATTGGCAAGTGAAGAAAATCAGCCCTTAATCTGGAGAATGTTCTAAATTTAATATTTGCTTGAATATATTTCTTAGTGGATTACCAGACTCATTTTACGTCCATGTATTAAGAAACATAAAAGGAGAGCAAAATAAAAATACAATCATTGACATAAACATTAGATATGTTTTTTTTTTCAAACATGGCTTTGTTGCTTCAGATAAGATTTTTGAAGCACTGACAATAAATTTGTGATGAGCAACATGAATTTGCACCTTATATCTAAAAGATATTGATAACAGCAAATAGAACACCATAAATGGTAAATATAGGAAAGTTCGGTCTCTTCAAAAATGCATTTCCAAGAATGCTTGGAACTGTACCATTTGCAAAAAAATACCCACCATAAATAGTAGCACTTTCATATAGAAAACTATAGACAAGATTTTGCATCTCTTCTGTAAACAGAAGGATGCTTTATTCCAATCAATCAAGCAAGCCAAAAACATATCATCTAGTACAATAGTTTGGTTAATGTTGAGGAGATGCAACTAATCGATTTTCAAAATTTTGTTGCCTGTATCATTGTAATTACATCGAAATAAACGACTTTTCTTCGATGCACTTTTTGGGGCAAATGAGTAATTAACGAGTTATAGCAGTAAGTCACCTACCGCAACTTTAGTGTTTGAAGCGGGAAGAAATTGGGTCAATGTGAAGCGCTATGTGATCAAAGAAAATGGAAATTTTATTCCCAAGAATCACTAAAGGAACCCATATTAATCGACTTTGTAGTTGGCTTCCGCGCCCCAAAGGAAGCCGCCAAAAGAAGGTGAATTTCATTAATAACGGAAGTTAACCCCCTATAAACAAACGTGAAGAGGTTGGGTCGTGAGGGGTAGCCACAGTTCTTCTAGTGAAACTTATAAATAAAGATTGAAAGCAACCCATAAAGGTCACAAACAATTGTGTTTACATCTGCTCCATGATGGCGGCGGCCATACCAAGTGGCACCATCTGTGAGCTGACTGTAAAGGTGACGACGTAATAATGACGACTAAAAAAACGTCACAAGCACCAAATACGAAAAATAGTACAATATCTTATTTGTGTTATTAACTGATAACAATATTTCTTATTATTTTATTAACAATTTCTATCATTCTTTTATTTCTACGGAGTTCTGGTGAAAACTTTAACACCTCATGATCCGAACTTTGCCTTTCCCACCCCAACCTGGTCGTAATCTGTGTTCCACATTTGGCGCGGGAAAGTGATTTCACCTATAACTTCAAAGTCGATTAATTAAAAATAATGCATCAGCGAGCAGAATGTCATTCATGTAAAACGTTCTTAAATGGGTTCCTTTAGTGATTCTTGGGAATAAAATTCACATTTTCTTTGATCACATAGCGCTTCACATTGACCAGAAATTGTTCTGAAAGGAAGACTACCATGGACTCTCCCTTCCGAAGCGCTCAAATGACCCAGCGCATTCCAGCCATCACAAAGACAAAAATTAACATACCGCTATAACTCGTTAAATACTCTCCCAAAAAGTGCATGGAAGAAAAGTTGTTTATTTTGATGTAATTACCATGATCCAAGCAACAACAATTCAACAATCAATTAGTATCTGTTTATTTGAGCGCTTTCCAGCCATCAATGATTTTCATCAATGATGAAAATTAACATACCGTTATAACTCATTAAATACTCATTTGCCCCAAAAAGGGCATAGAAAAAAAGTTGTTTGTTTTGATGTAATTACCATGATACAGGCAACAAAATTGTGAAAATCAATTAGTTGTATCTCCTTAACCAATTGTTTCTCAAATGCCTTATAGTTAAAATAAGGACGCCATGGAGGTTTAAATTTAGGTTTGATGGTTTGAAACACTTAAATTCTAATATTGACCAATTCTAGCTACAAGGGAGGAAGTTATCAGGAATTAATCTAATAACTTCAGATAAGAAAGGCTCCTCAACAAAACCAAGAGCTATTGTGAAGATGCATCCAAAATATTGAACAGAAGTTTTACAGTCTGGCAGTCCAAACTAGCCTTCATGCTGAGAACTGTAGATTCTAAGCATACTACTTGCTAATTTCAACATTATGCTGAGATCAAATTTTTTCAACAATGCCAGTGAAGCTTTTTTATTGTAAACATGGTAAAATTTGATATCATATCCTACTTCCAGATTAATTTACACACAGAAATGTAGATAAAAGTTGAAGCTGATAGCACCCTACCACAAGATTTAGGGGTCAATGTGAAGTTTAATGCAGTCACAGAAAATAATAATTGCGATCCCAGGAATCACTAAAGGAACCCATTTAAGAACGTTTTACAGGAATGACATTCTGCTCGCTGATGCGTTATTTTCGAATAATTGAACTTTGAAGCTGGCCTTTGCGCCAAAGGAAGCGAGCGCGTGAAACGGAATTTAATTAATAACGGAAGCTATTACAAACGTAAAGAGGTTGGGTCGTGAGGGGGAGGCACAGTTCTTCTAGTGAAAATTATAAATACAGCTTCTAACCCACCCATTAGGGTGACGACCGCAATCTTGTTGACATCGGCTCCAAGATGGCGGCGCCAATGGTGGTCGCCATCTTAGAGCCGATGTAAACAAGATTGCGGTCGTCACGTTAATGGGTGGGTTAGAAGCTTTATTTATAATTTTCGCTAGAAGAACTGTGCCTCCCCCTCACGACCCAACCTCTTTACGTTTGTAATAGGGGGTTAGCTTCCGTTTTTAATTAAATTACGCTCGCTTCCTTTGGCGCGGGAAGGCCAACTTAAAAGTTCAATAATTCGAAAATAAAGCATCAGCGAGCAGAATGTCGTTCATGTAAAACGTTCTTAAATGGGTTCCTTTAGTGATTGTTTGGAATATAATTATTAATTTCCGTGATTGCATTAAACTTCACATTGACCGATTTAGGATACCTTTTTGGAATGAGAAGCTCCAAGTTATTCAAAAAAATTCAAAAATAAGCAGTACGTCATTAATCAACATTTAATTGTAGCACATCAAATTCCTATTTTTTATTTCCTTTGTAATTTAAATTTCAGGCGAGTCAACAGAATTTTTCATGGAACTTGCAAATCAAATTTGAACTGTTTTAACTGTATCAACTGTATTTGAAATGTTCAAACTAGTTTCAAAGCTTTGATAGAGAGATGCAACTTCATCAAGTGGAAAAATCAGTTATGAGCGATCCATTTTGAATTACATTCAAATAATATTCAAAGTTCAATTTCTTACCTTCCAGACCCAAACTCCTGTGATCATAAAACAACAGCACAACACCACTTTTTATTGAAATGTGCGTCTTAAATGCCGATAGGATCTTTCGGTAGTCGGTCTTTTTGAAATGGCTGCTGTTAACATAAATGAGACTAATTAAAATTATTTGACTTGACATTTCAGGTTGGCGCAATCCATTCTTTCGAATTAAAACTAGGAAATTGAAATATCTTGGGTAGATTTATAGAATTGTTCTGACATTAAATTAAGGAACACTTATTTAATTTAACGTGAAGCGGCGACATTGCACATCACTCGACTCGTCAAGATGAAGTCAACACTTCGTTTGAACGGCACGGCTAGATTCGAGATTGTCGTACCAAACTACCAACGCTAACAGTGGTGCCAGATTTCGGGCTAGCAATGTTGCCAGATTTTAGCGCTGCTATTGGTCCGTTTCCATGACGTCACATAAACACCACTCGATTTCTCAAAAGACTGGTTTGCTGCTACCTCGTTTACGTATACCGTGGCATGCACGCAGCGCTGTTCTCAGTAGCCCGCCAGGCTTCGCATATGAAGCATGTCTGTGATACACCTCCGCCCGCTGGTTGACTAGTGCAGGCGGTCGACCGCATTATTTAAAAGAAATTCTAAGAACACACCCATGCTTATGTAGAGAGATATTTAGTAGCGAGTAGGGATAGATCCCTACGAAAAATAGCACTAAACAACATCTTTAAAGAAATGAAGCCATAGATTGAATTAACTCCAGAGTAAACAAAAAATAAATAAATATACTTCAGTCGCAGTTCAGGCAGGAATCAAAACTAAAAAGATTCCCAGAAATCAGGTACAGGAACTGACGAAATGGTTTTCCCAAATGCGATTCCCATTTCCAATAGTATTCCCATTCTTAGACAAAGGTGACATACATCGCGCCTCTTCTTCGTCATTGTATGAAATACTTCATTCTCAGCCCAATGTAGGTTACAAACTAATTCTTCCACATGTATTATTACTTCTCTTGTTTCCTGCATAAAAATTAGTATTATGATTTCTTTCGGAAGTTCGAAATCACAGTTACATTATGCAGAAGTAAAAAATGACGGAAACTAGCATGGTTTACGCTATTTGTCCTTTTTCAGGAGAGTAAGTGTTCTATTATAAATTTATACTATACCTCTATGTACAAATTTTCAACTCGTTTCTCTAATACTCATATTTATTATTGTTCAAAATACAACCAGTACAGTGTTAAAGTTTGTATGTCAGCCTGATGACTAAACCAAGCATTAAATAATCGAACTAAATAAATAAAATGTCGTGATAGACATTTCTTCACTTATATCAGAGCAATTTTAATGTACGATGAAGTATAATTTAAGATGGTACCTGCTCTTAAAATTAGAGTTATTTGTACCAATGCACATGCTGCAATTGTGTGTACAAGTGCCTCAGTATTTCCAGTATTGGATGTTTTTCATATTTACTAAAATCAATCTGCATTCCATCATGCAAAAAAAAACTTTAATTACAATCAAGCGTAGTTGCATTCACGGGCGCAACGCATTCCACATTAGTTGTTAATCATATATATGACGTAGAATTAATCCATATTAATTTCATAATTCTTTTCTAGATGGTATACATATTTTGTTGGTATCAGAACCCCTAAAATGATATCAATACATTTATTTAACCATGTTTTAATTTTGAATTTCTCTGAATTAACCGTAGAAAATGAACATGACTTTGAACGACATGCTTTGGTGAATACAATAATGAAAACAAATCCGGCTTCCGATTTCCGTGCGCTCCTGCGCGCCGTGTCTGTGGCCGGCCAACACCGTCTCGTGTAATAACACTGCAGTGTGTTGGTGACGGCGGCCGCCATGACTTCGGAGAAGAGAGCGCATCTCTCGCACCCATGAGTGCCACTTCTTGCCACCGTCTCATACGGGCTTAAGCACGGCTGCGATCGCTCTCCCGTATCAAATGGTTTCAGCCTGGTTTCAATGATAAATTAACTATTTTTGTGAACAGCCTGCTTTGTGGAAAGTACAAAGGAATGAATACAAGAGCAGAGATATGAGAAGCAAGTCTCTCAAATATGTTATTGAAGCAATGAATCAACACAATATTAGTTTACATGAGAATGGGTTGAAGGACAAATTAATACGCTTCAAAAATAGTTAGGAAAGAATTTAGAGCCTTTGCTTCCAAAAATCTGTTATTTAGCAGAGGATAACACCTGGATTCAAAGGTGCGGAGAACAATAGTTTATTTTATTACATGCATATCATAATGCATTCGTCCTGTTGTGTCAGTGCCATTTACAAAGGATTTCCAATCTTATTTAATATTCACTCAGGAAATACTGCAGAGGTATATTATTTTTTTTTATTAGAATGAAAATATAAAATATTTAACCGAAGTGCGATTTCACCAATTTGTCCGGCATTTTCAAGTAAAATAAAAAACGTTTTCCATGAATTGTTCTTAACATTAAATTTCAGCATGAAAATGTTTCCTAAAATAAATTTAAACATTTATTAGTTTACCCGTACCGCTGTCACATTCACATGCATTATTAGATATTATCACGCAGTAATTTGAGAGGCTTATTATATTTTATAATATTTGCTTGCGGATGCCAGATTTACTCGTGAATTCTATCATACAGTTCTAATGAATGTGTGCTAGATTTCAATTGTTATTTCTATATCCTAGTCACTGTGTCGCTAGGAAATGACTGAACATAGTTCTTCAAGAACAAAATTCAATTTACGAGCTGTACTATTACACGCTGGTACACGCAAAACTGTATAGAACGAGCGGAAAATATTACCTGCACTTGAAGTTATTATGAAGTAGATTATTACATTTGTGGTAGTTGTAGTATTTGTTAGATTTGGTGTGACTAAATTTTACAAATGCTGAGAAAAGGAACGAATGCGACAAATAATTAGTGAGCGAAATTTTGATATTTAGCCCTAACTTACTACAAATCCGGTTATAACTGCCATTTTCTGGATGTTTAGCTAGCCATTCTTTTACCCACTATCTATTTATGGTGTTTTTTCTTCTCTATGACCGCAAAGCCGATGAGTATGCTTGCTTTGACTACGACGAATCTTTCTCGACCATGCATAGTGAAGCACTGCCAAGCTTGCCAGTGACGCGCCACTTCAGTCACGCGAACGTACGTGTGAACGCGAGTGTTTTGACCACACTCCGGAGTGTCAGTGTTGACTGACGAAAAAACTGATCGTGTGAAAGGCCCTTTAAGGAGGGAGTATATATGGAGGGAGCATAGCCGTCTGTGAAGAGAACCAGTTTTTGAGATTTCTCCTGTGTCTGTGGTAACCAATAGCCGTCTCGCAAGTGTGACGTCAGCCCGGAAGCCAGTTACCTACTGACTACGCTAGAGTGTGGACACGCTCGCGGAATGCTCTTCCAGCTGTTCAGTTAATCGCATCATTGGTAATGATTAATTTGGGATTCTAAGACTCCGAAAGATAATAAATTGTGTTTCCTCACTTGAGGAAACTTAATAATATCAAAATTACTAGCAAAGATACATTAAGAGTTGAAAACTATAAAGATTACAGGCCCATGATAATAACATATTAGAGCGACTTGCACGCACACCTCACTCTTTGACATGTGGTGTGGTACTAATCCATGGAGCTAGGATATATGGAGGGAGCATAGCGCACTCCGATTGGGCTCAATTTGGCTGCAAAAGTTGAAACACTCGGGCAGTGTGAATGCCCGACACGTCACAATTCTGAGCCAACCACAGACGCTTGGCTGAATTTGGCTCCTCCCACCTCCTCTACAACTCCCCTCCAGGGCTGCCACTGATGGGGGATTTCCCCTAGATCTGGGGGAAACGCTTGTAGTTTAGGGGAATGGGGGAAACTTTCCTAAAAACTACTAAATTTGGGGGAATTCAGCTAGGAATTATTTCCTATGCAAAAAATGTATACCCTGAATAATTTTAAATTACAAGTGGACGAAATAATAATAATAAATTTAGGGTTGAGTTTCCACCAGGGTCACCAGCAATTTGCAACTATGGACCCCCCTAGTTTACACTATGTAATCATGAATGGCACTAGCTAAAACCCCCCAAGTGGGGGTTCCAGCAGCCCTCCCTCTCTTTGGCCGAGCGCCTTACCCGTGCTGGAACCCCCTCAAAAGATGAGAGTGGTAGCACAGAGCGCCCGGCCGCTTACTTGGAATACTCTCTGGTGCTGTGATGCTGATCTTTTATGAACACACGTCGGTTATAGGGCTTCCAGGAAGCTTTTTCATAGTATAGAGTTTATGGTGAGCGTAACGGTTGGTTATGGTAGATGGTTCGCGGCATGAATACTTTCCAAGTGGTTGGTTTGGCGATTTATATGAGGTCATAAGCGTTGATTTTCCGGAGATATTCTAGGAGTTCAGCAATAGGGGCTTCTCTCCCCAACACGTCCTTAATAGAAGGGGGTGGGCGACTGTTATCCGCGAATAGGCTGATGTAGCGACGTCTTGCGCGATGTAAGGCTGGGCAGTCCATGATTACATGACGCACGGTAAGGCGGCAACGTAGGCAGAGCGGGCAGCCGGGTGGAGGCTCTCGTACTGCGTTGTTCATTAAGGGCCCGATACATTGGCGTTCATGACTCGAGAAATTGCGGCAGTGGATCCGTCCGCCAGTTGAAGTGAGAACTGGCGACATTATACACTCAGCACGCAAGATGAAGCACCGCGGAATGCAATGCAAGGCGTCAGTCTGCTTCAGCGTGTCGTATGGGTAGGTGCGCGAATGCGACCAGCCGTATGGAGCGCAGGATTAAACCAAAGCGCACGTTGCGCTGTGCTTTAGCCTTCTGTAAGCGCTGCTGATCACATTCTGCAAGCAGTCGAATTTTTTAAATGCGTCTATAGAATTCAGCGTTCGAGTTTTGTCTCTCAGTTGCGGAGCAAGACATGGCTGTGCGCCTCTCCGTCAACGTTCAAATCGGTACTGCTCGTCGCAGTGACGACCGTCCTAATCCAGACATGCTCGGATCGCTGAAAGCTCGGTGGCCACTCTGCCAACTGGCTGGTGTGCAGGGATGGGAGGCACATTGAGAGGCGTGCCGGCGGTTATCACCGCGATTTTAGCCCAGTGTCTCGGGGCCTTTAGATATCCATGGGTGAGATGTGTGTGGCCACATCTGAGACGGTTCAGAATGACTTCATTTCTTCGGGTTAGTTGGTTCTTTTTGTGGGGATACGGGTCAGGTCGGATGTTCAGTAAAAAGTTTCCCTCTTGTTGCCAGTTTTCTTTCCACTTGACATTGATTTTGCGAGCTACAACTGGGTACCAGTCTCGGTAAAAGATCGCTACACTTTCCGCCGGGTGAAGTGCGGCAGTTTTAGCAAGCTTGTCGACTGACTCGTTTCCATCTATACCCACGTGGCTCGGAATCCAGCACAATTTTACAGTTTTGCGATCCTTGATTATGTCGTCGATTTGGTGTTTGAGGGTCCGTACAAGAGGATGGGAAGTACGTGTGTTTCTCAGTGATGTCAGGGCACTTAGAGAGTCTGAATAGATCACAAACTGATCCTCACTGTAGTTGCGAATGATTTTCAATGCCAGTTCAAGTGCGTGTAGTTCCGCAGTGAATATTGATGCAGCGCTGGGGAGAGATATTGTCCTTCTTGTTCCGCCACACTCCGCCGCAGCACCGACTCGATCGTCGTATTTAGAGCCGTCCGTATATATCGGTATGTACCCTCGGTATTCCTCCCGTCGTAACCGCTGGTATTCCTGGACGTACAATGCTGGGTGGGTAAATTCTTTCTTGTAGCAGGTTAGTTCCTGGTTCACGTCTGCTGGGATAGTCTTCCATGTGGGTACATCAACGTTCTGTAATCGGTACGAGAACGAGGGCTTTATCCGCAGTTGGTCAAGCTGGAGGTTTTCGATTAATTCGTGAGTGCGAACAGCGAAAGACGGCGTGACCTGCTTGTTCACAAACAGTCTCCTGTTGGTAGGTGGTATAGCTAAATTGGGGGCTGGGTTGGACAAGTGGCTTCTTATTTTCAAATTGTATTTCAGCGAAAGTTGCTGTCTTCGTAGCTGGAGGGGCATTTCGCCGGAGATGACTTGTAGACTGGGAATAGGTGTTGATTTGAATGCTCCGGTTGCAAATCGTAGACAATCGTTTACAATGGGGTCCAGGAGTTTGAGTGTTGATGCTGCAGCTGAGTTGTACACGATGCAGCCATAGTCCAGCTTGGATCGGACGAATACTCTGTACAAGTGGAGGAGAGTTTCCTGGTCTCCACCCCAGTCGTGGGAAGAGATTGATTTAATTACGTTGAAGTTTTTCTTGCAGCTTGATTTGATGTTATTGATGTGGGTTCTCCAGGTCAATTTTCGGTCCCACGTGAGCCCAAGAAACTTAATTTCGTCCACAAATTCGATGGTTTTGTTGCCGATTTTCAGAGTAGGTGGTACTTGAAGGCCTGGAAAGGAGGTAAAATGGACAGCCTTAGATTTTTCCATCGAGAAGGAGAATCCATTGTTTTGCGTCCACGTTGCCACTCTGTTGATGCATTCTTGAAGTTTAGCTTCAATAATGCTGAGGTCACTGTGTCGGTAGCCAAGTTGGAAGTCGTCCACATATAGCGATGCATGGTAACGTGGGTCTTTGGGGACCTGTGAAGCTATTTCGTTGATTTTGACGATGAAAAGGGTAACTGAAAGAACGGAACCCTGTGGGACCCCTTCTTCCTGAGGGCACGGATTGGATAGATGGTTATTTACTCGTACCCTGAAAGTACGGTCCCGTAAAAATTGCTGGATTGTATATTCTGGATTTTGCCGTTAGCATGGCCGAGCGAAAATATATCTTTTAATGTTAAGACGAGATCTCAAAAATTAATACGGGTCGTAAAACTTGTACCAGCTTTCAGGCTCTGGTTTTGGGAAATACACGATTAGGACGTTCTCGTACGAGATGCTATCATAAAATATTCTTGCCCTCCATAAAAACTTAAATTTGAGTCTACCACATTTAGCTGGGATAAAATTTGCTGCGCTTGTCTGCAGCGGTTACACGGCCGCTCAGACGCCGCAGGGCTCGTAGTGCCGGCCACATAGATTGTCAAGGATGGTAAAATGTCCAGACCTTAATATAAAAACAATGTGCCGGTCCGATCGTGTAGCTGGGGAGCCGAGCGTGGGATCAGTCGCTGAATTAGTCACGGTCGGAGAAAGCTGGGGCCATGAGACCCGACCCCTCTCCTCCCCAGCCGTACCCCCGGTTGGGTGGGGGAGGAGCGGCTCATGCCCCTAGCCACCCCCCCTTGCTACCCAGCTCGTGAGGCGACCCCCCTCCCCCTCGGGAGAGGAGGGAGCGCTGACCAGGCGAGTTATGGGACGAGCGGAGAGCACTAGTCGGCGGGCCAGCGTTGAGAACAGTCACAGCGAGTAGTCGGCGGACCGTGGTTGAGAACGGACGTGACCGGGTGGTCAAGGTTGAACGTGAGACGATCCAAGGTTTTGTTGTACTTAGAAAAGTTAGTCGCCGGTGAGCTAGAGAAAGGTCAGGATTTCTGCACTCAAGGGATCAGGGAATAGTTAAAGTAACGTAAAACTAAACGGCGATCGGTGCTCTGATAGTGAGGCTCCCTCAATTCCGCTTTATAACTTCTAAATTCGGCTGGCTCAGATACCCACGTTAGAGTTGAGGGCGCAAGAGTTCAAGCGTCTGCTATACGCTTAGTTGGCTCATCCTTTTCAGTGGCTGCATTTTTGTATTGGCTCGTGTGTTTGGCTGTTTGTACACAGTCTGTTGTCGTGAGAAATCGATCGAAGGAAATTGTGAGTCATTGTTCTGGTTTAGTTCAAAACTGTGAATAGCGCCCACTACGTTGTCTCGTGTAACCCGTGCTTGCCTTCCTACAATATATGTATAAAGTTGCGGCCTCGTATTTGTCCTCTTTCTCTCTCGTGAACTAGCGCCAGAAACACGCGCCCGGGCCGTCAGCCCACGTTACCAATAGATAGAATGATGCACTTTGTTAATAATTTAATTAAAACTTAGTCGGAGCTAACCGCTCCTGGTGGCAGCGACCATACGCTACTTTTCATCACTTTAATCGTCACAGCAGAAAAGGGAAAGACACTTAAGCTTGGAGTGGGCAGAAAATAACCCGAATTGCATAATATTGGCAGCTGTATCTTCAATAAATCTCATTATATACTACATGCATTTGGCGGATGAAATCGAACTTAAAGGCCATAAGATAAGAAGAGTGCGGAAGAAAAACCCGACTCATTCAGTGGAGGCAAATTGCGGTGGTGGAAGCTAGAAACGAGAGAGAGAGTAAACTGTTAGAGATACGAGGCGGTGACACGGAAAATAATAGAGAAAAATACAAGAAAGAAAAAACAACCCATCCAGAGCAGCGAGCAGCAACGGCGTCCACGATCAAAAAAAAAAACTGTAAGTAGAAACCTTTTCATTTCATGTCTCTGTGTGTGTTCCCTAGAAGATAATTAGAACGCGTGTCATTAACTGCATAGTTTTTTTTGTATTTTGCTTGGTGTCGGTCTCTTACAGATAGTGTGCGTAGCGCGAGCAGGCAGGAAGCGCATGAGCTCAGGGTAACAGTAGACCAGGGCAATAAAGACGAGGAGCAATAAGCTCTGCAGTGATTACGTAGAACGCGAACAAGCCAAGGGAGGCGAATTTCATTCTTGTATAGGATTGTGGTGCATTCGAGTGTAGGAGCAAGTGTATTAATGCAAGTAGGAGCAGAGCACTGAAAAGCAATTAAAATTTTTTATGTTCTTCGGAAGAAACATTTGATTCTCGGCGCTTTGTGTAAATTAGGTACCGATTGAATTTTTTTTTGTGAACAGGATTGCAAATTTAGGGATTGTGCTGCAAATCTAGATGGCAAATAGATATCGTTGTGTCATAGTGAGGCCAGCTGAGAGTAATTAAGCCTGGGCACTGAAGGGAAACACGGGATTTCTGTAAAGATCACGGGTCTATTCACGGACGGCTTATTTTCAGCGCGTGCACTGTGTCGTGTTTAATGTACCGCATTAGGCTAGTCTGACAACTTATTTGGACTTAAACTGTCTTGCTATTAGAGGAGACACTGCATTTCAGCCGGTGCCTTCCTCCTTTCTCTCTTGGAGACACCTTTTAAAAAAAAATTTTTATTAGCGGCTAGAGCTGTTCCTTTAAAACCGACCGAACATTTACTCTGTTATTGTGGCTAAATCAACGAAACAGTGTGTAGAAACACCCATGTAAATTTTGTGTGTTCCCTAGGACAGAGACAATACGTACAATTCCGCATTGTTGGTCGCTCTGTATCTGTGTTTGGGGAAGAGATCAACACTCCAAATAAAAATCTAGTCTGTTGTTCAAAGAAAATATATAATATTTTTGTGCGTCTTGGGCTGAACTAGGATCAGTGAAATGAATAGGTATGAGTGACATTGCAAGTACAGAGAACGATCAACGTGAATATTCACATAAATTTGTGCTGGTATAGGACTCGGGTTAACTGAATTTTCGTGTGAGGAGATTCCCTCCTGACGTATGATTTTGTTGCCTACGCATAAGAGTCCGCATTTCGAAAAATTTTTCAGCTGGTGCCCGCCTCTTTCCGCTCTTGGATACACCCAAGAAAAATGTTTTTTTGTGCGTTTATGCTTGGATACCAGTATTTATCGTAAAAAGTAGAGGTTCAGTGTAGGCGTGTGAGTTGCAACTGCCAATAGATAGATTTGAAAAAAAAAATATAATAAAATTCGTGCTGATCATCACTGAGTTCAAACTTCAAAATGGGAAAGGACGAAGCTAGCAACTCGGGAAGTGCGGCTTCAAATAAACAGGACGCAGGAACTGATCAAACAGCGGCAAGCGGGCCAGTGCTGGGCAAACTTCCAAAGTTCGATGGCAAAACCAACGTTGTGAAGTTCCTCAACACAGTGAAAAAAAGGGCACACCTAGAAAACTGGTCAGACGCCCGAAGCGCGGACGTCATCAGATATCTATGCACCGACACAGCGGAGAGTTTTCTCGACTCAAACCCCGAGCTCGAAGAATGCGACCTGACGGAGCTGACCAAACGCCTTGAAGATCGTTTCCTCAAAAGCATTTCGCTGACGGATGCGCATGCGGAACTGGCTGCAATAAGAATGAACAGGGGCACAATCGAAGAGTTTGCGTCACGACTGGAGACCGCTTCGGCTGCCTTGTCGCACGTTATCAAGGAGCTGCAAAACGCAGCATCTCGCGACAAGCTCTTGGCGAGCGTGTTTGTCAATGGTTTCGACCCGGCATTGAAGAAGACAATGGCAACATACGAACCAGAAAGGCTCGCAGATTGTGTCAAGATGGCACAGAAATGCGAAAGAATGCTGGAAGACGAAAAGCCGCGCAGGCATATCTGCGCTATAGAAGAAGTAGAAGCAGCCCCACCCCGACCACCACCTAGATGCTGGTCATGCAACCAAATAGGCCATTTTTCTCGAGAGTGTCGCAACCCAGCGGTGATTCCGAGACAAAATAACTTTGCCCAGAATATACAGCGACGTAACATGAACTGTTTCAATTGTGGCCAAGCCGGCCATATGGCCAGGGAGTGTAGGGCACAATGGCGGTCGCAAAACCAAAACCCGAGCCGGCAGTTAGGCGAGGCACAAGGCCCAAACCACGCAGCCCATCGGAATTTCAACGTGGATAACAACACACCGTGGCGATACGCACAAGGCCCGCCTAATTTAAAAAACTAACAACGCCTGTCGATGCACACGAGACAAAGCCGATCATAAAAATTAAAGTGAACGAACAAGACTGCGAAGCATTCCTGGACACCGGATCGGTGTGCTGTCTAGTAAGGCCGGAAACGGCTGAACAAATTGTGTCGGCAGGGTCAGGTACAGTAAGAATAAAGACGGCCAAGCTAAAGTTAAGTACAGTAAGTGGCGCAGAAATAGATGTGCGGGGCAGAATCGCGCTGAACATTAGGATAGGAGGAAAAAACTATGTACATGATGTAATAGTAGCTCAAGTCGGAAATTATCCAGGAGACATACTAGTAGGGCTCGATTTACTCCAGCGCATAGGTAAGGTGACGCTGGACATGACCAGTAGATATGGTAGTAGAGTGATCTTGAACGGCCATTCATATGCATTTAGGGACGGTAAGTATGCCGGAGAGTCGATCGGTCTGATCAGACACAGAAAAGCGGTAAGTATGCGAAAGTCTGAGATCGCGGCGGTGCTACCAACAATGAGCAGTGAAGATGGTGAGTATGGAATAACGGACGAAATACCGGAGGCGGAAGCACCAAGCCTAGAGCATTTGCACACGCAGCAGCGCGAGAGTTTGTTGGCGCTCCTCGGTAAATATGCGCCAGCCATTTCTCAGCACGAGCAAGATTTAGGACGATGTGACTTGCTCCCACATCGAATTGACACCAGGAACGCGGCGCCGATCGCTACGAAACAATGGCCTCTGCCCCAAGCAACACGCGCTGCAATCGAAGAACAAGTGCAGAATATGTTGAAAATGGATGTAATTGAGCCATCAGCAAGCGCGTGGGCATCTCCAGTGCTCCTCATCAAAAAGAAGGACGGCACGCATAGGTTCTGTGTTGATTTTCGACGAATTAATGAAGTCACGCTCGCAGACAAATATCCAATGCCGCGCATCGAGCAAATTTTGGAGTCCCTTGGAGGCGCATGCTACTTCTCAGCAATAGACTTGAAATCAGGCTACTGGCAGATTCCGGTTGCGGAAGCAGACCGCGACAAGACGGCATTTGCTACTGAGTCGGCTCAGTACCGCTTCAAGAGAATGCCGTTTGGATTGACTACAGCCCCGGCCACATTCCAGCGTTTAGTTAATCGAGTATTGGAGCCAGTGATTGGAAAAACGAGCTACGTTTTCATAGACGACGTAGTGGTATTTTCAAAGACGTTTGAGGATCACATCGCTCATCTAGAAGAAGTTCTCGCTCTCCTGCAGGAGTCGGGATTAAAAATTTCGTTGAAAAAGTGCAGCTTTGCCAAACCCTCCATCGAATATTTGGGTCACGTTGTCTCGAAGGACGGAATTCAAGTTGACCAAAGGAAAATCACGGCCATTCGCGAGTTGTTACCACCGAAGAAACCGAAAGATGTACGAAGAATTTTGGGAATGGCAGGCTACTATCGAAGGCACATACCAAATTTCTCAGAGCGAGTCGCACTGTTGACGG
The DNA here is from genome assembly GCA_030386875.1 of Morinoia aosen. NCBI lineage: Eukaryota > Metazoa > Arthropoda > Malacostraca > Amphipoda > Talitridae > Morinoia > Morinoia aosen. Next base: position 48,341,272 of record CM059568.1, read on the forward strand.
CCTTGACTAAGAAGTGTGCCAAGTTTGTGTGGACGAACGAACATCAGGCCGCATTCGACGCGCTCAAATCGGCTCTAGCTGAAGCACCGGTGTTGGGGTACCCAAATTTCGAGCGACCGTTCCGGCTACATACCGATGCCAGTGATGTCGCGCTGGGAGGAGTACTGACGCAAGAAAAGGACGGCCTGGATCACCCGATAGCTTACTATTCAAGGAAGTTTACACCGGCGGAGACCCGCTATTCTACCACCGAACGAGAAGCACTGGCTATTGTGGAAAACGTCCGCCATTTTGCTCGATATCTCTACGGCCGAAAATTCCTGATACTAACAGACCATCAGCCGCTGCGATATCTGTTCCAATATAAAGCGACAGTGCCACGTATCGCCCGCTGGGCAGTGCTGCTATCGCAGTTCGAATATGAGATTTCGTATAGACCTGGCAAGGAGAATGTGATTCCAGACACGCTCTCCCGTGGAGTGGCAGCCGTCCGCCCGACCGTGACGAAAGCGCTGGACCCGTACGAAGTTTTCTGTGCGGAAAAGGTAAGTATGGAGCAGCGCAAAGCACCGCACTGGGTCAAGGTCATCAACGCATTGGAAGGAAAAGGCGAAATGGTGACAGATCCGAGCCAGTATAAGGATTTCGTACTGGACAAAAATTGCCTTTTCTACCTGGAAGCTAAAGATAATGGAGACATTCACAAACGTGCAGTGATTCCCGAATCCCTAATAAAGCCCGCGCTAATAATGTCGCACGATACGCGTATTTCCGGACACTTTGGAGCGAAAAAGACTCTCCACCGTGCTAGAGAATTATTCTTTTGGCCAAATATGGCACGACACGTGCAAGAGCACGTAAGGAACTGCACGACGTGTCAGAAACGAAGTCCCCACGGGGGCCTCAAAGCAAAAATAGGCGAATTACCTCCAGTCTCACGACCATTAGAAAGGGTGGGGATTGATCTCATTGGAGAGCTAACACAGTCCCAGGCAGGACATAGATATATTCTAACGATCGTGTGCCACTTCTCGAGACACGTGCAGGCGTACCCATTGCGCGATAAAAAGAGCGAAACAGTGGCGCGAGCATTTATGGACTACGTATGCCGGTATGGCTGTCCGGAACACATCGTGTCAGATCGAGGTACGGAGTTTACCGCCCAAAATTTCCAAGAAATGTGCCGCATTTTGAAGTCCAAACTGCACTTCACCACGGCCTTCCATCCAGCCAGTAACGGAATGACGGAAGCCTTCAACAAGTTGATAAAAACAACTCTGGCAGCAACAGTGGAGAAGGATCTCACATCATGGGACGAGCAGCTACCTTTCGCCACGCTCGCCCTAAACTGTTCGTATCATGCCTCGGTAGACAACACACCATACTACTTATTCCATGGACGCGACGCTCCCTTGCCACTGTCTGATATTCTGCAGCCCAGGATACTAAACTATGCTTTGGAGGAGAATTTTCCTCACGCCGCCTTTGCCAGATTGCAAATTGCGTTCGAAAACGCGATGTCAGCAAGCCAAAATGCACATGACAAGAATGTGAGATATCAGCGCGTGAGAGATAAAGAACTTAGAGTCGGTGATTGCGTATTCCTTCGAAATACAGCAGGAAGGAATAAGGCTATGGGGAAATTCCGACCTAATTGGTTAGGCCCGTACAGAATTCAGGCCCTGCCAACACCGATGAACGTCGTAATACGACCAGTCCACGGCCGCCGGCAGGAGATAACGGTACACAGAAATCGACTGAAGCCCGCGTCATTTAAACCAGAGGAGGCTCTCGTAATACGAGACGAGCGTCCCCGAAGCAGGGAGAGGAGCGTCGAGCAAGTCACAGAAGTGCGTCACGAAGAAAGCGATTCGGACAGCAGCGACGACGAAATCTATGTAACAAGACCTGAAGCCCCCTCACCCCTACCCACCCCGGCAGCTAGGCGTCCTTACGCACTTCGATCTGCGGGACCGATAGAAGAGTAGTGGATAAGCTGACTAATCTAATTTCTTTCCAGATTAAACCTAGCAAAATAAGTAGTAGATAAGCACTAATCTAATTCCTTTACAGAATAACTTAGCCACAACTAGGTTGGCAGAAAATTTCTGAGTAGTTGACTGCTAGGCAAGTAACTTTTAGGAATGCGAGCAGGCAACACGAGCGACTGTGCTCAGAGCGTAGAGGCGGCACAGGAAGAAGTCCATAAATCGACAGAGGCATAAAGATGAGCTCAGTCACAGAAAGCGATGCTACGCGCAGTAAGGATACGAGTAGAGATCTGGCCCACAAAGTATAGCAGCGTACTGAGCGAATGAGATCATTGTTGGCTGCACATGCTTTGAATGACTAGAATAAAGTTTAGAGTTAGAATTGCATTTTAAGGTTGACGGTTCCAACAACTGCAGAGACATAATGACTATCACATCGTAAAATGAATTTGATTGCTGATATATTGACGGAGATGTGTAAGAAATGAAGAGAGAGTTCGAAGGAAACTAGCCGTCTAGGCAGAGATACAATTAGACAGTAGTAAATCTCAGTATAGCTCGGCCGCAGTAGATTTTTGATATAAATATTGCCGGTAGAATAAAGGGCTCTGTAAGTCCTGGCACATTTAGTAGATTACATAGCAGAAAAGTTTACTAACTATCCTTTTCAGAGTAGCCTAGAGACAACTACTTATAAGTACTAATAAAATATTGCCTTTCAGAAGTAGATTAAGGGACAGCAACATAACCGTGAAGTAGAGTTTACTTTCAAATTACCTCAGGATAAATTCACCCGTAAGGATAATTTCTCTTCCCTGCAGGAAGGGAGGAAAGTGTGTGATTTTAAGTTCTTTGATTGACATTTGAGAGATAGCGACGGCAGGCTAAACGAGTCACTCAGATAGGCTAGGCGATGCTAAGTCCAATGCATTCGTATGACAGAGGTTTCCTTCACATAATACGGCCAGTAGTGAGTACGGCTCTGAATCCTCTCATAACTAGTAGTTTAAAAACACCCAATAAGGGTGACGAAATTTTCATTTTAGTAGTATTTCGAAGTACAATCTTACTAATAAAAATTGCCTTCAGGTGTGGATGTAAAGAGTCAGCAACTTGGATGGGAAATAGAGATGTCCTTCTTGTGCATTGTGCTGTGTAGGGTGAAAAATTCCTTGTTAAGGAATTTTTCTGTATCGTCGGGGGGAAGGTAAATTTGAAAAATTTATTGATTTCTGAAAAAATAAAGAGAATAAGCTCAATGCAGCGAGAGACGTCAATTTAAAGTTATCTTGGGATAAGTCTTGCTTCATTGGGAAGAAGGAAAACCGAGCCTGAGCTGATGAGAGACCGATAATAACGGCTCGAATAGCCAGAGTCCCTGAGAGCTGTGCAGAACTTATATCGAGACACTATATTTAATTAAGTCCCATTACGGACATAGTATAAGTAGCAAATACTGCTCTTTAATAATAACGTAGCTTGTTTGGGAAGGCAGGCGTGGACGAGCACTGGCGGGGCAGAGACTCGAGGCATGAAGCCCATAAGACAATGAGAGCCACGATGGGTCATAAAAATGAGAGACGCTGCATGGCGGAGACGCATGTAACACGAGATAGAGCAGACTTTAGATTGTGGAAGGCAGTCTGAACAGAGAAGCGCAGAGCGAGGCATGGGAGATGCTAAATACGAGAGTTTGATAAGGAAATAGCAAGGGCAACAAAGGCCAAGAAAATAAGATAAAATATAAGATAACAGAGATGGATAGCTCCTGTGCTGGGAAACCGGAGCGTGAACAGCACCAAACCGACGCTAGAGCTGAAATATTTAATGATAAATGTACTAAGGTTATTTTGAAGAATTTCAGGAAGGCGACGGCGAGCGAGGTGTTGGCGTGTGCGCGTGTGAAACCAACACCGCAGCGGCATCCAACAGAACGGAAGTAGCAGCCGACGTAAGAGAGATGGAGAGGCATTCGGCAATGGTAAGACGGAAGCTCCTGTGAGGCGAAAGCCGGCGTGAACCGTGAGAGTGTTATAAATATCTGGTCCGCTGATGAGCGTGACGATGGAGATTGCGGGAAGCTTGACTGGGAAGGATGTTTGTGGCGGTCCAGGGGCATGTGCGCAATGCTTGAGGCATCGCAGCGGTTACCCGTTACCATGATATTTTGGAGATGAAAAGACAAGTCAGGTGCGACTTGTAGATAAAAACATACATGCAGACTAAGGGACGCCTGAGTATTGCAAACGATCCGAAAATATAGGCTGCTTCTCACTAGAGATTAGCAAATGCCATTCATTAACGAAAAAAAAAAACAGTCAGCTGACACTGAATAGTACTAATTAGGATCAATTCATTCATCATTTTAATTATAAGAGCTGCACCACAAGAATGAAAGAATGTGCGTGTGTGTCAGAGTGTGTGCGGTTTCGCGTGCGATATTGTGTGCAGGAGTAGGAGCTGTATCATGTGCAGGAGTGTAGGGACTTAGTCATGCAAGTCTGCTAGGACTCGTTATGTTCATGAATCCCAAAATCATATGTCATTCATCATGTAACATACACGCTCATTAGGAGGCGATGAAAAAAAAAATATATTGTTTTTTATAGGCTCTATATTGATGTCTAACCCATGTAACAAAATTAATGCCCGACCGTGTGCCGTAGGAAACGGCGACGTACATGCATCGAGGGCGGAGACGGAGGCCGAGCGAAGTAGTGCGCCAGCTCGGGACATACGTCGCAGCGCGCAACTACGAGACGTCGCTGTGGCTACCAGACGGGAGTCTGGCGACCGTCTCGGCCGAGACGGACTGGGTGCGGGCGGCCGCGATCCTAGACGGTCGAGCGCTAATTGTCCACTTCGTCCCGAAGCCGGACAAGCGCTTGACCGAGGCGACCCTCAGCAACTTGCTGCAGCATCTAGTGGTGCCCCGAAACGACGGAGAGATCGAGGCCAGGACCGCGAACAAGCGAGTCTCTTCGGTTTCGGTTTTCCCCTACTATCTCTGGAAAGAAACACTACGAGGACAGGAATTTATCCTCGTAGTAGAAGCATAAGAGGGACCCCCACAAGAAGCAGATGACGAAGAGCGCGGAGGCGGAAGAGCTCGCCTCTCCAGTCTCGAAGGGGGCCAATATTATTAAATCGCGGAAGCATAGGCGAGCGAGTTGTGGTCGCCGTCCTAGTTTGTTCTGTGATATTGTAAAGTGATATCAGGTTGTATCAGTGTTCGCCAGTCGGGTGGGAAATGCACCGAGGCCAGGACATAAATGAAAAGAAAATTTATATGCACAAATTTTCTTTAGTGAACATAAGGGGGGATGTATATTCTGGATTTTGCCGTTAGCATGGCCGAGCGAAAATATATCTTTTAATGTTAAGACGAGATCTCAAAAATTAATACGGGTCGTAAAACTTGTACCAGCTTTCAGGCTCTGGTTTTGGGAAATACACGATTAGGACGTTCTCGTACGAGATGCTATCATAAAATATTCTTGCCCTCCATAAAAACTTAAATTTGAGTCTACCACATTTAGCTGGGATAAAATTTGCTGCGCTTGTCTGCAGCGGTTACACGGCCGCTCAGACGCCGCAGGGCTCGTAGTGCCGGCCACATAGATTGTCAAGGATGGTAAAATGTCCAGACCTTAATATAAAAACAATGTGCCGGTCCGATCGTGTAGCTGGGGAGCCGAGCGTGGGATCAGTCGCTGAATTAGTCACGGTCGGAGAAAGCTGGGGCCATGAGACCCGACCCCTCTCCTCCCCAGCCGTACCCCCGGTTGGGTGGGGGAGGAGCGGCTCATGCCCCTAGCCACCCCCCCTTGCTACCCAGCTCGTGAGGCGACCCCCCTCCCCCTCGGGAGAGGAGGGAGCGCTGACCAGGCGAGTTATGGGACGAGCGGAGAGCACTAGTCGGCGGGCCAGCGTTGAGAACAGTCACAGCGAGTAGTCGGCGGACCGTGGTTGAGAACGGACGTGACCGGGTGGTCAAGGTTGAACGTGAGACGATCCAAGGTTTTGTTGTACTTAGAAAAGTTAGTCGCCGGTGAGCTAGAGAAAGGTCAGGATTTCTGCACTCAAGGGATCAGGGAATAGTTAAAGTAACGTAAAACTAAACGGCGATCGGTGCTCTGATAGTGAGGCTCCCTCAATTCCGCTTTATAACTTCTAAATTCGGCTGGCTCAGATACCCACGTTAGAGTTGAGGGCGCAAGAGTTCAAGCGTCTGCTATACGCTTAGTTGGCTCATCCTTTTCAGTGGCTGCATTTTTGTATTGGCTCGTGTGTTTGGCTGTTTGTACACAGTCTGTTGTCGTGAGAAATCGATCGAAGGAAATTGTGAGTCATTGTTCTGGTTTAGTTCAAAACTGTGAATAGCGCCCACTACGTTGTCTCGTGTAACCCGTGCTTGCCTTCCTACAATATATGTATAAAGTTGCGGCCTCGTATTTGTCCTCTTTCTCTCTCGTGAACTAGCGCCAGAAACACGCGCCCGGGCCGTCAGCCCACGTTACCAATAGATAGAATGATGCACTTTGTTAATAATTTAATTAAAACTTAGTCGGAGCTAACCGCTCCTGGTGGCAGCGACCATACGCTACTTTTCATCACTTTAATCGTCACAGCAGAAAAGGGAAAGACACTTAAGCTTGGAGTGGGCAGAAAATAACCCGAATTGCATAATATTGGCAGCTGTATCTTCAATAAATCTCATTATATACTACATGCATTTGGCGGATGAAATCGAACTTAAAGGCCATAAGATAAGAAGAGTGCGGAAGAAAAACCCGACTCATTCAGGATATATAGGGGCAGTCTTCCCCGGAGATGTAGATGATGAAGATCTCGCATAATGCCGTAGTTCCAGGTGGTATCATATGCCTTCTTTAGGTCAAAGAAAATGCTGACGAAGTGTTCACTGCGGACAAAAGAGTTTCTGATAACGGTCTCGAGACGGATTAGGTGGTCAACGGTGGACCTTTCCCGACGACCCCCACACTGGATATTGCTGAGGTGACCGTGCATATCACAATAGTCGATGAGTCTATTGTTGATGAGGCGTTCCAGAACTTTTCCAATGCAGCTTGTAAGCGCAATTGGTCTGTAGTTGTGAGGCGACTGCGGGGTCTTTCCAGGTTTTTGAAAAGGGATTATCACTGCTTCTCTCCAGGTAGGGGGATAGTATGAATGATAATATAATTTGTTGTAGAGAGCCAGTAAGTTTCGTTTTCCGATTTCTGGAAGATGCTTAAGCATTTGGTATGATATCCCATCTGCTCCAGGTGATGTATTTTTTGAAGTATCCAAGGCAGAATCTAGTTCGGCGAGAGAGAATGCCATGTTGTAAGTTTCGTTGTTGTCCGATGAGAAATCCAGTTGGTTAGCTTCTGCACGTTGTTTTCTTCGTAAAAAATCCTGAGGGTAATGAGCCGCACTGCTAACAGAACTAAATGTTTCTGCTAATTTGTTCGCTATTTCTGGAACGGTAGAGTAGCTTATGTTATTTTCTTGTAATATTGATAACTGTCTTTGAGGTCTGCCTTTGATTTTTCTGATGTTTTCATAGATACGGGTCATTGGTGTGTCCTTCGTAAATGTGCTGGCAAATGCTGTCCATGCCTTCCGCTTCTCCTCTCGTAGAAGGTTTCTGTGAATTGCCCTGGCTCTTTTCCAGCGTAGGGCATTTTGAACAGATTTCGTTTGTCTGAATTTTTGATAGAAGCGTTCGCGGTTAGAGCGTGTTTGAGTCAGCTGCGCACTCCAGTAGGGCTTCGGAAAGAATTTTGTGAGTTCTATGGTTGGAATACAATCATTTGATACTGCTGTTAAAGTATCGATAAAGGTGTTGAGAGCTTCAGAGCATGTATGCTCGTCAGAGATTTCAAGTTTTTCCCAATTTTGGTGCGCCTCGTAAGACGCCCAGTCTGCCTTTTTGTTGTTCCATATTGAGCGTTTCTGGTCGTTGTGTTGCGCGTTAATTAGTCGTACTATGATGGGAAAGTGGTCACTGTCTTCGGGCGATTCACAGGTCTCCCATAACAAGTCCACACTCAGACGAGGGGATGCCAGGGTTAGGTCAATGGCAGACTCAGAGTTGTACGAGATTCGTGTGTGTGCTCCTGTGTTGAGGAGAGTTAGATTCTGTTGGTCAATAAATTCTTCAATTATCCGGCCACGGGCATCTATGGTTTCGCAGCCCCAAGTCGTACTGTAGCTGTTAAAGTCCCCCATCAAAATGATTGGCGGAGGTAGTTGATTTATTAGTTCGTTCATTATTTCCTGGGTTATGGGGTGGCTTCTTGAGGTGTACAGCGACGCAAATGTTATCCGTCGAGTGATGTGGGCAGTGGCTGCGATGACCTGGATGGCAGTGGTTATGGCGACTTCTTGGAATGGAATTGACTCATGGATAAGCAGTCCGACTCCTCCATGAGGCGTGACGTTAAAGTGGCCATGTTTGGTAAGCAGATTGTAATGGGGTATGGAGAAATTTGAGTTGTGCCAAAGTTTCGTCTCTTGAAGAGCAACAATATATGGGTTATGTAAGTTAATTAGTTCTAAAAGTTCGCTCTTTTTGGCTCGGACACCCTGGCAGTTCCACTGTAGGATGCAGGTTCCGTTATTCATTTTGATTTCCTTTGACTTCTTTTTGGTACTGGTTATAAATTCTTCTGGTTTCGCTTCTAACGGTCGGGTTGTTCTCACTTGTAATTTCGCTGCCGCTCATTGCCGAGTCGTAATCTGGTGTAATTTGTATTGGGGTAGAAAATATTTCTCCTGTGCTTGGATCAGCGTAGACTGCTTCCGCTACCTGCTTTTTTCCTGATGGTTTTTCGTTGCTTTCGGAGTTTTTTCTTTTCCTTTGTGTACCGTCTGAGAGCGCCCTAGTGGAAGAGCTGGAGGAGCTGTCCCCACTTGTTTAATTGGTGCTGGAGGCTGTCGGCTGGTTGTTTGTGCAGTGGTAGATGTTACGGCAGAAGCGTAGTTCCTGTGATATTGGTGTTGTTCACTCTCCAGCTTTTGTCTTGCTTGCACTCTGCTCAGTTTGTATTTATGCTGGATTGCGAGGATTTCCTGTTGGTACTTGAATTCAATGCATTTATAGGAGCCTGCGAAGTGGTCCTTGCCGCAGTTGTGGTATTCTATCTTGATGCTCGTGCATTCGCCGGAATCGTGGTTTACGTTGTTGCATCTCGCGCATATCTTTTCAGACCTGGTGCATCGTTTCTGGGTGTGGTTATACTCCAGACATTTCTTGCAGAACATGGGGCGTGGCACGTATGGAAATATCTTGGATTGTGATTGTTCTCCGGGTATGGTTATGTAGTTTGGGAGGTTTTGCCTGAATGTAAGTAAGATTGCTTGGGAGACAGGGTTTTTCGGTTTGATCCAGGTAGCTCTCACTGCATCACTCAGTCCATAGTCTTCCATGAGTCCCTCCCGGAAGCATTCGAAATTGGAGAGGTCGTACTCATATAGATATATGAGACCTTTCACTGAGTTGAAGTAAGGGTGTTCAGCTATGGAGACAGGGATGTTGTTCAAGGTTTTTACGTTACAGATTAGGGTACTTAGTTCTTTGGTGGCGATCTCAATGATAAACGAGTCCTTGTCCTGTGATGTAATTCTCTTCGGCTTTTCACCCAACTCAAGTTGAAGGCCTCGCTCGAGCACCCAGGGTGAAATTTTGCGCTTTTCATTAGAGTCCAAAGTACATTTGAAGTGAGTGGCGTGTTTTTCATTTGACTCAGTTGGGCTGTTCAGCATCTGTCTAGCGCGGCGTTTCCCGACCTTGTGGTTGTTCTGGATTGTAAGTCCTTGTTCCTCTTCGATTTGCTTTGGGCAGGTTTTGTCTTTAACTTGGTGAGGGCCGTGACAATGGACGCATTTGGCTTCAGAGGCAAGGCACTGACTGCTGCCGTGCCCCACCGCCCCGCACCTTCCACAGGTTGTGGCACGGCTGCAACGCTTTTTGGTATGTCCGTACATCTGGCAGTTGGCGCAGTGCATTGGTTTATCGATATATGGGTATACTCGGGTGTCTGATCGTTCGCCGGGAATGTATATGAAATCGGGGGGAGACTCTGATTTAAATTCTAGAATTATCGCGCTTGTTTGTTCGTATCTTGTTTTGATGAAGGTGGCGTCTATTACTTCGCTGATGTTATAGTTTTCCTTGAGCCCAGTTTCGAATTCGTTGAAGTTCTCCATGTTGTATTCGTTGATATAAATGAGTCCCTTGGATTTATTGAGTTTTGGGTGGGCGAAGACTTCACATGGCACTCCGTTTATATTAGTGATGGTCAACAGTGCCTGGCCTTGCCTGTTGTCTCTGGCCTCGAGTGTGAAGCTCTCCCTTCCACTGGTGGTGATGGATTTGGGTGGAGATCCGGTGGCTGTGCGAATTACGTTTTTCACCTAGTAGGGGTCTATCTTACGTTTTGTTTCGGGTGTAAACTTCATGGTAAAGAAGCGTGTGAAGCTCCGCTGTGGCGGTTGCTCGGTAACATCGAGAGGGACAAATTTGTTCTTCCTCCTATGTCTCGCATTCTGGGTAACCTTCCCTTGTTCCTCCGGAGGTGACAAATGGGCTGATAATGCTCGGGTTACTTCCTCGACGGTGTTTTCCAGGTTTTTAATTCTGTCCTCGATGCAGGTTGGGGGTATGTCAGAGTTACTGTCTTCGGTATTCAGTTTCGAGATGTCAGGATCCGGTAACACCCTGCTTATCGATTTAACCAACTGGTTAAGGTTCCTCTCTATGTTGGTGATGCGGTCGGTGATATTTTTTTTGGTGCTCTCCATTATGAGCTGTATGGTTCGTTGCCATCACTGAAGATCCACACGTAGTTGTACAGACACTTGCCGGCTCGTCTGTCATTGCGGCGATAGGTGTCCTGATAGATTTAACTTCATTTGGCTGGGTCGTCACTCTTGCTGGCTCCTTCGTTCGCTGCTTCTGGTCCTTCCCGGTGCGTCCCCGGTTAGGCCGCGGGCCTCCACCGCCCCTCCTTATATCGCCTGGTCCTCGGGGCACGAGGCCACCGGGACCAGGGGTGTATGTTTCCTTTTTACTCGCGATATGCGAGTTTTATTTAATACTCAAAACACAGGTTCAAGATAAACATTCAAAACTAACAATAAAAGACCCAGTTGTTAGTGGGCGCTCCCCACGTTGGTTCTACCCACAGATAGCAACCTTATAAATAATCCTATGAGCACTTTGCTATCAGTTTACATATAAGACTATGTAAAGAGTTCAACTCCAGATGGGTATACTAACAGTACCACCGCGAGAAGGTGTGGGTGGGCTGGAATACTTGCTAGGGGCAAGTAATCCTTATCATATCCTTGTCTATAGACTATTCCCTTCACGACACGTAAATAATAATAACACAGTTCGGCACCAGTAAAATTGGTAAAGGGAACAGTGAAATTTCCCGTGTATTATTTCTTACCTGTGGGTAAAACAACTTACCCTTACAGAAAAATAGCTCACAAGCTGTCAATGAAGAGGACGAAATTACATTTGGATTCAATATACATTGAGTAATGTCAGTTTCTAGTTCATATATGCCATAATACGTTTTTTCCTAGATTTTGGGGGATTTTTGGCGAAAATGGGAGAATTTCTACCGCAAATCTGGGGGAAAGAGAAAAACCTCAGTGGCAGCCCTGCTCCCCTGTCCCCTCCCATTTTCCGAAGCAAGATTAGTACCACACCACAAGTCATAGGGTGAGGTGTGCGTGCAAGTCGCTCTAATTTGTTATAATCAAGGGCCTTTAATCTTTATAGTTTTCAACTCTTAAACCTTTGCTAGAAATTTTTATATTATTAAGTGTCCTCAAGTGAGGAAACCAATTTATTATCTTTCGGAGACTTAGAATCTCAAATTAATGATTAGAGATTAACTCAACAGCTGGAAGAGCATTCAGCGAGCGTGTCTGCACTCTAACGTAGTTAGTAGGTAACTGGCTTCCGTGCTGACGTCACATTTGCGAGACGGCTATTGGTTACCACAGACACAGGAGAAATCTCAAAAACTGGTTCTCTTCACAGACGGCTATGCTCCCTCCATATATACTCCCTCCACGTACTAATCTTGCTTTGGAAAATGAAAGGGAGGGGTTGTAGGGAAGGTGGGTGGAGCAACTTCAGCCAAGTGTCTGTGGTTGGCTCAGAATTGTGACGTCACAGGCATTGACTGTGCCCGAGTCTTTCAGCTTTTGCAGCCAAATTGAGCCCGATCGGAGTGCGCTATGCTCCCTCCATATATCCTAGCTCCATGCTCTAAAGGCCCGTCCACACTATCAATCTTTCGGCCGAAGTTCGTGTTTTTCGGCAGTCCGCGAACACGAACACAGATGAAAAGTTCGCAGATTTCGGTGTGTTTGTGTTTTCGAACGTGTTGGAAAACACGAACACGAACTTTCCATCAAACAGCGAACACTCGCTTGTTTATGTATTGTGAAAGGTGGTTCTGCTGCGAGTGAATAATTGTTTTTTTTCCTATTTTATCGATTTAATTATGTTTTTGGTGCAAATTTAGTTGATTGTAGGGTGGCACGGACATTTACTTACCAAAATGAACTTTGTTACGTGGTTTTTTCATTTTATTCAGATATGGATGAGTATGTAAGTAGGTTTGGATTTAATTGATGTGAATGTAATTGAAGTATTACCTCTCTGAAAGGAAACTGAACATGCATAAAATTATCAAAGTTTAGTGATTTTGACATCTTAACAAAATTTTGGATATATTTCATTAGTATTTCTACAATGGTAGCTACTAATATGATGATAAAATTGCGCCAAAAATTCATTTGCCCAATATGTTGCCTTTATATATTGTATTTCTTGGTAAAAATTTTCTATTTTAATAAAATACTACATTTCCCTTATAGCCTGATGCTTACATTAGAATCAAATACCCAGATTAGAAATAGTATGATGAAAAAATTATCAGGAAGAAATATTCAATCTTTTACAAACTTATCGTTGTAATTTTAAATAAGCATAATTGCAACTTATTTTAAAAATTTACCTGTCCCTGTTGACCCAATTAGGTAGTTAGTTGGTAAAAAAAGTTATAGCTGTATGTACCTAGAGTCATTTACAAGTGTGTTTGGAGTTTAAATTTTTTATGAAAAAGCATTAGGCCTAGTTAGAAAACTCGGTCAATATTGAATTTAATGTTGTCAACGAATTTCATAATAGACTCTCTTGACTCCCCAACCCTCAGCCCAAACTTTGCTGCCGCTGCAGCCAGACTACTTCTTAGCTTGGCGCGTTTAGTAAGGTGGTCAACGAAAGGATGCCTCGGTCACAAAAGTAAAATGTATATTTCACCAACAGTGTAATTTGAACAGTAGTATATTTGTTGGTTCTACAAAATATAATATTACACGCTATCTTTAAAAGTCACCCTTTTCGGTTGCGATACTTTTCCTTCAAATTTATCGAGGAGTTTATCTGTGAGTATCGCAACCGAAAAGAATCGCGTTTAACGACAATATGCATTTTATAGTACGATGCATAAATGTCATACTATGTGGAAGTGACAGTTCTAATTACATTTTGTTAGTGAAATAGATATTTTGTTCTGGGTCTAACTTAAGTTTTCAATATAACTTCAATTATTCTAAATTAAAGGGCAAAAGTTACGGCCGTGAAAGTATCAACTCGGTTAAAGACGGTCGTAGAGTTAACATTTCATATTTTTCCAGATTAGATCATCAGTTAAACCAAGCCTTTTCCTCCTTTCAAGTAGAGGGTGGCTAGCATCATTTACATGATACTTTACAGGGAATGTACATGATAGGGGTTCCCCAGGCCCCTAGTCACGCCCGAGCTTTAGGCCTCATTTTTCTCTCGTTTAGTGCTCAGGTAATATTCCTTGAGGACAGTGACCATACTGCAGGCAACGACCCTGATTTGCCGCATCAGCGTTTTTCACGCCAACTGCCGCTCACAGGGATCGAACCTGGGCATGAAGCATAGAACGCAAGCGCTCTATACACTCGGCCACTGCGAGGCCTGCGAGTCTTGGTATATACCTATAGATCATCAGTTAGTTTAAGCCTCCCTATCCGCAACAAAGGCGATCCGAAGAGAGGAAAGAAGAAGGCACCATTTAGTATGGCGTTAAGGACACGCGGAATCTATGCAAAAAGGGCATAGAAACAGCAAGACAAGAAAGGAGTTCATGAAACAAGATCAAAGTTGAAGAAGAAAGTAGTAGGTGCTGAATAAACAGGACAGCAGTGAACCAAAAAAAGATGGTTCTTAACATAACAAAAGCATTTCATTTCAACGAAAAGAAGGCCTACCTAACTCTCAGCTCGGGCCCTCACATTGTCCCCCTAGGAGTGCTAATTCTCATAGATACAATAGTCGTATCCCCCTGAGGTGAACATATTATTCCAAGTTTAAAGTCTAGTCCTTAAACTGCAAATTAGCGTAAGACGAGCTGAGCAAAAAAAGGGAGACGTAGGATAATAATGAGGTAACAGAAAAAAGCCAAGCGGCGCCTTTTTGGGTCTACTCGTGTCACATGCCGTGTAACACTAACGGCCTGCGCTGGCAGCAGAAAAGGAATGAGGGAGTTAGAACTGAGTGTTTCTACAAGCATTGACAGACAATTACCATTACTATGAAACTTGCCTTCAATTTCTCCAAGGAAGGAAAAAATTACTCCCGACACTCAGACGGGCTCGCTGCCTCCACTCGTAAAATCCCACTTCGAGCTCTTCTAGTCGTGACGCTCGTTGTGATTTAGGGCTTCAACGCGCTTCAAGTTCCTGCCATCTTATGAGTAGAAATATTTGGTATCACTTAAAATTGGTTTTCGACGAGGCTAGTTTTCTGCGAACATGCGACAAATATTGTTTTGAAATTCAGGATGAATGAAGCTAAAGTGATGGTTACAGTGTAAATTTATTATCTTTTAAAATGAAAAATGTCAAAAATAGAGAGGTAGTAGGAAACCTTCAGCTATCCAATACAGACACACGCACACACTAGGAGGTACGCATTTCATAACCCTCAAAATAAAGGCTGCCAAAGTATATAACGGAATTCATTATTATTATTATATAAGAAAGTTTTAGCCTCCCTTAACCACGACAAAGATGTTCCAAGAGAGGAAAGAGGAAGGCACCATTTAGTATGGAGTTGAGGGAACGCGGAATCTATGCACAAAGTGCACAGAAACAGTAAGCTAGGAAAGAAGTTCATGAAACAAGAAAAAAGTTGAAGAAGAAAGTAGTAGGTGCTGAAAAACAGGACAGCAGTGAACCGAAAAAAGATGGTCCGTAACAAAACAAAAACCTATATTATTACAACAAAAAGGAAGCCTACCTAACCTTTAGCTCGGGCCCTCACATGGTTCCCCTGGGAGCGCTAATTCCCATAGATACAATAGTTGTATCCCCCTGAGGGGATAACGGAATTCAAAAATTTGAGTTATTAGCTACGACAGAGAGCTCACCAACACACGGCGTATACGAGTGAAGCAGCCACCTCGTGGAAATTTCCTTAAAATTACGTTTGGCACTTTGCGTTACATCTGCTGGAGATGTTCATGAAATATTTGTGACGAGAACTAGCAACCTTAAAAGACACTCACTACAAAATTCACAAAACACGCGTCTTTTACGCGCTATTAGGTGCTCCGTGCATCGTTCCCACTTGTAAGTCATGATGGTGCCGTGATGGTCTGTCTGAACAATGTTATTAAGTACTCCTAAGGAAATAAAATAGAAATTTCCATGTGTAGACAGTGCATTACTTCGAAATTGTATATTATTGCTATAGAAATTTAGGAAATTATACTGAAACAATAACTCGTTACAAATAAGTGCTATAATATCAACAAATGAACAAATATTCCCAACTGCTCACAAAAACTAACATCTAAGGTTTAAATTCGATTCTATTACAGGCGAGTAAGACACAAGTTTTCCCTAAAATTAGATTTAAAAATTATAGCAAGAACAGTTAGGCCTAAAGCTTTTGAAATACGTCAATGAAAACTGCAGAAGAACATTTTTCGAAGGTACTGAAGTTTGCCTCTGGCACTTCAAGAACGTGGACTCACACCCGACCTCAAAACGCCCGCTGAGCGGCAATAACGGGTGAATTACAAGTGGCATTAGAGTAGATGAGTTAGTTTAAGCCTCATTGACCACAACAAAGGTGTTTCCGAAGAGAGGAAGCTACAATTTAGTATAGAGTTCAGGGAATAGGGAATCTATGCACAGGGTGTGTTCCCACACAGGTTCCTGTACACATACGAACAGTGAGTTGAGAAAGATGTTCGTGAAACAAAATAAAAGTTGAAGAAAAACTTATTATGTACCGAAAGACAGAAGAGCAGTTAACTGAAAGAAATCGCATTAGGTAAAGAAAAAAGTTTTCTCTTCAACAGAAGTAAGGCCAACCAAACCTCCAATTGGGGACCTCACATTTTCCCCCGTGAGTGCTAATTCCCATAGATACAATCGTGGTAACCTCTTGAGAGATTTACCAGTTACAGTAATATCAAATCTATTAAATTCCCCAATTACATCATTATTACATAGGACGTTTCACCACCAAAGACGCTACGAAGACGTTTCATCGGTGAATTCGGTATTTCCTAGTTCGTCATTTCTGTACACAAAGCAAATATCATTCCTATCATCGCCGTGTGGCGGCATAGTTGTAGTTTTGAGGTATGTTACGTTTTACTTTAGAACTGGTATGGTGTGTAGTTCAGCTCGCTTAGGCCACGAAAAAAGACCATCATCACGCGCTGTCTCGCAAGTTAGCTCCCTACATAAGCTAATTCCCCAATTACAACAAAGGCAATCTCATAGAGCGTAGAGAAGGGATCATTTAGCAAGTACAATAGAAAATGGGGAATCTATGCACCAAGAGTGTTCCTACACAGGATGCCCGACGCATAGAAATAAACAATTTTAAAGGAAGAGAAATAGAATATATGAAAAAGGAAAGAATCGAAATGGGAAGGAAAGAATCGAAATGGGCACGAAAGCTAAAAGTCCAGAAAGCTGAAGTAACCTAACAGCTTCCTCCTGTGGACGTCAGTCGTCAGAGTATTGGTCGACGAACCCAACTAACTTTTGCCCACTGCTAATCCTTTGCACTTGGAAGGGATTACCAGTTACGAAGAGCAGTCTTAGAAAGCAGTTGAAAACCTCAATGCTTTACCTGCACACCAAAAGAGCCGACACTCTCCGTCTACCATTGCAGTCTTTCAGGCAATTCGGGTGCGAACGCAAAGACTTCCGCGCCAAGAAAGAGAGTTTGAGCAATCGTTCAAGTGAGGTATGTCTAAGATTAATTCACACCGGACACGAAGTGCATGTGTGTTTTTATGTTTAGGCTCAACAATAACACGAATAAGACGACACACTGAATGCTGAGTAACGGAGAAGAAATACTGGACCGAAGGTGATCCAAATTTCGTAATCCCCACGAACGCATTGGCCACCAAACTCTAGGAGTTCGACACAAAGAAAGTACTAGAACAGGTAGAAGGCACATGACAATATAGCTGCCCATATCCTTTAAATATTACACGCGTGAATTATGCATCCCCTAATGCTACAACACAAAATTACGAGTACACAGTAAAAAATGCTGAGTCTTCAGTGACTTGCATGCTAAAACGATATATTTTGTTCAAACCTCTCATTAGTTTATTAGTTTATTAGTTAGTTTAAGCCTCCCTATCCTCAACAATGAGATGTAAAGAGAGGAAGGAAGAAGGCACCATTTAGTATGGAGCTAAGGGAACGTGGAATCTATGCAGAAAGGGCACAGAAACAGAAAGCTAAGAAAGAAGTTCATGAAACAAGGAAAAGTTGAAGAAGAAAGTAGTAGGTGCTGAAAAACAGGACAGCAGTGAACCGAAAAAAGATGGTCCGTAACACAACAAAACCTATTCTATTTTAACAAAAAGAAAGCCTACCTAACCTTTAGCTCGGGCCCTCACATTGTCCCCCTGGGAGCGCTAGTTCCCATAGATACAATACTTGTATCCCCCTGAGGGGATCAAACCTCTCATTACCATGAACAATCCAAAGAAACTGAACATATGCAAAGGCTCAATTTCAAAATGAATTCTTCATGTGCACTTACCGTCTACATAAGCTTAGTACTAGCGCTCGATATTAAAGGTCAGAGAAGTGTCCGACTCTACCGCTGCACACCCATCCCCGCCGCGCTCTCGACCCTCGTGCGCCGTCACGCGAGCAATAACAATGTTGAGGGGTGTTGATAAAATCAAAATTGAAGCACGGATACGAGCACTTTACTGCTCCCCTCTATGCATGCCGTCTGACCGAAAGGTTAGTCACGTGTACACACAGACTTACAAGAGCCTAAGGAGCCTCGTGCTCGGCAGAGGAACAAGCAAAATTGAAAGTTTCAAATGATAGTGTTGGAACTCTGTCAAGCGTTCAAAATATCAGTGGAGTTTCGATGAAATGCAGCCAATTAAAACAAACCTCATGCAAGCGACAGAGAGCTAAAAGATTTGACACGTTTAAAAGAGATTCATCCCCTCGAACAATACTGCGAAAATACGGATCTTGCAGAGCAGGCGAACTCTAGCCAATAATAACATCTTAATAATTGCTATAATCCCTGTTTGACCACCGTCACTACTTCATAAGCAATCCAGGCAGTGAAGCTTAGCACATCATCACGATACATCAGCGCCACATCACGGCTGAATGTCATGACTCAAGTTAATTAATGTACCGTTGAATTTTTAACATCTCGATAGACCAAAGTTTTACAGCTCAGTGCTCCAATCTCGGCTGATACTTGCGTTACCGGCGCTGCTCTGCTTCCTCCTAAAAATGCAATAATTTCGTCAGGCCAGATTGCTTGTTACAAAGGAATTCCTAAAGTTGTCCCAACGAAACAAATAAAATTCTTAGTTTCCCTCAACAGTCATTTTTATGTGAGAAAATACCATCAGCTATTTGTTTCACAATAATAATCTTATTCGTTGAAGGAAAAGTTCATCTTTGCCGCAGCTCACCAACAAATTTGCCTCTCATTACCATCAACAAAAAGCTTTAGCAATCACATATACAAACAACAAATAAAAACATTGAATTGCACGACATTTAAACAATAGATCAGAAAATAACGAATACCCATGGATAATTGTAGGCTGCATTTCTCAGGAATATTAGAACATGCAAGAGCACTAGGGATTCCAATGGTTTTCCATTAATGATACGGAATGATTAAGTATATGTTCAATAGAGCATTCCGCTATGATAAGAGTGATTGAGACCACACTTGGGGCGTGAAATTCAATCTCCTCGCTAACCGAGCTGAATGAGTTCCAAGTTCCCTCTTTTGAGAAATTTGATACGAGTCCCAACAAGACATGCACAACAAAAAGCACTGAATAAACTGGCATCAACTCGACACTTTTAGACAAAATTCTGTTATTAATTCCACAATAACCAGCGACAAACCAGCGTCATTTATTACCACTTAAATACAATTATCTTCATTACTTGTTCGCGCTCTAAGCGCCCACTTTGTTTCCCCCAAGTCAAATAGCAATGCATCCCATCCACGATGTCGGACTATGGACGCTTGTCTTAGCAGCTCTGGACAGGCGATGGTTCAGGCAACAGTTAGAATAAAGAATCAACACGAACGTAACACCCAGACTTGTATAGCATAGATTAAACTAGTGGCAGTCGCAAGTCTGTCAAAATGGTGCAATGAGTTAAGATTAAAATTTTACGTCAAAACATTTGTCGGTCTCAAAACAACCCAGCAAAACATGACGAAGCAGTTAACATACAACAAAATGAGAACAAGAAATAAGTCCCTAAATAGTGATATGTCACTGAGGCAAAACACTTGAAAAATAACATTCCCCAAAACTTGTAAATAAATGTCAAGTGTGCGTTACAAAAGCTTCAACAGGACCTCATCAACAGGCAAAACAGCGTCCCTTGTCATGTATATAAAACGAGTCGCTAAGGACGAAAGCCCAACAAGAATTGGATGAGAGCGGCCGAGCTTCAGCTGGACGGACTATCGTTGTTTTGCCCCGACGGCCGCTCGAAGGGGTCCGCCGCGGCCAGGGCCGCCCCAGACCGGGCCCGGCCCGAGGCGAAGAGTGGTGTGGTTATATGGGCCTCTGGAAGACGCCCGCGTCGTGCAGAAACCTCACGACGTCCGCGGGGCGAGTCCAGAGGTGCTCCAGTGCATGTATCCGGTGTGTGTGTCGGTGTGCGTGTAGGGCGGGACAGTGTAGGAGGACATGCGGAAGATCGCCCACGTTGGCATGACATCATGCTCAGCTGTAGTCCTCCGCAAGTCCTATTCTGTGCATGTATGAGGGGAGTGAAGTGTGGTGCCCGCACCGCAGTCGCGCCAGGTGGACTCGATCCTGCCGGGAGAGGGATCGCTCCGTCGAGGGGACGGGGGGGGGGTCTCACTCCGAGTAGGGAGTTAGGGGGTAGGGCAGCGAGGGCGCGTGAGGTGAACTGGTGTGTATGTGTGTGCGTAGTGAGGTGTCAGGGGGCAGGGAGGGAGGGAGTCGTATAGTGTTTTGAGGTGTGTGGCCGGGGTTGTGTGTAATGTTCGTTGGGTTGGCCGGGATTGTTGCATGTAGTGTAGCGGGTGGGCAGGGTCTTGTGTGGAGGTAGAGAAGTTTGTCCCTAGCGTGTTCATGTGTTCAAGGAGGGGGAGGACAAGGGCTTCTTCGTGTAGGGTGTGCTATAGGGGTCGATCGTGTACAGCCCGTGGCAATGCGCAACGCTGTGTTTTGTGTGGACTGTAGTTTCTGTAAGTGTGTGCGAGCAGTGTCTGCGTACCAAGATGTGTGTGCGTAAGTGAGGATGGGTCTGATGAACTGTTTGTATGCTGTTGTTATGTCTTCCTTGGAGTGGCCGTATGTAGTATGTGTTAGTGCTCGGAGGACGTTCAGCCTTGTGTTGCATTTAGTGTTGTTATTGTTAGTGTGTGGGCTGAACGTAGAACCTCTGTCATATGTAACTTCAAGGATTTTGGGTGTGTCTGTGTAGGGGATGGGGGTGTTGTTTAATGTGACGTGGGGATGGATGTTGTATTCTCTATTTTAAGGTGTGATGAGTGTGAGTGAGGATTTGTTTGCGGAGACCTTGAGTCTGTTTGTTTCTAGCCAGTTCTCTATTATGTGAATGTAATCTTGTAGTTGAGTGGCGGCGGTCTCGTGTTTAGGGTGTAGGGAGAAGATGGTTAGGTCGTCTGCGTATGTGAGGAGGTGTGTTTGTGGGTGTGTAGGGGCCGGTATGTCGTGGAGGAATAAGTTGAATAGTGTAGGTGAGAGCACGGAGCCCTGTGGTACTCCGTTGGTGAAGTGTTTTGTTATGGAGGATTTGCCGTTGTATGTTGTGTAGCCATGGTAGCCCGAGAGAAAATTGGCAAGCCATTTCTGAAGGTTTTGGTGGATGTGTGTGTTGAGTATTTTGTTAATAAGTAAGTGACGTGGAACTGTGTCAAAGGCCTTGCTTATGTCAATGGCAGCTAACAGTGTGCGTGGAGCAGGTTTGGGAGAGTTAAGGCCTTCGAGAATTGTTTGTCATGTGCGTGAGGAGAGTGTTAGTGGAGTGTTGTTGCCTGAAGCCGTGTTGTGAGGGTGAGAGTGGGACGTGTGGTGAGATGATGTGAAGAACCAGCCTCTCTAGTATCTTTGATGGGTTGCACAAAAGTGATATAGGTCTGTAAGAGGCAGGATCTGTGGGTGATTTGTTGGGCTTCAGGATGGGTAGGATCTTGGCGATCTTCCAGATGTTGGGTGTGCTGTTGTTTGCTACTGAGTGGTTGAAGATGTCTGTGAGGGCCCTGATGGCTTGTGGTCCTAAGTGTTTGAGGTGAATGTATGAGATGCCATTCGGTCCGGTGCTACCTGTATGTTTAGTGTTGGAGACGGCCTCCGCCGTCATGTGAGGTGTAAAGGGCGTGTACGTGTTGTCGATCTGTAGAGCATGCAGGCGGCGCAGTATGATCGTATTCTCGTGTTTGTGCGGGAGTCGGCTAATGTTTGAGTAGTGTTTAATGAGCGTGTCCGTCTGCTGCTTGTCTGTGGGGATGTTTGTGTGGTGAGAGAGGATGGCCTCGTGCGTGCTAGTGTTGTCGGTGTATTTGTTATTGAGGCCCCTCAGAAGTTTCCATAGTCTACTTGGGTCAGTGTCAAAAGTGATCGTGTCTAGTGTTTGTTTCCACCTGGCTCGTTGTTCGTCTTTGATGTTGTTGTCTATTTCTACATTGAGTTTCGAGTATTCGAGCCAGGGTGTTGGGTGTGAGGGGAAGTGAGCGAAGATGGTTCCTAGTTTAAAGTTCGAGTATTGTGCCGCGGCTGAATGTTGGATTAAAGTGTCTTCGGTGTCCTGTTGGAATATGGTGTTTGTTTGCGTTCGTGATGGCTGTGTTAAAGTGTTGTACTGCCGCATCAATGCTGGTGTAGTTGTTTAAAGTGAAATTGTGTAAAGAGTCTTCGATTGATGTGGTGAATGAGTGCCAGTCTGCGTGTTTGTAATTTGTGAATGAGCGCGAGTGTAGTGAGGGGAGTGGTCTGTGAAATGGGAATGTAATGAGAAGGGGGAGGTGATCGGAGGGGAGTTCGTGGAGCGCATGCCACGAGCATCTGAGGGCAAGTGATGGTGAAGCCAGGGATATGTCAGGGGAGGTGGGGGCGGTGTTAATGTTATAGGGCTTGCGGGTGGGTGTGTCGGGGTCATTGAGGATGACCAGGGAGTCTAGCTGTTGGAAGATGAGGTGTCCGCGGACTATCGTCTTCAGGAGTGGAGAGGAACGAGGCTGAGGCGTTAGACGCTTCAGGAGTCGCAGACGCGGCAGCGTACGATGCAGTTTCGTAATCTGCAGCAACGAATCAGAGTGTTTATCTCAACATCTGCTATTTAACACGTTGACTGTGATACGACCCATCGGCGGGGCATTTGAAAAGGTTCAGATTAAGATTCTAAGTTAGTTTGAGGGGGCCCTCCCGTCAAAATTTAATTTTGATCCGATTGGTCTGAAATTTAGACACATTTTTGCAAGAGAAAACTATTTTATTCAAGAAGTTTTTTGATTTAGGCCTTAGTTTTTTTTTAAACTCGTTTTTCGGTTCATTTCTGGGATGTTTTCAAAAGAATAGAAGTCAAAGGATTTTTATGCTAGTACAAATACAAAGACAGTTTTGAAATCCTCGTAACATTGCAAACAAACTGATAGGCCTGAATTTTCTATTTGAAATTTTTTTTTATATACATGCGATATTTGATCAATACCTAAAATATACCGAATTTTTAGGTTTTGAACTAGCAGAAAAAAAAGACAACGTACAAATTGGAAAAACGAAAGCTATCAGTTTGTTAGAATTGTTCCAAGGATTCTGAAACTGTCTTTTTTTTTTCCTAGCATAAAAACTTTTCGACTTCTATCTTTTTGAATTTTGAAAATAAACAACTTTTCAGCGAAAAGTAGCTGCTGCTCCAGCGAAAAACAAAATTTTTTGTTGAAGTGTTATATAATGAAAAATTTATGTAATTGAATCCTGTTTTCATTTTTATTTCGATAATCTCCATGCATAACATCATATTCACACTGCGAATTGTAATTTATAAAAAAAATTTAAAAAATATTTTACTTATTTTATAAAATTATGAAATTTTTTGTTTTCAGTCTCATTCTTATGAAATTTGACTTATGTGTCAACTTTTGAAAAGAAACACAATTTCTCCTATACATTTTTTTGATTCAGGCCTTAGTTTTTGAAAAAATTTGACATATTGGTTTTTAGTCCACCGGTATTGATATTTCAAAAGAATAGAACTCATTGAGTTTTTGTGCTCAAACGAAAACAAAGACAGTTTTAGAATCCTTGGAACATATCTAACAAAAGTACATTCGCAAATTTTCCATTTCTTCTTTTGTTTTCTTTTTATATGGGGTCGAAAATTCAAGATTTTGGTCTCCTTACCCCCCCCCCCCCCTCTGGGGGAGGGATCTATTGTCCGCAGCGCCATAAAATTTTAGGACCGAATAGTCCGCCACCTAAGGGTTTTTTTCTCACAAAAACATGAAAAATGACCAGAGAGAAAAGGGGCCTCGGAGGGCCCCCTTAAGCCTCCCTAACCGCTACAAAAAAGAGCGTATCAAAGAGAGGAAGGAGGAAGGCACCATTTAGTATGGAGATGAGAATGAATCTATGCAGAAGGGTCATAGAAACAGTAAGATGAGAAAAAAGTTCATGAAATAAGATAAAAGTTGAAGAAGAAAGTCAGAGGTGCTGAAAAACAATACAGCAGTTAAAGGTGGTCTGTAACATAACAAAAAATATTTCATTTCAACAAAAAAAAAGGCCTACTCAACTCTCAGCTTGGGCCCTCGCAGTTTTCCCCTGGGAGCGAGAATTCCCATAGATACAACAGTTGTATCCCAATGAGGGGTTTGAAAAATGTCAACAATCTTTTAAAATAAAGGGCATTGAGACACTTAGAAGTAACTTCTGAATTTAAATTTGAGTAGAATACTGAACTTTAGTTTAACCCATCACGGTCAACGCGGTAACATACCCGCTTCAAGATTGAAATTGGAAGATGAGGTTAAAATTGAAAGATGAAGTTAAAACTGGAAGAGTTAAGTTCTGTAAGTTAGGCTTCAGTTCATTTCGACTCGAAAAATTACGGATACAGGCTAGTAATCTTAACACGTTAGTTGCGATGGGTTTAACTGAAGTTCAAAATTCAACTTAATTTTAAAGTCAAAAGTGATAAGCAAATTTGTAAATACCAAACATTAACTGGGCCTGTTAAATACCAGTAATTTAGAAAGGTTGTTAGAATTTTTCCAAACGACCCATCGATGGGTCGTTTCGCAGCAGGAAAAACCTAACTACGACCCACCGGTGGGTCATACCGCAATGAATGTGTTAAATATCAGGTTGGTGCAAAAGTAATGTTAGATTTTTAGAACGAATGTTTAAAATTAGATTTGTCAACTATTAAGATTCTGTTATATGTGTAATATATTTATATAACTAAAATAAACGATTTACTTCCAGATTATCTCTTTCAAATTCTTATTTACTTTGAATATTGACATCCATCTTCATCGTCGATTGAAAAGGGATTGAATTTGTAATTTAATTCTAAACCTACAGAATTTTAAGAGCGAGGCATTTATAAGCTGTTGAAAGGTGAAATGACGCCATAAAAAGCAATGGAGAGCGTGCTTTTGATTTAATATTGTCATAGTTATTGACGCATTCATTTTTACCTAATTTATTTAAATCGGATATTACTTTTGTAGCAACCAATAGGTAATGAGTATTTTTGTTGGTGGTATTACGCGTGGAAAGTTAAACACGCTCAGAGACCCTCACAATTTATTGCTACTCAAACACACGACATTCTCAAAGCGCGTACACCAATGTCTATCCAATCCTTCTGATGTTATGTTTCCACAGCTGGAACAATTTTAACAAAATTAATTAACAAGATCTGAAACTCTAAAGAACAAACTTCATGAAATTCTCTTTAATATTGAGACTTTCTTCATCCGTGAATTTTTCTTTTGGGTTAAAGCAGCAGAAGTTCAGAATCTTCGAAATTGTGCAAAATTACCGTCTTAGTTTTTATGGAAAAGTGATGTTCTGCAAGACACCCGCATATGAAGAACGGGAGAGTAGGAGGACTATTATCCTATTATTACTATTATTATTTAAATTTCAGCGACGCGACGAAGGCGACTCAATAGTGAATACTCGTAGAGTGCCTGAGTACTTGTTTGGAGAGGAGGAGACTGAGGTTCGACTGACCTGGAGTGGATAGGGTGCGGAGGACCTCGCTCTGCTGGGCGTTGCTGAGCCGCCTGAAGATGTGGTTGTGCGCTTCCTGGCCCACCTCAGGGCACTCCTGCAAATATCAGCGAGATGTACACGACTCGTCTCACACACACGGCCACCAAGCGACCTAATGCTATTAGCAAACCTGCTGCACTCAAGTCTAGACAGAGGAGTCGTGCAGAGCTGCCACATTATCTCGCAATGCGGCACCTGGACTCGTATATCCAAACAGCACGGGCATGAGTTGCAAGACAATATTTTCAATGGAGGAAACATTCCATCTATCGAAATCTAACAAAACTGGGTGTCAAGGATTTGGCTCTAGGTCTGGATTTGGAACGGTGGAAATAGTTGACAGATATCAATGGTAAGAGCCTACTCACTGTTAAAATGGTATTCGTTTTCCTTGAGTTGTGAAATGTGATTTCAAACCATTCATCAGAACAATTGGAAAGAAACCAAGACGTTTTGCAAAAGAATTGAGAGAACATTAAATAGTATCAAATATTATAACGAATGAAAGCATTGAAAGTAAAAAGAAACTACGGTACACTCTCTCCTGGAAACAAATCAGCGACAGAAAATCCAAATTTTCCCATTATAGCCTACACAACTGGCCCCCAGTCATGTACATCTGCCCAAGCAAGACGCAAAGTATTATTATGATCAATGTTGTTTCTATTAGAATACTTGTTAACACTAGGTGCAGAATTTCCCAACCAATGAGGAACACAACATTTCCCACAACACAACAGCGAACAGGAAAGAAAAAGAGCGAGTGCTGTATTTTAGTTTGAGAAGAAAATCAGAAAAGACGAAAGTCAGGAGCGTCGATTGGATGGCTTCGGTAATAACGCGGTAGAGGAAAAAAAAATACACCTCTTATTCGACTAGCCAATAGAACGGCTTCATTTCAAACAAACTTTATGACGTCACCATTGCGACATGTCGTTGGGCCAATAGTGGTGCCAGACTTGGGCTGCAGTGTTGCCAGCTGCAATATGAGCGCTGTTATTGGTGCGTTGCGCCATGACGTCAGCATTGCCACACGGTAGACGAACAAAAGACTTGTTTGACGCTACCTTGTTCCTCCTCCCGTGGGCGCAACGCACCTGCAGCGTGGACTTGATGAAAGCGAGGGCGGCGTCTCGCTTGAAGATCTGGAGGCTCTCGAGCAGGTGCGAGGTAACGCCCTCCCTCGAGTTGATGGAGGGGCCCCCGCTGCGGCAGCCGCCGCCCTCCAGCTGCTGCTCCAGCCACTCCGCCACCTCGCTGTCCTGGTCCCACAGGTAGCTCTGCGCACGCGGCAACACAACACTTATACTTCCGTGTCACAATTTATTCACCACAAGCGATACAGAAGTAGATCGTTTCTTAAGTCTAGTACAATGGCAAAATTGGATTACAGCTACCTGTGGGCCCAAATAAGTTATGTGAATTCTAGGGCATCCTACCATCAATACTATTCTAAAACGTACAATAATGTTCAACCTAATTCACTTGACCGAGTTACGCATTAGACCAAGGACATGGCACTTCATAAAAATTCAGTCATGAGCGCTATCGCTATCATCTCCAAAAATAACACTTTTGAAGTATCTATGAAAAATTATGCACGTATGACGGGCATAATTTTGTATCACATTTCTATTTTGAGTATACAATACAGGGTTGGCACATAAAAAACCCACCCAAAAAAACCCACCCAAAAAACCCACGTAAAAAAAACACTATGTAGTGGGTTTTTTTGGGCTTTGTCGGGTTTTATTAGTGCAATTTAAATTTCAATTGTTTTCAAGCTTATAGAATCTAAATGAGCTAAATATTAATATTGTCAAAAATTTGTCCAAGGCATTTGCATGACTATGAAAATAAATATTGAAAAACAAACAAAAAAACACCACTATAGAAATAAAATAAGAAAAACCCTAATCACAAAAAAAAACCGAGGGGCTAGTATATTTCCATGAGTTGCATTTTCAAAGTAAAAAACCAAAACTAAGAAACAAATGCAGTTTGGCTATTTGAGAGTATAGGGGCTTCTGAATTCTTCCTCCGTCTTCTAGACTAGATTGCTACTACCGTACTACTGTATTTCTCTTTCTACATCCACTGCCATTTCATCGTTGTCATCCACATCATGATTATTTGTGAGGTGGCGATATAATGAGACCAATTTCTGTGCGCGTTCCGATCCTAATCTATTTCTCAATTTATTCCACACAATTCCAAATGTTTAGAAAATTCTCTCAATGGATCCTGAACTTGCGAAGCAAGAATGAAGATTGCTTATAAACTTGCAGAAACCCTCTGCCAGTGTTTTTTCATGAATCTGTATTTTCTGCTGTTTCATGTCTTGAATATCCCACCATCAACGAGGAGTCATTGTCTTGGTGATATTCTTAACATGTGTTTTGGGAAGATTTTGGAGTCTTTCACATACATACATACATATACCGGGCTTATCCTCCCTACGGGAGGGTAGCCGACAGCAGGCCACAATCACCACACTTAGTCACTAGGAGGCGAGAGAGGCAGCACTGGCTGCACCTGAACTGCCAGGATCAGCAGCAGCCCCAGCACAACCACCTTCCACAGTCAGGCCCGACAGCCATAGCTGGTTTACCCTGACCGCTTCATTGAGTGCAGCCCCTCCCCCCGCACATGACAGGTCAACCCCATCACACGCGGGCAGCTTCCAGTAACGCGTCAAAAAATAAAATTACCTCCTTATACACTGCCCCCACTCACTTCTGTCCGCAGCCATTCCTCTCGCCACGTCCACAGTCAGACCCCTCTCATACAAAGCACGTCTCACCCCATCCATCCAACTCATCCGTGGTCTACCTCGCGCACGAAGACCCCTCACTTCCGACATATATATCTTTTTCACCAGCCGCTCAACATTCATTCTTTCAACATGCCCAAACCATCCAAGCACTCTTTCATCCACTCGCCTGCTCAACTTTTTGATAACACCCGTCTGCCCCCTAACCAACTCATTCCTGATCCTATCTCTTCTAGTTACTCCATACATGCTCCTCAAACACTTCATCTCAAACACATCCAACTTCCTCCTCTCAGCTGCTCTCAACCCCCAGGACTCTGCTCCATACAACAAAACTGGCACAATTAAACTTTCATACAGTCCCCTCTTAGCATTCATACTCAAACTCCTGCATTCAAAAACTTTCCTCATTGCACCCAATGTCTTACAACCTTCACTCACTCGATGCCTCACTTCTACTTCCATACTATCCTTAACAGTCACATCCGACCCGAGGTACCTAAAATGCTCTACCTCCTCTAAAACTTCCCCATTCAACCTCACATCCAAAGTTCCAAACACTCCACCTCTTGAACATCTCATCACCTTACTTTTATTCACATTTACCCTCAATTTCCGCCTTTCGCACACTCTACCAAACTCTGCAACCAGTCTCCTCAGTTTTTCCTCTGAATCAGCCACAAGCGCTGTATCATCTGCAAACAACAGCTGACACACTTCCCAATACATACCATTTCGTCCCACCAACTGCGCACCTTTTCCCAACACTCTGGCATTCACTTCTCTCACCACACCATCCATAAACAAATTGAACAACCACGGCGACATCACACATCCCTGTCTCACACCTGTCACAACTGGGAACCATTCACTCACCTCATTCCCTACTCTCACACATGCTCTGCTATCAATGTAGAAACTCTTAATCGCATTCAACAGTCTCCCACCCACTCCATACAAACTTACAACTTGCCATAGAGCCTCGCGATCCACTCTGTCATACGCCTTCTCTAGATCCATAAATGCCCAATATACATCCTTTCCCTTTAATAAGTATTTTTCATTCACCTGCCTCACAGCAAACATTTGATCCACACAACCTCTACCACACCTAAAACCACACTGTTCTTCAGCAAGCACACGATCCGTCAACACTCTCACTCTTCCAATTAACACTCTTCCATACAGCTTCCCAACGACACTCAGTAGACTTATACCCCTAGAATTACTGCACTCATACCTGTCACCTTTCCCCTTGTACAACGGAACTACGCACGCGCTACTCCAATCAACCGGCACTTTACTAGCCTCGAAACACACATTTAATAAACGCACCAACCATTCTATAACCACATTTCCTCCTTTCTTTAGACATTCAACCGTGCAGCCATCCAAACCTGGAGCTTTCCCATTTTTCATTTCATCCAACGCACATCTCACCTCTGCACTTCTTATCCGACTTCTATTCACTTCACCAAACACAGGCATTCTAACATCACTTCCAACAGCTACTACTCTCGCAATCCTATCATCCCTCACGTTCAGCAGTTCCTCAAAATACTCCGCCCATCTCTTTCTCACATCACAACTCTCCACTAGCAGCCTACCATTTGTATCCTTCACTCTTGCCTCATTCTCCACCTGACCCTTCCTAATTCTCTTCACTTCCTTCCAGAAAACCTTCCTTCTCTCCATGAAATCCCCTCCCAACTTCCTCCCCCATTCCTCATCCGCCGCCCTCTTCGCTCTCCTTACCATTCTTTGTACCTCTTTCTTCCTCTCCTTATACTCTTCAAAATTTTGCTGGTTGCCTCGTTGCAACCACCTTTCGAACGCCCCCCGCTTTCTTTTCACAGCCGCTCCTACCTCTCCGTTCCACCATGTCTTTCAATTTATACAAATAAAGCGCACTGATGAACTCCGGATTGTACTCAGCCAACCACTCTTCAATATCTGTCTCTTGTGAGAGCTTTGCCTGAAACAAGTCTAACAATTATAGTCAGATGGGGTAAGACACGACCGCAGCCATCATGGGATAAGAAAGTAAATAAACGACTGGCCTATGGTGAGCATTCAAGCTGCACTGGAACAAATTTGCCGGTGGAATCTGTTAAAGCATTTATTTCTAATCATTTTAATGTTTGCTGCTATCCTGAACTGCAAAAAGTGATTTTTTTGGCAAATGTAAAAAAAAAATTTGGGCATGTCACTACATGTTGTAACATGTAACAGTGTGGTTGACTGACTTGGCTTGCGCTGCTAAGCCCTCCAGCTCACACAATACACATGTTAAGTTGTTTTTTATATACACATGTTAAGCATGACTGTTAAGTGATGTGCAGCTGTCTTGCTTCAAGTTGCTTGTGGTGGTTACGTATGATTTGCATGGTGCTTCCCTCTCACATGACTTGCGTCTGTCTGCTGCTAAAACAACTTACTATGAATTGACAAGCAAAGCAATTCTCTTTGCACATCTTATATCTTTACAGACTGCAGAGCTATGTCCCTATGCATATGGAAATTGGTAAATGGTAATTGTGATGGACAAGCTTAATTCATATATTGTTCATATAATGTAATAATTCACTTAATAATGTAATATGATGTTGGAAATAAAGTAATCAAATAACATTATTTACTCAATAAGTGTATATATAAATCTGGAAAAGAGTCAACTGGAGCTATTTGAATAACTCTTTTAAACAAAAACAGGTATTACAAAAAACCCAATAAAGCCCAAAAAAACCAAAAAAAAACAATTTAACCCAAAAAAACCCACGTGGGTTGTTTTTTTTTAAAAACCCAGGGTTTTTTCCATCCCTGATACAATATACCGGGAGTACTTAGAATATACTGAATTTTACTAAACTTCAAATTTAAAATAGAGCAAACACTCAAACTTAATCGGCAAGGGTACGAACCAATTTGTCCAACATAAAAGAGAAGGTAGCGAACAAAAAAGAAATTTCTCTAGGGCTGTAGTTAGGGAACCAACTCTAGAACCACAACAACACATTCAGTTGTCAACTTAAACAACAAATCTACACCAGAAGCAGTAGCTGAACACTGACCTCGAATTCAAACAGCAAAGCTGCACCAAAAGCAGCACCAGCAGCAGCAAGAGCTAAGCACTGACCTCGATGGTGCCCCTCTCCTCAAGGAACCAGCGGCGCAGCATGGCATCCTCCTGAGCATGTCCGAGCCCAGGGCGCGCCCGCTCGATTTGCTTCTTGACGCGGTCCTCCGCCAGCAGCCGCCGCAGCCGCCAGTACAGGCGCGTCCGGCTTTCTGCCCACGGCACGATCGCCTGGATCACGTTCTTCTCCAGCATGCGCAGCGGCGTGTCGTGCAGGTCCGCGAATGTCCGGGCGATCTGCGACCAGCAACGCGAATTAGGCGGGTGAGAGACGGGAGCGCGACCGCAGGGCAAGTGTTTGTTCATGTCTACTTGAGTTTTGCTGTGTAACAACGCGTGACGTTAAGTAACGTTGGCCAATACTGCTGGCGCTATGGATATGTAGAATTACACTCCTACTAATGAGAAACATCGACCCAAA
The DNA here is from genome assembly GCA_030386875.1 of Morinoia aosen. Taxonomy (NCBI): domain Eukaryota; kingdom Metazoa; phylum Arthropoda; class Malacostraca; order Amphipoda; family Talitridae; genus Morinoia; species Morinoia aosen. The sequence goes on from CM059568.1 coordinate 48,373,493, forward strand.
TAAAGTCAAATGCCTTGAAGGAAAAATGATTAGCGTTGACGCAGAACGCTGAAAGGGAAGTAGGTAAGCGATAAGACAGTGAGCAACTTTCATAATTATTCTGTGAGGCACTGCAGCTGGCTCAACATATTTTTCTCCAAATAATGTTCTGCGGGAAACATATCACAGTTCGACTTGTATTCTGGTTAGTAGGTGATAGGTTTCCCTTTTATTCACACATTTATAGCTCAGCTGTACACTTAGCAACACTATTACAACTTGCAGGTTTTCAACGTCAAGTACATATCATCTCAAGCGCCAACAACAGGGTTCCTTAGGATTTAGGAAATAAATTGTTTAAGAGGATGTGCACATGCTTTCATCTTTAATAAAATCGTTACAAGGGAGAAAACAATGAATTCATAAGTATATTCAAATGTGAGAGTAAAACTGTGATTCCATTTGCACACTTCTAGGCTTTAGAGTTATGGCCCACATATTAACTAAGGAGGAAATAGACTCAAGCTTAGGATGTCCCACACCTACTCGGTCGAGACTTCCCCAAGTTACACCAGATTGGTACAATATTACGTGAGCGTGAAGGAATGAGTGTTCGAGTCTAATCTAGCTACCCACGGTAGCTAGATTAGTCCTCCTCCGCGCAGTCCTCCTCCTACCCAGAAACTCAACTGATAGCCCACGACCTTGAGGGAGTGTTCTCCCGAGTCTAAAGCCAGGGCAACAGTGACACTGACGTATATGAGCTTAAGGGAATGTTCTCTTAAAGCCTGGGCAACAGAGGCACCGACCTGATAGTCTATGAGGTAGTATAAAGCCAGAGGAACTGAGGAACTGACCTGGTAGTATATGAGGTAGTCTAAAGCTGTCTCCGACCTGGTATGCGGCACCGACCTGGTAGTATATGAGGTAGTCTAAAGCCAGAGGAACTGCGGCACTGACCTGGTGGTATATGTGCTTGAGAGACTCCTTCTTGCTGACGAGCTCCTTTTTCATCTCGGCGTGCTCAGGCGACGCGGGGTCCGCCGCCGCCAGCTGCGCCTTGAGCTTCTTGATGATGGGATCAAGGCGCTCCATCGCGCGGTCCTGGTCCTTCGACTTGAACTTTATCTCGACTGTGCCTTCTGGCTCCAGGACTCCTCCTCTGCACGGCAACAACATGAATGAGAAATAGTCTTCTCCCAGCAGTCGGCTTAGTGCTCTGCTCCACATTTCTGAGTGAAAATATGCCGAAACTGAAAGAGATTTAAAGCTAGCACGCTCATGCAGGACTGAACTACTTGGCAACCAACAGTAAATCAAAGAATATACCGTCACCTCTGTTCGAATACTACAGGAGACATAAAGAAAGGACGTCAATATATGATCCAGTATAAGCCTCTCCTTCAATCAACAAGCATGCAGCTACAAATGTGCACGACACACACCAACTTTCAAACGGCGGCACTTCCAAAAGATGTTGATTGCTCCGAGTATGCTTCCATCTGAGGGCTGCAACCGATTACACAAAATCTCATGTACTCTGACGTACAAGTTGCAAACAAAATAGTCAGTCAGCAATGAAAAACGCAGTTCAAATTAAAGCAGAGAGTGATGAGCCAAACGTACTGTACAGAGAGTTTATCTCTCCCCCATTCCAGACGTTAGAATAATAGAAATAATACATATAATTCAATCAAAAATTAATATCGTTATATGCTCGCCATTATAGGAACCAAACCATGAAGCTGTGGCACCATTAAACGCAATAATACTGCTCTTTTTATCCTTGTTGACGAAGCACAAAAAAATGAGACGAACACAACATGAGCGGTGCGGAGGTGTGAGGCACAAAGTATGAGCGGCATGAAGCGCAGTCCAGAGAGGAGGCCATGCAGCAGGCGCGCAGTCCAGAGAGGAGGCCATCCAGCAGGCGCGCAGTCCAGAGAGGAGGCCATGCAGCAGGCGCGCAGTCCAGAGAGGAGGCCATGCAGCAGGCGCGGAGTCCCGAGAGGAGGCCATGCAGCAGGCGCGCAGTCCAGAGAGGAGGCCATGCAGCAGGCGCGCAGTCCAGAGAGGAGGCCATGCAGCAGGCGCGCAGTCCAGAGAGGAGGCCATGCAGCAGGCGCGCAGTCCAGAGAGGAGGCCATGCAGCAGGCGCGCAGTCCCGAGAGGAGGCGATGCAGCAGGCGCGCAGTCCAGAGAGGAGGCGATGCAGCAGGCGCGCAGTCCAGAGAGGAGGCGATGCAGCAGACGCGCAGCCCAGAGAGGAGGCTATGCAGCAGGCGCGCAGCCCAGAGAGGAGGCGATGCAGCAGGCGCGCAGCCCAGAGAGGAGGCGATGCAGCAGGCACGCACCTGGAGAGGGGGTCGGCGTACATCTCCATGTAGCGCTCGTTGATGGTCGAGTCTATGACGACCCACGCGCCCCCCCGCAGCTCGGCGTACGGCGGCACGTACACCAGAATGGGCTGCGTGTACGACCGCAGCGCGTCCACGATGTTCGCGCCGAACTTGATCACTTGCTCGTACATGTCTGAGTAACACAGTGACACATTGCACGAATCAGACCATCAAACTGAGTGAAGAATCTCGGTGAATCGAACAGAGCAAGTCTCAAAAAGTATCGTCTTGATGAATGGTATCAGCCTCTCTTAAACTAGGATAGTTCGACAAGGTATTATATTCTTTAGCAGTCAATATCATCTGTACGCTGACGAGAAGCACCTCCTTTACAAAAACTATCTTTATAAGTTCAAAGTTATTTCTTAAATTAGAACTATACGATGATTATGATGCTTCTCCAAAAACACCAGAATGACAAACGAGCTAGAGGCGATCACTACACAAAGCCATTTTAATTAACGTTATTTAAGGTCTATAGCTGACTGGAACTTCAATTCTGTGTTATATCCCGCTTACTAAGGCAACACACACACACACACACACACACGCAGTACTAGCGATAGCGTGAATGCAATTTTGCATCCCGCACTACAAGGACCGTCAAACATAGAAATCCGACCTTTCATGCCGCCAGAAAAGCCTCGCCAGTTGGCAAAGATGACAAGCGGCAAACCCTCGACGTTGAAGTCGTTGATGGCTTGTGAGGTTTTGGAGGCAGAGTCCGGGAACCACACTTGCCCCGCCTGGGATAGCGTCTGACCGCAAATAGGGGAGAAGTTAGGGAATTCATTGGGGGTTAACAACGTAGATTATCCAAATTATCAATAGCTACCCACTTGCATGAAAGAACTTAATGGTCTAAAGTCAAACCGCATATAACGAGGCGTTAGGGACTGCATTTGGGTTTACAAAATGGATTACAGAGTGATTTCACACCGGCCCACTTACATATAAGAATTTTGCCATGTATTTATGCACAAAGAAGGGATTATGTGAGAAAAAAGTGAGTGTTGCTGTCTCTGCCCGAAGGAACACAAGCCAACGACACCACGGAGATGCTGCAAGCCCTCTAACCCAGTTCAGTGAGGCCCTCACTCTGCCGACGCTACCTGCGCCCTCCATCCAACACCCGAGGAACTTGTGACCCACGAGCTCTCCAGTCCCCCCCCCCCCCCCACACACACACACCTTAGCCTCGGAGTCAGGGTTGGCAGGGTCAGCAGGCATGCTCAGCTCCACAGTGCGGGTCTCCACGATGATGGTGCCCACAGGGATGCCACCCAGCCTAGCGCGGCCCACCACCACTGACTGCGCCCACGGCGCCAAAATTTCCTGCACACAATCACCGGGTCGAATTTTTGATCGGAATAATGGGGTCGTGATCGTTTGCTTTTGATTGGCTTTATTTCAACACCGGTCTAAAATTGGCCATCAGAATCTCGGGTCCATTTTTAGATCGGAATGATAGGGTTGTCATCTTTCCCTTTTGAATGGCTTTATTTCAACACCGGTCCAAAATTGGCCATCACAACCTTGGCAATGTGAAACAAAAGAAGGCAAGGCAAACAGGCTGTAAATAATTTTTTTAGAAACTGATCAACAGACAGTCAGTGACTTTAACAAGAACCAGACTGCACGGTAGACACCCTCCTCCTGAAACGAAGAGAATGAAACAAAGTAGTGGGGGGGCTTACCAGCGCTTCAAAGCGAGCCTCAAACCAAATTCAATCTCGTCTGGCTGTGTTGAGGGCGCACACCTAGCGAATGCAAGCCAGGGTCCGACACTCACCTCATCCTTACGTGCGCGGAAAGATGGCTTGCTTTGAATAAATCATACCAATACGGATTTCAGCAAAATTTAATGCGTGAGTCTATGTTTCATTTTTGCCGGAGTTTCGTCACGCTGTTTGTAGAAAGACAGAGTAAATTAAATATTGGGACCTAAATCCGTAGAGTTAAATCACGTTCGGCGAAGGTTTGATACTTGAATGTTCGGTGTGATTACCATAGACTAAAAACCTTTGAAATCTGCGCACAGATTTGAAGCGGACAAATGTACACCGTGCTCTCCATTTACGAGAACAATAGGTAGAAAACTACTGTTCGTGTCAATATCAGTCTAATTCTTCACTTTTCACATCGATTTCTAATAAGTAACCTAATTTCTTTTGATGCTACAGTTTGTTTTCTTACTCGTGGGCTTACACGCGAGAGTGATGTGTCTGTCCCAAGTCATTCCCTCTTAACTGCACACCTGAAAACGACAATACTAAACTTTTCTCTTTAAATACAACACATTTCTATTGACTGACATTCTTTAATCAACGACTATAGCAATGTAAAAATGGAGAAATCGAAAGAAAATAGGACACTTTTTCATTATTTATTTAAAACCAGTTTGCAGAAGTGAATATGACTGTACAATAGCTGCACTATATGAGGTCTCCATGACAGTTTATTGTCGAACAACATGCCCAGAAAGGAGACTGTGGGCGAGACGTTGACCAACCTATCACCGAGAAAGAGCTCAGGCGTAGGTTCATTAGTGCGACGGGGCTGCACATGGAGTGCCACAGTCTTTTCAACTGAAAAGGAGAAGCCTCGCTTGTCGGCCCAGGCTCCAATACGGTTAATGGCTTCCTGTACTCGACGAGTCAGGGCGGGTAGGTATCTAGAGGATGCATATAGCATGAAATCATCCACGTACAAGGAAAACGAAACATGCCTTGGTAGGTCCTTCGTGATGGCGTCCATTGCAAGTAGGAAGAGCGTGCAGCTTATAACGCTGCCCTGAGGTACCCCTTCGTTCTGAGTCATCAGAGCAGAAAACGGTGTGCCCACTCTAACCCTAAACCGACGTTCTCTTAAAAACTCGCGTATTATTATTATTATTATTATTATTATTATTATTATTATTGTTTGAGGTCGCTTTTCCACCGGGGTCGCCAGCCAATAGCAAATGTGGACCCCTCCGCTTTCGCGAAGCATTTTCAAAGAAATAACATCGATTTAGAATGGGAGTACAGCCTAGTTGCCAGGGGTTTCAGCTGCCCACCCTCTTAATAGCCGAGCGCCTTACTCAGCCCTTTACCGGGCTACCAGCGCAGTAGTGTTAGTAGCAGTGGTAACATGGGTTTGCTATCGCTTCAGTTATTCAAACTATATCGCACCAAAAGTCACACAATTTAACCATTATCAGGCTTTTTCAATTTACCACGTAAGACGAACACCAACATTATATGAACATCAAAAATTATGTGATCAAGAATATAATTACAACTCAGAGTTACGATTGTCTTCCCATTGAAATTTTGTACATACTACAGTACATTCAAACGCACTGGGCAGCCAAACCCCGTAGGGGGTTTCAGCTGCCCACCCATTTATGGCCGGACGCCTTACCCACGCTGAAACCCCCCGAGGCACCAACGTAGTGCGCCCGGCCATATTGCAGTTTCTCCACCCGATTAACCAATTGCTCATATAGAGTTCTGAAGTCCTATACTGCATAGGAACGCCAGTATTTCCGTCAGGGGGCCACCATCGCACAGTAGGTGCTGGATGGTTGCTCGGGTGTTTGGATTCCTGAAGACTTTGATGTGGGTGGCTCTGGCTTCAGCCAGGCTGGGACAGTTGACAAGAATATGTGGGACCGTCAAAGTAGCTTCCACACACAGTGGGCAGCCCGGAGGTGCCTCTTCGACGTCCTGGTTCATGAGGTAACTATGGGTGATCCACGTGTGGCCAGTTCTCAGCCTGTTGATGATCACCTCGTATCTGCGCATCAGTTTCCGTTTTTTCCATGGTCCTGGGGTCGGTCGTATGTTGCGGAGAATGCCTCTGCCTCGCCGCCAAGCTTCACTCCATATGTTGTTTATTTTCTGGTCTATGGTCAGATACCAGTCTGTATAGCAGATGGGTATGAATTCGGGGGCAGATGAGGCTGCTGCCTTTGCTGCCCGGTCGGCTAATTCATTGTGAGCAATGCCCACGTGGGATGGTACCCAACAAAATGATACTTTCTTGCTGTTTTCATAGAGGTCATGTATTCTGTGCTGCAGTCTTCTCGACATAGGGTGTTTAGTGCGCTTATCACGTATGCTGAGCAGAGAGCTCAGTGAGTCTGTCAAAATGGTGAAGTCAGTTTGCGTAGAATTTTCTTGGATAATATTCAGAGCCAGATGAATATCCTGGAGCTCCGCACTGAAGACGAAGGCGATGGGCGGGAGCGCGACCCTGCGGGTTACGTTTCCGCACACGGCAGCGGCGCCAACTCCATGATCGCTCTTCGAGCCATCGGTGGAGATGAAGATGTTGTTAGAGTAATTCTCGTGGACAATTCTGTTAAATTCCGGCTGGTATACCATTGGCGGGGTTGATTCTTTTTGGTATTCCGTGAGTTTTAGGTTGATGTCTACATTGGGTGTTTTCCACGTAGGCGTCGTGATGTTGAGCAATCGATATGAAAAGTCGGTCATCACGAACCTCCTCTCTATCTCAAGTTCGTCAATCAACATGTTGGTTCTTACTGCGAACGTTGGGGTAGTATGCTTGTTAATGAATAGGCGTTTATCAGTGGGTGGGATGACCATCTTATACGCAGGGTTGTTGAGCTGACTTCTCATCTTGTAATAATATTTAAGGGACAGGCTTTGTCTCCGGAGTTGGAGGGGCATTTCGTTTGCTATGATTTGCAAGGATGGTATTGGCGTTGACTTGAAAACTCCCGTGGCAATCCTCAGGCATTCATTGGCTATGGTGTCGATGTCCTTGAGGGTGGTGTGGCAGGCAGAACCATACACGATGCATCCATAGTCGATTTTTGACCTGATAAGTATTTTATACAAGTGCATTAAAATGTGTTGGTCAGCACCCCATTCATGCGAGGAGATGGATCTGAGCACATTGATCAATTTTTTACAGCTGTCCTTCATTTTGGATATGTGGGGTTTCCACAATAGTTTCTCGTCCCACAATAGGCCCAAGAATTTGCACTCGTTTGCGTACTCAATACTTTCTCCGCTCACGGTCAGTAACGGGTCTGGGAATAGGCCCGGCAGGAGATTAAAATGCAAGGCTTTAGTTTTGCCTGGAGAGAATGAAAAGCCGTTGTTGTCGGTCCACTCGGTGACTTTATCGATGCAGCTCTGCAGTTGGGCTTGGATGACGTTCAAATCCCTGTGGCGGTAGGCAATCTGCAAGTCGTCTACAAACAGTGAAGCGTGGAATCTAGGGTCCTGGGGTACTGCGTGGGCTATTTGATTTATTTTTATTGCGAATAGGGTGACGGATAAAACGGCTCCTTGGGGAACTCCCTCCTCTTGTTCATAAGGGTTTGAGAGGCAGTGGTTGATTGAGACTTGGAATGAGCGGTTACTTAAAAATTGCTTAATGTATAATGGAAGTTTACCTCTTAGACCCATGGAGTGGAGGTCTTTCAATATGCCATGTTTCCATGTAGTGTCGTAAGCTTTTTTGAGGTCGAAGAACACGCTAATGCAGTGTTCGTCTCGTACAAATGCTTGACGTACGAATGATTCCAGTCTGACGAGATGATCTATGGTTGATCTGCTTCGACGGCCGCCGCACTGGATGTTGGCGAGGAAGCCGCGCATTTCGCAGAACTCGTAGAGGCGGTTATTTATCATCCGCTCCATGGTCTTGCATAGACAGCTGGTCAGAGCGATTGGGTGGTAGTTCTCAGGTGATGTAGGTGATTTGTTCGGTTTTGGTAGAGGGATGACTATGGCTGTGCGCCATTCATTGGGGAAGAAGCTGTCGTTCCAGAATTTATTGAATAGATTTACAAGGTGCAGTTTGGCAGTATCCGGCATATTTTTAATCATTAAATAGTTCACTTGGTCAGGACCGGGAGCCGAGCGTTTGACGTGTGATAGAGCAGTGTTTAGTTTTTGCAGTGTAAATATTGAGTTGCAATCCTCACTGTTGTCCGAAGAGAAGTTTAGCTGCTGTTGCTCAGATCTTTCTTTTATTGTTTGGAAGTGGGTTGGATAGTTGGTGGAGCTGGACACTTTGCAAAATACTGAGGCTAGTTTATTTGCAATTTCGGGGATTGTCGTATACGAGTTGCCGTTTTCTTTTAAAATGTGTATGCTTCTCTGTTGACGGCCTTTGATTTTACGGATGGTTTCATAGATTTTTGACATGGGCGTGTTCTTGTTGAAGGTATTGGCCAGTTTAATCCAGGCATTCCTCTTCTCTTCTTTTAATGCTTTGCGGTGGACGGCTCTTGCTTGCTTCCACGAGATGCAATTTCGTTCGGTTTTATTCCGTCTGTATTTCTGATACATTTTTTCCCTATTTCTTCTGGTTTCTTTCAGTGAGCTTGTCCAGTATGGCTTTGGGTAGAATTTGCTCAAAGTAATTTGTGGTACACATCTTTGGGTAACGTTGGTGATATTTTCATAGAAGCGCTGTAAAGCTTCGCTGCAAGTTACATCTCTGATCGGCTGTAAATTGTTCCACAAAGGATGGTTTTGGTATATTTCCCAATTTACTTCCTTCACATTCCACACTACCCTCCCATCTTCATGTTGATGGTTATCCATGAGGGTGACAGTGATAGGGCAGTGGTCGCTGTCGTTTGGGGAGCTGGCGACTGACCACTGGAGGTCGGCCGAGAGCCTCGGCGAACAAATGGTCAGGTCTATTGCAGATTCGGTGTTATATGCTATCCTTGTCGGTGCTCCAGAATTGATTATGTTCAGATTAAGTTCGTTTACGACGTCCTCGATGAGATGTCCCCTGGCATCGGAAATTCTGCATCCCCACGCTGTGTTATAGCCGTTGAAATCGCCCATGGTGATAAACGGAGGAGTCAGTTGATTGATGATGTCATGGAGTCCTTCTCTGCTTAGTGTGTGGGCCCTTGAAGAATAGATAGATGCTATGGTTATGGTTTGAGTTGTTTGGATGACAGCAGCTATTGCCTGCATTTGCGTGTTAAGAGGGATTTCCTTATATGGAACAGATTCGTGGATTAATAATGCTACTCCTCCGTGCGGTGTAACGTTAAAATGGCCATCTCGACGGAGACATGCATAGTGTGGAAGGTTGAAATTGGAATAATTCCACAGCATTGTTTCTTGCAAAGCAATTACGATTGGATGATAGTCGTTGGTTAGAAGAGAAAGTTCATCCTTTTTTGAACGGAGTCCCTGACAATTCCACTGGAGAATGTTAGTCTCGCTGATGTTGAGGGCTATGGTAGGGTACAAACTAGAAAAAAATTAGGAAGGGATGAGATTATAGGTGGGATGCAGCAGTATTGCGTTGTCCGGATTACTGAGAGCGGTTTCGTGGCCGTGAGCGGTTCCGAGAGCGCTCTTCCCATTGGTTCCTCGCCCTAGGAGTATCCACGCGTGATTTGCGCCCTTCTTTTGGAGTAGCATTTTTACAGTGTCCATCAGCGTGGTTTTGTTTAGTGTATTCGTCGTAAATGTGTCTCGCCTGGCTTCTCACAGTTGGGTTATTTTCACTGGTAGTTTCCGTTTCGCTCAGTGCCGAGTCGTCTCCGTTGTCTGTAGTGTTTGGTATAGAAGAGTTTACCCTAGCTGAGGCTTCGGTGACCTTTTTCTTTTCTGTTGGGGCTTCATCATCGTCAGAGCCGGCACGCTTCCTCTTAACTTCGACAGAGGACGTCGCCACCCGTATAACGTCCCGTTCAGGTGCACTGGCAGCAGGGCAAGATTGGCTGGTCCCCGTGCTGCTGCTGCTGCTGCCGCCGCCCGTCATTTCTGGGTCTGGCGAGTGTTGGCGTTCGCTCAAGTTTTGTTGCAGTGCTCGCGCGAAGTTGTTTCTGAGTTGAGGTTGCTCTTTATTTAGTTTCAGTTGGGCCTGTTTTTCGTGTCATTTTGTATCGGATCTGAATTGTTAATACTGCTTTCTGGTATTTCTGCTCTGAGCACTTTTCCGAACCCGTAAGGTGGTCACCTCCACAATGGTGACAGTCGAGTTTGCCGCTGGTGCACTGATCTCGTTCGTGTCCGCTTGTGTCGCACTTACCACATATTACTTCAGCGCTTTGACAGTGTTTGAAGGTATGGCCGTATTCTTGGCATTTCTTGCAAAGCATCGGTTTGGAGAGGTACTCGTAGATTTTGGATTTCACTCGTTCACCGGGTATTTCAATGTATTCGGGAAGGGCATGGCGAAATGTGAGAAGCAGTGGGATGGAGCTGGGGTTTCTAGGCTTGATCCAAGTTGCTTTTTGGGCATCCTGTAGGTTATGTTCTTCCAGGAGACCTCTCTTGAATTCTTCAAAGTCTGACAGATCATAATCGTAAACGAATGTTAGCCCTTGGATGGTGTTGAACCGTGGGTGTTCGTTGATTTCTACAGACATCCCGTTGACAGAGGTTATACTGGTGATTTGGCCATTACAATTATTGAGTGGAATTTCGAAAATGAAATTATCTTTGCCACCGGATCGGATACTTATGGGTTTTTGACAGAGTTTGTAACTAAGACTTTTTTCGAAAGCCCATGGGCTGAGTTTTCGTTTGTCAGTCTCGGAGAGTTTGCATATGAAGTGTGTTGCACCTCCTTTATAACTCTGCTCGGGTATGGTATTGACCCCGTTCATTATTTGTCTGGCTCTCCTTTTGCCCACCTTGAACTTCCGCTGGATTTCCAGAATTTTTTCCTCCTCTTGGTACTTGGCGCAGACCCTGTCTCTTGCACGATGTCGCCCCTGGCAGTGGAGGCAGGTCGCCCTTTCCTCCAAGCACGTGTCCGATGTGTGGTTCTCCTGTCCACATTTGCCGCAGACGGGGTGAGTTTTGTTGCATCTTTTCCAAGTGTGGCCGTACTGTTGGCACTTGGAGCACGACATAGGTCTATCTTTGTAGGGGTAAACTTTGGTATCTGACCTTTCTCCAGGAATATATATTTACTCGGGAGGAATTTCTAAGTCAAATTCTACTAAGAATGCTTTTGTTTGTTGATATTTGGGTTAATGAAGGAGGCTTCAGTGACGGTGGTAACATTGCAGTTTTCTATGAGGCCGTTTGCAAACTCGTTCAACATTCTCGATGTTGAATTCATTGACGTAAATGAGACCCTTGGAGGTGTTCAGGTGAAAAGCTTCGGTTACACGGCAAGGTATTTGTCCTATCTTCGTTACCTTCATAATTGCTTCGCCCTGTTGTTGATTGACAACTTCTATTGTTAGGTTTTCTTGACCGCTAGTCGTGATTTTTTTCGGGAAGAAGTTTGTTTGATTGTAGATTTTATTTCGGATATGATAAGGATTGATTTTCCTTTCATTTTCCGGAGTAAATTTCATGATATAGAATCTCTTGAAGGGCTTCTCCTCAGGCAAATTGTTCAAGTCAAGTGGAACGTATTTTGTTCTCCTCCGCTCGACTCCAGCACCAGGAGCACTCTTTGTGCGCTTTTGAAAAAGCTCAGAAACTACTCCCAGCACATCCTCAATGACGCGTTCCATGTTGCTGACTTTCTCCTCCACAGTCTCGGGTTCACCGGGCCTGGAGCCAGTCAGGGTGTTCTTATGGGCTGGTTGTAAGTGTCGAATCAAGTCCACTAGTGAGTTTATTTTCTCCTCGAGAGCGTCGATCCTCTTGTCAACCAGGTTGCTGCCGCTCGTTTCGGCAGCAGCAGCAGATGTAGTAGGTTCCGCGACAGCGGCAGGCGGAGCAGGGCGTGAAGCCGCTCCCCCGCGCTGCCCCCTCGCAGTCCCGGCGGTCTTCGGACCCGCAGCGCGCCCCCTGCTAGGGCGGCCGGTCACGGTGCCTCTCGAGCTCCCCCCTCGCTTGTTACCCCCCATGGTGGGTCCCCTTGATAAATCAAGGGGGCCAAGTTCTTTTTTCTTATAATACACTCCCAAATTTTGTAATATAAATACACAAAACTAAGAAAATAATACCCAGATGTTAGTGGGCGCCCCCCACGTTGGTTCTACCCACTGACAACAATTTGATAAATAACCTTATGAACACTATGTTATCAATTTACATAAACAATATGTAATGAGTTACAACTCCAAATGGGTATACTAACAGTACCACCTCGGGAAGGTGTGGGTGGGCTGGAATACTTACTAAGTGCAAGAAATCCTTATCATATCCTTGTCTATTGACTATTCCCTTCACGATACGTAGATGATAATAACACAGTTCGGCACCAGTAAAATTGGTAAAGGGAACAGTGAAATTTCCAAAACTCGCGTACATACATTGCCATGTGACCTCGTACACCAATCTTATGCAGTTGCTCCAATATCCCATATCGCCAGGCAGTGTCATAAGCCTTACGCAAATCGAAGAAGACGCATATAGTGTGTCTTCCTTGGGCACGCTCTTTAACAATGTGGTTCTGCAGTCTGAGGAGGGCATCCGTGGTTCCACGAAGAGATCTGAACCCAAACTGAACTGGAGAGATGATCTCCGGTCTCCAGAAAGCGCATCAATCTTACGTTGATTATTTTCTCCAGTACCTTTCCCACACAGCTTGTCAAGGCTATGGGGCGGTAACTAGATGTTTCAGAGGATGGTTTATTGGGTTTCAAAAAGGCAAGTACTGTGGCTAATTGCCATTCCGTGGGATATACATGGGTTGTCAAGATTTTATTATACAAATGAAGACGGTAGGTGATCGCTGATGAATGCATTTTCTTTAGCATCTTGTAGTGGATGCCATCTGGTCCAGGGGATGTATTCTTACATTGCCGGAGTGCATAATACAGTTCAAGGTACGTTATGGGTGAATTATATGGATATTGTTTATCCGATGCCAAATCAAGGTGAGATTGTTCTTGGCGCTGTTTAATGATTTGGAAGCCGGGTGTATAGTGCCTTCCGCTACTGACGTCGGCAAAATGCTCCGCCAGCAAGGAGGCTACGCGATCCTGGTTCATGGTGATCTCTCCGTTGACCACAAGGCAAGGTAGGGCATGTCCGCTTCGTCCTCTCATCTTCTGAACTCTCTGCCATATTTTCTGAGTTGGCGTGTCGGCGTTTAGCGTGGATACGTACCTTTGCCAGGATTGTTTCCTGGCCATATCCTTCACAAACTGTGCCCTCGCTCTAGCTCTTTGGTAGAGTATTTTATCAGCAAGGTTGCGGCTCCGTTGATACCGGCGTAAGGCCCTCTTTCGTTCAAAGTTAGCCTGGGCACACTCGTCATTCCACCATGGAACTCGATGATTTATTTGTCCTCCCTTCGAGCGGGGTATAGCAACAGATGCGGCCGTTCGGATAGTGCTAGTAAACTTCTCTAGTGCCTCGTCCACAGTGGTCTGGTCCTCATCATCTTCCATGATTGTCAGGGCCTCAAACGCTTCCCAATCAGCGCGTTTAAGCAAGAAGTGAGGCTCTGAGTTGAAAGGGAGGTAGGTCGGGAAGGTGACCACCACTGGGAAGTGATCACTTCCATGGGCGTCATCCATGACAGTCCACCGAGAATCTGGGTAACAGTCTGGGGAGCACAAACTGATGTCTAACTGATGCTAATTACGCTTTGCTCTGATGGTAGTTCTGTAAATTCTCAGCAGGGTCACTCGATCTGCTCCCCAGGTCAGCTTAGAGAGGCATTTCAGAAGGTTTAGCTTTCGGGTACAGTTTCCTTTTAGAGCCTTTATATGAGGTTACCATGAGAGTTTGTCATCAAAGATCATGCCCAGAAACGTCACAGTAGGGGAAGATCTTATTGGCCTACCCTAGAGTAGCTCGGGAGTAGGTTCGTGGGTCCGGCTGGGCTGTATGTGAAACATCACGGTTTTTTCACTGGAGAGGGTGAATCCATGGTCCCGAGCCCAAGCATTTATTCTATTAACTGCATCCTGCATACGACGGGTTACAGCCGGCAGGTAACTCGAGGAGGCATAGATCATGAAGTCGTCTACGTACAACGAACATGAGATATTGGCTGGCAGGGCATTCGATATAGCGTCGATGGCTAACAAGAACAAGGTACAGCTTATAACGCTGCCCTGGGGAATGGCCTCAGTTTGAGTCATGAGTGGGGAAAGAGTAGAGCCAATCTTTACTCTGAAACAGCGCAGCCTTCGGAATTCCCGAAGGTAAAAAGCCAAGTTGCTTCTTATACCGAGCTTGTGTACCCTCTTCAGAATTCCAAATCGCCAAGTCGTGTCATAGGCTTTCTGCATGTCGAAGCAAATACACATTGTGTGTTTACCTTGAATGCGATGCCTGATACTATGATTTTGAAGTCTAACAAGGGCGTCAGTAGTACCCCTCAGAGGTCGAAACCCAAATTGAACAGGGGAGAGGAGGTCTTGGGATTCCAAATGTCGTATCAGTCTTATGTTGACAATTTTCTCTAAAAGCTTTCACAAGCAGCTTGTCAAGGCTATTGGGCGGTAACTTGTCGCTTCTGTTGGGGGTTTGTTGGGCTTTGCAAAGGCCATTATTATGCTTAACTGCCAAGCGGAGGGGTAGGAGTGCGTTTCCCAGACTTTGTTGTAAAGAGAGAAGAGATATGTAATGGCTGTAGGGTGCATCTTTTTCAGCATTTTATAATATATTCCATCTGGTCCTGGTGCGGTGTTTCTGGATTGTTGAAGGGCATGAAATATTTCCAGATATGTAATTGGATCATTGTAGGCATATTGTTCATTAGTAGTAAAATCAAGTTCCTCTTCCTCTTGTCGCTGCTTCAGTTGGATAAATGTAGGCGAGAAATGTCTCCCGCTGCTAATTTCCGCAAAATGCTCAGCTAGATGGGTGGCTACGCGATCTAGGTCACATACCAGTTCTCCGTTTATTTCAAGTGATGGCAGTTTTTGTCGGCCTTTTCCCTTCATTTTCTGAATTCGTTGCCAGATCTTAGAGGTTGGTGTGTCGGTGTTTAGCGAGGATACATATTGTTGCCAAGATTGCTTCCTGGCTGCCTTCTTAACGAATTGGGCTCTGGCTCTCGCTCTCTGGTAAAGAATTTTATCTGCAACCGTGCGACTGCGTTGGAAGCGTCGTAAAGCTCTTTTCCGTTCATAGTTGGCACGCGCACAGTTGTCGTTCCACCAGGGCACTCGATGTTGCACTTAACCGCCTCTTGAGCGCGGGATGGATACGGATGCGGCGTCATTAATAGTTCTTCGGATTCTTTCTGCGGCATCATCCACGCTTTGGACTTCCTCTTCCTCGAGGGAGGTCAGCGCTTCGAAGGTACTCCAGTCAGCACGGTGGAGTTTGTAGTGCGGCTGAGTATGAACGAGATGGCGGGTCAGTAAGGTCATTATGATGGGGAAGTGGTCACTCCCATGGGTATCTTCCAGTGTGGCCCATTCAATATCCGGGGATATTTCAGGTGAGCAGAGGCTGAGGTCTATAGCCGACGAGGAGCCAGTTTGGACGTGGATGTGAGTCATGACTCATGACATCTGAGTTTAGGAGACAGATGTCTGTGGTGGAGATCAATCGCTCAATGGTTTTTCCTCTCTGATCGCTAATAGAGTTGCCCCATGCAGCATGCTAAGCATTAAAATCTCCGGCCAGTAGAAACGGAGGAGGTAGCTGCGTGGTTAGATTAAGTAAGTCGTCAGGATTGAGAGCCAGATTCGGGGGAATCTATATGTTACACCCGGTGCGATAGATCGCGCTAAGTTTGATTCGAACTGCCAATGTCTGAAAGGGTGAATTTATATTTATCTTAAGTTGCGGCACGTCAGTCCTGATTAACACTGCAAGTCCAGAGCCAGGAACAGGGTTAGGATTAGAGGAGGAGGCCTCCACATTGTACTGTTGGAGGTTGCCAGGCCTTATGTTATCAAGCATGGTCTCCTGTAGGCATATGCATGCAGGATGGTGTTCTCGTAATATAGCTTGCAAGTCTTCATAATTTCGTCTAAAACCGCGGCAATTCCATTGTATGATATTGTGCATTGAGCGACATTAAGGGAGATTTCTTGGTGGCTCTTTTCTTGTTTCTAAATTCCGAATCTGTTGGCTCACAATGGTAGGAATAGGTCGTTCTCCGTCTGACTTTCTTCTGGTTTCTCCCCAAACCTGCATTGGGATAGCAGGCGGGGGCGTTGACGGGAGGTTAGGAGGAGGAGGATATTTCTTGAGGAGGTCTGCGCTGATGTCAGCTGGGACTTCAGTGACTCTGTCTAGAGAATGTATTCTTCGCGAGTGAGGCTGTGAGGGTTTTTTAAAACTATCTCTGGAGAGATGGGTCTGTGAGGTTGTGTTCTTTCTACTTGTTGGGTATGCCTTTTCTTCATGCCTAGAATCCGATTGCCCTTTAGGGATTTTGTTGTGGCTAAGATCTTTTGGTGGTGTTCCGCTTTGAAGGCGCTTTCGAGGGATTCCGGGACTCACTTCCATCTCAACCGGCTTCCGAGTTTGGGTTTGGCTCGTGGGATGAGCTGCATCAGGGGCAGCCATATCTGGCCTTGCTGCGATTCGAGGCTTGTCTGGGTTGGAAAGAGTCTTGGGTTTCTCAGTTTTTCGGCCTTCGACAGTAGTGTTCTTGGCATCCTTTGGATTTATATCAGGTAGTATTAGAGGGGATTCTTCTCTGGTCGAAGTTGGGGTATTTTTGTAATGAGGATTTGATGTAGGGATCTGCTCGGTATCTCTGTTGAGAGGCTCACTTCTGTACAGGCAGCGATGTTCTCCAGGGTACCAGCAGGCACAGTCTCCGAAGCAGGGTTCGAGGGCCTCCAACCGGAGGGAGCACTCATGGAGGTTAACGAGCGGCCTGTTCGGTGGGTCGTAGTCACATTTGTAGACCTGAGAACGTCTGCAAAGGAAGTGTTCTGTTTGACATAGCGGGCGGCTACTTTCCGTTTAGCTTCAACATATGATAATCTATCTTTTACCTGCAGGGTCATAATCTCTTCTTCCCTTCTATAGGTTGGGTAGCTCAAGGAGGAGGCCGGGTGAGGTCCTTCACCGTTTGAACAGCAAGCAGGTCGGGAGCAAGGTAGCTCATGTAATTCCCCAGCACAGTGGTAACAGGTACTTAGGTCACTTCTGCACGTCCCAGCTCCATGTCCAAACTTTTGGCATTTAAAACACCGCCTGGGCTTGGGCACATATTGCCTGACAGAGCACTTCGTCCATCCTATTGAGACCTCAGCGGGCAGCTGACATGCATCGAAGGTTAATATGTAAATTGGTTGGTCGATCAGGACTCCAGAGACTCTTTTTTGTTTGGTATACCTCGAGGACTTTGTGTCTCTTGAGTCCCTCGAGGATTTCACTGGATGAAAATTTGGGGTTATTTCTGTAATAAATAGTGCCTTTTATTTGGTTAAGAGTCTTATGTGGTTCAACAGTCACCTCGTGTGAATCCAAAGATTTCAGGTTCATAATGGCTCGACTCTGGGCTTGGTTTGAGACCTCCACTATCAGCTGCCCTGATCTTGCTTCATTAATATTTTTGGGCGGGCCTCCGATAGTTCATTCTATCTCGTCATTAGCCCTAAGTAGTAGTAGTAGTAAAATCAGGTTTCTAGCGCTTCAGTAACAAAGACTATAACGCGCCGAAGATCTCAATGTTCACAGTGTCCAATCAAGTGTTTGGTCTCCGGAGAGTTCACGTAGGAGAGACAAAAAACTGTTTAAACGGTCAAAGGGTCAGGAAAGCCAATGTTGAGAAGTTCAGCTCAAAGAGCCACGAATTCATAAGGGATGTACAATATCATCAAGCATCCTATATCTCGTCTATAAGATGGGCATCAGAAAGAAAAGCAATTAATGAATCGAAATTAAAAGCGCCCCGGGGAGGGTCTCCCAGCATACCTTCCAAGAAGGCATCATGGTTATCTCTAGGCAATGTAGG
Source organism: Morinoia aosen (assembly GCA_030386875.1). NCBI lineage: Eukaryota > Metazoa > Arthropoda > Malacostraca > Amphipoda > Talitridae > Morinoia > Morinoia aosen. The sequence continues at coordinate 48,391,663 of CM059568.1, forward strand.
GTAATATTGCAAACGGAAGTCGGCAAGGCTAGGGCATTCCGCCAGCAGGTGGCGCACCGTGAGTGGCACCAAGCAGTCGCCACAGAGGGGTTGAGGATTCCGCTCAATGAGGTATTTATGCGTCAAGCGAGTGTGCCCGATCCTCAGGCGACACAACAAGACTTCAAGCCGTCGGTTACGATGGCTCGAGGAGGGCCAGGCTCGGACGGTATTCTTGTATTTTCGCAGCTTGTTCTCATCGATGTCGTTCCACTGCTGCTGCCAGATGTCACTAATCGCTGCTTTGATTAGAGGATAGAAATCTCGACATGGGACTGCTGAATTTCGGGGAGGCATGGTAGAGCCCGCGGCTTGTCGCGCGGCTTCATCCGCTCTGTCGTTGCCGCGCACATCAACATGTCCAGGCACCCAACACAGACATACGTGCTTCTGAGTGCGGGAGAGTCGCGCGAGGCTGCAGGCAATTTCAGCAACAATCGGATGCTTCGAGTTATAATTTCGGATGGCTAGGAGGGCTGCCTTAGAGTCTGGAAGTATTACGTATGGTCCCTGGATCTGGCGCTCCTCTGCAATACGTAAGGCGGCGAGGATAGCGAGGAGTTCCGCTGAGTAGATTGAGGTTTCGGGAAGCAACCTGTGCATCACCGTTTGCTCCTCAGTGACCGCGGCACAACCGACGGCTAAAGCAGCCGAAATAGGATCACTGAATACACATACACTTGCATCACGACGCTTACACACCACTACTGCGCCTCATTAGCTGCCAACAATTGTAGGATGCCGGCTAGTGGCCACTCAATATGGCTTCCTCATCGACAGAAGAGCTCCTTTCTATTCAGAAGCTAGCATATTTTGGTGTACACAGCGAGCACACGAGCGCAGGCGCACCGGGCGCACGAGCACACACCCACACCCACACACCTGGAAGGAGCCGTCGTCGAAGAAGCCGCTCTCCCACTCGTTCGTGGCGGGGTTGACGCGGCCCGCAGCGAGGTGGCGGGGGTCGTAGGGGGTGCGGTCGGGGCAGAAGGTAACCTTGCGGTCCACGGGGTCCGTGGGGGCCAGGTACGGCAGAGGTGCGTCCCGGTGCTGCAGGCATATTAAACCGTCAGCTTGCACTCCACAGAACATGAGTGTTTGCCAGCATGTCAAGGATTCGTTCACAGCCAAGATCTCAAGAGCTGGTGCAGCGTTCACTGACATCCAGTATGTGAAGTAGAAGTAAAGGGCAACGAAAGGAAGTTGGAGTTTACGAAACAAAATGCATGTCTAAGAAGAAACTCATAGGTGCTGAAAAAAAGAACAGTGAAGCAAAAAAAAGATTCATGAATCTAAAAATGTTTTTCATATTTAAAGAAAGGAACACCTATCAAACCTTCAACTCGTGACCTCACATCTTCCCTTGAGAGGGTTAATTTCCGAAGGCATTAAAGTTGTATCCTCTCAGGGGCATTTTCCTGCTCCTATGATGAAAAGTAGGCCAGGAAAAGCTGTATGCCATCGCCAAATAGTAAGCTGGTACACATGGATGGACAGAGAACTTTGAATGCGTCTGAACTCAAAAGAGGCGAAGAAGGGAACACGACGGACTGGCGCAGGGTACTAAACGTTGGAAACCCAAGAGACAGAGGCACCCGGGGAACTCAAGAGACCAAGAAAACTCAAGAGACCGAGGATGGGGTGGTAAGGTTACCTTGGGGATGTAGAACTCAAGAGACAGAGGGGGGGGAGGTATGGGGGGAGCAAGTTACCTTGGGGACGTAACTGGAACTCAAGAGACAGAGAGGAAGATAGAGGGGGGGAGGAGGTATGGGGGAGCAAGTTACCTTGGGAACGTAACTGGAACTCAAGAGACAGAGGGGAAGAGAGGGGGGTGGTACGGGGGGAGCAAGTTACCTTGGGGACGTAGGAGAGCCACTGGAGCACGGTGTAGACGGCCTCCAAGTCGTTGGCGGCGACCTGGTGACTCACGCCGTTGTGGTGCATGATTTGCACGCCCCCTAGCTGGCTGTTGCTCGTGTACACCTCCCTGCCCAGCAGCTGCACACACACCTCACTGCATTACCATCCCTGCATAGGTCACACGGCACACGCACACACACACCTCACAACATTAACATCACTGCACAGGTCTCACGGCGCACACGCCTCAAAGCGTTTACTTCTCTGTATAGGTCTTGCACAGGCGCGCTTGTGCACATCAGGTGTGAGGAAATAGAGGATGCAAAAGCAAGATCGCCTCTCTGAAACACATGACTGGCCCACAAACGGTGTGCTCACTGGGCTTCCGGCGGTGCCATGAGAGATATTTCGTAGGAAAAAGGATAGAAATTATTTCACTGAAAAATGTAATGTTCATTCTGAGACCAGCAGTTTCGAAATGAAAGAGCCATGTTCTTCAGATCCGCATACTTCAAATTATAACATTATACAAATATGAGAACTCCATAAAATAAGAAAAAAGAACGAATTTTCGATTAGTAGCTCATTAACTCTAATGAAATTTAATGCATCGTCGAACTTGCCTAATGCAAAGTGCTCTAAATTAACTGAGGGAAGTCTTATTTCCATCACATTCATTCCTATACTTGACTTTTTCATTCTATTTGCAACGTTTATACTAAATTGCAGAATATTCTTGAGCTTTTTATGGGATAAACAAGATACGGCCTCTGCTCTAATATTTGTTCACTCAAGCGACTCTATTCTATATCACCACCCAGTCCTACGATTACCAATTTCTTAACAGATGTCCGGTTTGCTTACATTGCAGGTTCACTAAAAAATAATAATTTTTGGGTTCTACCAAACTGCTGTGTGTCTCCCTCTACACTTGTGCTCCTGCAGCACAGCTCTCAGCGCAGCCCCTATAAGCGCCTCACACCACCCACCTTGTTGAGGGGGCTGTAGCCAGTGAGGATGATGTGGGAGTTCTCGACCTGCACGACGCGCTGGCCGAGCCTGACGAGGTAGGCCCCGATGCCAATAGCGCGGCAGGTCACCATGGAGTAGGTGACCACCTCGCGGTACGCCTGTGAGGTCTCGCCTGCAATCATGCCGGAGTGCCTCAGGTTTTCCACTCCCAGACCGTCCTCGCGACCTGACCGAAAGGCAATGGGGTCAGAAAATACAAATAATACTTCAGCTCACAAATGAAGATCATGGGTTGAACAATCCAGCTTTCGGGTTTCATGGGCAAATAGAATTTCCGAACCTAATGCCTCGCGACCTGACCGGAAGGCAATAGGATCACTCTCACAGTTGGAAGATGCAAATAATGCTTCAGTTGATCACTGCGGATTACGGGTTGAACCCTCTAGCCTTCGCTTTCATTGCCAAATGGAATCCTCAAAACTAATGCCAGAGACGTTTGCATCGTAGAATATCGTCAGAACCGAGTACAAACGCTCCGGTATTCTGATCATTATACTGACGGCCTGCAATAAACCTAGTCACAAGTGACACTGAAACCACACAACACCAATTGCAACAACATATAGATAAAAAGATACACGAAGTACAGACATAAACATTCACCTTTAGAAAAATGTTTTCTAGCATTATTTTTTGCAAGGGAAACGAACAATTTAGTCAAAACTTTATTTCAAGATCACGAAGACACAGAGAGAGTGGAACTACTGAATCACCTACGTCAAACCTGATACGCTCAGAAGCTGCAAAGCTACACTGTAGTAGTAGTAGTAGGGAGCTGCTAGCGCTTCAGAGGGAACCTCTATGTCGCACCGAAGGTGGTTTTATCCGCAGTTCAGATTATAAGGCAGCCAAAGCTTACAATACATTTTAATTCATCGGTTACAGTAGGTCAAATCTAACGGAGTCAAGCAAATAAATAGGCTCATTTAACGACAGCTCCAATCCCAGCCGCGACAAAAATAACTCTAGTCATCAACCACATCATCACCACCACGACGCACGCAGGACTCAGCTGGTATCGTGGTCATTTACCGAGTTACAGTACATCCAAACGCACTGGGCAGCCAAACCCCAAAGGGGGTTTCAGCTGCCCACCCATTTATGGCCGGGCGCCTTACCCACGCTGAAACCCCCCCGAGGTATCAACGCAGCGCGCCCGGCCATTTTGCAGTTTCCCATCTACAGTCCCCAGGACGACTTCACATGTCGTTCGGTAGTATACACAAAGTTCATATTAGTCCTCTTCACTGTTCGTGTTCTTATATCTTCCCTGTTAGTCCACAGAGTTGTAGGAAGGTCAGTAGCGTATTCACATCAAAGCGGCGCTTGGGAAACTCTGTTAGCATTTCTCGCAGAGTAGCAGTCTGGTCCATATTTCGAGTATGGGGATAGAGTCGTCGACGCACAGCAGCATATCGGGGGCACTCGGCAAGCACATGTAGCACTGATATCGGCGTATGGCAAGCGTCGCACAAAGTCGGCGGTCGGCGTACCAAAAGGTGTTCATGGGTAAGTTTAGTGTGCCCAGTACAGAGTCGACACAACAAAACCTCCGACAGGCGAGAGCTACAAGAGGAAGATGGCCACGGTCTTGTAGTATCTTTAAGTAGTCTTAATTTATTACCATCCATCTCTGTCCACTGGTGTTGCCACCATTGCATTAACGAGATTTTAATCTCCGGGTAGTAATCTCTGCAAGGCACTCCATCATTCAACGGCTGTGCGTCGGAAACAGAGGCATCTTTTGCTTCACGGTCGGCTGCATCATTTCCCACGACATCAATATGAGCTGGGACCCAACATATTGTTATTGTCTTTGCCACATTCTGCAGATGTAACAACTGGCACAGAATCTCGCACACAAGTGGGTTGTTGCTATTATAGCATCGCAGAACCTCTATAACGCTTCTTGAGTCACAAAAAATTGTGTGATTGGCCTCCGGGAGTCTCTCGACGATACGCAGAGCTTCTCGCACCGCGTACAGCTCAGCGGTAAAAATAGACGTTACACCCATGAGCCTATGGGCAGCTGTTGTAGTCGGTGAGACTGCGGCACAACCAACAGCTCCTCCGCTTTTCGAGCCGTCGGTGAAAATGTGAACAGAGTTCGAGTGTTCAGTGGCTCTGTGTTCTTCAAAAAGAGCTCTCAGGGCTAGATGGTGCAATTCATCTTTTTTAGGATATTTACACTGTGGACAGAACGTTCGAATGGATATGCGCCATGTGGGGACATCTCTCTGTTCCACCGATAGAACCCTCAGTGGGGGTAAGCGTAAAGTGTTTGCCATTTCACGGTAGTCCACAGATGTTGGCAAGGTGTACGGAAATTCAGCCAGTTCCAGAGTAGCAACTCGTACTGCAAAGTAGGTGGGAGACGTCGAAAGTTGGCTGAGGCGTGCCAGATATTGAAAAGTCAGCTGAGCCCGTCGCAACAGCAGTGAGGGTTCCACGCTCTCAGCAAGTAGACTGGCTATCGGAGTGGTGCGAAAGGCAGCAGTGCAGATTCTGATGGCAGCGTTATGAACTGGATCGAGCATCCTCAGTAAGCCTTGCTTTGCCGCTTGGTAAACCACACATCCATAGTCCATCTTGGATCGAATTAAGGCTCTGTATAAGAGTAAAAGCGTCAGGCGATCAGCCCCCCAACTACGCCAAGATAAATATTTCAGAAGGTTAAGTTTCTTTATGCACTCAGTTTTCAGCTGCTTTATATGGGGCCTCCAGGTCATTCTATCATCCAAAAGAATCCCAAGGAATCTTGCTGTTGGTGCGAATGTAATTTGTTTGCCAAAGAGAGTGAGGTCTGGATTAGGTTCACGAGAACGTTTCGGTTTTATATGAAGAGATTAGATTATTAATTAGTTTAAGCCTCCCTATCCGCAACAAAGGCTATCCAAAGAGAGGAAGGAAGAAGGCACCATTTAGTATGGAATTAAAGAAACGTGGAATCTATGCAGAAAGGGCACAGAAACAGAAAGCTAAGAAAGAAGTTCATGAAACAAGAAAAAGTTGAAGAAGAAAGTAGTAGGTGTTGAAAAACAGGACAGCAGTGAACCGAAAAAAGATGGTCCATAACAAAACAAAACCTATTCTATTTCAACAAAAAAGAAAGCGTACCTAGCCTTTAGCTCAGGCCCTTACATAGTCCCCCTGGGAGCGCTAATTCCCATTGATACAATAGTTGTATCCCCCTGAGGGGCTTTATATGAAGAGCACAGGTTTTATTGATGGGGAAACAAAAGCCGTGATCAGCGGCCCAAACGGCAACTCTATTGATTGCCACCAGCATTCGTCGCTCCAGACCTGGCAAATAAGCCGAAGATGCACACAACATCACGTCATCCACATACAGAGAACCAATGACATCTGGTGGCAGGTCAGACAACATTCCATTAATGGAGAGCAAAAACAAGCAGCAGCTCAGAACACTGCCCTGAGGGACTCCCTCGGCTTGCGTCATCCAGTCTGAGAAAGAGGATCCAGTTCTTACTCTGAATGTACGTTCATTCAAGAATTGTCTGATGTACTCAGCCATGTTTCCCCTAATTCCCAATCGGTGCATTTCACTGAGTATGCCGTGTCTCCAGGTGGTGTCATATGCTTTATTTAGATCAAGAAAGATACAAACTGAGTGTCGTTTAGATGCACGATTCTCCACCAAATAGTTTTGAATTCGAACCAGAGCATCCGTAGTGCCTAGGAGTTTTCTAAAACCATATTGGTGCTGGAAGATTAAATTTCTCGATTCTAAATGTCTCATGAGACGAATGCTGATGATCTTCTCTAGGAGTTTCCCAATACAACTAGTTAAAGCGATTGGTCGATAGCTTGCTGGATCTGTTGGAGGTTTGCCAGGTTTTAGGAAGGCCAATACAATGGCTATCCGCCACTGCGGAGGATACTGATTTGTGGTCCAAACTTCATTAAATATCGTAAGAAGGGCTGTGATAGCGGTTGGGTGTAGTCGTTTCAGCATTGTATAGTGTATCTCATCTGGTCCTGGTGCGGTATTCTTGCACTCTTTCAGAGCATTATAGAGTTCTAGCATAGTAATTAGGTCATTATACAAATGATGATGATCGTCAGAGTAATCTAAAGGTTGCGCCTCTAATCGCTGTTTCCTAGCAAGAAAGTTTGGTAGGTAGTGGCGTCCGCTGCTGACGTCCGCAAACCTCCGGGCTAGTGTATTAGCAACTTCACGGGGGTCTGCCTCAAGCCCATTTCCAGTCATCAAACAGGGTGTCGTGGTTTTGTTTCTCTTCAGCATCTTTCCCACTCTGTTCCAAACTCTAGAGATTGGCGAATCTCCATTCAGGGAGGAAACGTATTTCTTCCAAGATTCTTTCCGTGCAACATCTTTGACCATTTGGGCACGTGCTCTGGCGCGGTTGTAGATCTTATCTGCTACTCTGCCGCTTCTCTGATAGCAGCGCAGGGCTCGTTTCCTTTCAATATTGGCTTTTGTGCACTCTTCATTCCACCAGGGCACTATGTTTTGCAGCTCCCCCTCGCGTCCGCGGAATCGCGATGCTAGCAGCTACTCGGAGGGTCGCGACAAACCGATCCACCATTTCTTCAGCAGGCAAATCTTCTGGGAACTCCCCCATCTGTGTCAAACTACTGAACGTTTCCCAATCAGCACGCTTAATAATATACCGCGGCTGCTGCACAGTAGGTTCGCTTGTGGGCAATGTGACAAAAATGGGGTAGTGGTCACTGCCACACAAGTCCTCTCCCACGGCCCAGACTAAGTCTGGCAAGATATCGGGCGAGCTCAAACTCAGATCAATGGCAGACAACGAACCAGTCTGGATATGAAAATGCGTCGCTTCTCCGGTGTTTAGTATGCAGACATCGCCAGTAGTGAGAGGTTGCTCCACTGCCATGCCTCTTTGGTTGCACGAAGTATTTCCCCACATTGTGTGTTTGGCATTAAAATCGCCAAGTACCAAAAATGGTTGGGGTAGCTGATTTAGAAGACGCAGCATTGCTGTAGACGTGAGTTCTTCTCCAGGGGACAGATATATGCTGCTCACCGTGATGAAAGCGCCAGCGATGTTTATTCTCACAGCAAATGCTTGAAGCTCAGTGGCTACTCGAAGGGGATGGTAGGCAGCATCTGTTCGCACCAGGATCGCCAGTCCTGTCCCAGGAACGGGATTATCAGAGGGCGAGAAAGTTTCAATATCGTAGTTGTTTGGTGGATGCGGGGTATTATTTCCTAACATAGTTTCTTGTAAGCAAATACATATGGGTTGGTATTGTGATATTAAACCTGCTAGGTCACCATAATTTCGACGGTAACCTCGGCAGTTCCATTGTAAGATATTATTTATTGCTGGAGGTGGCACTCCAAGGTTTCACAGGGTTCTTCATTACTGTCTTCTGTTCACTTGGACCACACGACGACTCTGCGTCTTTCCTCTCAGGGCCACCATCGCGACTGTGACGGCCAACATTAGGTGGAGGAAATTTCGGACAATGTTTCGGTATTGGAAAATTCTTAAACAGCTCAGTTTGCGGTCTCGAAGGGCATCGCAGTATGCCCTCTACAGAGGCCGATCTGTGACTTGTGCTATGTTCCAATCGTCTTTCTTTGCTTCTCACAGCACGCTGGACAGAGCTCTCATCCTCGACCGCCGGCCTGCCCCAGGAAGTCAAGGCTCTCTTGAAGGCAGGGGCTTCACGCGAGTGCGCTCCGGAGAGAGATGGCGAAGATGGCGATTCTTGCTGTGGGCGTTTGAGACCAGTATTCGTTGTTGAAGTTTGTGGCATCAGTCGGTCCGATTTTTCTCGGTCCGAGGATGCAGGCTTCTCCAAAAGACGTTCGTCGGAAGACTTTTCTGGTCTTTCGGATCTAGAGTAGGAACTTCGGGGTCTTTTATGTTCCTCATTTGGAGCGTCAGTCTGGGTTGCTATACTAGTCTGTGTTACGGCAAGAGCAAACTCGCCTCAGACTCTCATCGGTATCTCCTCGCTGATGCGTGTTCCACCAGACTCAGCTGTCTGTTGTTGTTGTTGTTTTGCCCCGACGGCCGCTCGAAGGGGTCCGCCGCGGCCAGGGCCGCCCCAGACCGGGCCCGGCCCGAGGCGAAGAGGGGTGTGGTTATATGGGCCTCTGGAAGACGCCCGCGTCGTGCAGAAACCTCACGACGTCCGTGGGGCGAGTCCAGAGGTGCTCCAGTGCATGTATCTGGTGTGTGTATCGGTGTGCGTGTAGGGCGGGACAGTGTAGGAGGACATGCGGAAGATCGCCCACGTTGGCATGACACCAGACGCAGCTGTCGTCCTCCGCAAGTCCTATTCTGTGCATGTATGAGGGGAGTGAAGTGTGGTGCCCGCACCGCAGCCGCGCCAGGTGGACTCGATCTTGCCGGGGGAGGGATCGCTCCGTCGAGGGGACGGGGGGGGGTCTCACTCCGAGGAGGGAGTTAGGGGGTAGGGCAGCGAGGGCGCGTGAGGTGAACTGTGTGTGTATGTGTGTGCGTAGTGAGGTGTCAGGGGGGCAGGGAGGGAGGGAGTCGTATAGTGTTTTGAGGTGTGTGGCCGGGGTGGTGTGTAATGTTCGTTGGGTTGGCCGGGGTTGTTGCATGTAGTGTAGCGGGTGGGCAGTGTCTTGTGTGGAGGTGTAGAAGTTTGTCCCTAGCGTGTTCATGTGGTCAAGGAGGGGGAGGACAAGGGCTTCTTCGTGTAGGTGTGCTATAGGGGTCGATCGTGTCAGCTGTCTGTAATTGCGGCTGACGCACAGCCGATGAATAACTATGCGTAGGGCGCACGTAGCGACCGGAAACCTTCCGCTTTGCCTCACCATAGCTTACACGTTCAGTAGTTTGTGTAGAAACTATTTCCTGTTCCAATTTATAGATAGGGCAGGACTGGTCACTGGCGGGGTGGGGCCCCTCACAGTTGGAGCACTTAGGTGGTAGAGTGCAGGGGAGTTCATGTGCTGTTCGGGAGCAGTGAGTAGTAGTAGTAGTAGTAACATGGGTTTGCTAGCGCTTCAGTTACTCAAACTATATCGCACCGAAGGTCACAAGATTTAATTCGTATCAGACTCTTTTAAATAATTACACAAGATAAACATCAATATTATTAGAAACATCAAAATTATATGAGCATCATGGTCATAATTACAACTCAAAATTACAAGTGTCTCCCCATTAAAATTTGTACACAACACAGTACATTCGAACGCACTGAGCAGCCAAACCCCGTAGGGGTTTCAGCTGCCCACCCATTTATGGCCGGACGCCTTACCCACGCTGAAACCCCCGAGGTATCAACGCAGCGCGCCCGGCCATATTACAGTTTCTTCATCCTCAAAACTTCCAAGACGTAATCACGTCTGGCTATAACGCCTTGCATCGTGGCTTCCCGTTAACTCTCTTGAAGTAGTACAACAAGGAGTACATACATTTCCAAGCACGTGAAAGTATGGACAACAAAAACGACACGGATGATTAAGTATGATCTTTGATCAGAATTCCGACAGCAATTTGCATCTCTCAAGAAACAACACCAGAGCATCCACATTGAAAGTTACACGTTCGATCTCCGCAAGCATCTTGGTTAACACCTCATCCACGGCAAAAAGATGGAGGTTTGGAAAGCATACATTTCGGTCAGCTGCATATCTCGGGCATTCAGCAAGGATGTGCTTGACGGTCAGAGGAACATGGCACCGCACGCATCGCGGCTGTGGTTGTCGCTCCATTAGATAACGGTGGGTCAGTCGAGTATGTCCAATGCGAAGACGGCAGAGCAGCACTTCCACCCGGCGGACGCGACACCTCGACGAGGGCCATTCCAGAACTGTTTCTTTAATAGTTCTCAGTTTGTTGTCCATTCTGTTGTCCCATTCCTGTTGCCACAGACGTCTTACAGCAGCCTTGATCACGGGATAGTAGTCCCGAAAAGGTACCATTTGATTTAGAGCTTCCTCATCACTATTCGCAACACGCTTCGCCTCCTGGTCGGCTCTCTCATTGCCTGACACCCCCACGTGTCCGGGCACCCAACACAATTTCACATGTTTGTGCTCACGCACAAGCTGCACCAGCATCAAGACGATCTCACCAATGAGGGGGTGAGTGCTATCATAAGCCTGAACAGAGTCAATTACGCTTTTCGAGTCAATAAAGACAGTGAACTTATCATGCGGGTGTGCCTTAACTAGTTGAAGTGCCTCCAAGACACCATAGAGCTCCGCGGTAAAGCTCGAGGTCTCGGGTAGCAACCTTCTAGCCCTCACCATCTCTCCGGAAACAGCAGCACAACCTACAGCTATTCCCGTCTTGGAACCATCTGTGTACAACTTAAATGACTCTGCATGTACCTCCAGCACATGCTCCATAAAGATATGCTTGAGAAAGTTGGCCGGCATTGACTCCTTCCTTGGCATCCTGCACCCGGGGCAGAAAGTCTCCACTGGTAGGCGCCATGTTGGAGAGTTGTCAAAGAGTACCGGAAGGACTCTCGTGGGTCTCAGTTGCATTGCGGCTACCAATGTCGGGTAATCTCTAGACGAAGGTAGAAAATATGGGAAAGGTAGATGCCGTCCAAGAGGTGCGTGTACGCTGACCCACGTCGGAGACAGAGGCAGCTGGTCAAGTCGGGCAAGGTACTGCAGGCTCAGTTGTACACGGCGAAGCCAGAGAGGAGGTTCACCACTCTCCACACACAAACTCTCCGTCGGAGAGGTTCGGAAAGCACCAGTGCAGAGTCTGATAGCGGCATTATGTACGGGGTCTAAAGTTCTTAGCACAGTTTCCCTTGCATGTTGGTAAATTATGCAGCCATAATCCAGTTTACTCCTAATTAGCGTTCGGTACAATCGAAGCAGCGTGGCACGATCCGCTCCCCAGGATAGACCAGAGACACATTTAAGAAGGTTCATCCTCCTGGTACAGTCCGCCTTGAGGGAAGACAAGTGAGGCTTCCACGATAGCTTGTCATCAAAAGTCATTCCAAGGAGCTTGGCACTGTGCACGAAATTAATCGGATCCCCACGAAGCAACAACTGCGGAGGGTCGAGTCGACGGCGGCCTTGAAAGAGAAGAGCTGCGGTTTTGGTAGGAGAAAAGCTAAATCCATTCTGTCCAGCCCAGTAATTCACATTGTTTATTGCCAGCTGTATCCTACGTGTCAATGCTGGCAACAGCGTTGAAGAGGAGTATATCATAAAGTCATCAACATATAGAGATGAGGCAACACCAGCTGGCAAGTTAGTTGTGATTCCGTTGAGGGCAATGGAGAAGAGCGAACAGCTCATCACACTCCCTTGTGGAAGGCCCTCCTGTTGGATTTGCAGCGGGGATAGAACATTTCCCACTTTGACACGGAAAGTTCTCTCCCTCAGGAACTGCTGTAGATACAATGCCATATTACCCCGGAGGCCGCATTCATGCACACGCTGCAGGATCCCGTGCCTCCAGACAGTATCGTAGGCTTTAAAAAGATCAAAAAAGACACACAGAGTCTGTTTCCGGGCCGTGCCGCTGCTAACCAGATGGTTCTGAAACCGTACAAGAGCGTCTGTAGTCCCTCGGAGTTGCCTATAGCCGAACTGAATCGGGTTTAAAATTTCTTCGGCCTCTAACCATCTGACCAGCCGTACGTTCACAATTTTCTCCAGCAGTTTCCCAACGCAGCTTGTGAGGGCGATGGGACGGTAGCTATCAGTACGAGCAGGAGGTTTCTGGGGTTTTGGAAAAGCAAGAACAGTAGCAGTGCGCCATAGTGTCGGGTAATCGTGAGTGCTCCAGACTTGATTGAAGATGAAGAGCAGTTGACGGAATGCTGAGGAGTGCATTTTCTTGAGCATTTTATACTGGATTCCATCAGGCCCAGGCGCGGTGTTTTTGCATTTCTTCAGGGCACGATAGATTTCAAGGATGGTGAATGGTTCATTATAGCAGACACTCTCTTCAGCTGTAAAGTCAAGTTCTAGCTGTTCCTGTCTCCCTTTGTACACACGGAAAGCAGGAGGGTAGTGTGCGTCACTGCTTACGGAGGAAAAATTCTCGGCCAGAGCATCCGCCACACGCTGCGGATCCGCCGTGAGGGAACCGTTCAGTTCTAGGCAAGGCTTGCTGATGCTATAATGCCCCTTCATTTTCCTGACGCGTTGCCAAATCTTGGACATGGGCGTGTCTGCATTAAGGCTGGTGACATACTTACGCCAAGAGTCTTTGCGAGCTTCATCCTTGACATATTGCGCCCTGGCTCTAGCCCTATTGTAAGCTATCTTGTCCGCTAGCTCACCGCTACGCTGATATCGCCTCAGTGCTCGCTTCCGTTCAACGTTGGCCACGGCGCAGCTGTTGGTCCACCAAGGGACGCGGTGTTTGGGAAAACCCCCGCGCGACACCGGGATAGCTAGATTTGCAGCGCTTCTTAGTGTTCTGTTGAAGAGTTCAACTAGCTCGTCTATACTCCCATACTCAGCATCCTCGTCCATCTGTGTCATGTCCTCGTAGGTTTTCCAATTTGCACGCTTCATCATGTATCGTGGCTCCGTGGGTATTGGCTCATACTGCTCCAGATGAATCACTATTGGGAAGTGGTCACTGCCATGAGCATCCCCCAGCACACTCCATCTTAAGTCTGGGAAGAGATCGGGGGTGCACACGCTCAAATCTATTGCAGACGCAGTACCCGTTTGGACATGGAAGTGAGTGGCCGCCCCGTTGTTCAGCAGGCAAAAGTTGGAATTAGTAATGAAAGAGTCCATCGTTCTACCATGTTGATCAGTCTGTACATTCCCCCATGTCGGGTGCTTCGCGTTGAAATCCCCAACGAAAAGAGAGGGCTCGGGCAGTTGACTATTCAGGTCTGTCAGGTCGGGCAAGAAGATCGGCTCTGCTGGCGGAAAATATGCATTGCAGATAGTTAGAGGTTTGTTCCCAATCCAAAGGCGAAGCGCCATAGCCTGGATTTGGGTATTCAGTTCTAGCCTCGCATAACCCAGATCTCTCCGGATGAGGACGGTCAGTCCTGATCCAGGAACCGGGTCGGGCACATGAGAGAAGGTTTCTATATTGTAAACCGCAGGAGGTGATGGGGTTTTGTCTCCCAGCATTGTTTCCTGGAGACAAATGCACAATGGTTGATATAATTCTATGAGGGTCCGAAGGTCACCGTAGTTTCTTCGGTACCCTCTGATATTCCATTGAAGAATGGTTTGCATCAAGTGTGTTATTATGTTTTCTCTTCCGGGTGTTTCTTTTTGGGATCTAGTAGTTTTTGCATAGATGGCGGATTAGGCTGGCCAGGTCTATCGCCCCATGCATGCAAAGGCACTTTGGGAGGGGGCATTGAGGTAGGTTTTGATGGTGGACATACTTTTAACATGTGGGAAGAAACGGCCTCGGGTACGGTGATCACGCGATCCAGCGAACGCACACGCTGCGCTACGGAGTCGCGCTTCACGATGGTATCACGGCTCGGTCGGGTGCTATCCGCACGGCGACAGGTCAGTAAGTCGCGTCTTGCATCAGAACGTCGCGGGGCTGCAAGATCCTCATCAGTCCGAGCCACCACCGGGTCCGGGGCACAACCCAAGCCACTAGATGGCTGCAAGTCCTCCCCAGGCACTGGCGACACATCGTCGCTCCTGCCGCTTTCCATGCTGCTTCGTTTGCACTGTGGTCCATCTCTATTCCCGACTTTCCCCGTCAAAGCTCTTGCCACTTTTGCTGAGGCAGCTCCAGTAGGAGACGATGCGCTCGGGACACGTTTTCTCGAGACAGTAGGGGCAACAGCGCCCGTGGAAAGTTCAACATTCGGAAGGCCTGGCTGCAAATCGCTCAGAGCATCAGCAAAAGAGGGTCTAGGAGTCTGCGCTGGTTTAGTGATATGCTGTGATCTAGTCACATCAGAGCGGCCCGTAGCACGCAACGACCTGCCCACATCATCAGCGGGCTCTCGACCAGCCGCATCGGAATTTCGAACTGATCCCGCTGGGCGTACATCCGTCAGAACACTTGGTCTTCTCTGAGGGGCCTGCACTCTTTCAGCGTATGACGTACCACCGCTGATGTACCTGCTGCTTACTAACCGTTTCGCTTCTCCATAACTTATCCTTTGAGTGGTCTGCGTGGCAAGCACCTCCTCTTCCATTTTGTAATAGAAGCAGTCCCGGGATCCAGCTGAGTGTTGCTTATCACAGTTTGAGCACATAGAAGGTCGGTCGCATGGCGGCTCGTGCTGTTCTTGAGCACAGTTAGCACATATGCTCCTCAGAGATCGGCATGTCTTTGCTCCGTGACCGTATTTCTGGCACTTGAAACATCGGCGTGGCTTTGGGACGTACTGCCGTACCCTACACCTCGTCCATCCAATATCCACCGACTGAGGGAGAGAGCAACGGTCAAAAGTGAGGATGTATATGGACGTGGGAACCAATATGCCATTTTGTTGTCTCTTTATCCGGTACAGGGCCTTAACTCCACACTGCTGCAACTCTTCTAAAAGGCGCTCATCAGTGTACTGTGGGTAGTTGTCGTACCATATGGTGCCTTTGCTTTCATTTAGGCTGCCATGTGCGGTCACCTCAACACTCACGCCAGCCAAATGGCGGATGCACAAGATGGCACGGCTTTGATCTTGGTTGCGCACCTCCACCAAGAGGCCACCTCCACGAGTCTCCGTGATCTTGGCCGGTCTTCCTCCCAGCCCTCGGCACAGATCACGGTGGGCTACAATGACATCTATGTGGGTCAGGGGCGAGCCATCGTTAGCTTTGATGTTGAAAAACCTTTTATATTCCGTCGGAAGAATCGGATCATTGGTGTCAGCATCCAAGAGGTGCAGCTGCCTGTTGCGGCGGCCTCCACGGCGTGGCTGACTTCCCCATATCCCACCAGGAACATCGGCTGCATTAGTTTTCATAGTTGGGCGCTGGTACGGTTCCATTGTAAGTTCAGTATCTTGTTGATGTCCGCCTGCAGCACCTCCACTCGCAGGGGGAACCTGTGATGGCAGCTGCGGTAACGGCTCTTGAGAGGGGGTTTTCGTAGTAATGTCCATTTGAATCCGGGTCGTCAGTGGCGCAGTTTGAGGGGGTTCCATGAAAAAAGGTTGTTCAGATTTCGTTCGCACGTCAAGCAGGCAGTCATGTTAGGCCTCCAACAAGGGGATCCCTGGAGCCAGGCACACGCAGTCCCAGCGGGACCACTCTTTCGTGCGAATATAGCTTCAAAAGCCCAAGAATCTAAATCGGATGCTGCGCTTGACTAATGGCAGGAACGGGCGCCACTCCGCACTACCACGTTTAAACAGCCACCAACCGACCCCGGGGCTCCCTCGGCTATCCCTCGCCGCAATTGACTCAATTAAAACTGAAGAAGCCGAGACTAAGTCTCCTTCAGAGTTGTTGTCATTATAGGGGGTGGTCAAAGGAAGATCCAGTTGTGGTCCAAATCATAGCCAATTCAACCGATGCCACCCCCGTTAGTCAGGTCCCTCGGTGCAGGCCCACCTGACATGGTTGCACCTGGTCAGTTTGGCCCTGCACTTCACAGGGACGCGCAAGCCCTCCCCCCACGACAAGGACAGGGTGTACAGGGAGGGTCGGGAGCAGTGAAAGCATACAGCTTCTTGTTTACGGCAGCTATTTGCACCGTGACAAAAACTTTGGCACTTAAAACATCTACGCGGCTTGGGTATATATTGCCTCACCTTGCACCGCGTCCAGCCTATACTCACGGACTCAGGTAGGCGCGTAGAATCGAAGGTCAGTATGTACACCGAGGTGGGTATTTCAGCTCCGTTCTGTCTTCTTTTGGTCCGGTAGATAGATTTTACTCCACTTCTGGCAAGTTCTTCGAGTAGGGTTTCATCTCCGTAATTTGGTTCATTTGTATACCAAATAGTCCCCTTTGTTTCATTCAACCTTCCATGAGGAGCAACAGTGATGCTCACCCCAGCAAGGGTTTGGATTCTTGAGATAGTTTTTGCCTGATGTTCATTTCGAACCTCCACAAGGAGCGAGCCCGTTCGCGTCTCTGTTATCTTCAAAGGTCTACCACCAATTTTTCGTTCAAGTTCTCTATTTGCCACAATTACATCCATCTCTGCGAGGTTAGAACCATCACTCGCGTTGATGGTGTAAAATTTCTTATAATCTGGATGTGTATTCTCATAGAGGGGCACATCTGTACGATATCTTTGATTGGTACGTTGGCGGCGATGTCCAGATGAGTTTTCAATACGAAAACTGGGTCGCCTTTGATTACGAGGGGGTATATATGGCTGAAGTACTAAATTTGTCTCGTCAGATTTTACGAAGGGTCCAGCGTCACTCACTGCAGCAAGCTGCGATGATACAGGTTGCAACGGCGGAGAAGGGGGACGGTCATGTGAAGTTTCCGTTATGGTTCCTATGGTCCCAGCTCCATCTGCAGCAGCCGGCTGCAAGGGGGCGAGCCCTGATTTCAGAACAGTGCGGTGAGCAGGAAAAGTTTTCTTTGGAGATCTCTCCGCAGGAACCAAGAAGAGCGCCGGGTCATTTCCAAGAGATCGAGAGGGATTTTCAGTAGTAGAAGCAAGCACAGGTTTAGGATTCTCTTTCGATAAGGATTTCTCCCTACCTATCCAGGCCGGCTCAAGCCGGAAAAGAACCCCTCGGGCGATCAGCAGCATTCTGGTGCATCTCTGCACTTAAGGCGGGCACACGCTGACCACTAGGAAGTAAAAACCTCCTCCCACCGTCGACCCCGACCCGTGGCAGTCCCCAAGTACGCCCGAGGTAACAGAGACTTCATAACCCGTAACTGCCGGGGCCCGGTTTATATTTACATGGGAAACCTCACCCATGGTCCCCCTTTTGTCAGGCTGCTCCAGTTGAGCCAACCTACCATGGTTGAACCTACCAGAACCGTGGCCCCGGCAGTATAGCCCCAACTTTCATTGCAGCACGCAAGCCCTCCCACCACGACAAGGTAAGGACATGGGGAGGGACACCAAACGTTAATGCAATAAATCTCATCATAATGATCCACATCTCTCCCATGGAACAAACAAAACAATCTACTGAATAGCTTAACCTTTTATTTCGATAAAAAAATGACTTTGATCCATTAGCTTTCCCTAAGTCATTAAATTTAACAGATAAAGTTTCTATGAAGTTGGAAGACGATAAAATGAGCAGAAGCAGGAGAAAGAGAGAAGGAAGAGGAGAGAGAGAGAAGGAAGAGGAGAGAGAGAGAAGGAAGAGGAGAGAGAAGGCAGGAAGAAGAAAATGAGAGCAGAAAGGGAAGAAAGAGCAGGAAAAAGAGGAAAAGCACACAGATACAGAGGAAGGAGGGGGGTAGAACACCACACAACTGACCGATGCTGGCAATGATCTTGTAGCGCGCCTCGCCCTCGTCGTCGATGAGCTCGGTGTGCAGGACGGACGCAACGTTCTTGTAGTCGTCAGGCGTGATGTAGAGGTACTTGAAGCCCTGCACAGTATTGTTACAAGCATTGATCAACGGTTATAGAGTGTGTTTTTTGTTGAGGTGATGTGAAGTTTGGATTTTTGAACTGTGAGACCTAGATATATGTAGTACGAATTATCTGTTAATACTACTACTGAAAGCCCTGCACAGCACTGCGTCAGTTCTGCTAGTGCACTCCTACACACATACTTATAGCGCATCTCATGCAAACAATTCAACTCGTAAGCTAAACAAAATCTGTCACTATAAGAAAGACTGAGGAAAGGTTTGCAGACAACTTCTAGAGGAAGGAGTAAAAAATTGATGACAAAATTTTAAATGCACAACAGCGCACTCATTGTCAGTGGAGATTATTTCCAGCCTTACGAAGCTGCGGATTGTGAACAGGAGCCTTCTCCTGACAAGACAGCAGCTTAGCCTCACCTTGTCCGGCTGCTGAGGATTCTCCCAGGCCACTCGGAACAGTTCCATCACTTCATTGGCCAGCCCGATGCGCGCCCCCGAGTTAGCAGCGATGTACAGGCGGGGGATCTGGGGGAGGAAGGCATAGGTTAGGCCTGTCTGAGCAAAACACGCTCTGCTCTCCTTAGAGCAGGAGATCACGCTGCAACGGCGCTGATTTCAACCAAGTAGCTCGTTGAGGCATAACCGAGAACCAGCGTGTGAATGACGAAGTCATTCCTGGATGCCTTGTAGTCAAGTTATGTTGACGAGTAGTTTATACATCTCTGCGTGCCATGGAGGCTGGCGCTACAGCGCCAACGCTGGTTCTTTGAAGCATGTAGAAAGATCATAATGGTAGTTGCTGTGGTGTCTGGCTTGGCCACCTGACATGAGAAACAAAGCGTCCGGTGACAAGCACAGGACGGCAAGTAAAGCACGAAAGTTCAAAGTGCCACACATTACGCCCAGTGAGCAGCATCCACGAACACAAACTAAGGGCAAATCATCAACTGTACAGCTAAAGCATCAAGTACTACACAACACTGAGGGTGCGGCACCCAGAGGCAGAGAGCAACAAGCGACTGATGTGACACCAAGCCTCACCTTGAGCTGGCGCGCGCGCTGCGAGGCCTTGAGGAAGAGGATGCACTCCTTGGGCCCGAAGGAACCGATCTGGTGGGTGATGTCGTTGCAGATGACGATCACATCGCGGCCGTCAGTGTACTCGGGTGTGTGCAGCGTCATGCGCCACGCCACCATGCCCACCTGCGCCAATCTCTTTATTTTACTCGTTTTCAAACAGCAATTACACACGGAAAATGAACATCACTGCTCATGATATAAATAGACACGAGCATTGGATGAAAGGAATGAACCAGGCGCGCAATCTGAGTAAGTGTGCCAAAGAAAAACAATTTCAGCAAACAAGGAAGATTGCATAAGCACGGCGAACTCACATCATTTTCGCCAGGAAGTCGCTTCTCTTCGATGAGATTCTCGCCGGAAGGGTCGAGGACGAGCTCCACAACGCTGAGCACGTGGCTCGGCACCGATGCATCTTTGACACCTGCACACAGCAACCAATTTTAAACACTGACAAAAGATCCCTCAGCACGCACTACAGGCAGGTATACAGTGAAGCAGCGAATAATGTTACCTCGTTTTCTAAAATGCCGAGTTCAAATTTCCTCGATGCATCTTGACACCTGCACACACGAGCAGAGTTCAAACAATGACAAAGGAACCCTCAGCACGCATTACAGGCAGGTATGCAGTGAAAAGCGAATAATGTTACCTCGTTTCCTGAGGTGGTGAGTCCAAATTTTATCGAGTGCCTGCTTCACCATCTCTGGGAAGTCGTAGACGTAAGTGGTGTCGTTGCTCTGCGCCTGGAACCTCTTGAGTTGGAGGTAGTCCTTCGTCACGTAGGGAGTGGACACCGACAGACCGTGCAAGGGGCCTTGCCTGCTGTTAAAGCCTTCGAATTTGATCTGCACGTATTGAAGGAGAGTCAGAAGAGAGTAAAATTAATGTAAATAATTCTGTTATAAAACTGTCATTTTCCTCACACACTTTGGTTCTCAAAGCTGCTTAGTACAAAAACTGAACGCCATCTGTTGACAGCAGCCAGACACTTTCAAATTTGGTAATACACTTGGCGGTAGAGTAACTTGACACCATCAATATATTGTAACAATTTAAACATCAAAGCTGAAGGCATCATGGGTATGGACGGAGTGTGAGAAGACATTAACAGAGATGAGATAAAAGTGGTAAACGCTGTTAAATAACGAATGCACGAAAATAGCTCATCTAATCATCAAAAGTAACCATAGCACCTGAATTTAATTAAAGAAATTCCAAAATAAATCAGTAATATTTTTACGTACATATGTAAATAAACTTACAGAAAATAGATCAGCGCACACATGAATGGAGAGGATTAACGTTAGTGATGTACCGATGTATCGGAATCGGCAGTATCGGCCATTTATAGTGGTATCGGTATCGGCAAAATCCGGCCGATACTTTACTAATACTTTCCAATAATACGTATTTTATCATTAAAATGAAGGTCATAAACCAAGAAAGTAAAAGTATGCAACCTAATAATACCCGTTGTGTGTTTATTTATATATTTATTTGGTGTCCGCTTCTTAAGAAACATGGGTTGTGTGAGTTTGCGGTATCATGGATACCGAATTCCTCCGTGTAACGTTAAAAGATGGCGTTTCCATGCATTTAAATATTTGACATTTTATCAGGATATGTTTTGTTAGGATAGGATAGGTTAGCTTAGATTACGATAGGCTAGGTTAGCACAGGTTAGGTAATACTGACGGAATTTTTTCTCAGGTCCACCTAGCTTAGCGATGACGTTGTACGTGGAATTTCCACGGGTCCTGCTACTATCTACACCTTTTTAGCTTCAAATTAAAATATGTGAAGTTCAATTTAAAATTTGTAAAGTTCAATTTAAAATATGTAAAATTCAATTTAAAATTTCTACAGTTCAATTTAAAATATGTAAAGTTCCAATTAAAATATGTAAAGTTCAAATTAAAATTTGTGAAGTTCAATTTAAAAATTATAAAATTCAAATTTAAAATAGATAATTTTCAAATTAAAATTAGTAAAATTCAAATCAAAACACTTCCAATAATTAGAAATTGTTAAGCTCTCTAACCTCTAAAGTTCTCTAATTTGAAGTATTAATCGCTGTATTTAGCCTTATTATGGTCCCCATAACTTTCACTGTTATAAATTACCTATACTATTGTAGCATGGATACTATACATTTCCTTATAAAACACTGATATTTCAACTTTCATTCACTTTGTTATTGACCCCTTCAAGATGAACAACTTTGCGGACAACTCGGATTTCTCAGAAGACAGCGAAATGGAAACCCAAGAGACTCCAAAGAAACGAGGAGTTAAACCAGGCACTAAAAGGAAGAAATATGTCAAATGGATTTCTAACGAAAAAGACAGAGTAATTAAAGCAGCACAGAACTTGGACGACTGGAGATCAGTAGCAGTTGCAAATGAAGTGCCTATCGCTACAGCGTACGGGTGGATTAAAAGATCGGAGATAAATATTTTGCCCAAAAAGAGGGGTGGTGCCAGATATTCAAAATTAAATCAAAATTTAAGAGAAAAAATGATTCTTTATGTTGAAAATGATCCACTCATATCTTTGAAGGAAATACAGCAGAAGATACAAGTAAATGAAGGAACTACTTTATCCATACCAACGATCCACAAGTGTTTAGATTGCCAAATGTATACTATCAAGAAAGTTCTCCCTCAACCAGTTGCGATGAATTCTGATGAGAATAAACGGAAGCGTGCGGCTTATGTATCTTCGATAATGACAAAAATCGGCATGGGCAAAACTGTTGTCTATCTCGATGAAACTAATTGCAATTTATTTTTGCGTAGAAACTTTGGAAGGTCCAAAAAAGGCGTACGCTGCTCAGTCAAGTTGCCCACGTCCAAAGGAAAAAACATCCACGTAATTGGTGGCATCACACAAACAGGACTACAATACTGGGAGAGGAAGAGAGGGTCTTTTCGAAAAGAAGAAACCTTGAAACCGTAACACAGGAGGAAGAGTTTGAAGGCGTTGAGATATTACGATTGGCTCCATATAGCGCGCCGTTGAATCCTATAGAAGAGTGTTGGAGCGCATTCAAGTCCCAAGCTAAGATGCTTCACAAAAATGGCCTGCAAGCTCTGTTAAGAGATCCTGTACCAGAAGGGACTTCCCAAACTGAGCATCGGTTACAATATTTGGAAAGAATAATTGATGCTTCCATGGTTAAGATAACACCTGTCTTGTGTTTAAAGGTGTGCAACCATGTTCAAAAACATTTTAATAACTGCATAGCTTTGAAAGATCTCAAAATGGGAGATCAAGTTAGCCAATAAAAGATAGGAATCAAACTCTCCTTTTTTATTTATTTTCTGGTGAATATTTTCCGCATTGCCATGTGTACTATATTTCATTTTTATTGTTAATTTTCCATTATGCTCTGTTTAATATTAATTTTTAGCTTAAGAAGTTAAACATGTGTATTGTTTTGTACATAAAAAAAACAGACTATTTCATGTTTAATGCGGTTTATTTTCATTAAAGAAGAATTTATTTTACAGGTAGCCCAACACTCTTATTCAATAAATATTTCATTGCCAGTGTTTGTATATTTTCGCCTAAAAATGCACACAGATGCATAGTTCACTTAGGAATTAAATATTATGAAGTCAACCCAAGTTTAGAGCTCGCTTAGGTGCGGGGTTTGAGCGTAATTCACGTTGCCGGATAATAATTTGAACAAATTTTGCTTTAATGTTATGATAACATAACTTCAATTGGCACTTAATAATATTAGTAACAAATGTTTTTCTTATTTGGCAGCGTGAATGACACTTCATGTCTCATCACTAAATTGACCCAAAGTTTGGCCATACTATGTATAAAATGAATAAAAATTTTACAGCGTATAATCAGGCCAAATTTTCGTAGAATATATTTTATGTATATATCAAATACTATCTCTAAAATTCTGGGCAGCAATAACAAAGCCATTGCCTATGATATTTTGCATATTTTAAATATAATTTAGTAATTTTAATCATTTGCTGCATACCTATGTAGTGTGCAGAATATGGCACACACCGGTGAAATTTGAAATTTTTTCTAAATAAGGTATCATAGAAAAAAATTCCTATCGGCGTCGAGACTATGAGTCGGTTGACGGAGCGAGCTATGTATATATCTTCCATAAACCAAGAAGAATCCCAATTCATGAGGATTGCAATTGGAAATTGCAATTTACAAATTTCAATTGCAAGCTAAGTTAAAAGGTGTAGTTAAAAAATGTAAATTTTAGAAATTTTTGAAGTATTTTTATTTGAATTTTACAAATTTTAATTTGAAATTTATCTATTTTAATTTTGAATTTTATAATTTTTAAATTGAACTTCACAAATTTTAATTTGAACTTTACATATTTTAATTGGAACTTTACATATTTTAAATTGAACTTTAGATATTTTAAATTGAATTTTACATATTTTAAATTGAACTTTACAAATTTTAAATTGACCTTCACATGTTTTAATTTGAATCTAAAAAGGTGTAGTAATACTCTTGGTTTATTTGGAGTCCGCTTCTTCCATTTTTTTTGTCCCGCTCATAAGGAGAGTTATAGTGACCGTATCTGTGATACGAGTTTCACCAGTGCGCAAGTACAAGAATATTTTTCACCACGAGTACTGTTAGGATAAATACATTCGTTAGGCACCACATCTGGAAAAAATTTTCAAGAAAGTTAGTGAATCCCGTCATTTTTGACGGGCTGTGCGTACTTGTAATCAAATAAAGAGCCTATTCATACCTAGTAAATTAGTTAGCTAACTGTTGAATTACAGCATTTAATCAGGCCCGCTAACTGATTTACTAGTTCGAATTCCCGATGAGTCACGTACGGTCATAACTGAAAGCTATGTAGCATGAATTGCTAAACCCTGTAGCGACATAAAATTATTATACTTTTACGACTAAAACCTATATAGTTTGACCTAATATCCATTTCTTAAAGTATGTGACAGGCTAACAAAAACCAAACCAATTTAATAAAGTTGAAGGTGCATTGGAAAGTTTTAGCGAATTGAATATAGAAGCAGCTGAAAATTCTATTTTAATTTAGCTTGTAAATCGTCAAATATTCCGAAGTTAAGAATTTATTTCAATTTAGCAAGTATATCGCCGTTCATAACGAATCTTGTATTTTTCTTCTATGTTAAGATGTTTGAAAAATTCGCGAACAATCTTATAGTTGAATACATCTGAACGGGTCAGTTGATTGCTTTAATCGCAACTTGATGAGAAATTTAAAAACGAGGAAAATTCCAAGGAACTTAATCATATTTACTAGGAATACGTTTCGGAGTCTAGCTCCATCATCAGTTTGTAAAAGTAAAATTCATTATTGCTACAAAAAAAAAAAAATGATGGATACAGTCATTAAAGGAAATCATGAAAACAAAAAAATCAAAACATGTCTGTCACAGAGAAAATATAATCGACAAGATCTACTTACAATTTGCAATGGGTAGGAACTGTCAGAATTGTTGAGGGCTGGTTTTCGTTTAAAAATATGTAGCGACTCGAAAATTCCGAGGTCACATGTAGTTGAAGCCGAATCTAAGATTTCGAAGTCCGCAGAGGATATCGGTACTTTGCATTTTACTGCGTGATTATGTACGAATTGTACAAATTGGTTCCCCGTGCGGAAGCTTCAACCCCGATGTTCGGCTATTCTGACAAAAAAATTTGTGCCGTCATGCCAACGTACGATGATGTGCACTGCACACAACTGTACAACTGTGAGAATAAATCAGAGAGGCTCGCTTCTCCATCAAAAGCGTATCCTTGTACCGGAGTTGTATAATTTTAACGTTGCTTCTTTTTTTCGGTACAAGGGTACGCTTCCGATGGAGAAGCAAGCCTCTGATTTATTCTCAACAGTTGTACAGTTGTGTGCAGTGCACATCATCGTACGTTAGCATGACGTCACGAAATTTTTATAACAGAATGGCCGAACAACGAGGGGAACTAATGAGCTTACCCCTCACACTCCGCAGTACGTAATCACGCAGTAAAATGCAACGAACCAATCTCCTCTGCGGACTTCAAAATCTTAGATTCGGGTTCAACTGCATGTGACCTCAGAATTTTAGAATCGTTACATATTTTTAAACGGAAACCTGCCCTTAACAATTCTGATAGTTCCTACCCATTACAAATTGTAACTAAATATTAATCTTGTCGAATTTAGTTTTTCTGGGACATGTTTTAATATTTTTATTTTCTTGGTATATATATATATATATATGGTATATACCAAGCCTTTTCCTCTTTTTACTTAGAGGGTGGCTAGCATCATTTACATGATACTTTACAGGGAATGTACATGATAGGGGTTCCCCAGGCCCCTAGTCACGCCCGAGCTTTAGGCCTCATTCTCCTCTCGTTTAGTGCTCAGGTAACATTCCTTGAGGACAGTGACCACACTGCAGGCAACGACCCTGATTTGCCGCATCAGCGTTTTTCACGCCAACTGCCGCTCACAGGGATCGAACCTGGGCATGAAGCATAAAACGCAAGCGCTCTATACACTCGGCCACTGCGAGGCCTTTATTTTCTTGATTTCCTTTAATGACTGTATCCAACATTTTGTTTTTTCTTTTCTTGCAGACATAATGATTTGTACTTTTACGAAACGCATTCCGAAACGTATTCCTAATAAATATGATCAAGTTCCTTGAAATTTTCGTTCTTAGATTCCTCATCTTATAGATGGTTGCGTGTTTGCGGATATTTTCGGTTTCGGGGCTTATCGAATTTTACTATTTTCTTTTCGCCAAAGTATTTACTCGTATTTGGTGTGAATAACACGAAAATGACAACCTTTTTTTGGAGAAATTATTGTTTTGGTCCACTTTTGGAGCCAGTTGTTATTATAGCTAGTCTACATTACGTTGCAATACGATTAGAAACATATCTATTGAATGGATTTTATTATGATATTTTTCTCAACAATATAGTTAACATAGCTAGAGCATTTTATTATTCATAATCGGAAACTTTATTGTCAATATTTTTATATTATTAGATATATTTGCACATAATTTTATTATAACCTCCATGTAGGGCTTACAATGGTTTTATTTTAATACTAGTGTGCACGGCCCGCCAAAAATGGGATTCAATACCTTTCATGAACGAATTTTCAAGATGTAGATGACAAACAAATACAGTATATCCATCCTAACAGTATCCGTGATGAAAAATATTCTTATACCTGCGCACTGGTGAAACTCGTATCACAGATACGGTCATTATAACTATCTTTATGAGCGTGACAGAGAAACGGAAGAAACATACACCAAACAAATAAACCAAGGGCAAGGATATTATTAGGTAGCAGCAGGACCCATGGAAATGCCGAAAACAATGTCATCGTTAAAGCTAGATGGACCCATGGAAAAATTCCGTCAACATTATTTAACCTATGCTATCCTAATTCTATGTCGTGACTCGCACCACCACAAAGCATGTTCACGACGCGAAGGCCTAGCGATCGTCATTACATGGTAGCAACTGCGGTTCTTGTAGGCCTTACACCACTAATGCGTTGTCCACTGTTGCCAATACGTGGAACGGAAAGTCGGGTAGGTGTAAAATGTTTATGCCGAGCACAAATGCACAAGAACACACAAAGTTTTCTTGACTCTTAGTTCTCCTCCGGTGACAAATCACCATTACTCAGAAACGATGACTTCGGGCACAGCTACTCTCGAAATTACTATATTTAGTTTAATGTCTTTTAATTATTCAATATGGCCTGAAAGCTGCACAAAAGCGACATGGTTAGGAAAAATGTGCAAATTACGGCGATCACAACAACCTATCCAATACTACTAACCTATCCTGATAAAATTTAAAACATATCAATGCATGTAGAGACGATATTTCAATGTTACACTGAGGTATTCGGTATCCATGATACCGCAAACTCAGATATCCTATGTTTCTTAAGGAGCGGATACCGAAAAAATACATAAAAAACATACAACGGGTATTATTAGGTTAAATGATTGTAAAAGTATCGGTATCGGTAGTAGTATCGGTCAAAGTATCGGTATTTTCAAGTATCGGAGTATTGGTATCGGCCAAAAAATGGGTATCGGTATCGGCCAAAAAAATGGTATCGGTACATCACTAATTAACGTACACATAAAGACATGAAATTGAAATCCCAAATAGGTCAGAGTACACAGGAGTAGTAGTAGTAGGGAGCTTGCTAGCGCTTCAGAGGGAACCTCTATGTCGCACCGAAGGTGGTTTTATCCGCAGTTCCGGATTATAAGGCAGCCAAAGCTTAAATACATTTTAATTCATCGGTTAAAATAGGTCGAATGTAACGGAGTCAAGTAAGTAAGTAAATAGGCTCATTTAACGACAGCTCCAATCCAGCCGCGACAAAAATAACTCCAGTCATCACCCACATCATCACCACCACGACGCACGCACTACTCAGCTGGTATCGTGGTCAGGTCGACCCTGACGTCTGGAGCAGGCCCCACTGCGCACACTGACCTGACCGTTGAGCTTGTCAGTGACCTCCTTGTAGATGTTGAGGTCGAGGAAGTAGCCCGACTCGTTGGAGAGCGTGAGGCGGATGGGCACGGTGTTGTGCTGGGGACTATTTCGGATCAGCATCTTGATCTCGGCCTGCAGCACACGTAGGCTCCACAAGCGACGCCCGTAGCGGTTCACGATCGACCGAATCGAGTCTTGAATCTGTGAACAGCGAACTCTATGACGTCTGACGTCTCTGCAACCTGCTTGCTTACCTTTCTCATGGATCCTTACTTTAGGATATTTTAAAAACCAATGATCAGTTTTTGTTTCAACTTCATTGGAAATAGACTTTTTTTATCTGACATCATCCCAAGTCTGCCTGTCACACAAGCTCTTCGGAGCAATGTTTTTTCACTGCCTATCAATTTTATGCCTAAAGAGAACATTTTTCTTATACCACTACTTTTATCACTACGCACTGTGATAACCACCAGTGATACGACAGCACGTCTCACTACTCGGGCAGAGTATCTTTGTTTCCCCTTCATTCAACTACTAATTTGAGATCAGTAGAGTTTGTACAAATTCCGCATGTTAGTATTATTTTATATTCTTCTACGTTTGGTATTACTCAGATTCCCCACGGAGTTTTTACCACAGAGATGAGACAGTAATAAAACATTCAGAGTTACTCGTTTTTTTTGCTTTTACAATTGAAAGTAATAGTCACCATCGCCAGTGTCATTAGGTGGTACAATTGCATTAGGCAGTGGATTTCATAAAATATTGGAAGTTAAGCATCAATCAACCTTACTGAAGAAATTTCAGTTCATTATTATTATATAATTATATTGTATAAGAAAGTCTTAGCCTCCCTAAATTGCACGACAAAGATGTTCTTGGAGAGGAAGGAGGAAGGCACCATTTAGTATGGAGTTGAGGGAACGCAGAATCTATGCACAAGGTGCACAGAAACAGGAAGCTAAGAACGAAGTTCATGGAACAAGAAAAAGTTGAAGAAGAAAGTAGTAGGTGCTGAAAAACAGGACAGCAGTGAACCGAAAAAAAGATGGTCCGTAACAAAACAAAAACCTATTCTATTTCAACAAAAGGAAGCCTACCTAACCTTTAGCTCAGGCCCTCACATAGTCCCCCTGGGAGCGCTAATTCCCATAGATACAATACCTGTATCCTCCTGAGGGGAAAATTCAGTTCAATGAAGTTTTAGTCTCTCGGCAACCACAACGAACACGAGGTGCCCGTGAGGAAACCTGAGAAGAGCTTCACACCTTGGCAGGGTTCATGATGACGGTGGGCACGAAGTTGAGGAAGACGTGGTTGCAGTCGGTGTACTTGGCCAGAGGGTGACTGAACGCCACCTCCAGCTCGTCCATGGCCTCCAGCAGCAGCTTCTCGCCCTCCTTCTCAAGGTAGTCGAAGGAAGCCTCCCTGGTGATCAGGTCCGAGTGTCGAATGATCGAGCGGATGAAGAACCGGTAGTCGGTCACCTCCTGGCCGTCTGCCACCTGCACAACACAGCACACCTTTAAGGAACTCGCTCGTCGAGTCCACATATCGGACGTCACTGGAGCATGATGGATCTGTCACTATCATTATGGATCCATGATGGATGAAACTTTTGAGTCCACTTTCGAAAATAGCTTCAATATATTGAATTTCCAGTTAAATTTGTTCTTCAGTGATATTGGGGGTACTGTAAACAATACCCCAAGGCCTCACCTTAGCCTTGGCTAGGTAGAGATGCATCTTCCGGTTGGAGGTGGGCAGGGCCTCGAGATCGTAGTTGCGCAGCCTGTTGATCTCGAGCTGGAAGGCGAGGGCGGGCTCCAGGTGCCTGTAGATGCGGTCCTCGCAGAAGCCGTTGCGAGCCCTGCAGATTAGATGAGATTAGATCTTAGTTTAATCCTCCCTAACCGTTTAACAAAAAGCGTTCCAAAAAGAGGAAGGAACCATTCAGTATAGAGGTAAGAGAATGCTGAATCTATGTAGAAGGGGCACAGATTCAGTGAGTTGAGAAAAAAGTTTAAGAAAGAAAATAAAAGCTGATGAAGAAAGTAGTAGGTGCTGAAAGACAGGACGGCAATGAACCGAGAAAATAGTCCTTAACACGTTAACGGCGAAGGGTTAAACTGAAGTTCAATATTCAATTCAAATTTAAAGTCAATTGTGGTTATTAACTTTGAAAATAGCAAACATTAACTGGGTCTGGCCTTTATTAAGCTTTCATTGAGTATTAATATACAATAAGTTAGTGACTGCAGGTGGGTCAGCAGCACTATGAAAATAACCTAAGGGACCACCGGTGGGTCCCTTCGCAGGGGACGTGTTAACATAGCAAAAAACAATTTTACATACATATACATTAGGGTGGCCCTTATTTTCAAATTTTTGAAAAGAACACTGGGCACCCTCCAGAATTGTTCCTTTGGGTGTAAAAACACCATGCCCAAAATATTATGCAAATCCATTATGATTTACTGGTGGCGCCGGAGGTACAAAGTTTAAACCCAGTTTCATAGCGCGGCTCACTGCATAGCAACTAATGCTGAAACTATCTTGTGAATTGTTGTTGTTTTGTTGTTGAATCAGTGTTGCATTGGACGCCGCAGAGTGAGGTGGTGTGTTGTATAGTGTAGTGTCTCACCCACTGCTAGCCTCTGTTGCTCCTAACAAGGGAATTAGATATATTTCCCCCTACGTTTTAACCTTTTTTTACTTTATTTTCAGGGTAAATTAATTTAATTGCATTCAGAGTATTATAGCGGCTTATTAGTGCTATTCAGAGTATTAGATTGGAGCTTTTTATGAAATTTTTGAAAATAATAACCATCATATAACCACCACTGCTATTACCAAACGTAAGTGACCTTGAAACAATTCTAATCACTCAAAACATTTGAAAATATAGTGAGTTTAGTGGCATTGGCAGTTTCGTATTGACGATAAAATATGTTTGTTTTCAAAGTGAGTACTGAATTCCTGTAGAAGTAAACATTTTTTCTTCCAGATATGCCATTAAAGCGTTTAGACGATATCTACTTGTTGGGAAAGCCTTCTCCAACCATCACTGGAAACAAACTCCCATCTAAAAGACAGGTTCTTCAAGTGTTTTTTCACCTTCACAATGAAGAAAAGAAGACCATTCGGGAAGCAGCTTCAGGAGCAATTTCTGAAGCTTTGCCTTTCTGGGAAAAGGCAAGAATTCCTGTACGCTTAAAGAAACACCTGATCAAGAAGCTGGAGGTCCTCTTCAACTTGTGGAAAGGTCTCAGGAAGAGCAAAAAAAAAGAAGTCCGCCGTGCAATCCCAAAAGGAAAAAGATTTTAAGGATGACCTAGACAACCTCTTTGACATGGCTCATCAGGATGCACTGGACATGATTACCATCGTGGAAGATGAGTTTCTGATAGCACAACGCGAAAAAGGGAGGAGAGGATCAATGGCAGGTGTGGACTTGGTTTTAACTGAAAAGGAAGTCCGAGCACAAGAGAGAAAGGTTGCTGAAGAAAAGCGCAAGCTCCGAAGTAAAGAGGAGGAAGAGGAGCCTAAAACAGCTATCCTAGAATCATCAAGCACTGACAATACCTCTTCTGCTGAGTCATCAGAATTAGAATTGTCAGAAGCTGAAAATGTGCAGCAAGCCATTGAGACACCCGGACCTTCTCAATGTAGTCCTCCTAGAAAAAGAGCTCGTAAAGATATAGTTTCTCCAGGTTTGGCTTCAGCTCTTGATCGCACCAAGGTGTCTGATAGGAAAGCGGCTTTTGTTATCTCTGAAGCTGTCAAGAGTGTTGGCCTAGATACAACCGAGTACAACATTAACCGATCTTCTATCTCCCGAGGTCGACAGAAAAACCGGAGGCAATTTGCCGAGGTGATCAAACGGGACTTTCATGTTGATACTCCTTTAGTGGTTCATTGGGATGGGAAGCGGATGGAACAACTTACAAAGAAACAACATGTAGAGAGGCTTCCCATCCTCGTCTCTGGAGAAGGTTTGGAAAAATTGTTAGGAGTTCCAAAGCTGGGGAGAACCAAGCCACAGCTGTCTTTGAAGCACTTGAAGAGTGGGGGATTACTGATAAAGCAATTGGTATGTGCTTTGACACGACTGCTTCCAATACAGGAATAAAATCAGGGGCTTGTCTTCGCATTGAACAGAAGCTTGGTCGAGACTTGTTTTACTTTGCATGTCGTCACCACATCTTAGAGCTGATTCTCTCGCTGCATTTACTTCTGAAATGGGTTCAACAACAAGTGGACCTGATGTTCTTCTCTTCAAACAATTCAAAGCTCGATGGGAAACAATTGACAAAACAGCCTACCAAGTAGCACCTGACGATGAACACCTCCGCCAGCACCTGCCTAAAGACCTGATCCAGCAGGTCACATCATTTGCCACCTCCCAGTTGACCAATCATCAACCACGAGATGATTACAAGGAGTTCCTAGAGCTTGCTCTATTGTTTTTAGGAGCAGTTCCCCCACGAGGTGTACGATTTCTAGCACCTGGGGCTTACCATCATGCTCGCTGGATGTCCAAGGCTCTCTACACCATTGAGATCTGGCTATTCAGGGCACAGATAAAGCTGACAGCTCAGGAAGAGCGAGGTATGAGAGAAATCTCTCTCTTTGTTGTGACAGTCTACCTTGAAGCCTGGTTTTCCAGTTCTATTGCAACAGAAGCTCCTCGTAGGGACCTGAACCTAATGAAACGTCTGATCCAGTATGGTGAGATTAATTCAAAAATCTCCAAAGCCACATCAAATAAGTTTCGAAATCATCTCTGGTATTTGTCAGAGGACCTTGTGGCTTTAGCATTCTTTGACCCCAAGATTCTTCCTTCAGAAAAGAAAAAGATGGTGCTTGCATTGGGAGAAGAAGGCCATGAGGAACCCGTTAAAAGACCACATCCTACTTTAGATGAATTCCAAACAAGGACACTCATCTTTTGTCTCCATGAGGACCAAAGAGTCACTCATTAAGTTTGGCCTGGATGTTGATGTCTTGGATAATGATCCCTCAACGTGGCCCAATATAGGTTCCTTCCAAGAAGTAGTTAATTAGGTATCTGCATTGTCTGTAACTATTGACACCGCAGAGAGAGGAGTAGCCCTGATTCAAGACTACAATAAACTCTTGACAAAACAGGAAGATCAGCTCCAGTTCTTGCTTCAAATAGTTGCTGCACATAGAACTGCCTTCCCTGATTCCCTGAAGTCTACTCTGACCCAGAAGAGGCTACAGTGAGTGGATTGGGCACCATGAAACCCCTGCCTTTGAGCAGCTAATACTCGGTCAAGACCGGGGGGGACCTGGATTACCAGGGTTCAGAGTTTGATGGACCGGCGCCACCAGTAAATTTTATTATATTCAAATAAAATTTTTAACATGATGTTTTCTCTATAAATGGAACAATATGCCAGGGTGCCCCATAAAAATTTAAAAAAAAAATATTTTCCTATGTTTTAGAACCACCCTAATATACATATACCGGGCTTATTCTCCCTATGGGAGGGTAGCCGACAGCAGGCCACAATCACCATACTTAGTCACTAGGAGGCGAGAGAAGCAGCACTGGCCGCGCCTGAACTGCCAGGATCAGCATCAGCCCAGCACAACCACCTTCCACAGTCAGGCCCGACAGCCATAGCTGGTTTACCCCGACCGCTTCATTGAGTGCAGCCCCTCCCCCCGCACATGACAGGTCAACCCCATCACACGCGGGCAGCTTCCAGTAACGCGTCAAAAATAAAATTTCCTCCTTATACACTGCCCCCACTCACTTCTGTCCGCAGCCATCCCTCTCGCCACGTCCACAGTCAGACCCCTCTCATACAAAACACGTCTCACCCCATCCATCCTACTCATCCGTGGTCTACCTCGCGCTCGAAGACCACTCACTTCCGAAATATATATATTTTTCACCAGCCGCTCAACATTCATTCTTTCAACATGCCCAAACCATTCAAGCACACTTTCATCCACTTAACTTAACACCCGTCTCCCCCTAAGCAACTCATTCCTGATCCTATCTCTTCTAGTTACTCCATACATGCTCCTCAAACACTTCATCTCAAACACATCCAACTTCCTCCTCTCAGCTGCTCTCAACCTCCAGGACTCTGCTCCATACAACAAAACTGGCACAATCAAACTTTCACACAGTCCCCTCTTAGCATTCATACTCAAACTCCTGCATTCAAAAACTTCCTTCATTGCACCCAATGTCTTACAACCTTCACTCACTCGATGCCTCACTTCTACTTCCATACTATCCTCAACAGTCACATCCGACCCGAGGTACCTAAAATGCTCTACCTCCTCTAAAACTTCCCCATTCAACCTCACATCCAAAGTTCCAAACACTCCACCTCTTGAACATCTTATCACCTTACTTTTATTCACATTTACCCTCACGCCTTTCGCACACTCTACCAAACTCTGCAACCAGTCTCCTCAGTTTTTCCTCTGAATCAGCCACAAGCGCTGTATCATCTGCAAACAACAGCTGACACACTTCCCAATACTTACTATTTCGTCCCACCAACTGCGCACCTTTTCCCAACACTCTGGCATTCAATTCTCTCACCACACCATCCATAACAAATCAAACAACCACGGCGACATCACACATCCCTGTCTCACACCTGTCACAACTGGGAACCATTCACTCACCTCATTCCCTACTCTCACACATGCTCTGCTATCGATGTAGAAACTCTTGATCGCATTCAACAGACTCCCACCCACTCCATACAAACTAACCACTTGCCATAGAGCCTCGCGATCCACTCTGTCATACGCCTCCTCTAGATCCATAAATGCCTAATATACATCCTTTCCCTTTAATAAGTATTTTTCATTCACCTGCCTCACAGCAAACATTTGATCCACACAACCTCTACCACACCTAAAACCACACTGTTCTTCAGCAAGCACACGATCCGTCAACACTCTCACTCTTCCAATTAACACTCTTCCATACAGCTTCCCAACGACACTCAGTAGACTTATACCCCTAGAATTACTACACTCATACCTGTCACCTTTCCCCTTGTACAACTGAACTACACACGCGCTACTCCAATCAACCGGCACACTACAATCAACCTCGAAACACACATTTAATAAACGTACCAACCATTCTACAACCACATTTCCTCCTTTCTTTAGACATTCAACCGTGCAGCCATCCAAACCTGGAGCTTTCCCATTTTTCATTTCATCCAACGCACATCTCACCTCTGCACTTCTTATTCGACTTCTATTCACTTCACCAAACACAGGCATTCTAACGTCACTTCCAACAGCTACTACTCTCGCAATCCTATCATCCCTCACGTTCAGCAGTTCCTCAAAATACTCCACCCATCTCTTTCTCACATCACCACCCCCCAATAGTAGCCTACCATTTGCATCCTTCAGTCTTGCCTCATTCTCCACCTGACCTTTTCTAATTCTCTTCAATTCCTTCCAGAAAACCTTCCTTCTCTCCATGAAATCCCCTCCCAACTTCCTCCCCCATTCCTCATCCGCCGCCCTCTTCGCTCTCCTTACCATTCTTTGTATCTCTTTCTTCCTCTCCTTGTACTCTTCAAAGTTTTGCTGGTTGCCTCGTTGCAGCCACCTTTCGAACGCCCCTCGCTTTCTTTTCACAGCCGCTCCTACTTCTCCGTTCCACCATTCACTTCCCTTTCTACTGAGAGCTCCAACCTTCCTTACCCCACACACTTCCCTTGCACATTTTTCCACCGCATCTTTAAACAACTTCCATTCCCCTTCCACTCCACCCACCTCACTTTCCTTCACCCTCCCATACTCCACTTTCATCTTCTCCTGATACTCACACTCACGCCCAGAATCATGTAACTTGCTTACATTTAACACCTCCCTTCCACTCCTCCTTTTTACACCTCCCCACATTCCACTAACTCTCAGCTTTCCTTCCACCAAATAATGATCCGAAATCCCATTCATCTCACCACGGAACACATGCACATCGAGCAAACGACCCATCACTCCCCTGCTAACCAAAATATAATCCATCAATGCTCTCTTCTCTATCACACCTCCATTCGTCCTCACATTTGTATACTTGTTTATACTTTTTTTCTGAAAAACTATTCCCAACCACTAACTCACTCTGCACACATAACCCCACCAAGAAATCCCCACTCTCATTCACCCCATCTACTCCGCACTTACCAACAACTCCATCCACCACCTCATCACCCACTCTTGCATTCAGGTCCCCCATCACCACAACTCTACAACCACTCCCCACTCTAGCAACACACTCGGACAATTTCTCCCAAAACTCCTCTCTCTCTTTCCCACTCCTCTCCGATCCCGGTCCGTACGCGCTCAAAAACACCCATGACTCTTCCCCCCATTTCACTCGCACCCACATTATTCTTGATCACACTTCACCCCATTCAACTACTTTCTCTCTGATTCTTACACTCAATAATATAGCCACACCCTCTCTTGCATGTCCCCCACGTACTCCAGACACTCTCCCTCCCACACTCCCAAACATCAACTCACCACTACCCTTCAATTTCGTCTCACTCAAGGCCAATACATCCATCTTCCGGTTTAACATCATTCTTCCGATCTCCTCCTTCTTACTCTCAGTTGCTCTACTTCCACACCCCCTTACATTCAAAGATCCTAGTACTAGGGTTTGAGTGGTCTTTCGACCTCTCTCACCCCCTTCATTGGCCTGCTGCCTCTCGGGAAAATCATTACAGAGAAGGGGATCCCCAGTCCCCTCGCTCCGTCCACTATAGTCGCCTCTTACGACACGCAGCGGACCACGGTGGGAGAATTCTAACCCCCCCCAGCAGGGGGGAAAAAACAATTTTATTTCAACAAAAAGAAGGCCCTCACACAGCTGTCAGCTCGGGCCCTGACACATTCTCCCCCTGGGAGTACTACTTCCCATAGATACAATAGTTGTGTCCTTCTGGGGGGTGCGAAACCTGTAACCGACCACAACGAACTGCCTGCCAGCCTTCCATTGCATTCCTTCAACGCTTAAACAGTCCATAGGCTTGCCTAATAATAACTGATCACATTGTCAAAATATGAAGGCGAAGCAATGCGCAAGAAAACTAGCCATGAAGACGAAACACAGGGCATAAATTAACGATGAAATTCTAATTTTACGTCATATTAAATCTAATCTACACTGCGAGTACAACTGGCTTCATTTCGACTGTCCCTTAAACTCGTTAACAAAGGGACTAAGACCGTGTAACTAAAAAGCATTTGTGATTTTCATCACTTCGCCCAAGATTATTTTGACTACTGAAAAGATCTCATGAGATCATTTTAATTCATGTGATACTCCTGACAAGAGGTTGTTTGTAAAAAGCACGCCTTCAAAACAAGTGTTAGGAGAGATGGAGAAGAGCGCACCTGTA
Source organism: Morinoia aosen (assembly GCA_030386875.1). Lineage (NCBI taxonomy): Eukaryota > Metazoa > Arthropoda > Malacostraca > Amphipoda > Talitridae > Morinoia > Morinoia aosen. The sequence goes on from CM059568.1 coordinate 48,429,089, forward strand.
GGTGAAGTAGCGCGGGAACTGGCGCTTGTAGAAGATGATGAAGGTGACCCTGCGGATGCCGGTGGACATGAACTCCTCCCTGTGCGAGGCGCAGAAGTTGGCGAACAGCTCGCTCGCCTCGCAGTCGTCCAGGTCTGCTGCCATCCGCACACCCACAGTCATGATGTGGATTGGCTCCTTTGATGTTGGCTGCACACACACACACACACACACTCACACACACACACAACGAGGCTGTTGTAGGGCTCGTGGGACGGAGTGTCATGTTAGACGGTAGCTCCACTGGCATGGTATTGCTGGGACCGCTTGGAATTTGTTTATCTAGGATGACGAGCTAGCACTTGTTTATCTAGGATGACGAGCTAGCACTTGTTTATCTAGGATGACGAGCTAGCACTTGTTTATCTAGGATGACGAGCTAGCACTTGTTTATCTAGGATGACGAGCTAGCACTTGTTTATCTAGGATGACGAGCTAGCACTTGTTTATCTAGGATGACGAGCTAGCACTTGTTTATCTAGGATGACGAGCTAGCACTTGTTTATCTAGGATGACGAGCTAGCACTTGTTTATCTAGGATGACGAGCTAGCACTTGTTTATCTAGGATGACGAGCTAGCACTTGTTTATCTAGGATGACGAGCTAGCACTTGTTTATCTAGGATGACGAGCTAGCACTTGTTTATCTAGGATGACGAGCTAGCACTTGTTTATCTAGGAGGACGAGCTAGCACTTGTTTATCTAGGATGACGAGCTAGCAGTTGTTTATCTAGGATGACGAGCTAGCATTTATTTATCAAGGATGACGAGCTAGCATTTATTTATCAAGGATGACGAGCTAGCATTTATTTATCAAGGATGACGAGCTAGCATTTGTTTATTTAGGATGACGAGCTAGCATTTGTTTATTTAGGATCGCCTAGCATTTGTCTATTTAGGACCACCTTTAGGTGAGGCTACCTAGCAATTATTTATTTAGGACTGCCTAGCATTCATTGAGTAGAGCATCTCCCATGGTGTGATGGCTAGCTAACTATGTACAATGTAGATGCTGGGTTAGAGGAATTGGAAGTAATACGTCAAATTTAAGACCAGCGGCCGTAATGAACCGAGCTTCAGGGACTACAAAAATGTTATTACCAATTTTGACAAAATGCTATCATGTACACCAGTTGGTGGTCATTGGCCAACAGCTAACACAAGATTTACGGCTACGTGATATTTTGACCAGTCTTTGACAGCTAACTTCTGAGGTATAGGGTTGCAATGGAGTACTGAATTTTAATGGCAAATAATCAAGCTACAGCATTGTACATGCCACAGTCCCCGTTAAAAGCTGAGCCTTACGGCAAGCCATGCGCAGAAGACCTCTCGCCTCACCTCCCTGTAGGCCATGTCGGAGAAGGAAGAGCCCATGGAGAAGCAGTACTGCTCGTTCTCGAGCACGCTCTTCTCAGACGGAGAGAAGTAGCCAATCAGGTCGCTGAAGTATTCCTGCAAACATAGAATCGCAATGAGTTTTTCCACCAGGTCACTGAGCAATCGGTTATTTAAATAATGTGTTTACTGTGAGATGAGGTATTGAGGGACATGTGTCTCAATGATAAATAATGCTTATCATTCAAGTGACATCAATATACGAGTTATCAATCTGCAGTGAGTCAGAGCTCAGAAATAAGTTACTCAGTCACTCAACAATCCAGCATTTATAAAATGTATTTACTGTTGAGGGAAATGTAAGGGTATCATGGATAAGTAATGCATTTCATTCAAGTGCCAGCAATAAACGAGTAATAATTGCAGAAAGAGCTCAGAAACAAGCGCCAGAACCAGACGCTAAGGAGACTTGAGTCGAGACGCCTCACTTCACTAAAAATAGGGACACAAATCTACCGCTCAACTTTGCCCTCACAGCTCGCCCTACCTGTACTTCTCATGAAAACATCATTCGCTGCACGGTTGACTTTTTGTCCACAGTTACTCACTAGATCAGATGAGATATGGGAAGAGTCGTTTCTTTGAAATTCTACCATGCAGAAGAATTGATTTAAGAAGTACATCTGATAACTAGTTCTGTTCAACCAAAGAGTTGAACGCAACTGAAAAGCTATGCACCACATATGTATGTCCACATTTCTCTTATTGATGGCGAATCTTTTAAGAGAAATAATGAAGAGACCTGGAACTGTTCGAAGCTTTCAAAGGCTCCCATGATGCCCATACGCTGGCAGTTGTCGAGGCCATACGAGATGCAGTGCGAGTTGTGGGCATTCTGGGTGGTCTCCGATGTCTGCGATGCGTCGGTGTACTCCACTGAGCTCCACATCTTGTTGTGCGGGATCCTGCGAGTTAATAAATACTTTTAAAATGTACCAAAAAAGATTCCGCTAGCTGCGAGTTAATAAATACTTTTAAAACGTACCACAAGCTCCCTTAAATTTCACTGCCAAAAAGAACAGGTAAGAGCTGTGTTGATAACTTTTGATTCTTTTATGACAACTAATTCACGGGTTCACCACCTTTCATTTCGATTAGATCAGAAGCCAGTTTAAGCGTCCAAATTAACAGAGGTGATCTCGTGAGAGAAAGGAAGAAGATATAGTAAGATATAAGTTTAAAAAAACAAATAAATGTTGAAGAAAACCAAAAATAGGTACTAAAAAAGACAGCAGTGAATCAAGAAAAGATGATCCGTAACTAATTAAAGAAAAATTCCTTTATCCCAACAAAAAAAGACCTGGGTAACCTTCAGCTCGCGTCTTGACATCTTCCTCCAGGGAGCGGTCATTCCCATAGGTACAATAATTGTACTACCCTCAGCTGCCTCCTATTTCGAGGGAATTCATTTACGACAGAGTTCCCTACAAGAGGAAAAATATGCAACAGGGCACGTCAACACGCAGTAAAAGCACTTGAGCTCGTAACGCCGAGAACTTTTATCGACGAGAAATCGTCTGTTCAGGTCCCTCTAAGCTCCTCTAGTGACTGGAGGTGCAGAGCTCAGCGAGAACTGGAGCATGGGAGGCGGCGGTGCACCTGTTGGGGTGGGAGGTGGGCAGCAGGAACTGGAAGAACACGAAGCAGTCCTTGGTGCCCCGCAGCGTCTTGTGGATCACAGAGTTGAGATCGTAGCTGATGTAGGCGCGCCTCACGTACACCTGCACACATACAACTTACATCTCACACACAATTTACACTTTACCCCACTAGTGCTTATGCAGAAAATTATACATCTATTCCATCGGTCCCTTAATTTTTCACCAATTCCAGACTGAGTTCAAGCAACATAATATGGCCACAAAAGCACTTAACTTTGGCTTTCGATTGGCACAGCCCGGCCCATCATGAGCAGTGTGGCCGCGGCAGCTCACAATGCAAGTAGTCGTATTAGTAAAGTCTGACAAATTGCTCAAAACTCAAAGTGAAATTGCTGCCCTCATTTGCACAGAGACAAGCTCACGTCACAACAGGCTGAAAGCAATATGCAATCAAATCACTGGAGTCCAACTGAGGCGCAGCACCTCACTCACACCCGCTCCCATGATTGGCGAGTTTGCTCTTAACAACGAGCTGGTCAGCACACAGCGACAGCCAGCATCCGGCATTAATGATAGTGAGTAGATATTCAATTATCCACAACTAAAAATATTGAGGCTTTCTGAATCGAATGATATGATCATGAGTTTGCTCCTAAGTGTACTTTTCGCCAATGAAAATGAGTCATTGGTAATGAAGCCACCCCTCCATAAAAAGTGTTGTGAGCATGCTGTTTCACAATCATTTAGAAATCAACTCAACCGCCTGAAGTGTCGTCACTGCAGCAGAACATGTATGAGAGCAATGCCAAGTGGCTGGCATAGAAGGAGACGTGGCCCGCACAAACCGAGAGACCAGGAGCGTACCTCGAGCGCTGCGATGCGGACTTGCACATTGGTGTGGTAGAAGAAGGCGTGCAGCACGTCATAGATGGAGGTTTCCGAGAGGATGAGCTTCTTGAGGTTCTCGGGCTGGTACGAGTGGCCGTAGGTGTCCACAGCGGGCAGGAAGATGCTCTCCATCTGGTTGTAGCGCAGCTCGTACGCCGGCTGGTTGGCTGCGATGAGCACCTGCAACACAACACACAGTCCGTCAAACCAAGCCAATTGAGGTGACGTCTCCTTAATTGAATGCCTCCTGAGCACTTGAAAAATTAGGATCTCAATGGTGCTTTAGCACTTGAACAATTAGGATCTCAATGGTGCTTAAGCACTTGAACAATTAGGATCTCAATGGTGCTTAAGCACTTGAACAATTAGGATCTCAATGGTGCTTAAGCACTTGAAAAATAAGGACCTCACTGGTTGAGCAATTGATTGGATGCGCTCCCTAATAGTTAGGCCGATAGATTGCCAGATGGATTTCTTTCAAGATGATCAGTTCAACTCAGAGTTTATGTGGAGACAAAAGATGTTTGGGAGCATGGTACATTCTAATCAGCAAATCACAATAAGTAGTAATAGTAAAACCAGGTTTCTAGCGCTTCAGTAACAAAGACTATAACGCGCCGAAGATCTCAATGTTCACAGTGTCCAATCAAGTGGTTGGTTTCCGGAGAGTTCACGTAGGAGAGACAAAACCGTTTAAACGGTCAACGAGTCAGGAAAGCCAATGTTGAGAAGTTCAGCTCAAAGAGCCACGAATTCATAAAGGATGTACAATTTCGTCAAGCATCCTATATCTCGTCTATAAGATCAGAAAGATCAGAAAGAAAAGCAATAATGAATCGAAATTAAAGGCGCCACGGGGAGTAGTAGTAGTAGTAATAACATCAATTTGCTAGCGCTTCAGTGCCTGCACTATGTCGCGCCGAAGGTCTCGCAATTCAGGTTGTCTCCACTTCTCAAATTTCGAGGTCTTACTGCCACAAACATCGCACAGCAAGTCACAGCAACTATTAAACAAACAAAGACGCGACAGCCACGAGCGTGATCTGAACAACACTTGATTTCATTGGTGACAGTAGTAGTAGTAGCAGCGGCAGTAATAAAGGAGCTGCTAGTTCAATACCATACTCCTCATGCTTAGGGTTCAATCAGTTCATATAATCATCTTAAGGTACATGCACAGTTTGCACATTGAGCAACAGCCTAACCCCCTAATGGGGGTCTCAGCTGCCCACCCAATTATGGCCGGGCGCCTTACCCGCGCTGAAACCCCCAGGGGCATTGCGCAGCGCGCCCGGCCGTTTTACAGTTCAGTATTTACATCGCATTACCATGCGTAGAATCTTCAGGCTAGATTTTTGAAGACAGATTACACGCTCCAATAAACGACTGCAGCGCTGTCACATTATAAGTTGACCGCTCAGCCTCCCCAAGTATTCCAGTCAAAACATCCTGTGCACACCCGCGAAGGTGCGGAAAATGCAGATTCCTGGCAACAGCATTCAGGGGACACTCCGCGAGGAAGTGCTTTACAGTCAAAGGCACACGACACCGTTCGCACTGCGGCTGTGGTAGCCGCTCCATCAGGTGCCCGTGTGTTAGCCGCGTATGGCCAATACGGAGGCGACAAAGCATCACCTCTAACCGGCGACCACGACAACTGGACGATATCCACTCACGTATAGTGGGTTTAATGCTTCTTAATTTATTGTTATCGTTAGCAGCGTTGTCCCATTCATGCTGCCATCGTTCTCTCACTGCCGCTTTGATCCGAGGGTAATAATCTCGGAAAGGAACCATCAGATTTAGAGTCTCCTCGTTTGCCTCTGCGGCCCGTTTAGCCTCCTGGTCAGCTCTTTCATTGCCAGACACTCCTACGTGGCCGGGCACCCAGCACAACGTCACAGATTTACGCTCACGTGTTAAATTTATTAAGTTCATGACGATCTCACCAACGAGCGGATGGGTGCTATTATGCTCTCGAGTGGCCTCCACCACACTTTTTGAATCCACAAAAATAGCAAAAGTATCATACACACAATGTTTAATTAGTCGGAGGGCCTCCAGCACACCGTAAAGTTCCGCAGTGAAAATGGACGACTCTGGGAGCAATCTCTTGGCGCTCACCAGCTCCCCCGACACAGCGGCACACCCTACAGCGTCTCCCACCTTTGAGCCGTCGGTATAGAACTTCATCGCACGGGCATGTTTTTCGGCAATATGGTCCAAAAAGATCCCCTTTAGTATGTGTGTAGGCATAGAATCCTTCTTAGGCATTTGACATCCCGGACAAAAACTCCCGATTGGGACACGCCACGTGGGAAAACTCTCCAAGAACACTGGTTGTATTCTCATTGGCCTCAGCTGCATTGCAGCCACGACTGCCGAATAATCTTCCGATGAGGGCAGAAAGTAAGGGAAAGGCAGATGTCGGCCTAATGGCGCATGCACGCTGGTCCATGCAGGAGACAAGGGGACTTGTTCCAACCGCGCCAAGTACTGAAGGGTCAGCTGCACACGTCGGTGCCGTAAAGGAGGTTCACCGCTCTCCACACACAAGCTGCTGGAAGGGGACGACCTAAACGCGCCAGTGCAGATTCTGATAGCGGCATGATGCACAGGGTCCAGCTTCGAAAGTGAAGTCGCCTTAGCATATTGATACACTATGCAGCCGTAGTCTATTTTGCTTCTAATAAGAGTACGATATAGTCTCAGTAGGGTCATCCTGTCAGCCCCCCACGTCAGGCCGGCCAGGCTTTTTAGCAAGTTCAGCCTTCTGACGCAGTCAGCCTTGAGGGTGGCTAGGTAGGGCTTCCAAGAGAGCCTGTCATCAAGCGTCACCCCCAGAAACTTGGCGCTGTGTGAGAAACTCACTTGTCTTCCCTGCAGTGTGAGCTGTGGGGGATCACTACGGCCACGGCCCTGGAAGTAAAGTCCAACGGTTTTTTCGGGTGAAAAGTTGAAGCCATGTTCCTGAGCCCACTTATTAGCGTTATTGATGGCTAATTGCATTCTTCGCGTCAGAGCTGGAAGATGTGTCGATGAAGAGTATACCATAAAGTCGTCCACATATAAGGAGGCAACCGTTCCGGGAGGCAAGGTGGAGGTGATACCATTTAAGGCGACACTAAACAGTGTGCAGCTCATAACACTGCCCTGCGGTAAACCTTCGCACTGCAACTGCGAGGAAGAGAGGGTGCCACCGACCTTAACGCGGAAAGTTCTTTCACCAAGAAATTCTCGAATATACAGGGCCATGTTACCACGGAGTCCATACTCATGTAGTGTCTTAAGTATTCCATATCTCCACACGGTGTCATAAGCTTTATGCATATCAAAGAAAAGACACATGGTTCGGCGACGCTCGGCAAGGTTGGCCACCAGGTGGTTCTGTAAGCGGAGCAGAGCGTCTGTGGTCCCTCGAAGCTGCCGACTGCCAAATTGGACAGGGTTCAGTAGCTCCTCCGCCTCTAACCATCTGGTGAGTCGCGCATTGACCATTTTCTCCATCAATTTTCCAAGGCAACTAGTTAGGGCAATGGGTCGGTAGTTGTCAGGGTTGGATGGAGGTTTGTTGGGTTTTTCAAAAGCCATGATTAATGATGTGCGCCATTGTTGAGGATATGTATGCGTGATCCAGATTTTATTGAAAATATATAGCAAGAATTTAATGGCTGTAGTATGCATTTTCTTCAACATCCGGTAATGGATACCATCTGGTCCGGGAGCGGTATTTTTACATTTCTTCAGGGCGTTGTAAAATTCAACCATTGTAAGGGGGTCATTATAAGAGTAGGTGGAGTTTGTTGAGAAGTCCAACTGCTGCTGCTCCTGTTGCTGTTTCAGCCCTGTAAAGGCAGGAGAGTAGAGTCGTCCGCTACTGACACTATAAAAGCTTCGGGCCAGTGCTTCTGCCACGCACTCCGGGTCTGAGGTGAGAACGCCATTAACTTCTAGGCACGGCCGTCGATAACTGCATTTTCCCCTCATTTTATTTACTCGCTGCCATACCTTGGCCATAGGAGTATCGCTGTTGAGAGTGGAGACGTATTTCTGCCACGATACCTTACGGGCGACGTCTTTTATAATCTGAGCTCGCGCTCTAGCCCGATTGTATGCGATCTTGTCGGCTAGTTCTTTTGTTCTTTGGTATCGTCGCAATGCGCGTTTCCTCTCGATATTAGCGGCCTGGCAGTCATTGTTCCACCACGGGACGCGGTGCACTGGGCAACCGCCTTTAGACTTTGGAATAGCACTGTTGGCGGCTTCGTGCATTGCACTCACAAAGCTGTCAACCAATTCATCTACGCCATGAGCTTCATTTGGGTCCTCCATTGTCGTCAGCGCTCCAAAGTTTCTCCAGTTGGCCTTTTTGAAGTTAAACCTTGATTCTATCAGCATCTGCTGGTTTTGGACCGAGTGCATTAAGACGGGGTAATGATCACTACCGTGTGCATCGCTACTCACGGACCACTGAAATTCGGAGAGGATGTCGGGAGTGCAAAGACTCAGGTCGATGGCGGAGGAAGTCCCAGTCTGCACGTGAAAATGCGTGGGGGCTCCGGTGTTCAGAAGACAAAAATCAGAAGCGACGATGAAGTCCTCCACAATTTCACCTCGACGATCGCTCCGGGCGTTTCCCCAAAGTATGTGCTTGGCATTGACGTCTCCCAGGATCAAGGCCGGCCTCGCGAGTTGATTGCTTAAGAGGCTGAGATCTTGCAGGGCTAAGGGTTCGCCTGGTGGTATGTAGATGTTACATACTGTTATCATACGTTTCCCAATGTAGACACGGAAAGCGATAGCCTGCAGCCTGGTGTTTACCGCAAATCTACTGTAGCCAACGTCTCTCCGCACAAGCACCGCCAGTCCCGTTCCAGGTACCGGGTTGGGCGCTGGGGAGAACAACTCTATATTGTAGTTGCTTGGAGGCCTTGGGGTAACGTTCCCCAGCAGTGTTTCCTGCAGACAAACACAACAGGGCTGGTGCCTCTCCAGAAGTGCTCTCAAGTCTCCGTAATTCCGTCTGTAGCCACGTATATTCCATTGTAAGAAGGTGTTCATTTTTTGTCAGTTTTAGATGTTATATACGTAGGACCCTTTTCAATTCCCTCACCTGCGGCACACGTCAGTCCGGGTGACGTAGAGACAGGAGGTCTGTCAATCCACGGGTGGACAGGTACCGCCGGAGGAGGCCCGGTGGGGAGGTTTTTTGGGGGTGGGAAGATTTTTAACAGGCGTGCTGCTACTTCTTTTGGGACGGTCGTAACCCGCTCTAAAGAACGAATGCGTTGGGTAACAATGTTACGCTGCTTTTCACTGTCAATGTGGGGGCTATTCTTTTCTTTGGTCGGTAGCGACAAGTCACGCCCGGATCCCCTTTCCTGCTTGTCTCCACGGCTGGGCCCTCGCACGGCAGATCGAGATTCCCTCACAGTGCTGCGTTCGTGCTCTGCCCTTCCACCGGTTGTAGCCACTGAATCCCTGACAGGATCCTTCTCTTGACTCGGGATAGCTTGGCCTTGATTGTCTGCTGGGGTGTCTTCCATAAATCTCAGTGTTTTCGGAGTTTTTGTTTGTTTTACATCTTGTGGGGGCGATATGTCGCTTTTAGTTCTTTTGCGGGAGGTAATAATTGAGGGGATTGATTGAAACTGTTTGTTAGATGAATCTTTCTGGTGAGTGGTGGAAGCTGGATCTTTTGAAATTTCCTTATTAGAGGGTCCTGATTGAGCCAAAGGTTGGGTCACGCGCACTGGAGGCTTTTGGGCCAGGCTCTGGCTTCTTAGAGCAGAGGCATCCACAAGGCTCAAAGGCTCTGGCTCCTGCTCATCTCGCCGTGCTGCCACACTCCGCGAGTGCGGTTGCTCAGGTTGCCGAAAGATTGGCTGAGAGTTCAGTCTACGGTGTTGGGCGACGTCAGCGTAAGAAGTGCGGGGAGAAACATACCTGGATGTCACCGTCCTCTTGGCTTCTCCATAGCTAATGCTCTCTCTCACCTGAGTTGCGAGGATTTCTGCTTCAATCTCATAGTGGGAACATGATGTGGAGCTGGCTGGATGCGGACCCACGGGGTCCGCATCCAGCCAGCTCCACGGGGAGGGTCTCCCAGCATACCCTCTAAGAAGGCATCATGGTTATCTCTTGGCAACGCAGGGTAATATTGCAAGCGGAAGTCGGCAAGGCTCGGGCATTCCGCCACCCATGTCGAGATTTCTATCCTCTAATCAAAGCAGCGATTAGTGACGTCTGGCAGCAGCAGTAGTGGGACGACATCGGTGAGAACAAATCACAATAAGCATAAATGAATGCTTGTAGCACTCAAATTTTTATTGATGGCTCCTACACAACAGAAAGGAAACCGTCAATGAGTTAGCTTTAGCAATGGGCACTCTCATCCAACCAAAAAGCTCACAAGCAGAACATGAAGCCAGCGTCAGTCGAGTTCAACGATAAATTTGGACTGTGTCATATTCGAGAGCAGCCTATGACTGGCCAGCTCTGTTCTCTGAGAAATCCCTAATAAATTGGAGCTAACCTAATTTCACTCTATAGATTCATGAGAAAGTGCGCGATATCTCCGACCACGACTGCGACGTTATAATTTCTATCAACGGGGCTGGAGATGGAGGAGGCAATGTCTAAACACCCTGCGGTACAGCCGCTCAAAATCAGTCTGTAACTCTCAGCACACTGACGTCGCACGCGTCCCACAACCACACGACTATCTACGACCACCAGCACTATCACCACCATTACCGCCACCACCAGCAGTACCCCACCAGCACTACCACTACACCAGTACTTCACCAGCACCTACACCACCACCACCACCACCACAACCCCCAGAGAGGGAAGTGAGGCAGCCCCGGAGGTCACCTGGCGTGCTCGCAGCGCGACCCTGGAGTGGTCGATGGAGTTGAGGGTGGTGAGCTGTTCCAGGTCCTGCGCCAGGTCGTCCGTGAGGCCAGGCTCGTGTTCGCACAGGTGGTCGATCAGAAGCACGAGTAACTGCACACCGCAACACATAATGCTATCATTTATTTCATGGCTCAAAGACCGCAACACATTACGCTATTATTTACATCATTGCTCAAATAATCAAGTAATACTTCAGTTTAATAAATTGGAAAGAATAAATTCGTGTTTCGATTTTCTTCTCCTTGAACTAAGACTTTGTGGGGATTGTGGTAGGACCCACGATTTTTGAGGTTCTCAAAAAGTGAGGCTAAATATTGTTCAGCGGTCACGAGAAGAGAATAGAAGAAAATAACTGAGCAACACAAGGATTCAACTTGTTGTCCTCGCTGGGCACAAAAAGTTTGGCACAGCACGCAAGTTTAAAAGAAGGCACAAAAAGTTTGACACAGCGCGTAAGTCTAGAGAAAAAGCAGCAGGGAGATAAGAGTAGCTGACCTTATTCTTCTCGTTGAGCTGCGAGTGCGAGATGAGGATCTCGAGCATTGTGGAGATGTCGTCCTTGTACTTCTCACGGACCACCTGCACGCACTTGTCGTACGACCCTGCGCACCACAGCAATAGCCGTTGTAGTTTGTAAGAACGTTACTAGCACTTCAGATTCAAGGCCTATATCACGCCGGAGGTCTTAGCTCATACGATAACTAATAACTAAATAAAACATACAGCTGCGCACCACAGCTATTAGCACATGCTCCACCACGCATGGAGGTCACATAGATCCTCACAAATATCGGAAACTAGCACCAGATACAAAAGAGCAATACATACCAGCTTGCTATAATGTTCTTTTATATGTACAAACGTTTCTGTTAGTAGATTTCTTGGCAATTATATTTTATTTGTTGGCTTAAGACTTCATCCCCACAACAAAGGCGATCACAAAAGAGCAAAACATTGGTCCTTTTAGTATGGACGGTAGAAAATGAGGAATCTATGCACCAGGTGAGTTTTCACACACGATCACCTTAGCATAAAAACAACAAGGGAGAAGAAGAGACAAAGAAGGCATGAAAACGAAGTGAACACGACAGAGAGAAGTCGTATCTACAGCTGAGATAACCAAAGAGCATCTGCCCGGGCTGCCCTGGTTCACATTGCATGAGATGGACAAACACAACTAAGCCACACGTGAGCACGCCACGCACCGTGCTGGAAGAGAGACTCGACCCCGAGGTATTGCTTGAGGATGTCCTGCACGACACTCGTCATGCGGCCGCGGGTGCCCTTCTTGTAGCGCTGGCACAGCTGCACCAGCCCCTGCGTCGTCACGAAGAACACGTCCCTGTCCTTCTTCTGCAGCGTCGCCGCGTGTCTGTGGGTGGCGGCAATCTTACAGGGTGGCGTGGGAGACATTGTCGCGCATCAAAGTCACACTCGCTCTATAAATTGAAACTGATCATAGATTTATGTGTCGAGCATAGTGTCACTCAATTTACTCTATAAACTGCCCATAGATCTGCGTCTAGCACATTGGGTAATTCATGAAAGTAATTAAAAAGGTACTTTTTAAGAAAGTGCACAGAATTATATTGAAAAGATGGAAAATGTCTGAAAAAAAGCTATCAAATTCAGAGTGATGAATCGTAACGAATAAGACACATACGTATTAGTTATTCAGTCAAATGAAAGCAAGTGTTCCTGCGCTTTAAAATAATTTGTAGAGTAATGGAACAAGCACACAGCAGAAGGCAGGGAGAACCAGCGTTCACAGAAATAGAGAGTTACCACTTTACGTTCTTAACAAGGCTGTACTGTAGTGGAAATAATGGAATAGCAAAGGTTACTTCAGAGTGTTCCGGTTCACCACACTGTTGATTTGCACAAGATTTAACAAATGGATGATCTGCTGAAAATATAATTAAATTATCAAGCCTTTGCATACGATCTCTGTCAAAAGATGTTTATTTCTTCAGAAGAAACATTCGGTTTCTGATGAAATATTAAAATGGTCATAAAATATATTTTATTACATATCTAGGATAACTAACGATAGGGTAAATGGCATTAGATATGAACAAACGGTAAATACTTCATTGACGAAGCTTTGCAATCACACACACCCACCCACTTATAAACTGTTTTGCGTTAGTTTTTCTTGAACGACTGTATCTGTATCTGAACGACCATTTCATAAATGAGTCCAATTTACATCCATTCCTCCTATGTTGCCTATATGTCAGGGAAATGAAAACGCTCATTGCCACATCGCGCCCTGCGCACGCCGGCCTCCAGCACCCACCCGTCGATGACGAGGGCAATCTCCTGAGAGGGGAACTGAGCGAGGATGGAGGTGACGTTGCGGGCGTAGAGCGACATGTGCTTTTGGATGAGCTGCTCCACAGACTGCGGGATGCGGCCTGACACTGACGAGATCACCTCCTGTTCGTGGGTCGGGGACACCGCGTTACGCTCAGGTTGGACAAATCATTTATCCAGTTTACAAGTTAAGATTTATTCAAGTCAAGATTGCCTAAAAACCGCCCTATAAGTACTACTCGAGTTCACAGCCAAATGGATTCTGAACACGCTGTACACGTGGGTAATCAGTGCAACTCTAAAAATAGCTACTACAACAATTATGCTTTGCATTCATCACTTTATGAAAGTAATTCCTAATAAAACTGACTGAATTACTCACAGCCTACACGCTAGAGCCAAGCTGCTGCTGCTGCTGCTCTAACGTTCCCCAGTAGCTCATTAGCTTGCCTGGTACTCAGTTTGCCCAATTCGTATAACAGGTACGGTGCATTTTCGCACAACATGGCGTCACTTTTTCCCATACGGCCACAGCACTATTTCACACTCAATAAAATACAGTGTACAGAGAAAACTGTAAAGCCTTTTGTTCTACTAAAATCAGTGCTCTAATAAACGTTTCTGAACCACAAAATCTACTCAGTCACAAAGTTTGGACCACGCAATGGGTAGTAAAGAACTCCCAACTCCACTGTCTTACTCAGGAAGCACACGATAAGACAATGAAATAACTTTGTATTCCACTAAAAGCCATGCTCTAAAAAAACATTTTTGAACCCCAAAACCCTGTCACAAAGTTCGGATTTCGCAATAGGTAGTAAAAAACTCGTAACTCCACTGCATTCCTCAGGAGGCAAACGATAAGACAAGGAAGTCAGAAGCTCGAGGCAGCCCAAGAACTCATGTGGCGTAAGGCAAGGAATTGAGAAGCTCAATGCAGCCCAGAGGACCAGCACGAGAGAGAGAGAGAGCAGCACCTGCAACTCGAGCAGCGGCAGGTTGGGGTCCCTCAGCACCTCCATGAGCTTCTTGACGCTGTTGCGGGCAAAGTCCAGGAAGAACTTCTCGGGGAAGCAGTACCCTGCGCACCAGCCAGGGGGGTACAGCGTCAGCACTCACACACCACTGAACGCTCACTCAGCTTCAGCAGATCTTATTAATTAACACTTTGATCGCGACGTGCGCCATTGGTGGCCATGAAGGGGATTTTCATAATGCTACTGACTGATCAGTAGTTGCGAACTCATTTTTGATAAGTAATTGATTGAAGCCAAATAAAGGCACAATCCAGTTAATGTTTGGTGTTTTCGAATTTTCTTACAACAATTCATTTTAAATTTGAGTTGAATATTAAACTTTAGTTTAACCGATTGCAGTCAAAGTGTTAAGAGCGCTGAAACTGATGGAAAAAATTTGATGTAATGCCATACCGATGCATACATCCCCAGCTTTTACAGCACAAAACGCACAATACGTGTACGTAGCTTTACAGTTGGGTACGAGACAAACAACTTTTTGTACCACAATTCCTACCAACACGCTCTATAGCCCACATTTCATATGAAACCTTTTACACTATAAGGGAAGAAGGAACAATGACAGCGGGTTATCAAGGGATAACTCGCAATGTCTACCACCGATCCATGACACATGTATTAGCCCCTCAATTACGACCTCTTTTGTCTCAATTTCGAAATTCTTAATTTAATTCTTTAGTATCAAAATTACTTATTTCGAAAAATCTAACATTTTGTTTGATTTTTCGAAACTTTCCGTATTACATTTTCTGGCCTGTTTTTTGCTGTGGATTGCAACCGCAGTCTCTCTACAGTTGGCACATCTATGATTCTAGGACCTCGGGTCATAGCCCAAGTGTTGCTCCAGTTACGTATACTGGCTTCTGCCTTCTCTAACAGAGCGGGATCGATCAAACCTCGTCATTTCTTAACTGGACACACAACAAGTAACCATAAAGACAGAATGAAAACCACCCAATGAAGTCAAGCTAAGACGGAAAACCCTCAGCAAAATCTAAGAAAAAGGAGAAACCTTTAAGAATATTGTCTGTATGAAACCTCTAAAAATACTGTCAAAATATAACCTTTGAGAATGTTGTCGATATCCTGTCTTGTTTTCTCGTAGATTTGGTTGAGCTTCTTGGTCTCCCTTGGGATGGGCCCCATGGTGAGCGGGAAGGTGCCGGCGTAGTCCTGCGCTCGTGTCACCAGCGAGGGGTCGTCCAGGTCGAGGCGCGCTATGAGGTCGCCTGTGGAGAGCACAGCGCCCGGCCGCTTCAGCTGGTGCACGCAGCCCGACGCGCCCACCGTCAGCATCACCACCATCTTCATGCTCTGCGAAACGGTCCCAGAAACGAGTTAGAGCTATTTGTATTGGGGAAATACACCTCTTGTTTGGCTAGCCAATAGGACGGCTTCATTTCAAACCGACTTTATGACGTCACTATTGCGACATGTCGTTAGGAGGCCAATAGAGGTGCCAGATTTAGGGCTAGCAGATTAGATTAGATATTAGTTTAAGCCTCCCTAACCGATAACAAAAGCGTTCCAAGGAATGGAAGGAGGAAGGCACCATTTAGTATGGAAACAAGGGGATGCAGAATCTACGCAGAAAAGGCATAGAAACAGTAAGTTGAGAAAGAAGTTCATGAAATAAGATAAAAATTGGAGAAGAAAGTAGCAGGTGCTGAAAAACAGGTCAGCAGTAAACAGAAAAGAAGTAGTCTTTCAACTAACAAAAAACTTATTTTCCAACAAAAAGAAAGCCTCCCTAACTCTCAGCTCAGGCCATTGCATATTTTCCCCCTGGTAGTGCAATTTCCATAGATACAATAGTTTTATCCCCCCGAGGAAAAGGCGAGCAGAGAAGCGCAGATGTTTTATTCCAAACAATCAAGCCTGATCCGCAACAATTATCTTGTACATTGGGTGTTTAAATGCCTTATAACCAACACCAGGACGCCATGACGGCTACCCCCGGTCAAACCGGTACCCATTTCTGACACCTAGGAAGGGTGGGGAATTGTGGCAAATTTCTCCCTGTACCCCAATGGAGAAAAACCACCTTGCAGGGCCGGCATTCAAACTGCGGACACCTTCATGGAAGGGCGCGCTCTTAACCACTCGGTCACAGAGACCGCGGAGCACTGAGGCAGGTAAGCTCACCTCTATCTCAGCATACGGACTGCCTGCAGTCAAGTGAGCGCCGTCCTCCTGCAGGAAGCTGAGCAGCTTGCCGGGCGCACAGGAGCGCAGCAGGCTAGGGTCGTTCTCCTTCTCAAACAAGCACGTCTGGTGGCCGATCGTCAGGCGGTATCTGCCAGGGGTCATGCAGCAGTTTGGTTCAATGACTCACAGTTGAGCAGAGGTTCTCAACTAGGGATAAATATACCTCTGGTTGATCTAAATTTTGGCCTGATGCATAAAGTCTTGGGAGTCAATGATGGAAGTAAGGTTGAGAACGGCTTCAGTTGAGCAAAATGCTAGCTTTTAATCACCAAGTCTCCTTTTTTTGCCAGAAACATGGTTTCAAGAAATTGAATGTTGAAAGTGAAAGATCTACAGCTTTGAAAGGGTCAAAGGAATGCAGCAAAAGATAAAGGGTTGCCTAGTATATCCCGACAATAAAATGGCACAGAAGAAATTCAACAACTTCTTTTCCCTAAAGCTGAGCATCACGGTCTACTCATAGTACTAGTAGTAGTAGTAGTAGGGAGCTTGCTAGCGCTTCAGAGGGCACCTCTATGTCGCACCGAAGGTGGTTTTATCCGCAGTTCAGATTATAAGGCAGCCAAAGCTTAAATACATCTTAATTCATCGGTTACAGTAGGTCAAATATAACGGAGTCAAGTAAATAAATAGGCTCATTTAACGACAGCTCCAATCCCAGTCGCGACAAAAATAACTCCAGTCATCACCCACATCACCACCACAACGCACGCAGAACTCAGCTGGTATCGTGGTCATTTACCGAGTTACAGTACATCCAAACGCACTGGGCAGCCAAACCCCAAAGGGGGTTTCAGCTGCCCACCCACCCATTTATGGCCGGGCGCCTTACCCACGCTGAAACCCCCCCCCCCGAGGTATCAACGCAGCGCGCCCGGCCATTTTGCAGTTTCCCATCTACAGTCCCCCAGGACGACATCAAGTGTCGTTCAGTAGTATACACAAAGTTCATATTAGTCCTCTTCACTGTTCGTGTTCTCATATCTTCCCTGTTAGCCCACAGAGTTGCAGGAAGGTCAGTAGCGTATTCACATCAAAGCGGCGCTTGGGAAACTCCGTCAGCATTTCCCGTAGAGTAGCAGTCTGGTCCATATTTTGAGTACGGGGATAGAGTCGTCGACGCACAGCAGCATACCGAGGGCACTCGGCAAGCACATGTAGGACTGATATCGGCGTATGGCGTGCCTCGCACAAAGTCGGCGGTCGGCGTACCAAAAGATGTTCATGAGTAAGTTTAGTGTGCCCAGTATGGAGTCGACACAACAAAACCTCCGACAGGCGAGAGCTACAAGAGGAAGATGGCCACGGTCTTGTAGTATCTTTGAGTAGTCTCAATTTATTACCAACCATCTCTGTCCACTGGTGTTGCCACCATCGCATTAATGAGATTTTAATCTCTGGGTAGTAATCTCTGCAAGGCACTCCATCATTCAACGGCTGTGCGTCGGAAACAGAGGCATCTTTTGCTTCACGGTCGGCTGCATCATTTCCCACTACATCAATATGAGCTGGGACCCAACATATTGTTGTCTTTGCCACATTCTGCAGATGTAACAACTGGCACAGAATCTCGCACACAAGTGGGTTGTTGCTATTATAGCATCGCAGAACCTCTATAACGCTTCTTGAGTCACAAAAAATTGTGTGATTGGCCTCCGGAAGTCTCTCGACGATACGCACAGCTTCTCGCACCGCATACAAGTGAACACCATCTGACAAAGCCTCCAGCTGAGTGGAAATAAAACTCTGTGCCCTCCATTCGAAACGCTTGAAAATTTGAGTGAATCGTTGAGACCTTCATACAACACTCACAACCCACTGCACCATGACAGCGCAGGTCTAAGCATTAACTGCTACGCAAGAACACAAGGGGAGTGTCGGTCGCGGCCAGACAAACCTTTCCACCTCGTTCTGGAGGTAGGTGGTGTGGCTGGTGCCGTCCACGGAGATGAGTAGGCCGCCATCGCTCATGCGCAGCACATCCACCAGCTTCTTGGAGTCGTTGAGCACGAGGAAGAACTGCGTGGGGCCGGTCTTGGTGGCGCTGAGGCTGTACTTCGTGCCTGCTCCTATGAGCTCCACCTCCACCACGTTGTTCAGGGACTTCAGCGGCAGCACCTGACCTCTGCACACCGATATTGTATCTTAACGTCTCTTCACGTCAACTCACACGTCAGTTTTTAGGACGATCATGTGAAAAACGAACACTTTATTGAAATCTTCGATTGTTGAAGATTGGTAAACAAAGTCCAACTGTTGAACAAACTGCTGAATTAAGTTAATCTGGAGATGTGACACTGTCCTATGTTTACGTGTGCCTCTTAAAATCATTTGGCCATTGAAAACAATTTCGAAATAAGTGCAAACACTAATGCAAGCAACACTCGGCTATAAAAAATTATGAACCAGAATAGTCATTCGTTTTTGGAATTTAAATAAAAAGAACTCAATTAACATAAAAGATATCTAATAAGACTAACTAAGACTAATTATTTTAAATGAATCAAGTGAAAAGCAATCTGCGGCGATATAAATACTGCAATTTTTTAATACTTGCGCTCGTTTCTTCATCTTCAAAGTTAACAAAATACAACGAGCTATTAAGGAAAGACTCCTGAGCTACACTTGGCTACACCAGGTTTGTCCGCATAGTCACTTTAGCAGGGCTGGCAAACTCGACACTTTCGTCTCTGCACTCGTCTGCCCCAAGTGCCACGTTCAGTCTCTAGGTGTACGTTAGGAGAACCAAATCATGTTTCCTTTATTCTAGAAAATTAGACCAGTTTCATCATCCATGCCCTCGTAAAACTCCATTTATAAGAATACTTGCCATCTTACTTGTTGTATATTTGATCACAATCACAGGTATATGGAATAGAAATAGCGTCACAGCTACACACTCTTAAATTGAATGCTGAAGACTAGCCTCAGCACACAACTTTGAGCAGGGTACACAAACCAAACACACCTCACATTTGCACAGGGAATGACGGAGGGCTTGCTAGACAAGCGTGCAAGCACTTGAGCAGCTCGATAACTGGAAGCTTCAGTAAAGCTGACAACATTGGTAGATGCCAGGTTCGCCTTGAGGCTAGAGGCAGATTTCATATATGATCGAGATCTGCATTCAACTCACTTTTCAAGGGAGTTGTGGAAGTGGTTAATGGCGTCTTGAATCTTGCTGTCGGCTATGTGGACAGCAGCACACAGCACCGCCACCACCATGTCCGGCTTCTTGCCCTGCACTCGCTGAGCGATGAGGTTGTCCAGCCAGCCCGTGTCTGCAAGAGGCAATGCTAGTGTACAGACAACGAAGGATGTACGACAGCAACTATCATAAAATTGGAATGAAAGTACTTGCTCATATAAAAAAACTCATGAGGGGTCACAGGAAATGTCATTCAAAGTTAGTCGCAAACTGGGGCATTTACAGTCCTGGAACTATTGACCATTGCCTCACTCACTGGAACTTGAACTATTTGCTTTGAGAGATTAGGGATTGACAGATAACGACTCAGTGGTTCCTTGCAGCAGTTTTTGTATTTCATTGCAGAGCAAACAAAAATGATTCGTTACATGGCAAAGGATCAAGAATTTAAACTTCAATTGAGGCCCCCAAGAATTATAGGACACACTACACCTCTTCTAAAAACGTCAGGAAACTAGATCAAAATCGGAGACATTAACACTCGCGGATCATACAAACGTATAGGAGTATTAGACCATTTTGCAACCATCTTCCTGTACCTACAACTTAATCTCCCGACAGAAGAAAGTTTGGGGATGATAATGGTACGTACAACTCGTTTTTGCTGTAAATGGGACTTGACACTGTATGATTCTAGATTCCTCAATTATGAAACGAAATGTTGTAACTTGAGCCAGTGAGGTGGACCAAGCGAAAAATGCTATGACTATATATCACACCTTCCGCGGCCAGACACGTGCAGCAAGAGACTTGTGTGCTACACCCTTGAGCATAATTCTTTTTTTTCTCATTTAGACTGCATGAAGAAGAAAACCCGGTGCTGGTCAGAGGCCTAAAGGTCCCACAGACGACTTTTAGCCAACACAAAAACTTCCAGTGAATGGTGTAAGTTCTCACTACACAACCTCACTCCTAATCTATGTCTCATCCTTGGTGTCCAGTTCCCAATGAAGATGGCGATAAGAAGTAACGCTAGAGGTAAATAAAAGGACGCAGTTTACCGATGGCATTATCCTGGAAGATGGGGGTCTCGAGAAGCGAGATGAGGTAGTCGACGATGGTGCGGAAGTCTCCTCTGATCGACAGCTCCTTCAACGCCACAATCAAGTTCCTGCAGACGAAGTTACGAATCAAACACTCATCATAAGACAACTAAAATCAAAGTAAAGAAGTGCAGCGCGTTTTTGAATAATAGACAGCGTTTTTTGCTAACCAATAACAGGAGAAAAAACATTTTATAAAAAATTTGAAAACAAGAAGTTTGGAAAACTAAAAAAGGGGGCATTGAAGTTCAAATTACAGTAGTTACTATGGGAAATTTTCGATTTCTCCCAGAACAATTTGGAGGATAAGTGTAGCTGGACGTAGTAAAACTCAATTTCACAGATCCTTTGAGAGTAGAAATTCTGCATAGCCTGATCGAGTGGTGCAGCAGCCACCACACCAGCACAAGAGAAGACCAGACTAGCACAACCACCAGGCCACCACACCACACCACTCACTTCCTGGCGTCCTCCCTGTTCTCGCCCCAGGAGAAGCAGTGGCCGAACTGGGAGTCGGCGTACTCGTGCAGGCCGCCGGATGCGGACACGCTGAAGTAGCCCCACACGTGCTTGCTGCTACGGAAGTTCAGCTCCTTAACCGACCCCGAGCTCGGTTTGAACCCTGAGAGTAACAGTAGTTTTCAAGAAGGTTACTAGCGCTTTAGGTTCAAGGCCTATATCGCGCCGGAGGTCTTAGCTTATATGATAACGATTAATTAAATAACATATATAGCAGGACTCTGATAACAAACGTTATGCTTCACCTTGACTATTATGATGGATGACATATTTACATCGCATCACCACCACACATTCCCTGGGAAAAGTTCAAGAATCTAAATCAATTGTAAAGATGTGAGCGAAAAAAAAGTCAAAGAAGACATTAAAGAAAATAAGCAGCCAAATAATTTCAAAAACAAATTTTTGCAAAGAGCATCATCCCAACATGGTAAAGGCCAGCTTGCTCTTTCAACATCAAACAAATAATACGCTCATTTTGGGCAGCGACATTTAAAACCAACTTGATCGACTGGCTCATGAAGGAAAAGAGAAATGCCTGAGAACAAAAGACTCTGAAGGAACGAAGAAAACTTTTAACAATTCTTCTCTTTAGTGCAAATTGTGGAAAATTAGCAAACGCGACGAAACATGGCATCTGGTGGGTCATTTTTGGACTAGGAAACAGCGAAGGACGCGTCATTATACGGGCACCATTTAGACGACTTTGTGTGGGACTGAGAACCAGCCATCTCGACACTCTGACTTGCACGGTACTCTTTAGCTCCCCTAACAACCCTAACAGCATCAGAGACAAAATCTACATACGTATAGCCTCACTCATTTTATATACAAGTCACATCTTATAATAAATGCAATTAATACTTCGAATAAATAAAAATTAATACTTCGAATAAATAAAAATTAATACTTGGAAGATTTATACCAGTGAAGCACCATCATAATATTTGCACCCAAGACATCAGAAAACGTATATTCTTAAACGTAATTTACACTATCATTAAATGTGAAGAGCATTTGATATTAAATGGTGGACATGAATAGGAATAGAGACCAGAAGGGCGCAGTAGCAGCCCTACCCAAAACTCGGTGACATAAAGACGCTCGTGGTGCCCTCACTGCACCGAGTGAGCTGCCCCTCCACACTACAAGAGGAATCCAAGAGGCAGCTGGCTGTGAGCACAACTGGCAACATGAGGCCGTTCAGCAAGAGGTAGGTGCTCAACATGAAGTTCAGCATGAGTCCCGTTGTTGAGCACAACAGAACAGGGAACTGGTCCCGTGCACACCAGAGCTAGCAAACAGAACAAGGAGAGAAGACCGGCCGTACCTTCATCTGGGTTTTCACTGGTGATCCTGGCGGCGATGCAGTGCCCTTTAGGGCGCGGTCGGTGGGGCGGGTCGTTGAAGGGTACGGTGGAGTCCCCCCAGGGCTGCTCTCCGTACAGCTGACGGATGCAGCGGATGCGGGACAGCGACAGGCCCATCGCCACCTGCAACAACACCTCCAGTCAATGTGGCCCACCACACACATCGCGTACGCGCATTTTAATCCTTTCACTCAATCACAAATGCATATTTCATGGCACAGCCAGATATTGAAAACAAGTTTAAAGAGAGCACACGGTAAATCCCGCCAGTGATGGTTCAAGACTGGAATGCAATAAAACTGAGAACTTCAATAACAGAGGAATACAATGGACATGGAGCCATGCAACACTCCAACGTGCATAGAGACTGGGGTGAGATACCTGCAGCTGAGCAGCAGGAAGGTTGATGTCAGTGATCATCTCCGTGCAGGGATGCTCGACCTGGAGGCGAGGGTTCAGCTCCAGGAAGTAGAAGTTGGCGTCGTTGTCGTACAGGTATTCGACGGTGCCCGCATTCACGTACCCCACCACTTTGGCTAGCTTCACTGCCGCCTGCCCAACGTGAACGCAACTATTACTACAAATGAGCCGCCTTGGTAAGATGAGCAGTAGCAGGAGACATAAGGTTATAAAGTACCAAAAAGTCACGAGACTAGCTTGAATTCTCCCCAAAGCTCACTGACGCCGAATGTGCACATACTGAAACAGGAATGGTCCTTGCCCTTAAGGTGTGCTCCCTAACCGAGTCAATACTTCCAGTTAAGTGACTGTACTGTTGCAGTTATGGGTCAATATGAGTACATTCTACCAAATGTTGAACAGCTGAATTAAAAAGCAAGAACAGCCTCTTTTGAACTGCTAATCATGAGTTTGAGAGCAGTCAGCATCTGAACGAGCTACAGCTTTTGACCTTTTTCTGCTCAAACCAAAACTAGCGTGAAGGTAAGGGACTTGCTCCATCTTCCAAATGACGTCGCTTTTCTACTCAAACAAGCACTAGCGTTTTATGGTCAAACCAAAACTAGCGTGATGACAAGTGACTTGCTCCATCTTCTAGAAGGGTAGAGCTTGTGATCGTTTTCTACTCAAACAAGAAATATAGCAAATACAAATGACCTGCTCCATCTTCCAGAAGGGTAGAGCTTTTGATCCTTTCCTACTCAAAGGAGAACTAGGGCGAAGACTGAGTGACTTGCTCCATCTTCCAGAAGACGTCGCTTTTCAACTCAAACCAAAACTACCGTAAAGAGAAGTCGTTTTTCCACTCAAGCAACAACAAGTGTGAAGACAAGTGACCTGCTCCATCTTCCAGAAGACGTCAGGCTTAGCGATGACACAAGGCGCCTCCTCGAGGATCTTCTGATGGCGGCGCTGCACAGAGCAGTCGCGGCCAAACAGCGAAATGGCGTTGCCGTACTCGTCCGCGATGATCTGCACCTCGAGGTGGCGGGCGCACTTCGCCAGCTTCATGATAAAGATTGGTGACCCCGGCACCTCCGCTTGCACCTGACCAACACAACATCAATATATGTTGAGCAGTAACTCTAAAAAATACTGCCGAATTCGGTCATTTTTATACATCTACCAAGGCAATTCTGCTGGAATTATATCGCGAACTACGTGTAACGAGCCTAACTAACAGAAAATGTTATATGAAAATGAATTACTATAACACCACTCCTTAGCATACACTAACATGTTTGTCAAAAAAAAATCCCCTATATTTTATATGCGTGAGAAGGTGCACTAGAGCATCTCTATAACTGCCCACGTAAATGAGTAATGATGCGCATTCAGGACACGAGTTCTCTCATTCGAGAGGAAATGCATGCATAAAAAATTTAAACAAGCATCTGATTTAGTTGAGTAAACAAATAACCAATAGAAAATATTAGTCTGCTAATATGAACGGTTTACTAGTAGCAGGTGTACGGCAAATACTTGTAATGTGCGGCTAGCACTAAATTCAACGCACTAGTGCAGACTATCATCACGCAGTATCTACTGAGCCAGTAAATACTACTGACACACACGTTTTCGATTGAAAATTGTTAAAAAGTAATTTAAAAATAATGAATTAGGGCACAACATCATGTATTACATGGGAATACAATATAAATAATACACTGTAAAGAGCAGAAGATCTCCTATGCTCACGTCTGAGATACCCATCACAGATTTAAAGGGAAGCACGCAGCACCCATGAGCTGTGAGCACAACGTCCTCACCGGAGCTGTGAGCACAACGTCCTCACCGGAGCTGTGAGCACAACGTCCTCACCGGAGCTGTGAGCACAACGTCCTCACAGGAGCTGTGAGCACAACGTCCTCACAGGAGCTGTGAGCACAACGTCCTCACAGGAGCTGTGAGCACAACGTCCTCACAGGAGCTGTGAGCACAACGTCCTCACCGGAGCTGTGAGCACAACGTCCTCACCGGAGCTGTGAGCACAACGTCCTCACCGGAGCTGTGAGCACAACGTCCTCACCGGAGCTGTGAGCACAACGTCCTCACCGGAGCTGTGAGCACAACGTCCTCACCGGAGCTGTGAGCACAACGTCCTCACCGGAGCTGTGAGCACAACGTCCTCACCGGAGCTGTGAGCACAACGTCCTCACCGGAGCTGTGAGCACAACGTCCTCACAGGAGCTGTGAGCACAACGTCCTCACAGAAG
Organism: Morinoia aosen; assembly: GCA_030386875.1. NCBI lineage: Eukaryota > Metazoa > Arthropoda > Malacostraca > Amphipoda > Talitridae > Morinoia > Morinoia aosen. The sequence goes on from CM059568.1 coordinate 48,454,309, forward strand.
CTGTGAGCACAACGTCCTCACAGGAGCTGTGAGCACAACGTCCTCACAGGAGCTGTGAGCACAACGTCCTCACAGGAGCTGTGAGCACAACGTCCTCACAGGAGCTGTGAGCACGATGTACTCAGATGATCTGTACTCTGCCCACAATATGTGAGCAGCAGACTTACAAAAGGCAGTATGAGCTTCACATTGCATTTACCACCTCCTTCTCCCAATCCATTTACCCCCAGCATCACACTGAGCAGCAGACCCACGCAAGGCAGGACCTCACCTGACGGTAGAGCGCAGGGAGCGCGTCCTCGCTTTCAACCTTCCTGATGCCCTTGCCGCCCCCGCCCTCCGAGGCCTTGATCATGACGGGCAGGCCGATGCGCTGCGCTGCCGCCATCGCCTCCTCCACGCTGTGCACACAGCCGCGCTCGTACAGGTCCCGAGGTATGACCACGCGTGGTGACCCCTCCGTCGTGTCCGTCATCTCCGCCTGCAGACCTGCGCACAGATTCATGGCGTCACCTAATGGTCACCGTGCCCGAGTGGTTAAGAGCAAACCCTTCACAGAAGGGTCGGCAGTTTGAATCCACGCGCCTCGAGGTGATTTTACCCCGTTGGGTAAAGGGAGAACTCAGCCTAAATTCTCCACTATATCCAGGTGTCAAAAACGGGTTCCAGCTAGACCAGGAGTAGCCGTCATTGTGTCCTGGTGTAAGTTATAAGGCATTTGATAGGCCAATGTACAAGATATGTGTTGGGCTTGATTGATTGGAATAAGGCATCCTTTGCGGTATCTGCTGTTGCCTGCTTGTGTGTGTCATATTGTGCCTGCCATTACCAGCTCGTTTCACCTTATGGCCCCAGCCGCCATGCCCATACTGTGAAACCCCCCCGCCTACATTTTCAGGTCTTTAATTCCATTTGTTGGTTGCAAAACTTCTCACCGTAAAGCAATTTTAATAGTGATGTACCGATGTATCGGTATCGGCAGTATCGGTCATTTTTAGTGGTATCGGTATCGGCAAAATCCGGCCGATACTTAATAATACGTATTTTATCATTAAAATGAAGGTTATAAGACATGAAAGTAAAAGTATGTAGCCTAATAATACCCGTTGTGTGTTTATTTATATATTTATTTGGTGTCCGCTTCTTAAGAAACATAGGTTGTGTGAGTTTGCGGTATCATGGATACCGAATTTCTCAGAGTAACATTAAAAAATGGCGTATCCATGCATTTAAATATTTGACATTTTATCAGGATAGGTTAGCGTAGATTAAGATAGGCTAGGTCAGCACAGGTAAGGTAATACAGACAGAATTTTTTCTCGGGTCCACGTAGCTTAACGATGACATTTTCCATGGAATTTCCACGGGTGATGCTATATCTAATAATACCCTTGGTTTATTTGGAGTCCGCTTCTTCCATTTTTTTTGTCACGCTCATAAGGAGAGTTATAGTGACCGTATCTGTGATACGAGTTTCACCAGTGCGCAAGTACAAGAATATTTTTCATTACGGGTGCTGTTAGGATGGATACATTCGTTGGGCACCACATCTGGAAAATTTGTTCAAGAAAGTTAGTGAATCCCGTCATTTTTGACGGGCTGTGCGTACCAGTAATCAAATAAAGAGCCTATTCATACCTAGTAAATTATTTAGCTGACTGTTGAATCATGGCAATTAATCAGGCCCGCTAACTGAACTCGCTACTTTGAATTCCCGACGAGTCACGGTCATAACTGAAAGCTATGTAGCATGAATAGCTGAATCCTGTAGCGACATGAAATTATTATACTTTTACGACTAAAACCTATATAGTTTGACCTAATATCCATTTATTAAAGTATGTGACAGGCTAACAAAAACCAAACCAATTTAATAAAGTTGAAGGTGCATTTGGAAGTTTTTGTGAATTTAATATAGAAGTAGCTGAAAATACTATTTTAATTTAGCTTGTAAATCGTAAAATATTCCGAAGCTAAGAATTTATTTTAATTAGCAAGTATATCGCCGTTCCTAACGAATCTTGTATCTTTCTTCTATATTAAGATGTTTGAAAAATTCACGGACAATCTTATAGTTGAATACATCTGAACGGGTCAGTTGATTGCTTTAATCGTAACTTGATGAGAAATTTACAAACGAGGAAAATTCCAAGGAACTTAATCATCTTTACTAGGAATACGTTTCGGAGTCCAGCTCCATCATCAGTTCGTAAAATACAATTCATTATAACTACAATACGTGAAAAAAATAAAATGTTGGATAAAGTCATTGAAGGAAATCACGAAAACTAAAAAATCAAAACATGTCCCAGAGAAAAAAAATCGACAAGATCTACTTTCAATTTGCAATGGGTATGAACTGTCAGAATTGTCGAGGGCCGGTTTTCGTTTAAAAATATGTAGCGACTCTAAAATTCCGAGGTCACATGTAGTTGAAGTGGAATCTAAGATTTTGAAAGTCCGCAGAGGATATCGGCACGTTGCATTTTACTGCGTGATTACGTACGAATTGGTTCCCCGTGAGGAAGCTTCAACCCCGATGTTCGGCCATTCTGTTATAAAAATTTTGTGCCGTCATGTCGACATACGATGATGTGCACTGCACACAATTGTACAACTAAGAATAAATCAGAAAGGCTCGGTTCTCCATCAAAAGCGTATCCATGTACCGGAATTCTGTAATTTTAAGGTTGCTTCTTTTTTCCGGTACTAGGATACGCTTCCGATGGAGATTCGAGCCTCTCTGATTTATTCTTACCAGTTGTACAGTTGTGTGCAGTGCACATCATCGTACGTCGGCATGACGTCACGAAATTTTTATAACAGAATGGCCGAACATCGGGGTCGAAGCTTCCGCGGGGAACTAATTAGCTTACTCCTCACACTCCGCAGTACGTAATCACGCAGTAAAATGCAACGAACCAATATCCTCTGCGGACTTCAAAATCTTAGATTCCACTTCAACTGCATGTGACCTCAGAATTTTAAAATCGTTACATATTTTTAAACGAAAACCTGCCCTCAACAATTCTCATAGTTCCTACCCATTACAAATTGTAACTAAATAATAATCTTGTCGATTTTAGTTTTTCCAGGACATGTCTTCATTTTATTTTTATTTTCTTGATTTCCTTTTATGACTGTATCCAACATTTGCTTTTTTCTTTTATTGCAGACATAATGATTTGTACATTTACGAACCGATGAAGGATCTGAACTACGAAACGTATTCCTAATAAATATGATCAAGTTCCTTGAAATTTTCCTCGTTTTTAAATTCCTCATCTTAAAGTTGATTGCGTGTTTGCGGATATTTTCGGTTTTGGGGCTTATCGAATTTTAATGTTTTCTTTTCGCCAAAGTATGTACTCGTATTTGGAGCGAATAACACGAAAATGACGACCCTTTTTTTCGAGAAATTATTGTTCTGGTCCACTCTTGGAGCCAGTTGCTATTATAGCTAGTCTCCATTACGTTGCAATACGATTAGAAACACATATCTACTGAATGGATTTCATTGTTAGTTTAGATTAGATTATAAGTTAGTTTAAGCCTCCCTAACCGCTGCAAAAATAGAGCGTATCGAAGAGAGGAAGGAGGAAGGCACCATTTAGTATGTAGATAAGAAAATGAGGAATCTATGCAGAAAGGGCATAGAAACAGTAAGTTGTGAAAGAAGATTATGAAACAAGATCAAAGTTGAAGACAGTAGTAGGTGCTGAAAAACAGGACAGCAGTGAACCGAAAAAAGGTGGTCCTTGACGTAACAAAAACATTTTATTTCAACAAAAAGAAGGCCTACCTAACTCTCAGCTCGGGCCCTCACATTGTCGGATTTCATTGTTATTATTCTCAACAAAATACTTAACATAGAGAGCATTTTATTTTTCATAATCGGAAACTTTATTGTCAATATTGTTATATTATTAGATACTCGTATATTAGCAAATAATTTTATTATAGCACCCATGTAGGGCTTATAATGGTTTTATTATAATACTAGTGTGCACGGCCTGCCAAAAAATGGGATTCAATATCTTTCATGAACGAATTTTCAAGATGTAGATGACAAACAAATACAGTATATCCATCCTAACAGTACCCGTGATATAAAATATTCTTGTACTTGCGCACTGGTGAAACTCGTATCACAGATACGGTCATTATGACTAACCTTATGAGCGTGACAGAGAAATGGAAGAAACAGACACCAAACAAATAAACCAAGGGCAAGGGTATTATTAGGTAGCAGCATGACCCATGGAAATGCCAAGGACAATGTCATCGGTAGGCTAGATGGACCCATGGAAAAATTCCGTCAACATTTTCTAACTTATGCTATTCTAACAAAATAAATTTTATTTTTGACACGTTACTGGAAGCTGCCCGCGTGTGATGGGGTTGACCTGTCATGTGCGGGGGGAGGGGCTGCACTCAATGAAGCGGTCGGGGTAAACCAGCTGTGGCTGTCGGGCCTGACTGTGGAAGGTGGTTGTGCTGGGCTGCTGCTGATCCTGGCAGTTCAGGTGCGGCCAGTGCTGCCTCTCTCGCCTCCTAGTGACTAAGTGTGGTGATTGTGGCCTGCTGTCGGCTACCCTCCCATAGGGAGGATAAGCCCGGTATATATATATATATATATATATATATATATATATACACATAATATATATATAATATATATATATCATATATATATTATATATATATAATATATATATAATATATATATAATATATATATATAATATATATATATGCTATTCTAATTCTATGTCGAGACTCGCATCCCCGCAAAGCACGTTCACGCCGCGAAGGCCTAGCGATCGTTATTACATGGTAGCAACTGCGATGCTTGTAGGCCCTACACCACTAATGCGTTGTCCACTGTTGCCAATACGTGGAACGGAAAGTCGAGTAGGTTTAAAATGTTTATGCCGAGCACATTTGCACAAGAACACACAAAGTTCTCTTGACTCTTAGTTCTCCTCCGGTGAGAAATCACCATTACTCGGAAACGATGACTTCGGGCACAGCTACTCTCGAAATTACTATATTTAGTTTAATGTCTTTTAATTATTCAATATGGCCTGAAAGCTGCACAAAAGCGACATGGTTAGGAAAAATGCGCAAATTACGGCGATCACAACACCCTATTCAATACTACTAACATATCCTGATAAAATTTAAAACATATCAATGCATGTAGAGACGATATTTCAATGTTACCGAGGAATTCGGTATCCATGATACCGCAAACTCAGGCATCCTATGTTTCTTAAGAAGCGGACACCGAACAAATACATACACAAACATACAACGGGTATTATCAAGGCCCTGTACATTGACGGTGTCTTCTCGCTCCACACCGTCGCTCCATCCCGCGAGTCAAATAAACTCCGCCCACAGCAAACACGGCAGAGCAAAATGACCCTTATTGCCACGCTCACGGTGAGGAGCGGCGACACTATGCATGCTAAATATTGGCGGTGTGCACTGCCAGTCGACAGCGTTCAGTTGCTCTTGAGACCATAGAGAGCATGTGTAGTCATGGCTTACATATTATGGAGCAAAAAAGAAATTGAAACTCCTATCGAAAAATGTAAAGAATTTCCATGTTTATGGAACGTTAATCTCGCGGAGAATAAAAACAGAGTGTACAAAAAAGATGCTTTAAAAAGTATGGCATCTCACTTCCCAAATTATAATATTTTAATGGTTAGAATGAAAATTCAAACACTGAGAGGCCAAGATAGGAAACAGCTCTCACTATTCAAAAAAAATCAAAGAAACATACCCAGCGTGTGTGAACGTAAAATTAATTTCAGTGCAATTGAAATTATACAGTGTGCATTGCTCTCAGGAAAAGTACTTCAAGTAGACGAAAAACATTCGGCAGGTGTCATTAGAAGATTATTGAAATTAAAGGAGAAGTAAAAAAGTACACCTACAAATTAGTAATTGGTATTTATTTTTTCTTTCTATTTTCAGTGTTTTTTTAAGGTAATTGGGTAGTAATAAAGTTTTTTAAAATATTAGCTTTTTACTTCTGCAAAATATTCTGTAAATACTCTGCAAATTGTGCTGCCAAGTATTCTGCCAGTATTGCAAGAGCAATACTGACGATCAGGGCTCCCACTGAAAATGTTCAGATAAACCTAGATTGAACATGAAAAAATCCAGATTCTTAAAAATAAACGTAGAAGTGTAGTTTTAATAAGAAAAAAGTAAAAGTTAACATTCGTCAGTAGATACAATGACGGTAATGCTGATTTTATTCCTGTATTTCCTCCTAATTCTCTTCTGCAGCGCAAATTTCAATATTAAGTCGACTTTTCTGTTGTCCAAGGCGCTTTTCATTACGCTGGTGACGTACTCTGTTGATGACATCTCGTACCAATTTCGGTTTAAGCTTCCAACCGTGACAGGTTTTTCATTCCTTCCATTAACCATTTTTCTTTGAAAGACTGCGTATACCTTTTTTTAGACATCGTTTTTAGAGGTCTAGACATTTTGAATACTAGTGTGGCAATAATATGAAAATTTGAATGTCTATATTCATTCGCAAACAGTGTTGAAACAATAATTCTTAACTGCATCATTAAATTTACTTCAGTTAATGATGAATTTACTGTCTTGACTTGATTAAAAAAAAATATTTAGCAATAGATCAAAAATTATACCTAGCAACCCAGGAGGGATCGAAAAAAACAAGATCTCGGTGGACAAACCCAGGAGGGGGAGCCCTGCGTGACGATCGCTGTCTCTCGGGAAGGAGCGTTGTATTGAGCGGCAATGTAAAAGCAAGTCGGTGTGCACTGACGCTCAATCCTCTCGTGGGCGGAGCTATTGCAAGTTCACTGTCGCTCCACACCGTCGTTCCACGCCGCTAGTGTAAAATGAGCTTTAGGTTAGATGATTGTAAAAGTATCGGTATCGGTAGTAGTATCGGTCAAAGTATCGGTATTTTCAAGTATCGGGGTATCGGTGTATCGGTATCGGCCAAAAAATGGGTATCGGTATCAGTATCGGTCAAAAAATGGGTATCGGTATCAGTATCGGTCAAAAAATGGGTATCGGTATCAGTATCGGTATCGGCCAAAAAAATGGTATCGGTACATCACATTTTAAAGATGCTATATTAATGCTGATCGGATAAACTTACCATACGGTAGAGAGAATGGTATGCAGAGGTATTGAGGCACAACTTGGACACAATCCCAGCACATGAATGCAAAGCACACTGATGGAGAAACAAAGCCTATGCAGGAACTGGACAGTGAGGTAAAAGCATTAAATGGAAATTATCCCCATCGCACTTGATATTTGGCTGCCACTCACCAGACCCGGACCAGGGCAGGGTGGGGATGTTGGCGGTCTGGGCGACGATGCTGGACGCGATCTTGTCACCCAGGAACCACATGGCCTGCTGAGGTGGCCCCAGGAACGCTATGTTGTTCTGCGCCAGTTTTGCTGAGTGCAACAAGGAGAATGTTTCGAGTCAGCTACAGCACACAATTTGAGTCGGAAATTGTAAATTTCAAGTTGGGCTAGAACTTCCTCACCACACAAAAAGTATTCCAAAGATCCAGGGGAAGGGCTCATTTAATGTGGAGTGAAAAAAAGGGATCTATGCGCAAGCTGCATTCCCACCAAAGATCCGCTGTCCATAGAAACAGAAAGTTAGGAAGGAAGTTTGTGGTACAAAGGAAAGTTGAAAAAGTAGCGAGTGCTGATAAACACTACATCAGATTAGATTCGATTATATGTTAGTTTAAGCTTCCCTAACCACTAGAAAAAAAAACGTATCGAAGGAGGAAGGCACCATTTAGTTTGGAGATAAGGGAACGCGGACTCTATGCAGAAAGGACATAGAAACAGTAAGTTGAGAAAGAAGATCATGCAACAAGATAAAAGTTGAAGAAGTAGTAGGTGATGAAAAACTGGATAGCAGTGAACCGAAAAAAGGTAGTCCTTAACATATCAAAAAACATTTTATTTCAACAACAAAAAAGGCCTACCCAACTCTCACCTTGAGCCCTTACATTTTCCCCTGATGGCGCTAATTCCCAGAGATACAATAATTGTATCCCCCTGAGGGGAAAAATAATACATCACTGAACTGAAAAAATGTCACAAAACGAAAAATTTTAATTTCAACAAAAGAAAGGCCTACCTAACTCTTAGCTTTTGACCTCACATTTTCCCCCATGGAACTGGAAAGAGCAAGGGAAGACCAGCAAGAGAGAGCAAGGGAAGACCAGCAAGAGAGAGCAAGGGAAGACCAGCAAGAGAGAGCAAGGGAAGACCAGCAAGAGAGAGCAAGGGAAGACCAGCAAGAGAGAGCAAGGGAAGACCAGCAAGAGAGAGCAAGGAAAGACCAGCAAGAGAGAGCAAGGAAAGACCAGCAAGAGAGAGCAAGGAAAGACCAGCAAGAGAGAGCAAGGAAAGACCAGCAAGAGAGAGCAAGGAAAGACCAGCAAGAGAGAGCAAGGAAAGACCAGCAAGAGAGAGCAAGGAAAGACCAGCAAGAGAGAGCAAGGAAAGACCAGCAAGAGAGAGCAAGGAAAGACCAGCAAGAGAGAGCAAGGAAAGACCAGCAAGAGAGAGCAAGGAAAGACCAGCAAGAGAGAGCAAGGAAAGACCAGCAAGAGAGAGCAAGGAAAGACCAGCAAGAGAGAGCAAGGAAAGACCAGCAAGAGAGAGCAAGGAAAGACCAGCAAGAGAGAGCAAGGAAAGACCAGCAAGAGAGAGCAAGGAAAGACCAGCAAGAGAGAGCAAGGAAAGACCAGCAAGAGAGAGCAAGGAAAGACCAGCAAGAGAGAGCAAGGAAAGACCAGCAAGAGAGAGCAAGGAAAGACCAGCAAGAGAGAGCAAGGAAAGACCAGCAAGAGAGAGCAAGGAAAGACCAGCAAGAGAGAGCAAGGAAAGACCAGCAAGAGAGAGCAAGGAAAGACCAGCAAGAGAGAGCAAGGAAAGACCAGCAAGAGAGAGCAAGGAAAGACCAGCAAGAGAGAGCAAGGAAAGACCAGCAAGAGAGAGCAAGGAAAGACCAGCAAGAGAGAGAGCAAGGAAAGACCAGCAAGAGAGAGAGCAAGGAAAGACCAGCAAGAGAGAGAGCAAGGAAAGACCAGCAAGAGAGAGAGCAAGGGAAGACTAGCAAGAGAGAGAGCAAGGGAAGACCAGCAAGAGAGAGAGCAAGGGAAGACCAGCAAGAGAGAGAGCAAGGGAAGACCAGCAAGAGAGAGAGCAAGGGAAGACCAGCAAGAGAGAGAGCAAGGGAAGACCAGCAAGAGAGAGAGCAAGGGAAGACCAGCAAGAGAGAGCAAGGAAAGACCAGCAAGAGAGAGCAAGGAAAGACCAGCAAGAGAGAGCAAGGAAAGACCAGCAAGAGAGAGCAAGGAAAGACCAGCAAGAGAGAGCAAGGAAAGACCAGCAAGAGAGAGCAAGGAAAGACCAGCAAGAGAGAGCAAGGAAAGACCAGCAAGAGAGAGAGCAAGGAAAGACCAGCAAGAGAGAGAGCAAGGAAAGACCAGCAAGAGAGAGAGCAAGGAAAGACCAGCAAGAGAGAGAGCAAGGGAAGACCAGCAAGAGAGAGAGCAAGGGAAGACCAGCAAGAGAGAGAGCAAGGGAAGACCAGCAAGAGAGAGAGCAAGGGAAGACCAGCAAGAGAGAGAGCAAGGGAAGACCAGCAAGAGAGAGAGCAAGGGAAGACCAGCAAGAGAGAGAGCAAGGGAAGACCAGCAAGAGAGAGAGCAAGGGAAGACCAGCAAGAGAGAGAGCAAGGGAAGACCAGCAAGAGAGAGAGCAAGGGAAGACCAGCAAGAGAGAGAGCAAGGGAAGACCAGCAAGAGAGAGAGCAAGGGAAGACCAGCAAGAGAGAGAGCAAGGGAAGACCAGCAAGAGAGAGAGCAAGGGAAGACCAGCAAGAGAGAGAGCAAGGGAAGACCAGCAAGAGAGAGAGCAAGGGAAGACCAGCAAGAGAGAGAGCAAGGGAAGACCAGCAAGAGAGAGAGCAAGGGAAGACCAGCAAGAGAGAGAGCAAGGGAAGACCAGCAAGAGAGAGAGCAAGGGAAGACCAGCAAGAGAGAGAGCAAGGGAAGACCAGCAAGAGAGAGAGCAAGGGAAGACCAGCAAGAGAGAGAGCAAGGGAAGACCAGCAAGAGAGAGAGCAAGGGAAGACCAGCAAGAGAGAGAGCAAGGGAAGACCAGCAAGAGAGAGAGCAAGGGAAGACCAGCAAGAGAGAGCAAGGGAAGACCAGCAAGAGAGAGCAAGGGAAGACCAGCAAGAGAGAGCAAGGGAAGACCAGCAAGAGAGAGCAAGGGAAGACCAGAAAGAGAGAGGAAGGGAAGACCAGAAAGAGAGCAAGGGAAGACCAGAAAGAGAGCAAGAAGGCAGACAGGAAAGAGAGCGAGTGAGACATGCAATGAAAGGAATCAAGTGGCTGAGAGACTGACCAGGCAGCTTTGGGTTCTCAGAAGCGTGGCCCCAGCCCGCCCAGACAGCATCCACTTGGTAGCGCACCGCGAGGTCCACAATGAGCTTCACGTTGGCGTAGTTGTTGTTGTTTGCCCCGCCCGGCACCTGCACCGTCCTGTCTGCGAGCTTGATGTAGTCTGCACCAGCTGGAAGTCAAACTCTACATCAACAACCACACAACTAGAACTGAAGTTCAAATTTTAATGTAGTGAACAAGTATTGAAGGCAATTTCATGTTTCACATTTGGCAATTAGATACATTCCATGCACAACAAGTAATATCTACACTGGCAGCTGACTTCAACATTTGCAGAATGTTACTTCTTTGAAAGCTTCATAAAAATTGTTTTAATTAGGTTTGAAAGCAAATCATTTCAAACCACAAATCACCAAAAAGCAACTTGTCAATTTTAAGTCTCATGCTCAAAAAATTGCCGCTCACTCAATAATTTGTCTAACTTAAACACAATGATCAAAACACCTAAGATCTCACCTTTGAGGTCCTCTTCTGTCACCATTACAATAAACTGAATTTGGCGGTCATTCTTGAATATTTCATAAGACCAGCGCCTGATGCTGTGCATGCACTTCACTGCCGCTATCCCGTTGTTGGCGATCAGCACCTGTCGTCAACATCACTCACTATAGTCACACCCTATGATCAGTCCCCCAATGCCATCATCCTGGCTTTTCTCAATAATGCCATCAACGTCCTTGTAAAGTGATGGAATCAATTGTAATTTGATGGGAACTATGAGATATAAAACAACAATATTATACTGCATAAGCAAGTACAAATGGCACTTTATGATGTTGTCTGCTTTAGGACTTTTTACTTAGAAGTCAAAAGGGAAGACATTATGGTAGCTGGGACTTAAGATGTAGCTTTTGCTCAATTCTTCTACAGTTCACATTTGATGACATGAACAACAATGCAATGGTTTCAGCATTTCTTGCTTAGAGCAGGGTGCGTACAGGCTCTGAGGTTCAAAATTCCACTACTTTTTCATGACTTTTTATGCCAACCAAATCACATTTTCACTACCTCTCTCTGCCCAAAATAATGTCACACAAAGTTAAATTGCAGCACAATAAATGTATTTCAGTCATAAACTTCACAGAACATTCATCATTACTTGCAGGTTTTGTTTTCATAAATGTGTAAATGATCATCACAACACCAAACAGTCATGCTGGACAGTTCAATAGCATCTGCTATGCATTTGCCAGTGCATTAAGTTTGTCATTAATTTCCGCATTCAGCCCCTTGAGTTGTTCTTGCTTGTCTTTGGCTGATTTCCTCAATGCATTTGACTTTGCCAGTAGGCGCAAATCATTCTTGTCCTCTGCCTTCCGTGCAAAGCTGTCAGCATCCTCCACCAGCGCTTGCAGACTCTCCTCCATCCTCTTCCGTTTTGTCTTCAGGTTCTCCACTTCATCCAGTTCTCTCTTCCTCTTCTCTCCCTTCTTCTGCTTCTCTGCCTCTTCCTTCTTTTGATCCAGGTAGTGTTGATAGCGCTGTCTGCCCTGTGAAGCTGAAAAGAGGAGTTTCTTGGAAATGTCAACCTTGGAGATACCTCCTACATGTTTGATGTGGTCCATGACCACTCTCTGCGCCACGATGGTGTTCTCACCCATGTTGACTTCCATGAGCTGCTTGCTCACAGAAAAGCCCCTTTCCACTGAAGCCTGGCCATGTGACAGGACCAGTAGCATCTTCACAACCAGCCACAGTTTCTTGAGGGAGGATGTGGCCAGCTGGCTGCTCCAGAAGACATCTAGCCAATCAGTGTCTTGCTGAAAACTGTTGAAAGTGCTGATCTTCCTCTGTGCCTCATCAAAGAACTCTGAAAACTGGCTCATCACCTCATCGATGTCACCCTGTGGTAGCCTCTTAGCATCGCTGAGCAGCTGCAGACAGTTTTTCAGCATGGACTTGGTCTTCTCTCTCTTTGTGCGATCCACAAAGACACTTGGCACCAGCCAGCCCATGTTTCGGGCCAACCCGAATTTCAAAGGTGACTTCTCAACAATCTTCTTGATGACAGCAACAAGGAAATTCTTCACATCATCCCTGAAGGAGAAAGCAAGCCTCTCATTCACTTTCTTTGCAGCCATCTGATCTTTCAAAATACTTGCAGCAACAAAGCCAGGGTCAATCTTGCTATTTTGCAGGTAGATGGTCTTGTCATTGAAGTCAAGGGCAGCATACTTAGCTGGTGTGGTCAGTTTTTCCAGCACCTCTGCTTTCACACACCTCTCCAACAGAACCTTCAAAATCTTGATGATGTCATTGCACATGAAAGGCAGGAGTGGCGCGTCTCCTTGAAACTTTTTGAGAAAGGGGTTCAAGATCTTCGCAACTGACAGGAACGCTTGCACCTTGGCCTCGAAGAGGGGGTCCAGTGAGAGTCCTTCAATTGTCTTGTACGACTTCCCTTTCGGCTGTGGAATGTTCAACAAAGCTCGAAAATGTTCAACAGTGGCGACAGGTCAACAATGGTCCGAGCGAGCGCGTGTCTTCAGTCACACTGAGCGCGTTTGGTTTCACGTGACGCCTGAGAACCAATCAAAATCGCGGACACTAAAGACGTAGCTGTATCAACCAATCAGAGCCCAAGTAACACTCGAAGGTTACTGACAATGCCTCGCTCAACGCGGACCAAACGGAACGAAAATTTTCAACAGTAAAATTTTCTTTTCACGAAAATCCTAAAATTTCATGACTTTCAATGACCATTTTTAAAATTCCACTACTTTCGAGGCCTTGAATTTTATTTTCAAAATTCAACTACTTTCCATGCTTCTCCATGCCTGTACGCACCCTGTTAGAGGTTTTAACAGCTTGGACCTTTAGCAATTCCAATAGTTAAAACACTACAATGTAAGAATATTTCTTCAAAATAAACACAACAGTGAAGAAAAATTCCTACAGTATTAACCCGCGCACGGTCGCGCATCCCTCAGAAAAGTAGTCAATTTACCCGCGTTACTCTGCCGTTCCCTGTTCACTTACCGTAATAGGCAGAGATGTAAAAATATGAAGTAATGAGTAAAAAATGTTGCTTTACACTTTGATGTTGTCAGATTTTTGATAACTTGAACCGTTTCTTTGTAATATGGAGTCAAACTCCGTCGATTTTTGCACAACATTGCTTCAAAGAGATCAATGGCCATTTTTGTGTTTTGGAAACAATGTAATGTTTTTCACTGCTATTTTATGCAGAAAATCCTTCCAAACCTGCTGATGTTTTTATTTTTCCTCTACAACAATTAGAAAAAAAGTTATGACCATTCATGTCTACTAGGTGTTATCCATTCTTCGTTTTAGTTCCTACATAAATGCATGTTTGCATGTCTGGTTATATTACTGTAAGTATAATGTTTCGAAACTTGTAATTTTCACACAATATGAATAAAATACTGCTCTACACGCTACTGACTTCAGATTTGTCTTATTTGCCATTTTTACGAAATAAGGCGAAATAAGGCCCTGAGGAGTTTCGCTGGTAACTGAGGCTGCCACTGACTGTTTGCACGCACACCCTCTCACGGTCGCCTCATTTACCACACTGACTGTGCTTACCCCTCCCAACTTCCAAGTGGTTGGAGCTCTGCCTTAACCCCCACAATGTGGGGGTTTCTGGCTCCAGCTGTGTAGCACTCGCTGAGACGATCATTTTGGTGTATAACAACTTGGGGTTATGCCTTACGTCTGGCAACCAGTGAGCCTGGTAAATGAGGCGACCAGTTACAGTGCGCGGGTTATAAATCTGACATCAGCAAGTATATTATGAATACTGTTAATCAATAACTGAAATCAAAATAACAAATGCTTGACATAAAAAAAGACATTCGGTAACTCTAGACTTAAACACCATTTTCATTATACAATAGCAGAACATTATTGCAGGTCCTCTCCCAACCTCTTCATAGAAAAATATAACTCCTAAAATACTAAACCAAATATTATTTACATGAGGACAAAAGCAATCAACTTATATCAAAGTTGCTACAGCAGGAACTAGCAAAAAATTGCAAAAAAAACACAGCCCACAGCAGACTCTAGTCTCACTTAGCATATTATATCTTTTAAATCCCCTATGATCATGGTAGCTGAAAACTCTTTATATAATTTCAAATAAAGTATTGTGAAGCAAATACAAATGCTAACTTTGGGGGAATACATTCAAACAGAATACAACGAATAAGCTCTATTTGTACAAAAGCAGGATGAACTTTTTCAAACATATGGCACTTTCCAGGAAAATTTTTATAAACCTAATTCTTACATTAGCTATTAAAATGAATGACAGAGTCGGGACTCACAGAATTGATGACTTTGTTGCCTCCCATCCTCCTGACAAACTCCTCAGGAGAGGCCACACTGAATTCCTGTGGCTTCTCAGCCATGCTGCAAACTTGTGATGCCTGCTTCTACTTATATCTCTGTCTGCTGTACCTGCAATTAGAGATGACAAAAAAAACCATGCCGTTTTTTTAAAAAAATACATGTTTTTTTACAAAAAAAACGTGGCCAAAAAAACGGGGATATTTTGTTTTTTTTAAATATTTTGTCTGAAAATAACTCAGCAAGAAAAAGAACCACATTACATTATTTGTTTTCATGTCAAATTACAAAATAAAACAGCATACTTCTTAATTGATGGTTTTCCATGGTTTTATGAAATTTTTCATTTTCTGCAGTTTCATGCTTTGATATTTCATTTATTTTACAATACATGTGAATGACCTTAAACTCCCAAAATGGTGTGTTATAATAACATATCTTTACTTATGGTCATTGATAGAGATGTGACTATAAACTTTGCTGTTTTTTAAAAAAAAAACATGTTATTTATACAAAAATTATGGATATTAATATATTTATGTGACCTTAAAAATCGAATGCTGTTTTTTTTAACCCTTTAACGTCCGAATTTTTGTACTCATATTACCCTTAACACAACCACCGTCACTAAACTGGCGCTGGCATCAGGCAGTCACCGATATCAGGATGAGATAGGAACTGCCACTCGGCAGAGAACTTCAAAGAACACATTTGGGAACTAATTGAAGAAGAAATAAAATATATTGAAGGTATTTTTGAAAGAGGACACTGGTGTCCTCTTAGGCGTTAAAGGGTTAAACATTGTTTTTCAACAGAAAAATCTTGACTAAAAAACATGGCTATTATATTTTATTGGGCCAAAAAAAATTTTTTTAAAAAACATTTTAAAAAAATCATGACTAAAAAAACACGGATGTAAATATCAGGAAAGTTATTTTTCTTTAATCGAATTGTCTTTAGAAACTTATAAACAAAAAATGCTGTTAATATTGAAATCATGTTTATTAGAACTGTACTAGGTCTTAGAATAAAATATCTACAAAGAATCTATTCACTCCATAAAACCTTTCGGAGACCAGCTCCATCCTCAGTCATTCAGTAAAATTTGGTGAAATGGACAATGAATTTTCACTGTTCCTTTGAAAAACATTTGACTGAATGACTTACTGAGGATGGAGCTAGTCTCCAAAAGGTTTTATAGAGTGAATAGATTCTTTGTGGATATTTTATTCTAAGACCTGGTACGGTTCTAATGGATATTAATATATCTTATGTGACCAAAAAATCCATGCTGTTTTTTGAATGTTTTTGTTACAAAAAAGTCAAGACTAAAAAACACGGATATTAATATACTTTATTTTACCATAAACAACCATGATGTTTTTTTTTTAAAAACATCTTTTTTACAGAAAAATCATGATTAAATAATGTGGATATTAATATATTTTATGTGCCAAAAAAAACATGCTGTTTTTTCTAAATCATGTTTTCTTTACCAAAAAAAAATCATGACTAAATACATGGATATTAATGACTTTTTGTGAAATAAACATGGTTTTTAAAATGTTATGTTTTTTTGGTCAGATAAAATTTAATAACACTCATGTTTTTTGTAAAAATCTTTTTTCAAAAAGCATGGTTTTTTGGTCACATAAAATAAATTAATATCCATGTTTTTTTTACAGATTAGATTAGTCATTAGTTTTAGCCTCCCTACCCAGCAACAAATGCAATCCAAAGAGAGGAAGGAAGATTATGAAACAAGATCAAAGTTGAAGAAGACAGTAGTAGGTGCTGAAAAACAGGACAGCAGTGAACCAAAAAAAGGTAGTTCTCAACGAAACAAAAAAAAATTTTACTTCAACAAAAAGGAGGCTTACCTAACTCTCAGCTTGGGTCCACACATTGTCCCCCTGGGAGCGCTAGTTCCCATAGATACAATAATTGTATCCTCCTGAGGGGTGGTTTTTTTTGCAAAGAAGTCGTGACCAAAAAATGAAATAATAATTTGTCTTACAAAAAAAACATGTTTTACAAAAAACAATGATTTTTTTGGTAACATAAAATATGTTAATATCCATGATTTTAAGACAATTTTTATGAAAAATACATAAAATAAAACAGCATGGTTTTTTGTCGCATAAAATACATTCATATCCAGGTTTTCTTACAGATCATTGTTTGTAAAACAAACATATTTTTTAAAAACCAGCATGGGGCTTTTTAGATCTCATAAATATATTTGTTTTTTAGTCCTGATTTTTTAGTACAAAAACATTTTTTTTTAAATATATTATTCATGTTTTTTCAGTCATGGTTTTTTAGTAAAAACATGTTTTCTTTTTAATAAACTGCATGGGGCTTTTTAGGTCACATAAAATATATTGTTTTTTAGTCATGATTCTTTGTAAAAAAAGCATGGTTATATTTGGTACCTGAAAATATATTAATATTCATTTTTATTAGTCAGATTTTTTTGTAAAATAATGTTTTTAAAAAAACAGCATATTTTTTTGGCCACCAAAAATATATCTATGGTTTTTAATCATTTTTTTTAATGAAAACAAAAAAAAGAAACCATACAGGAAAAGTGGTGGCAGATAACCCACAATTACCTAGAGGAGTCTAAGAGGTACAGCAGGAGCCACAGAACTTATATTGATGGAGTCAAAATTCAGAGCTTATTATCTCTGCGAAGTCTGATTTTTTAGGTCACATAAAAATTAAATCAGACATAGTAGAAATAGTAAGCTCTGAATTTTGACTCCATCAATATAAGTTCTATGGCTCCTGCTGTTCCTCTTAGACGCCTTCAGGTAATTGCGGGTTATCTGCCACCACTTTTACTGTATGGTTTCTTTTTGATGTTTTTATAACAATAAAATGACTAAAAAACATGGATATTAATATATTTTAGGTATCCATAAAAAAACCAGACATATACTTAACAAAATTTAGGTGTGCAAAAAAAAAAAAACAAAAAAACAAAAAAAAAAACACATAAAAACACGTTTTTTTTTGCAAAAAAAACGCAATCAAATAAAACCGTTTTTTTGCATCACTACCAGCAGTTGAGAATGCAATACTAAAACTGCAGTGATAATTTGGAATTAAAATTGCTAATATTAGTAATAATTTAAATGTTTTAATGCACTCAGTATGGAAGAGAAAGTATATATTAAGCAGAAACATTCAAAAAATCATCAATTTTGCTAGAAAGTATGCTTTCGCTTTCACTAGAAAGCAAAAGTAATTGACAACACTTTCTAATATGAAATTTTTTGACGGCTATGATTTTCTGCATTACTTTCTCAGTTTAGTTTTTAGTGATGCCTTATGTTATTGAAATGACTATATATTCTAAAGATTGTTTGCTGGTCTTTGTTAATTTTACTAATAGATATAATTCGAAAGTGTTGAAATAAATTAACTGGTAGGGAAAGTGTTCCGGTTGCTTGATTTATGATAGTTTTAGACCACTAATAACATAATTGACATCTTAAATATATTATTTATTCCATTAATACTTTACAGTAACTGTCAGACATTTTAAATCAAATGTTCAGTTCAAACTTCCTATAAACTTCTTCCTAGGGAGATATATACAACTATTGTATCTATGGGAATTAGTGCTCCCAGGGGGACTATGAAAGGGCCTGAGCTAAAGGTTAGGTAGGCTTTCTTTTTTGTTGAAATAGAATAGGTTTTGTTTTGGACCATCGTTTTTTTTGTTCACTGCTGTCCTGTGTTTCAGCACTTACTACTTTCTTCTTCAATTTTTTCTTGTTTCATGAACTTCTTTCTTAGCTTTCTGTTTCTGTGCTTTTTCTGCATAGATTCCATGTTTCTTCAAGGGCACCGTCTACGTAGACAAAAAAGTCTGTTATTTATGGATGGATTTCTCTGAAATTTTCACAGTAGGTGTGAAATGATGTATAGATCATTTGTTATTTCGACGAAATTTTTGTAGGTGGACTTTTTTTTTTTTTTTGAAAAATATGATATAAAAGGAGTTTTTTAAAAATCCTACTACTTCTACAATTTTCAAGTTACAGAACCAGTACTTCGTTTTTAGATTGCTTATATGTCTATATATCCATATGCAATAGGGAATTTCACTAACTTCTTTTTGTGGATTTTGGGAATTGAAAATAAAAAAATTTACTTTATCTTCATTTTTTTTTCATGTCGTGTAATTTTCAAAATAATAAATGAATCCAAAAATGTCATTGCATATGAATACTCCTTGCTAAGCCCTATCGAATGGTATATAAACCATTCTCGTAGCTCTAAAATTGTGGAAGAAGTAGCATTTGAGAAACCAATTATCAAGTTTCCATAAAAACGAGTTTTTTCACAAAAAAAAATGTTTTTCTTTTTATCTTTTGAACTACAGGGTTTTCTGCAATGAACTCTTGAGCGTTTGTAGCTCTTTTCAAGCCCTTTCGATTGATATAATTTACATTGCTGTAGCTCTGTAACTCTGAAAAAAAATATGCAACAAAAGAGAATAGGTGTAATTCATGCAAACAATTATTTTTTTTTATTTTTCATTTTTTTCGACCAAAATAGTTTTTTTTGTCAAGTCAACTCCTTTGTTTTATAGCTCTTTTCAAGCCCTTTGGATTGGTGTGCTCGCCATAGCTGTAGCTATGATACTGCAGCTGTCATCGCGCTATGAGTGAAAGCTGCGGTATCATAGATACGGCAGAACAGCTAAATTCTGAAATTGTCAAAATTTCATAAAAAATATTTATTCAGCCTTAGAATGTTTCGTTTGAATAATGAAACCACTTTGAGTAGCCCATGAACGAACTATAATGCCATTCCCGCAGAGAAACGCTCAATTGACTCCCAATAATGAGGGGGGGGGGGAGGGTTCAAGGTCACTCCACCCCCATCGCTTTCCCCCCTCTGGTGGGCGCACTATTCGGAGTAGACGTAAACGGATAGTACCAATGGAAGCGCAAGAAAATCCTCTATAAGATGCATATAAAAACAGAAAATCAACACATATCCTGATTTCTACGTAGACGGTCCCCTTAACTCCATACTAAGTGGTGCCTTCTTCCTTCCTCTCTTTTGATAGCCTTTGTTGCGGATGGGGAGGCTTAAACTAACTAATAATCTAATCTAATCTAACCTCATGGTTCCCATCAAATTGTATTTCGTTCCATCACTTTACAAGTGCATTGATGGCATTATTGAGAAAAGCCAGGATGATGGCATTGGTGACTGATCACAGAGTGTGACTATAGTGAGTGATACAGGTGCTGATCGCCAACAACGGGATAGCGGCAGTGAAGTGCATGCACAGCATCAGGCGCTGGTCTTATGAAATATTCAAGAATGACCGCCAAATTCAGTTTATTGTAATGGTTACAGAAAAGGACCTCAAAGGTGAGATCTTAGGTATAGTAATACTTATGTTTAAGTTCGACAAATTACTGAGTGAGCGGGGATTTTGATCACGAGACTCAAAATTTGACATGTTGCTTATTAGTTATTCGTGGTTTGAAATGATTTGCTTTCAAACCTAATTAAAACAATTTTTATGAAGCTTTCAAAGAAGTAACATTCTGCAAATGTTGAAGTCAGCTGCCAGTGTAGATATTACTTGTTGTGCATGGAATGTGTCTAATTGCCAAATGTGAAACATGAAATTGCCTTCAATACTCGTTCACTACATTGAAATTTGAATTTCAGTTCTAGTTGTGTGGTTGTTGATGTAGAGTTTGACTTCCAGCTGGTGCAGACAACATCAAGCTTGCAGACAGGACGGTGCAGGTGCTGGGCAGGGCAAACAACAACTACGCCAATGTGAAGCTCATCGTGGACCTCGCGGTGCGCTACCAAGTGGACGCCGTCTGGGCAGGCTGGGGGCACACTTCCGAGAACCCAAAGCTGCCTGGTCAGTCTCTCAGCCACTCGATTCTTTTCATTGCATGTCTCCCTTGCCCTTTTTCGGGTCTTCCCTTGCCCTCTTTCGGGTCTTCCCTTGCCCTCTTGCTGGCCTTCCCTTGCCCTCTTGCTGGCCTTCCCTTGCCCTCTTGCTGGCCTTCCCTTGCCCTCTTGCTGGCCTTCCCTTGCCCTCTTGCTGGCCTTCCCTTGCCCTCTTGCTGGCCTTCCCTTGCCCTCTTGCTGGCCTTCCCTTGCCCTCTTGCTGGCCTTCCCTTGCCCTCTTGCTGGCCTTCCCTTGCCCTCTTGCTGGCCTTCCCTTGCCCTCTTGCTGGCCTTCCCTTGCCCTCTTGCTGGCCTTCCCTTGCCCTCTTGCTGGCCTTCCCTTGCCCTCTTGCTGGCCTTCCCTTGCCCTCTTGCTGGCCTTCCCTTGCCCTCTTGCTGGCCTTCCCTTGCCCTCTTGCTGGCCTTCCCTTGCCCTCTTGCTGGCCTTCCCTTGCCCTCTTGCTGGCCTTCCCTTGCCCTCTTGCTGGCCTTCCCTTGCCCTCTTGCTGGCCTTCCCTTGCCCTCTTGCTGGCCTTCCCTTGCCCTCTTGCTGGCCTTCCCTTGCCCTCTTGCTGGCCTTCCCTTGCCCTCTTGCTGGCCTTCCCTTGCCCTCTTGCTGGCCTTCCCTTGCCCTCTTGCTGGCCTTCCCTTGCCCTCTTGCTGGCCTTCCCTTGCCCTCTTGCTGGCCTTCCCTTGCCCTCTTGCTGGCCTTCCCTTGCCCTCTTGCTGGCCTTCCCTTGCCCTCTTGCTGGCCTTCCCTTGCCCTCTTGCTGGCCTTCCCTTGCCCTCTTGCTGGCCTTCCCTTGCCCTCTTGCTGGCCTTCCCTTGCCCTCTTGCTGGCCTTCCCTTGCCCTCTTGCTGGCCTTCCCTTGCCCTCTTGCTGGCCTTCCCTTGCCCTCTTGCTGGCCTTCCCTTGCCCTCTTGCTGGCCTTCCCTTGCCCTCTTGCTGGCCTTCCCTTGCCCTCTTGCTGGCCTTCCCTTGCCCTCTTGCTGGCCTTCCCTTGCCCTCTTGCTGGCCTTCCCTTGCCCTCTTGCTGGCCTTCCCTTGCCCTCTTGCTGGCCTTCCCTTGCCCTCTTGCTGGCCTTCCCTTGCCCTCTTGCTGGCCTTCCCTTGCCCTCTTGCTGGCCTTCCCTTGCCCTCTTGCTGGCCTTCCCTTGCCCTCTTGCTGGCCTTCCCTTGCCCTCTTGCTGGCCTTCCCTTGCCCTCTTGCTGGCCTTCCCTTGCCCTCTTGCTGGCCTTCCCTTGCCCTCTTGCTGGCCTTCCCTTGCCCTCTTGCTGGCCTTCCCTTGCCCTCTTGCTGGCCTTCCCTTGCCCTCTTGCTGGCCTTCCCTTGCCCTCTTGCTGGCCTTCCCTTGCCCTCTTGCTGGCCTTCCCTTGCCCTCTTGCTGGCCTTCCCTTGCCCTCTTGCTGGCCTTCCCTTGCCCTCTTGCTGGCCTTCCCTTGCCCTCTTGCTGGCCTTCCCTTGCCCTCTTGCTGGCCTTCCCTTGCCCTCTTGCTGGCCTTCCCTTGCCCTCTTGCTGGCCTTCCCTTGCCCTCTTGCTGGCCTTCCCTTGCCCTCTTGCTGGCCTTCCCTTGCCCTCTTGCTGGCCTTCCCTTGCCCTCTTGCTGGCCTTCCCTTGCCCTCTTGCTGGCCTTCCCTTGCCCTCTTGCTGGCCTTCCCTTGCCCTCTTGCTGGCCTTCCCTTGCCCTCTTGCTGGCCTTCCCTTGCCCTCTTGCTGGCCTTCCCTTGCCCTCTTGCTGGCCTTCCCTTGCCCTCTTGCTGGCCTTCCCTTGCCCTCTTGCTGGCCTTCCCTTGCCCTCTTGCTGGCCTTCCCTTGCCCTCTTGCTGGCCTTCCCTTGCCCTCTTGCTGGCCTTCCCTTGCCCTCTTGCTGGCCTTCCCTTGCCCTCTTGCTGGCCTTCCCTTGCCCTCTTGCTGGCCTTCCCTTGCCCTCTTGCTGGCCTTCCCTTGCCCTCTTGCTGGCCTTCCCTTGCCCTCTTGCTGGCCTTCCCTTGCCCTCTTGCTGGCCTTCCCTTGCCCTCTTGCTGGCCTTCCCTTGCCCTCTTGCTGGCCTTCCCTTGCCCTCTTGCTGGCCTTCCCTTGCCCTCTTGCTGGCCTTCCCTTGCCCTCTTGCTGGCCTTCCCTTGCCCTCTTGCTGGCCTTCCCTTGCCCTCTTGCTGGCCTTCCCTTGCCCTCTTGCTGGCCTTCCCTTGCCCTCTTGCTGGCCTTCCCTTGCCCTCTTGCTGGCCTTCCCTTGCCCTCTTGCTGGCCTTCCCTTGCCCTCTTGCTGGCCTTCCCTTGCCCTCTTGCTGGCCTTCCCTTGCCCTCTTGCTGGCCTTCCCTTGCCCTCTTGCTGGCCTTCCCTTGCCCTCTTGCTGGTCTTCCCTTGCCCTCTTGCTGGTCTTCCCTTGCCCTCTTGCTGGTCTTCCCTTGCCCTCTTGCTGGTCTTCCCTTGCCCTCTTGCTGGTCTTCCCTTGCCCTCTTGCTGGTCTTCCCTTGCCCTCTTGCTGGTCTTCCCTTGCCCTCTTGCTGGTCTTCCCTTGCCCTCTTGCTGGTCTTCCCTTGCCCTCTTGCTGGTCTTCCCTTGCCCTCTTGCTGGTCTTCCCTTGCCCT
Organism: Morinoia aosen; assembly: GCA_030386875.1. NCBI lineage: Eukaryota > Metazoa > Arthropoda > Malacostraca > Amphipoda > Talitridae > Morinoia > Morinoia aosen. The sequence goes on from CM059568.1 coordinate 48,477,671, forward strand.
CTTGCTGGTCTTCCCTTGCCCTCTTGCTGGTCTTCCATTGCTCTCTTGCTGGTCTTCCATTGCTCTCTTGCTGGTCTTCCATTGCTCTCTTGCTGGTCTTCCATTGCTCTCTTGCTGGTCTTCCATTGCTCTCTTGCTGGTCTTCCATTGCTCTCTTGCTGGTCTTCCATTGCTCTCTTGCTGGTCTTCCATTGCTCTCTTGCTGGTCTTCCATTGCTCTCTTGCTGGTCTTCCATTGCTCTCTTGCTGGTCTTCCATTGCTCTCTTGCTGGTCTTCCATTGCTCTCTTGCTGGTCTTCCATTGCTCTCTTGCTGGTCTTCCATTGCTCTCTTGCTGGTCTTCCATTGCTCTCTTGCTGGTCTTCCATTGCTCTCTTGCTGGTCTTCCATTGCTCTCTTGCTGGTCTTCCATTGCTCTCTTGCTGGTCTTCCATTGCTCTCTTGCTGGTCTTCCATTGCTCTCTTGCTGGTCTTCCATTGCTCTCTTGCTGGTCTTCCATTGCTCTCTTGCTGGTCTTCCATTGCTCTCTTGCTGGTCTTCCATTGCTCTCTTGCTGGTCTTCCATTGCTCTCTTGCTGGTCTTCCATTGCTCTCTTGCTGGTCTTCCATTGCTCTCTTGCTGGTCTTCCATTGCTCTCTTGCTGGTCTTCCATTGCTCTCTTGCTGGTCTTCCATTGCTCTCTTGCTGGTCTTCCATTGCTCTCTTGCTGGTCTTCCATTGCTCTCTTGCTGGTCTTCCATTGCTCTCTTGCTGGTCTTCCATTGCTCTCTTGCTGGTCTTCCATTGCTCTCTTGCTGGTCTTCCATTGCTCTCTTGCTGGTCTTCCATTGCTCTCTTGCTGGTCTTCCATTGCTCTCTTGCTGGTCTTCCATTGCTCTCTTGCTGGTCTTCCATTGCTCTCTTGCTGGTCTTCCCTTGCTTTCTTGCTGGTCTTCCCTTGCTCTCTTGCTGGTCTTCCCTTGCTCTCTTGCTGGTCTTCCCATGCTCTCTTGCTGGTCTTCCCTTGCTCTCTTGCTGGTCATCCCTTGCTCTCTTGCTGGTCTTCCCTTGCTCTCTTGCTGGTCTTCCCTTGCTCTCTTGCTGGTCTTCCCTTGCTCTCTTGCTGGTCTTCCCTTGCTCTCTTGCTGGTCTTCCCTTGCTCTCTTGCTGGTCTTCCCTTGCTCTCTTGCTGGTCTTCCCTTGCTCTCTTGCTGAGAAAAAAGGGCCCTCCACTCTGTCAATATGGTGAACATTACAGCAAGCGTGACCTCCAACGTAGATATCAATTACCCATACGAACGGGTGATGGCAGAATTCCCTGCCCTGTTTCTACCTAATGTAACCCCTAATCACAACATGCTCAAAGAATACTATATTGAGACGAGTGGCCCGCCCGTTCACGCTAAAGTAAGGTCAAGTACCGTGAGACAGTGAAATTAGGTTTAGTGAGCGACGGCGTCTGACTCGCTATTAAGTCACGCTGTTCCCGTTAAATTTGGTACTTCAGTAGCAATGGTGCTGCAGTAGTAATGGAAATTGCAGAGGCCCATTGACTCAGGAGTAAGTGATCGGGTGCTCTACGGGCACCGATGTTTCAAGTACTCGCACGATCGTTACCTCTTCAGGACAATGAAACGACTATTCTCACCTTTTTATTGGTCGCGTATGGTTGCCGTAACCACGGTCACTCGTTAGGTGGATCCGCTCCTTGAGGCGGGATTCCAGGTCCAGTCCTGGCGGCGTACTCCAACCGCGCGCAGCGGCTCGTGGGAGTCCGTTGTGGGTCCAGGAGAGGACGTGTATGTGAATGTAATTATCCGCTGATGCAGGTGATAAGGTAGCCTTCCGACCAAAATCTTTCACTTTTTCCCGATTTTGACCCCATATATAAAGAGAACAAATGGGAAATGAAAAATAAGTCAAATTTGAGAGTTAGAATTGTTCCAAGGATTCTAAAACTGTCTTTGCTTTTATTCTAGCATCAAAACTGAAGGAGTTCCAATCTGAAATATCAATAAAAATATACCAAAAACACATTTTTTGTCAAAAAAAAAATAAGGCCTAAATCAAAAAAATGAAAGGAGTAAAAAAGGTTTACCTTCACAAAAGACATACAATGGCCAATTTTCAAACAAATTGGACGAAAAAAGGTCTCCAACCCGAATGATGTCCTTAATTTACCTAGCCAATCAGCAACACATGGAGGTAACAATGCTAGAAATTGTACTAGTTGAGAGTACAATAAAGCTTACACGGAGGCTAGCAAGGCAAAAAAGGTAAGACAACAATGACAAGGATGGTGCAGAATAGCAGAATATTTTGGCACAAGGTAGAATATCAGGGAAGTTTATTATGACCGGACACAATGGCAATTCGGAATTATGAGTAGCAGTCACAAACTTTTGTGAACTATTTCTATCCTACCTGAAAATTTTAATCAGCACCCTATTTTTGATCAATAGTGACTACAAACAGGTTATTAACATGTTATAATTCGGAACAAATGAAAATGCTAATTTCATGTAGCTTTCCCATGTAAAGTAGAAGAATGAACTATGATAAGACAGAGCATCGACATGCTCCTCGTACGACAGTTTGGAGGTAACTGTATCGCTGTGAGCCTGTAACGTCAAAAAGAACATGAAAGGAAGTTACATTCGTTCAAATAATTACACATCGTATTAAAATATAATTTTACACCATAATTCTTTCAGTATTTGGATGTATACTAATGTCATTGGAAAGAGAAAACTTTCAGCTTTACGAAGAGGTAATTTTTTATTGAAAAAAAATATTCATAGGTACTTTTATTCATTATTGTTCTCCGCACACCGTAGCAAACAGAATAAACTCCAGTCTTTTCAAAGGAAGAAATTAGCCTTGCGATCAAGTTCAGGGCATAAAAACCACTTGCTGAACGTAAATGAACTACGGAGTGCGGAGAAGTTCCTATGACATCGTTCCGATGTTTCTATCCTGCAGCAACAATTTGGCAGTGTGTATGCGGTGTAATGTACTGATGTTAAATTAAGGATATAATGATTAATTGCAATGTAATGAGATATACAGTATAAAATTTTAATCCCATGAACGTGGTACAAAATAGTTGACATGTAAATCTAGTTTTTCCCTTATGTTGCTCGTAAAATCCCATAATACATATGTTTGCATAAAAGTGCTTAGATTGAGAATGTTTATTTATGAATAAAAATTTGTTATATCAAGTTAACGATAATCTAGATATTATCAGCTAAATAAATGACTTGACATTATTCATAGCGAATAGAAATGTAAAAAGTTTGACTCATGACTCATTCACATAAAATTGCTACAAAAGTCTCAAACAAATTAAGAATCATTGAAGTCCTGCGCTTACATTTTTGAATAAAATACTCTAATTTTCTAGTGACTAGAGCACAAAATCAAAAAATTTGGTCATCAGTGCTATACATCCCACGGGCTCCTGCACCCACCTAAGATGAAGTCTAATAAAGTGTAATAATTATTTTGTGATAAATACGACTACCAGTAAGAAAATTTTGGCTAGATGTTTATTCATGAACTATAAAAGAATAAGTTCACATGTTTTCATTAAAATATCTTGATTTGCCATAAAATATAAATTTTTTGATATGACAAACACATTTTAATCAAAGCAACTTGATACACTTCCATGAAAAATCTGTAGCTGGGCTATTTCATTTTTCCAAATGGTTTATATGCATATTTGATACGTAGGAATAAAATATGTCAAATGACGACCTCATACTCAAACACAGAATTTATCAATCAATATTTTTGTTGGGAAACATTTAATTTTGGGAAATTTTTAACTGATTTGTGTTCTTTTTTTGTGTTAACTGATTTGTGCTCTTGTGTTTTGCTTGTTTTGCAAATTTTTTTTAAGATAGTGTAGTACTTGCGTATTCCAACAGCACGAGCGTGTCGCTTAACATGTGTGACTGAACGCTTAACATGTGTGCCTGGTGGCTTGTTTTCACATGTGCTGGAGTTGTGTGCTACATTTTGTGTTGGTGCTGTGCTTGACGAATTTTGTGTGTAAGCCTTTCTTGGACAAGAGAGTGTTTCCTTAAACCACATTCAACGGGGAGAACTTATGGCCATACAAAGAAGTCCTGTGTTGAAGATGTGAGAAACATGAGCTTGTTATGATTAGCCAAGACCTTTGGAGAGGCATAGACCACAAGGGTGACAAGGATTTATAGAGCACTCAAGCTTGAGGGTGGGGGACGAGCGACACTCGAAGCAGCAAGATTGTTGACACAGCAGGATACGAAACCACCAGGCCTTAGAAAAATATAGTGGAAAAATTTAGAGCAGAATTTCATGGGAAAAGATCGCTGGTGTTCCTGAAAGAGGGCGGAGTCAGCTATACGTTCTCATCAGAGGGCTTACAGCCAATGTAATGGTCAGGGCAGCTTGGAAAGATTTTCGAAGTGGAGAACCGCCAATCAGAGAAATTGTAGGCGTTCACGAATGAAAGAAGGCAGCCCTCACAGCACACAAGACCAAAGAATTAGTGAGTTTAGGCAAGCCGTACAATAAGGTGCGTTAGTACGAAGTGTTCACGGAAAAATACACTCTGTAAAAATACGTGGAAAACATATAACCTGCTTCACAGTGTAATTGTACTGGTTAGAATTTAATGTAAACACTTTCCATTTTTCAGAGAAGAGAAGTCTCACGCACGACCATTGGGGTCGAGACATTAGAATCAGAAAATAAAGTGTAGACGTCATTGGGCGGGTAAGAAGTTATTTATAGTTGTGCAAGATATGCTGTTCGGAAAATATGTGATGTAAAGTTCCGTCATTCAAAGTTAACACTAAATGTTTAAATGAGCACATTTTTGCAATCAAAGTAATGGGTTAAATGTTTGTATCTTTGCAGGAGGGCGGTCTCTTTACTCCTCTCTTGGCAGTTCTTCACAGTCAATTTCAACTTGAAGAAAATTTACGAGACGCTGTCATACAATCATCAAAAGATACTGTACTCAACTGTGAATAATTCAGGGAATCGGAACTGAAGCGGTGCCTGAGAATACACATGTGATTTGAAGCTATGACTGTGCTTTGTGCTGTTGGAAAACGTTATTAAAAATAGGTTGCATATTGTCATGTGTCGTAATTCAATTGATGCGCAGAGGGTTGGCCAACCCGTATTATTAGGGTAGTATTATTATGAGGCTATAACGCTCGAATCTTGTTTGTAATTCTGGCAGTCGTGTTAGGATCTTGAGAAGGGTAGTTGGTTCAGGGTGTCATGTGTGTGCCGTGAGCATAAAAATCTCTCCGATAACCTCTGCAGTATTAATACATTCCCTCGTAATAGGCCTTCCAGCAATTCAGATCCGCACAGAAACGTGTTGTAAGTGGGTCAGCGGTCGTCGGTGAGTACCGTTTTGTTTTTAGTATATGTACTGTAATGCTAATTATTTTCTTGATTTTGTGTGTTTATGTAATGTCATGGAGGTGCGCCAATCCCTCAATTCCGAGAACCTGATCTTGTTAATGAAATGTTAACAAGGAGGAGGGACCCTTACTCTCGTGACATTTTATTTTCAATATTAATCCCTGATATCGCAAGTTCCTAAGGTCATATTTCAACGCAAGTGCGCACTAATAAAAACGTCAACAATGCATCGTCACTGGTATTATATCATTTAAATTTGTATTTATACGAATTATGAAACCTCGACTACTGCATGAAAGCTAAAGCTTTTTTATTCTTTTCTCTCAATTTATTTCAACAATTGGAATGAGTGTTAAGATACCAAGCATGCTTATCTACTAAGCATCTTTATTGCATGATATTTTAAAAACAAATGATCATTTTGTACAACTTTTTGGAAACAAACTGCTCAGAATTATTTTTCTGTCTTACATTATATTCACAAGTTCCAAAAATAGAAGAGTGCCTTGCAAGTAATAGCCTGTATATAAACTTTCTATTTGCCCATTTTTGGTTTTTAAAGATCGGAAATAACTTTTTTCAAATGACGCATTCCAATTTCATTTGGTATACATATGAATAAATAAAAATTCATGTTGAAAGCGTGATACTTTTTAGCATACGTTACAAGTTCGTCCAACTAAATCAGGTTTGAAGACTTTTGTGGCATTACAGAAATAATTGAAGATTTGTGTGCAGAGTCCATCAAAACTGAAGGCAATGGATGCTCGAATAGTTTGACAGAGCACGTAGAAATTTAATTTGGTGGAAAATATAATCAAATAGCATATCTTTCTGAACAATCATGTTTCGGTTATAAGTATGTAATAACTACCTGCAATACAGGATGCACCACCTTTTGAATTTACCCTTCTAGATATTTTGTGTGCCCACAACAAATTTCTATTTCAATGATACCTTCATTTCCAATATACTTCAAACAATGAGGGTATACAACTTTTTTTACACTCATTAGTACTGTCACCAATACCTGAGGAAAATAATATTTTAGCTACTCAGCCTTAGCGAAAAGGGATGTCTCTATTCCTTTCATGAAATTAAGTGTATGCAAAAGGCTATGACTATAGCTAAATACTCCAAATAACATGCATGTATAAAATTGATTTAGCAACAAGACTACAAGGGAAATTTGTATTTTTTACGCACTTTTCTTCTGAAATGCGAGCTTTTTACAGATTATCGTATTATTTAGAAATAATTAGAAATACATGGCATGAGTTTTGCACCTTTATATCAATCCATGCAAGTTGTTCAAATTCATTGCTTCATTTGGTAATTTGCTCAACACGTATAAATATTAACGCCTGGAATTGATACCTCCTATGGATGATTATTTTTTTAGTGATTATTCAAAGCGGATAATGGTATGCGTCTTTCGGACAGTCCGATCTCGAAAGTTATAAGGTGCGAAGGCCGATACAAATAAGGTACAAGGTAGAATAAGGTACAATGCGAAGGCAGAACAAAAGCTCTGATGCTGTCGCCCCTTGACTTCAAGTTCAAACGATTGAGCTTGGAAGGGTTTTTCAATATTTGCGTTGTAATTCAATAGGTTTGTCACTGCTTATATTTTATGTTCATATTTTTGAGCAGGGAAGAATTTCAGGGAACTTTTTTATGCCTGGACACAATGGCAAATTGGAACTTGATGTAGCAATTCAGGGAATTTCTGTGAACTATTTGGAAGTACCTTATAATCAAAATTGGCACCATAAATTGAAACAAGTATAGCTTAAAATTAGTTTATAAAAGGTTTCATCATAAAAATATCTTATTAAATACATTTTTCCCTTTATACATGAGAGAATAAATGTAGACTGGATCAAGTGATAGGAGCGTCGCACACCTCACACCATGTTGCGGAATGAACTAATGAGCGCGACCACGTTGAAGAAAGAATGCGTTCCAAGTAAACGTCATTCATCGTATTAAAAGACATTTTTATACCATATATCTTGCTTTAAATGGCCTTCAAGTTATTTCATTGGAAAAAGGAAACTTTCAGCTTTAGGAAAAGGTAAATTTTTTAGTCAAAAACCCCTTCAGAGTAATAGTTATTCATTATTGTTCCCTGTGAACGAGACGGAGAAGAATACCTTAATGCTATTCTTACGAGAATGATTCGCTATTCGGCTTTGTACGAGACACAAATTGAGCTCGTTCATGAGAAATTAACTTCCGAGAGTTCCATTTGCTCCGGAAAGCTGTTCCTTCCGCGCCGCAGCTACCTAGCAGTTGTATGCATGGTAGAGTATACTTGCTGTTGAAAAATTATATGGTTATTCCGTTTTCCTTCTGAGTGCGTAAATATTCACATATTATTTTGGTGTCTTTCAGTAAGTTGTATGATACTTTTTATATTTCGTTTATAATTAATCACGTCATGAAGTTAAAGAAAACCAATTTGGTGGCTTGAAATCAAATATTATGCATTAGGGCTAAAAAATTAATGTGAGCAAAGCGTGACATTTGAAATGACAGTGGGTGTCTTGAACATGTGTTTTGGAATGATTTTCGTTCGTTGTTCACGTTTGCGGATAAAATGCAATTAACGGTTTTTAAGTATAAAATACACAGAGCGAACATCTATGTAAATTAATAAAATCCATCTCACAGATAATTTCAACATTGATAAATGCGATTCATTGTAAATTTAGTAGTTATTTGATATCCGATAAAATTACTCTGCCAAAGGTTTTACTGGATATTTCTCTATGAAGTTAGATGGCATAAGAAAGAAAGAAAACTCGTTCATTTCCAAAAATTGTGATACATGAGATGCCTTACAACATATTGGGGTTTAAAAATTTCCTAATATAAAACGTCCTCAATTGAAATCATAACAATTTGATATATAATAAAATTATGAATCACAATCATCGTAAAACAAAATATTTAACATGACTCTTGTGTTCAGTAATGCCAGTTGATACATGTAAGTTACGATAACATATTTCAATTTTGAATGTTGTACAAAAATTTCCTACATTACAGTTTTTTGTTCTTGATCAATGCCTGAGGAGCAAAATTGTTTGAAAAAATACAATTAATTACTCGAAACATGATTCACAATTTGTGGAAACATTGAATGTTCCATTTACAATTGCAACCAGTGCTTTGATATTCAAGTGACCAACAGATCCGCAGTCATTGCGCTGACGCTGATTATTTATAAATCGTGTCAGTAAACTTTCGAAGGTTGAAAAGTGTGGGTGCTCTGAAGCGTTTCTACTCACTTTTATTCTGATTCGGTGAGTTTGCCAATTGTAGTTTTTTACCTCTTTTATTCGTAAGGAACCAATGTTTTAAAGAGATGTTCGGCAGAATGTGCAGCAGTTGTGTAACTGGTTAAAAGAATTGTACTCTCTATATAAGTAATTCACATGCCAGTATATTGCCTAACATTCTGAGGACCACAAAATTATTATTTATTATTATTATTATTTTTTTACCGGTTACTTACGCAATACAAATGAGGTTTTGCTTGCTTGTTATTTCAATTCCTGTGAAATATTTTAACAAGATTTGAATGAAATATTATCGCGTAAGGGGCCTGTTAGAAAAACACGCAACTAACTCATTGTCAGTCGTAGTAGTTTGAGTTACATCGAAACAGCGCTTCATCGTAAGAACATGAATTTTGGAGATATCAAATTTTCCATGCATTCTCTATAGTTTTATTTTGCTACGAGAAGATTAACTGTGCATAAGAGTTTGATTTTAAAAAATTTAATTTTTGACGTCTGGTACTCAAGTAGCTCTTGTAAGTAACAGCTTATATGTCAATAACACAGTATCAATTTTTTTAAATAAATGCAAATATTTTCAAATTTTGTTGTGCTTCACAGAACAACGAGAGAAAGCGGAGAAATTTTGAAGGATTCGTCCGGATTCGCGAGAAAGACAAAGTTGTACAGTGCATGAAGAGCCCGAGTAATCGAAGAGTTGAGATTCTGATTCTATCATTATCAGTGCTTTGCAGGTCTCTTTGTTCTAAGATGTTTTTATTTTCCAAAACATTGTCGTGTAGCTCATAGAACTCAAATGATTGATATTGCTGGAGAAAGATTCGAAATTTTGAGTATTACGTAAATTAATTTTGACTTGCCATGTTTTAATACATTGTTAATAGTCCATCCCGCACCTTACCCTAGTGTCTGGGCCTAGCTACTTAGCCTGAATAGCTAACCCTTGCCTGGTTGGCATCCTGACAGAACGGCGTCCTAGTGGTGAGACAATTGGTTAGCAGGCTAGTTTCACTACACTTATATTACTTCAAAACTCAACTGAATTCAATACTTGAAAACATTCAGGAATTGCCAATCATTTACTTCTAGGTACCTGGTAGCCTTATAAATTATCCAATGATATTAAAATAACAACTAGGGTAAGTTCCGAAAATTCGTCTACTTCGAATTTCCGTACACACCAGGTATATTTTACTTTAACAAGCTAATATGGAGTTGAAGTTCATCAAAAAATGGTTCACGTGGTAACTGCTGGTTTACAATATTGTATAATTGCCACACACCGCAAATAAATATCACTGTTTGAACAAAAATGGCAGCCCAAGTGAATGACCTGCGTTTCAGTCGTTTATGAAGTCGTCACACCTTAACTGACTACCATTTTGCATCGCCGACTAAAATTTTTTCCGTTGACGAATTTGTTGTGTTAGGCGATGTCGTACCTGTGTGAGTGTTGACAACTGTAATGCTGCCATTTTACAGTTTTTTTCTCCCTTTGTTTGTTTCTGATGTGTACTAAATTTCGAATCTTTTAACGGCTTGTGTTATTACTTCGTCCACATGTGCGGAGTTTTGAAAAAATCATTTTTATGAATTCGTTTGTTCGTGCAACGTTTTTTCTTCAAGTTTCTCCTCATTGTTTATGATACTTAATATCTTTTCAGGTATAGATTTAATAGTTTATGAATTGGGGCGAATGTTGACCTTAAATTATGGCTCCTCGTAAAAAACACCACTACTGCAATGATGATCTCGTTCACGCATTAGCAGAGATAAAAAATGGAAGTTTGAGTATACACAACACAACTGACAAATCTGGTGTTCCGAAAACAACGCGTCAAGAGCGTCAGCAAGGCACCGGCAGGCCGCAGCCGAGACTGTTCAAGAAACGGTTTGTGGAAAGTACAGAAATGTATTGAGTCCTACTTTAAACTTCAGTCCACCACTCATAAATTTTGAAATAATGCACCTATCGACTTTAAATTACTCTCAAACGAAAGAACAAAACATTTTCTACAAAGGTGTTATAGACACATCCAAAAAATTTTTCTGAGAAGTACAGAAATTCTTCGATAAAAATGTTTGATTCGCGTGCCATCGCAAGAGCGAAAGGGTCAACTAAAGTCTTTCGACGACGCGCGAGTCGTACAGGTTCATCGCAGAATTTCTGTACTTTTCAGAAACAATTTTGAATGTGTTTACAACACCTTTGTAGAAAATGTTTTGTTCTTTCGTTTGAGAGTAATTTAAAGTCGATAGGTGCATTCTTTCAAAAGTTACCAGTGGGGGACTGAAGTTTAAGGACACCGTCTGGGTAGAAATTGAGATGAGTGTTGATTTTCTGTTTTTATATGCATCTTATAGAGGATTTTCTTGCGCTTCCATTGGTACTTACCGTTTACGTCTACTCCGAATAGTGCGCCCACCAGAGGGGGGGGGAAAGCGATGGGGGTGGCGTGACCTTGACCCCTCCCCCCTCATTATTGGGAGTCAATTGAGCGTGTTTCTCTGCGGCAATGGCAATAGAGTTCGTTCATGAGCTACTCAAAGTGTTTTCATTATTCAAACGAATCATTCTAACGCTAAATAAATATTTTTTATAAGATTTTGACAATTTCAGAATTTAGCTGTTCTGCCGTATCTACGATACCGCAGCTTTCATTCATAGCTCGATGACAGCTGCAGTATCATAGCTACAGCTATGGCAAGCACACCAATCCAAAGGGCTTGAAAAGAGCTACAAAACAGAGGAGTTGATTTAAAAAAACGTATTTTGGTCAAAAAAAAATGAAAAAATAAAAAAAGTGGTTATTTTGAAGAATTACATGTATTGTCTTTTGTTGAATATTTTTTCCCAGAGTTACAGAGCTACAGCAATGTAAATTATATCAATCAAAAGGGCTTGAAAAGAGCTACAAACGCTCAAGAGTTCATTGTAGAAAATCCTGTAGTTCAAAAGATGAAAAGAAAAACAATTTTTGTTGTGAAAAAACACGTTTTTCTGGAAACTTGATAATTGGTTTCTCAAATGCTACTTCTTCCACAATTTCAGAGCTACAAGAATGGTTTATATACCATTCGATAGGGCTTAGCAAGGTGTATCCATAAGGGGAGACATTTTTCGATATATCAATTATTTTGAAAATTACACGACATGAAAAAAAAAGAAATGCAAAAAGGTTACATATTTTAAAAAAAATATTCCCAAAATCCACAAAAAAAAGTTATCAAAATTTGTAGCCCCTTATGGTTATATAGACATATAAGCAATCTAAAAACGAAGTTCTGGTTCTGTAACTTCAAAATTGTAGAAGAAGTAGGATTTTAAAAAACCCTATTTTATCATATTTTTCAAAAAAAAAAAAATCCAGTGCAGATACAAAAATTTTGTCGAAATAACAAATGTTCTTTTCATCATTTCACACCTACTGTGAAAATTTCAGAGAAATCCATCCATAAATAACGGACTTTTCTCCTACCCAGACGGTGTCCTTAAAGTAGGACTCGAAAAATTTCTGTACTTTTCACAAACCGTTTCTTGAACCGTCTCGGCTGCGGCCTGCCGGTATCAAAACGTACGTATCAAATCCATTAAAAATGAACACGCTATTATATTACAAAAAATTTGAACGCTCACAGGTAACTTTAGCGCTAAACATAAATATAAATTTCATTTTAGAGGGTGTACAAACTTTTATAATGAGATTCGAAACGTGGTCGAAATTTTAAATTCATTTCGAATTTGGTACGAATTTTTGAAAATTTCAGTTTAACAAAATGTTCGCAAAGCAAGTTGTTTTTTCATATCAAGATGTGAAAGATCCTTTTTAGAGCAAAGCACGATGAACCCAATGCATTTGCGCTTTTTTGGCGATAGTTGCTGCAGCAATAGCAATCTTGAGAACCGTTTGAGAGGGTTTGAAGTTTGAACCGTTCAAATCGGACGAACTTTCGGACTTTACCCTATTGATATTTGAATAACTTCCAAGGTTTTTAATGAAATGAACTATTCTTTATGAGCAGATTTTGAAATTTTTCAAAACCAAATAGATACTTGGAAAACGTGAACTATTTTAACGTTTGATCAAAAATTTTTTGAACTTTTTTCTAATTTATGCCATGCAATTTTGAAATTACATCCTGTTTTTGAGATATGGTTAAATGATGCAACTATTTTAGAAAAGTGCTTGTATTAAACTCAGAGTGAAGACATTTAAATGCTCTGTATATGATGAGGGATAAGTTTTACTTTGAAGGTAACGCAATTGGGTTTATCAAAAGAATATCATTAAAAGACATGAATTTTGAATTTTATAGAGAGAAATAGCCACTTGAAGTTGTTTAAACACTCAAGCACTAACCTCAATTAATATTTTTGAAAAGTTTAAAATCCTTGATAATTTACTGATAAAAAGTCTTAGAAATTCATCATATGGTAGTGAAAAGTTGAAAACATTAATCAAATCACAATGAAAAATTTAAACGTGTAAATGACTGAAAATGTTATTGATCAAATGACCCTTCCACCATTAGAGGAGAAAAAGTGAACTATTTCTACGGCCATTCATAAAAATTTTGGAACTATTTTCTAATTTGTGCCCTCCAATCCTCAAATTACACCCTGCAGATATAAGAGTAGTATACACTAACTAGACCAAAATGCAAGCTCAAGATGGAACCAAATAAAGTGATTTGGAAAGGTTAGCATCAGCTCGCAACTTCCTAAGCCATCAAACAAATAATAATAATGGGCACAATGGTGTAAATATCCTATCTTCTTCATCTTAAACAACAAGAGTTGTAAAAGACAGGATCTTGACTTATGAGAAGTTGAGGCAGGGGTAGTGACGCCAGCCATAGGACGAAAATGAACACAACGCTCGTAACATACGGAATACCATAACTATAGTATTTGACAACCTGGCACAACACAGAAATAAATGTTAAGATCAATGGGTCAATGTAGACACGCATGTGATTACGGTAGTTTCACTCAATTACTTAGCCGTATATCACAAGAGACACGCAATAATGTCATAAATAATCTCACCCGTGGAGACAAGGAACGCGAGCAACGCACACACCGAATAGTTAAGTATAATTGAGCTTGTTGGAATGTTATCGACGAGTGCGTCTCTACAATGCGTCTCTGAGAGGTCTCTTACTTTTTTGAAGCTGAATTCTCAAGCGACATATTTTTTTGGAACACAATTTTAATAGATTATGGGTAATGTTGAGTAATTTTCTTACTCTAAAAATAATGAGAGTGATTAATATGCGATACTTGGATTTTTAGATGGACGTTTTAATAACTCGTAAGTTGTGGCTGGTAGGAGGCTGGAAGCGTTCACTACAGACCGGCTAGCAATTTTTGAGAACCCATCTGAGGCCGGTGTCGCACGGAGACCAAATGGTAACGTTTCATCATAATCGTCAACGTAGCGGTACCATTTGGTCTGCCTAGCGCTACGAAACCGTCAGATTTCGGCCATGAGCTAGGGTGCATTTTCGGTATACGTATCGTTACCATTTGATTACCAATATGGCGGACAACTTGGTTAGCGAACGCTTATGTAGTTAAATTTATAGATTTCCATTTTTTGACGTGGCTAAATGTTTTAAAGGGTTTAGTATTTATTTTTTACGTAGCATCTTTAGTTGAGTGTATTTTGTTTGAGTGCTTCGGTCTGGAGTCGCTCAAAATAAGCCTAGCTGATTTTGATCAGAGTGAAGTTGGGGTTTGAAAAGCTTGCATTTGAGAAAGTGATCTACATTATGAAGATGACAAATTTCTAACTGTTGATGGTAAGTTTTAAATGATTCTATATTGTCGCAAATCCAGCCATTGCTCATTGCTAAAGTCCTATGCAAGTCACCCAATATCTTGCATAATAAAGAACAAAGGCTTCATCTCATTTAAACAAGCCTAAGAAGTAAAACGCTAACAATTTATGACAAAGCGGGGCGATGGTGGGAGTGCTTCATTTTCCTGGCGACTAACATCATGAACATAAATGAATTGTTCGACTTGTTTTCTTGAGCGAATCCGAACCCTTGTCGACGGATTCGGGCAAGATGAGGAGGACGCCGCAACTGGCTGCCACCTCAGATACCGACACGACTTGGTCGCGAGCGCGTGTGCCTAAAGCCCCCTCACACGCGCAAATATATCTGCAGACATATCTGAACTAGTGCTGAATTCGTGCGTTTGTACGCTCATTTCAGGTTGGCATAGACTGTATGAGGCAGATGAGCCATGCTTGATAATTTTGGAGCGACCGGCTGCAAACCTTGACACCACTGCAGTGTCTCGTCAGCCTTCGTGTGTGGTGTACGACTGTACTCTGCCTCTCTCCCTCCTTATGCACTTCAATAAGCAATTTCTTATTTGTATGTTCACTACTTTTTAGGAACCATTCTTTAGCCCATTTTGAGCAACGTTTTACTTCTCTTTTATTTCTTATTCATTGCAACTATAACAAATCCTATCGATTGTACGAACTCGCCGTCTGGAGTCGCTATTCTTGTGCGCACTCTCCACCTAGCTGCTACTGGTATTCTGAAGCGTGCGCCAGTCTTTGTCAAGTTTGCAGTGCGTTGTTTGCATCGTGTGAGGGGCTTTGAGACCGACAAACCAAATTCAGTTCAGATTGTCTGCCAACATATTTGAACGTGTGAGGGGGCCTTAAGCATGCTCTGACCTCTTCCGACCCCTGCTTCCGGGGCATACAGTCCTAGACAGCCGGCTTAATTGAGGAAATGTTCGCCTGAATATTATCTTCGAAGATCTTCAGGTGAGCCTCCTATGTTTTGTTTCCATTTGTCATAAATCGTTTTACTTGCAGTTTCCCTGACCTCCTTAAGGTTATTGGGTAAGACTATGTCTTTTGTGCCAGTTAGTTCTGGAAGTTTCGCCGCAAAGCCGGACGGCGGGACATAGTTCTTTTTTCGAAAATAATATTAATCAGCTTCTTTCGAAGTTAATATCAATTCTTCACTTAAAAATATAAATTCTCTTACAGCTGCTGAAAGCAGTTTTGACTATAAGCGTCAATTCAGCCGGCTTTTTACTGTGCCGTCCTTTTGACATTAGAGCTTGGCTGGAGTTCGACAGGATAAAATCCTGGTATCTATTTTTTTATTTTTCTTGCATATTTTTGTTTCCTTTTTAATAAACTTTCTTCATTATAAACAACCAAAAAATATATATTTCATTAAATCGTGCTGTCGCTGTGCTATCCGGATGGCCGGGGTCGGTGTCGGATCTCATTAGTTTCAAGATCTCATTAGTTGAGTTGAGTGATACCTGTGTTGTATTTTTAGGCAAGGTATTCGTTGCTGGACCTTACGTTTATAGGTTCTAGCCTTTTTTTACCTTGTCTAAACCCCTTTTAGGTTCACTCTTATATAGATTGTGTAAGTGTAAAGCCTAAAATATTTAAGGCAAATTTTGAAATTTGTGTAACTGTAAAGTGTAAACGTAAGCAAAAAAATGTTGTGAATTTAAAAGTGCCTGGTGGGGTGATTGAAATTTTTTGTATTTTTCTATGTCATTAGTATTTTTCCATGTTTCTAAAGGAATGTAATCTGTCCACTTAATAAGTGTAGACCTATATTTTAGATAACAGTTTTCCTGATAAGCCTAATAATTGCATTTTTTATCATAATGAGTGAAAATAGTAACGCTACAGCCCTGAGCATAAAAATGCGGGGCTTAAAATGTAGTATAACTGCTATTCGTAAAAAAGTTCTGTCTCCTGGCTGTGACCTAGCTTTCCGTGTGGAAGCCGTTCCTCAGTTGAGTGGCCTTCTACAGGCCTATAGACAACTGTCCTCTACTATACCTTCTGATGTTGATGAAGTGTCTGATGAGGAGCTTACTAGGCGCGCCGAGTATGAGGTGCAGGTGATAGAGCTTTTAGCTGAACTTAAAAATTCAATTTCAACTTCCCAGGTGTCAAACTTGAGTGATACCGCTCCTACTGTGCCTAATAAGGTTTCAATTTCTGATGTTCCTCTGAATATCTTTAGAGCCCCTCAGTTGACGTTGAAGAAGTTTAGCGACAATGAGGGCTGTCCTTTTGCTTTTCTTCACTTTCAAGAGTCTTTTCTTAATGCCCTGCAAGCTTATCCTAATATGAGTGAGGGGCAAAAATTTATCTTTTTGAAAAATCAGCTTCAAGGGAGGGCTCTCAGTCTTGTTGCAGGTCTTCCTAATGAAGAGTCTAGTTTCCGATCTGCTTGGGCTTTACTCAAGCATGATTTTCTAAATGCTGACAAATTATTTTCTATGGCTCTTGATGAGTTAATCAGCTGTCCTGGTGTTCAAAGCTTAGCTGAAATAGGGTCGTTCCTCTCTAAGGTTAAGTTTCGGCTCCTCGAGCTATCTAAGTTGGGGTTAGACTTCTGTAGCGAGAAGTCTGGCAACCTACTGTTTTCTTCTATTATTAAAACTAAGCTTCCTGACTTCTTCCTTTTAGAACTCCTTCGCTATTTTAAAGCGAGTTTCTTTTCATTAGAAATGTTTGAGAAAGCACAGCAGGTGCTTTTGTAAAGTTCTCCCTAGTGGGGGAATCAAATTGAATGATATTTTAAGAGTTGAATATCGACTTTAGAGATTGAATATTGAAGAATTTATCAAGTGCACAAGAGGATGTTCTTTTACAATGGCGAGGTCACCAGTGTTTTTCCCAAACACACTTAATTACTAATTGAATGATTTACGGCATCTGACTTCTGAGAAGTTAAGTGTAGGGGGTTCGGACGCTATCTTTCCGGCGTCTTTATTCAAAAACAAAATACTATAATTTTCACCTCGGAACTGGACCATCGAAAGGATAAGAAAGTAGATATGGTTATTTAATTCTGGCCTGGTTTTATTGGAGGCTGTCAGATTGGTCTTCCAGGTGCGCTGATGTTGACGTCCGATCTTGAGTAGGGACTGCAACAGGCTCACAGCTGCGTCGGTATGCGGAAGTGTAATTGTGGAGAAGGTCGTGTGCAATGGTATCCCGTGGTTAGCGACGGCAATAGCGTCTCTGGTGAGTGAGGACGGTAAGTTGCAATCCCTCTAATGGTGTTAGAATATAGACTTGCAGGTTATGCAGCAGTTGGGTTAGCTGTAACCAATGATGTCTTAATTCTCAGTGAGGTGGAGGAATTGGATACTTGCTCTTGCCGTCCAGTAATGGGGGGTTTGATTAGATGTGAAAAGGCAACAATGAAGGAGGCAGTTGTTTTGCCAAGTCTGGCTACCGGGTTATTTTACCCTTTTGATATGATCGGCAAGGTAAAGGTAGGTGACGTGGCAGTGGAATGTAAAGTGTCTCGTAGCTTCCTGTACGGAATAAGACGCTGGGTGAAATTGCACACGGTATTAAAACACATATCAACACATGCTATGCTGCAAACAATCTGGCATTAACATGCCGCCTCAAAGCGAGGAGTCTCTTCGAAAAACGACCCCCACCAGCACTCTGGCGCCGGAGTGCAAGTGGGGAGCAACTTCGGAGCACTGACAATTTGCTCGGAGCCAGATCTTAATTCTAATATTTCTAACGGCATGAAGCTAAAATTTCCACACTAGTAATTCACACAGGCAAAACTTTGCCTGGCGAAACTAAGATAGCATAAGCAGTGAACTGAGTATCCTGCCTCACTTAATTAATCTAATGGTAAAAATCTACAGCATCTGCTAAATGCAAATGAACTAGAAAACACATGTTCCCAGTTCTTCCTAACTGAACTAATCAATGTACAATGACTAAGAATTATACAATTACCATCTAACTAAACCTAAAAAAAAACATCAATAATATTTAATGTATACTACTGATTCTATGAGGAAAATCAGTGGTAAAATGTGCTTGGTATTTACAAGGTTTGTTCTGATTATCATCACAACAAATATTGACTATAAAATTTGTTAAGAATGGTTTTTAATGTTGACTGTACATAAAAACTACAACCATGTGATTATATCAAAACCCTACTTAATTGAAAATACAGCTGTGACAAAATACAGCTGTCAAAAAATTGAGAATGATAATTTGATTGCTTTGATTTAAAAAAAACATTAAAGAAATAAAATGTTAATTTGATGTTAGTCTAACTTGATCACACAAATAACACCATATTGAATATTGGCTAAAGAAGTTACTTTTGATACAAAAGGGAAAATCCTAATCTTGGTACAAATAACACCATATTGAGTATTGGCTTATGAAAAATATTAAAAATAAATAAGGGGAAATTTATAATTTGATAAGAATAACACCATCTTAAATATTGGCTTATGAAAAATATTAAAAATCACAAAGGGGAAATTTATAATTTGATAAAAATAACGCCATATTGAATTTTGGCATGATAAATCATTTTTGATACAAAAAGGGGAAATCCTACTCTTGAGAGAAATAACATCACATTGAAATGTTGACATAAAATTATTTTTAGGGACAAGAGAAATTTTAGCCTGAATCAAATGACATCATATTGAAATGTTGAAATAAAATTATTTTAAGAACAAAAAAAAGGGGAAAAAAACTCCCTAAAAATGGCTTTACATTAAATAGTGAATTGTTTGCTAAAAACTTTAAGATAGGATATACAACAATGCACAAGGAGAAATGGCCTGTGGGGAACCCAAGTTCTGGGCAAGGAAATCCTGAGCGTTTAGCACTCTGGAAAATTTAGGCAATTTTCCTTAATACATACTTAATATACAATTTTCCTTAATAATATTGCCGATTTTCCTATAATACATAAATATAGTTACCCGTAGAACAGCAAAGGCACACACGAAAAACACAGTATTATAATCTCACCCGCCAGAAACACCTAGATATGCACGCTCTGTATGACATGAGACAATGAGCGCTAGATCGCATACGATGTTGCTGTCGCGCGTCCGTGAGAGGTTCCGTTAAGAAGCAAATGTGAATTTTTAGAGATTGAATTTATTTCGTTACACAATTTTAATAAAATTGAGGATAGAGGTTAGTGAATTTCGTAATGTGATTTTATGCTAATGGTCGAATTTATTTTACTGAATTTTTAGATGGTCGTTCTGAGAATTTCGAAATTTCGACTGGGTTGCGGGATAGAGATTCACTACACTTTCTCTTCTTGAAACTAAAAATAAACCTAAACCATCTCTTCCCGTCCGAAATGAGAGGGTGGGGGGAATTACCCGAGCTGAAGTTAGGGATAAAACTAGACCTTCTCCTGTGCTCGATAAGTTGCCCAGTGTTAAGGTTTGTCGTTTCTGTAATTTAACTGGCCACTCGTCCTTTTCTTGTAAGAAATTTGACACTCACGTAAAGCGCGTGAAACGAGTTGGTGAGTTACAATTATGTACCGTTTGTCTAAGTGGCAAACATGTTACTTCCGAGTGCCCTGCAAAAGTTAGGGGTCTTCCATTTTCTTGCTCTTTATGCAAAGCTAACAATCACGTTAGCCCGTTGTGTCCCAAATTTGTAGCATTCTCTACCCTTGCTGCCGCCTCCTCATGACGATTAAAGGCACGTCTCCGGATGTGCCCTCTCGTAGCTCTTTCTACTAAGTATGGCGGGGTAGTTAGAAGAATTAATTTTTTAATCGATACTGGTAGCCAAAAGTCGCTTATCGACTTAGCTACTGTAATCCCTGATTGTTCTACAGTTGACTTGCAGGAACTTACTGTTAACACTGTAGGAGCTTCTGTCCCGTTAAGGGGTAAGCAAATTAACATTGAACTCGTGCTTCCAGACAGTGAGAAGTACGAGCTTGATGTCTTCGCCATGCAGAACTTGAACCTGCAGATGGGGATGAAGGGACTGCAAGCTAAGCTTGCTCTGTTGAAAACTAAGCTTCCTCTGTCCACTTCCTTTCCGGAAATAGTTGAGGATAGTATCCAAGTCAACGGCATTTTAGGTGTCGATGCTCTTCAAGCATTTAAGGTCCTTGAGTTGCAACACGTAGCCGACTATAAGGTCATGCGTGTTTCTAATGGGTTTCTACCTTTCGGTGACTTTAAGTGTTATAAGTCCTCTCTATCTCATGTCGTTGCCTCTGAAGCTGAGACGATGGACAGTTGCTCGTCGACTTCTGTTGTCAAGGCTGCTAATACTCATTTAAGTAAAACTTCTTCTTCTTCTGCTATCGCAACTAAATTAAAACCTAAAAGGAAAAAGTCTGGATGTAAACTAAACCAAACCGTTACCGAAGTACTCTGAAGGCCTTTTTTGATACTCCTGACGTGTTGGACGTTACCGAGCAATGTGATGTACAAGCAGGTCTTGATAAACTATTAGACTTGGAGCTTATAGGGGTGCCCTCGAAAGAGGAAGAGTATGACAAAGAATTAGAGGATTTCACAAGTAGTGCCACTTATGCGGAAGGCAGGTATTCAATCCGGTTGCCGTGGAATCGAAATTTATTAGCTAAAGTTCCCCATAGTTCCGGGCTAGCGAGGTTTCTTGCACGTAAAGTTACAGCTGATAATGCTCGCAGGGGGATTGAGAAGGAGTATAATGATGTTTTCCTTGAGCAACTCGAATTAAGAATAATTGAACCTTTGCCTTTCAAAAACTTGGATGTGCGAGTGCATAAATGGATTCCTCACCGACCTGTCGTGCGCGAGCATGTCGAAACCTCTAAAATCCTCCCGGTCTTTAACTGCTCTCTGAGGATCGGAAAGTTACCAAGTCTGAATGAAGCCTCGTATGTAGGTCCACATCTCATGAACAATTTATTGGGTCTCTTGGTGTATTTTCGTGCTAACTCCATAGTCATACTTTCTGACATTTTTAAAGCTTTCCTTCAGGTAAAATTAGCCTGTGAATTTGACCGTAATCAATTTAGTTTTGTCCTTTACAAGGATGGTAAATTTCAGTATTTCCGATACACGACTCTGTTGTTCAGGTTTGTTGCATCTCCCTATATTCTTAATTACCTTCTTAAACTTCATGCTGACACGTTAACTGATTTAGTAATTAGAGACGTTATGGCCAATAAGCTGTACGTCGATAACCTAGTCTTTACAACTAATAGTCCTGAGCATGCGCTTAGCACGTTTCATCGCGCTAACCGAGCCTTTGAGGAGAGTGGGTTTCCGTTGCGCAAATGGCAATCGAATAATTCTGAACTTCTTTCGCAAATTGGCCCTTCTCTTTGTAGTGCCGAAGTGCACTCCAGAGTGCTGGGGTACAACTTTAATTCTTCCTCTGATCTTCTTTCTCTGTCCGTGAAAAGTTTGGATTTTTCCTGTAAAACGCGCAGGAGCATATTGTCTGAAGTTGTCGTCACTGTATGACCCATTAGGGGTTTTGCTTCCTTTTTCAGTACGTGGTAAGCTCATTTTACGCAAGTTGACGCCTTTGAGACTTGGATGGGATCAAGATGTTCCAGACGATTTATGTAAGGACTGGCGTGATTATTGTCAGGAGTTTTCTGAGTTGGGTAATTTCGAGTTCCCTAGAATGAATTTGGACGAAACCAAAAATGTTAAACTTGTTGTGTTTTGTGATGCTAGTGCTAGCGCCTTTGGTACCTGTATTTACGGTGTCCAAGAGGAACGCAGTACGCTTCTGTTCTCTAAAGTTAAGGTTTCGCCTCCTCGCCAAAGAAATCTTCCTTCTCTTGAACTTTTGGCCGTATTTCTTGCCTATCAATGTCTTGTATCTCTGATGTGTGACTTTAATTTCCCTTATAAAGTCTCGAGCGTAGTTTTGTTAACGGACTCCCAAGTCACCCTAGCTTGGTTGTTGAGCGGCAAACCTCCGCGAAAAAATGTGTTTGTAAGCAATAGACTTAAAGACGTAGAAGACATGCGTAAGACATTAGAATGTAAAACTTTGGCTTCCTTCAGATATGAGTATGCTCCCACTATGTTTAACGTGGCAGACATGCTGACACGTGGTGTCAAAGCTACTAAGTTTTTACAAAGTAAAATGTTATGGTTAGAAGGTCCTTCTTGGATAAGAGAAAGTAAGGATAAATGGCCCAAGGGACACTTGGGTTGCATTCCGCACCAATACGTTTCTGATGCATGTATCGCAGTTAATATTAATCCCCCACGTCAAGCTTCGATTGTGGAGCTTGAGAGATTTTCCACCTATCCCAAACTATTGGGTACGATGGAGAAAGTATTTAGAGCTGTCTCTATCTTTAGGCGTGCAGATCGGGGTGAGGCTAAACTGCGAGCCTTTCTGTATCTTATTTCTTCTATGCAAAAAGCGCATTTTGCAGACGAGATCGAGGCCTTAACTAACAAAAGTCCTCGTCCGCCTCTGGTAGTTAGATCCTTTAATCTTTTTCTTGACTCTCACGGTTTAGTCAGATCTAGTAGCCGTATTGTTGCCGCTGAAGAGTTGGATTACAACACTAGAAAACCGATTCTGTTGGCTAGCTCTTCTCATTTGACCTGTCTGTTAATTTTGCATACGCATAAGATTCTAAACCATCAAAGTTTTGACACCCCCGTGCAGAAGCTCAAGCTGGACGGTTATTTGATACCGCGCTGTAAGCGTGTTGTTCGTAGCGTGTTATCCAAGTGCATATTTTGCAAAAGGGTAAACGCAAAAGCCTTCTCCTATCCTGATCCTCCTGCCTTACCTGACACTCGTGTAAACTTTGTAAGGCCTTTCGCCACAACGAGAATGGACTTTTCTGCCCATTTCTGGGTGTTAGATCCTTTTGGTCATAAACAAAAGGTATATCTATTATTATTCACTTGTTTCCAAACCAGAGCTATTCATATCGAGCTTCTTCCTTCCATGACGTTGGAAGAATTTTGTTTCGCCTTTATTCGTTTTACAAATGAAAAGGCCGTTCCTAATACGGTGTATTCCGATAACGCTAGAACTTTCTTAGCGGCTCCTGATCTTCGGTCGGAAGTTTTAACTTCTTCTTTGTATGAAGATCGTTTTCGCACCTTTAATGTCAAATTTAAAACTATCCCGATCTACAGTCCTCAATTTGGAGCGATCTGGGAACGTTTGTTCAAATCCATTAAGGATTGCTAATACAAACTGTTTGGTCGCAGTACCTATCCGTATTCTTCCTTTCTTACTGCCATTTCTGATATTACCCTTAATCTCAATCGGCGTCCTCTTTCTTACACTGAGACGGGGGACACTATCTTGCCTATTATGCCTATCCAATTCCTTCAACTGTATCCTACTTCTAATTCCTTAATCCTGTCAGATGAGATTCCGGACTTGGAGACCGAAGACGGTGAGCGCCGGGAGCATTTGCTCTCAGCCTTAGAGCGGCGCGACGTGATGGGGGCCAAGTTCCGGTATTCTGGTATTACTGGTATTCTCAATACTTACTTTCTTTGCGCGGTCCTTATCCGCTTAGATCTCTACCTCTCAATAATAAGTTTTTATCTGTGGGTCAGGTTGTCCTGCTTCGGCATCCTGTAAGACCTAGACCGTTTTGGACCTTGGTTCGCATCGTCGCTCTGCTGCCTGGACGCGATGGCAAGGTCCGTGTTGTTAGAATAGTTAAAGCTGACAACTCTGAAACTGCCGTTAAAATTTCTCTGCTATACCCTCTGGAGTTGGCTACTTCTATTACTGCTTCAGAGGAGGGGTGGGAAAGCGCAGAGGGGAGTTCGAGCGAGGAGTTGCATCCTCGTCTCGAGCCTCCCGAGAGTTTCTTTTCTCATGAGGGTAGTTCTATTTCTCTTGAGCGCCCTAGAGGTCAGCATTCTTCTGCTTCTTCTTTCTCTTCTGAATCGGACTCCTCGGCCCAGTCCGATGAACCCGAAGCTGCGTCTGCTGCCCGGCCCAAAAGGCAGGCAGCGAGCCGGCAACGTAGTAAGCTGGCATACTTGATCAAGAAAGGTCACATATAGTTTCCTTTCCTAATTATTCAACATTAAAATTTAAATGCGCATAAAATATATGAATGTCCTTTCCACGCTTTAGCTGGAAAGAAACTTTAATATGTAAATTTTTTTGTGTAACGGAAGTTTCTTTAGAAAACTCCGTTTTTTTTCTTTGCCGGAATTGTGTCGCAAATCCAGCCATTGTTCATTGCTAAAGTCCTATGCAAGTCACCCAATATCTTGCATAATAAAGGACAAAGGCTTTATCTCATTTAAATAAGCCTAAAAAGTAAAACGCTAACAATTTATGACAAAGCGGGGCAATGGTGGGAGTGCTTCACTTTCCTGGCGACTAACATCATGAACATAAATGAATTGTTCGTCTTGTTTTCTTGAGCGAATCCGAACCCTTATCGACGGATTCGGGCAAGATGAGGAGGACGCCGCAACTGGCTGCCATGCACCTCAGATACCGACACGACTTGGTCGCGAGGGCGTGTGCCTAAGCGTGCTCTGACCTCTTCCGACCCCTGCTTCCGGAGCATACAGTCCTAGACAGCCGGCTTAATTGAGGAGATGTTCGCCTGAATATTATCTTCGAAGATCTTCAGGTGAGCCTCCTATTTTTTGTTTCCATTTGTTATAAATCGTTTTACTTGCAGTTTCCCTGACCTCCTTAAGGTTATTGGGTAAGACTATGTCTTTTGTGCCAGTTAATTCTGGAAGTTTCGCCGCAAAGCCGGACGGCGGGACAATATATATCGGAGGCAGCATAAGTGTGTGTATCGGGTTTGTACCCTGGGGGTCTAAGGTTCTCGAGATCGTTTATCTGACTTTCACGTGGGAGGGGAGGAGGAGAATTACACGCCTCTGGCGATGTCCTTTTATTGAAGTGATATTCTGTTACAATACTGAAGAATACAATGAACGGGCGGGGCAGGCAACGCCTAACACCACTGTGCGACGCGCACACGCCGTAGCTCGGCGACGGCTGCGCTCGACTATCTCAAGGCTTGAATGCCTGAGTGCTAATGCCCGAAAGCCTCACGCTTTAACATTACAGCGCGTTATATAGGTAGCAGTATCTTCGGCGGGCTTTCCCAAGCTGACAACAATACAGAATAACAACATAAGAAATCCCGACATGGCTCCCCTTTCCATGAAAAGTGGGTCCTCCCACTTCTTAACCCATCTCAAAAATTTCAAAAGATTCATGATGTTGATGTGGATAATTTACGTGAAATCAATTACGTTAAATGAAGGTAGAGCCAATGTGAATATACAGAACTAGTGGTCAATCGAATCATCGCATTTTCTGAAGCAAAGAACACGATACTATAAAAGCATAAACGGCAAAACTAAAATACATCACATCATAAAATAGTGATGAACAAAGCAAAAACAATTTAAAAGACAGCAAAATAAAACAAGGCGCAGTATGTATTTATTCATTCCTTGATGGACAACCTCCGTCGAACGATGTAAGATCGTATGACTAACGCAAACACACGACATCACACATACAACCTTTCGCTGTGACTCATTCTCCACTCTCAAGCTGACATTCCCTTTTCATTCTTCACGCCTATTATGTCACATCACCTAACTGCCTACGTAATTACGGGTACCCTTTCCTTTTTTTTTTTTAATCGATCAGCCTTCCTGAACGATGTCTAATATGTTTCGTTGTAATAAGAGATTTACTCTTTTGTTTCCTGAAGAAAACATTATTTTCGTGATGATGGAGTGACATTTTCACTGAAGAATAAAAGAAAAGAAAAGTTATTATTTTCGAGCAGAGACTGAAACGTAATAGATTCGTGAATGATGTGCATGATGAAACGAACGCCTACATTTAACAAAAGCGTATCAAAACATAATAAATGGAAGCTTGATTAATAAAACATAAAATAATAAAGTCGAACAGTACACAAATAAAATAAAAGTTTAGAGTCTCACGAGTTGAGAGTCTCACGCAAGTACCGGAAACGAAAGGCCAGCAGCAAACTGCACATCTGCAGCGCGACAGCTGACAGCTGAACATAAATATCAAGTGCATGGAAAAATATATAAATCATTTGTACTATAAATAATTTGTAAACCACTTACGTGTCGCAACATTTCTAAACGAATTAACTCCGATAAAAATCAAACACATACAAAACAAATATAAATCAAATGAAATCAAATTGAATCAAGTCAAGGATAACCAAAATATAAACCAGAAACTTAACAAGTCCCAATGTTATACTTCGAGGATGTTATCGTTAAATAAATAAGTTGTTTTAAGGAATTCTTATTTTCAAATACTTTAAGGAATATTATTACAACAAGATTGGATTGAATTACTGATAAATGAAATTAATATGACCAGACCAGAATGATTTTCAACTTCGGTGGCACTGGTGCACTTTTGACAAGTTGAATTGAAGTTAGTGTGGGCCGAGCCTTAAAGTTAATTGAAAGTTTTCAAGTTCTCATCCACGAAGGCCCCAGTCGTTGCTGGCTCGGTCTCGACTCTATCGACTCTGTATCCGCTGTTTGTCATAAACACGACGGCTTAGTACATCCTGTTGTGAACCCTGCGGGTATCTCCACGAACGCTCTAATTTTAACATGTTGTTCTAATCTGTTGTCACAGGCTCTCTGTCGTTAGGTTTTCCCAACGTGGGGAAAAACACCAGAGCCCGTCCGCTCTGCATATCTTAACAACTTTCCAATACAATAAAAATGCAATATCACGAATGCATCAAAATAAATCATATAACTCATCTCGAAAATCGCATTTACCGTAATCCATAAATCGCATAAATAAATGAATCGAATCGAATTATACACGATAACGAATTATACATGAATAAGTACCATTATACCGAACACCATCCCTTAATTGCACTCGAGAAGATTTCACCTGCAATCTAAATACGCACGCGTCATGAGACACGTGAAAAACACAATAATTTCGGGAAAACCCCAGTACAGTGGGAAACCCTGCACCTGTAACTCAACCTGAAAAACACTTAAAAAAAACATCTCAATAAAACAATATGCGCGTCGAAAAGAAACACGAAAAATATGCACATGTTACCCAACATTACAAAAATTTTAAAACGACACTTCAAAAATTTTGTCCGTCGAAAATTAACACAACGGAAATCATCTGCACATGGTAGAAAACATGACAACCGAGTAGTAGTAGTAGTAGTAACATAGGCTTACTAGCGCTTCAGTAGCTCCGACTATTTCGCGCCGAAGGTCTCATGGTTTTAAAGATACCTGAATTCTACATCACCTCCGAGGTAGTATTATAAGAACATTATTTCGGTGGTCAACTCAATTTCCATTGCCTCAACACACACAGTTATATTTGTTTGCATAAGCACATTACGATTTCTCACTCAATAAGCAGGATCCATTCTACAGGTCGCACCTGCAAAACGTATCGGTATACACCGCGAGTTGATACAAAACAAAAAAGATTTTTAAAATTTTAGCAGGGTAAAGAGTGCGAGAACAGCTGGGACCCCGAATCGGAGGCTCCAGCTACCCGCCCACACTATGGCCGAGCGTCTTACCCACGCTGGAACCCCCTCACAAAGACAAGAGTGGCAGCACGGTACGCTCGGCCATTTCTTCTCCTCAAGTTATAACTTCGGCATGAGTTTGCACTTGCAGAGTGCACACGGATTTCCGTTTTCTGGGCATAAAAGCTCGTTATATTTTACCTATCAAATCGCTTCGTGCAAGAAAGGTCGCTAGCGCTCCGAGGTTGAAACGAGCACGGAGGGGCTCACGAAGCATCCCAATGTGCAGCGACGAAGTGTCCGCATCTCGAAGATGAGGTAAGGATTCTCTTCTAGCAGCAGCAAAGTTTGGACATTCGGCAAGTACATGCAGCACCGTTAGTGGTACATGACAGGTGTTGCAGCGCGGCTGTGGGCGACGCTCCATTAGATGACTGTGGGTAAGTCGGCAGTGCCCGATACGCAGCCGACATAGGATCACCTCCAAACGCCGGCTACGACATTCAGCTGAAGCCCATTCCCCCACCATAGGCTTAAGTACTCTCAGTTTATTATTCAATTCCATGTCCCAGCATTGTTGCCACACATCACGCACGGTAGACTTGATAATGGGGTAGTAATCCCTACAGGGGACACCTGGGTTGTTCGGCAGGTCATCAGATCCAGCAGCACGCCGGGCCTCGGCATCAGCTCTCTCATTGCCGGCCACCCCTACATGGCCCGGCACCCAGCAGACTTGCACATGCTTCGGGCTCCGGGCAAGGCGTGACAGTCGGACAACAATGTCACTAATTATTGGGTGATTGCTGTGGTATGCTTGGACAGCTTCATAGACACTCTTCGAGTCAGTGAAAATTACAAAATCATAGTAGGGTATTTGCGCCACGAGGTCTAGAGCCTCGACAACTGCAAGTAGTTCAGCCGAGAAAACAGAAGTTTCCTGCAGGAGCCTTCGAGCACGCACATAGTCGCCAGACACAGCAGCACAGCCAACAGATTGATTCGTTTTAGAACCATCTGTATATATCTTACGTTGATCAGAGTGCTCCGCCAGTACATGATCCAAGAAGATACCCCTCAAAACCGAGGCCGGCAGCAGGTCCTTCTTAGGGATCTTGCAGCCTGTACAAAAAGTAGTAATTGGGATGCGCCACGTTGGTGCACCTGCAACCCATGCGGGAAGGACCTCCATGGGGGGGAACCGCACGTTATTCATAAGCGCACCATAATCTACGGAGGATGGCAAATTATACGGAGTGGATATACGCTCATCCACGTCGGTACGAAAACTTATCCAGGTCGGAGAGAGAGGGAGTTGCTGTAGCCGGGCTAGGTACTGTAATGACAGTTGCATACGCCTAAGCTTGAGGGGGGGGTCCCCACTTTCCACGCAGAGACTGGTGACGGGGGAGCTTCGAAAAGCTCCAGTGCAGAGCCTAATGGCTGCGTGGTGTACTGGGTCCAGCATACAGAGACTACTTTCTTTGGCATACTGGTATATTACACTACCGTAGTCTAATTTAGACCTGATGAGGGCCTTATAGAGCCGCAGGAGAGTCACACGGTCGGCGCCCCACGTTTGACCTGAGAGGCTTTTTAGCAAATTTAATCTCATTATAGACGCTGCTTTTAGTGACTGAAGGTGAGGTTTCCACGTAAGTTTGCTATCGATGGTCATACCAAGAAATTTAGCATTTGCTGCGTAGACTATTGGTCTGCCCTTCAGGAAAAGTTGTGGAGGGTCACGCATTTTGTGGTTTCCCGGAATAAGAAGAGCCATAGTTTTCTCAGTAGAGAACGTGAACCCATGCTCCGATGCCCAACCATTTACATTATTTATAGCGTTTTGAATTCTACGAACCAGAGCAGGCAAAAAGTATGAAGACGCGTACACCATAAAATCGTCAACGTATAGCGACGAGCAGATCTCAGGCGGCACAGCTGTCGTGATTCCATTAATAGCCACAGCAAAAAGCGTACAGCTGATGACTCTTCCTTGAGGGACTCCTTCAGACTGCGTCTCACACGGAGACTCCGAAGAGCCGACTTTCACTCGAAAAGTCCTCCTGCTCAAGAATTGCTGCAGGTAAAGAGCCATATTTCCCCTCAGCCCATCACGATGCAGGTTTTGCAATATACCGTACCTCCAGGCAGTATCATAGGCTTTCGCCATGTCAAAAAACACACATATAGTATGCCGGCGCTCACGTTTGCATTTAACTAGGTGGTTCTGCAGACGGACTAAAGCGTCCGTAGTACCTCGCATTCTGCGAAAGCCGTACTGTACAGGCGAGAGGAGGTCACGAGCTTCCAAAAACTTCACCAGCCTAACATTAACTATCTTTTCAAGCACCTTGCCGATACAGCTCGTGAGGGCGATAGGGCGATAGCTGCCAGGATTTGTAGGAGGTTTGCCGGGTTTTAAAAAAGCTAGGACAGTGGCAAAACGCCAGGCATCGGGGTACTGGTGTGTGGTCCAGATCTGGTTATATATTGCTAAAAGCACTTTCAGGGCTGTAGGGTGCATTTTCTTCAACATTTTATAGTGAATGCCGTCTGGACCAGGAGAGGTGTTTTTAGTTTCCTTGAGAGCGTTATAAATTTCTAAGATGGTAATAGGTTCGTTATAGGGGAGATTTTCATCTGTGTTGAAAATCAGACTTCGACTCTCCTGCTGTCTTTTAAAGGCCAAGAAAGCTGGTGAATAATGCATGACAACCGAAATGAAATACAGAATTCGCAACGTAATTAACAGTAACGCCGCAGTTACCGTAACACAAAGTAACGTAACGCTCGCGAGCTTCACAGCTCTATCGCTGGTATCTGCAAGGCAGACATCTCAACACAGCGCAAGTGAAGTTACACTGAAAAAAATACGTGACAGTATACAACCTATACTGCAAAAACACTGTACAAAACTCTGTAGTAATGGGAAAACACACTTCCATTCATAGTAAAAAAATTAACTTTTTAATCACTTCGCTTTTATCTTCACGAAAACGAACTTCATTATCGTAAATTCTTACTCGTGAATGAAATTTATGGACTCACGTAAAAAATCGAGCTTCGTTGCCCAGACAATCACGCAAAACTCAAAAAAAATCGCTCACCAACCGTGAACAAGAAAAACAAAACTTATCAAAACAAAACTTTGTATCCACGTTCGGACACTTTAAAATACTTAAATCATCATCGTCAGAAAAAACAAGGCTCTTACAAGGTCATCCGATACCAGTAATAAACTGACTCCAAGTGTTAGCAACACTCGACCGAACACCGCTGCTGAACGTATCTTCCTACGCTCAATTTTAATTATCTCGCGGCGACCTCAGCCGTTTCATAACGAAATAAAAAGAAATACTGGACTTTCTCAGTCTCACAATAACAGGTCACTCACGACGAGAAAGAAAAAAAAATATATGTTTGTCACCGTCGAAAAAACACACGGACACGAACTACCACTCGAAGAAACAGTTCTCGCAATTCCAGAAAACACATGGGGTTTTCTTCCGCTTGAGAACTTCTTTTAGTTAGCTTCCGATGTCGTCTTCTGTCGTGCCGCTAGGTAACTAATGATCACGCGTTTGTGATGCTTCTGTTGTTCAGTCGTCGAAAAGGTCCGCATCTTCTGTACCTGATCCGTTGGTTGCAGTTGAGTGCGTCGAAGGTCGTTACGTATAAAAGGAAAAGAAATTCACCGCCTTGTCTTGTGCAGCGTTTCCTTCGATGAGAAAAAAATTCCTTCGTCACGGTGCCGCCATCACGCAGGATAATCTTCTAGTTGCGTCGCGGAACAGCCTCCGTGGTCTCCATCTTCTCCGTGGTGCTGAAGAACACTTCAGAAGCACTCCACTTCACTCCCCCCTTCAAAAGTCACCGCGCCCATGTCACAGCGCAAAATGTTAAACGTTCTCGTTTTTCGGGCGCCAATATCGGGTTTGTACCCTGAGGGTCTAAGGTTCTCGAGATCGTTTGTCTGACTTTCACGTGGGAGGGGAGGAGGAGAATTACACGCCTCTTGCGATGTCCTTTTATTGAAGTGTTGTTCTGTTACAATACTGAAGAATACAATGAACGGGCGCGGCAGGCAACGCCCAACACCGCTGTGCGACGCGCACACGCCGTAGCTCGGCGACGGCTGCGCTCGACTATCTCAAGGCCTGAATGCCTGAGTGCTAATGCCCGAAAGCCTCACGCTTTAACATTACAGCGTTATATAGGTAGCAGTATCTTCGGCGGGCTTTCCCAAGCTGACAACAATACAGAATAACAACATCAGAAATCCCGACATGTGATTTACTCTCTAATGCTCATTTACCTATGTATTTTTTTATGTTCTTAGTAGTAATCACACGCATAATAGTAAATGATGAATAGGGAAAATAATTTTCTTGTAGAAAAGCCTTTCCCAAACAGATATAAATCTCATTGAAGGGATTTAATGTCGGAAAAAATAACAAATTTTGCACTTAAATAAATTGTGATAAATTAGCTCTGTTGGTCATCTTGTAAACATTTTATGAGCTAATCTTGAAAATGTATTTTTTTACTATTCATCTGCTGAAAGCCAACTATTTTGAGATCCATTAAACTTCTTTCAGACGACAGTTGATGTTTTGAAAATTTTGAGAAGTATTATTAGCTGGCTTCTGGTTTGAGCATTGAGATTGTGTATCTGGATGCAGAGAAAACTTTAGCTATTATACTCTGGAAGTTGTTAGTTTCATTTGAGATGAAGATGCATAAAAGAGTCAATTTCTAATTGTTTATAAGATAACCACTATAAAATTATAAATTCCAAACTTCATTAAATAATTTAGTAAAGCTTGCAAACTACCTACAATGGCTTAAATAAGTCATTGTGACATGTCTAATGCAAAATAGTGTCTTGTTCAAAACATCCAGGCTGTGTTTTAGTATGTCTTGTTGTGTTGAATAGCACACTGGGGAGATGATTTCTGATATAAGCTTGATACATGCAACAATATTTTGTTACACAGCACATTTATTAACCCACATTACAAACTTAACTTTGTGCAGGACAGAACATATAATATATGAATTTAAGAAATTGCCTTGATATTCTTTGGTATTGTACGCAGTCAATTTTTTGCTAGTATAACAACATGGTGTGAAGCTAAAATCAAATTAGGGATGTATCTTTTTTTGGCCATGGTATAGCCTTACATTCTAAATTTATTCCAGATTAAATTCCTCTAGCAAAAAATGATTTAAAAAAAATAAATTTTTTGACAACTCACTCTTGATCATTTAACATTAGAAGCTTGTCAATTTTATTTAGTAGATACCCTTGTTATTTCATAACTTAGGATAAAATGATGCATTGTTTTATTTGTGTTAATATTTCCTTAAATTAAAGTTTTTATTGGCCAAGTATGACATCTTGGAAAAATGCCATATGCTCACAGAATGAGGGGCTGGTTTTCAAATATTTCTTAATTTATTAGAAAATAGATTGACAAATAGAAAATGTCAGTAATGTATGGAAAAATGAGTTTTTTTTCTATTCCTGGTTTTTTGTTTTAACCATGTTTTGTCTAAGGTGAATTGACTATAAACCAGTATATTTTGACATTTGACCATATCATATTTGAGGGCTGGTATAATGCTTGAAGTGTTCTCAACTGTCATGACTAAAGACTAATAAATTTTTGGTCTCTCTGAGGTTCAAGTGATCTATTACTGTGTTATCTTTCAGTGGAATCTAAATATTTTCCTTCAAGTATTACAGGTATATTGTTTCTATGCTGTAAAATTGATTTATACTAAGAGTATCAGTGTACATTCACCATTCTTCCTCACTGTGTTTTTCACACAATTTATTTTTCTTTCTACATTTGAGGTAAGAATTTTGAGACTTCACATAAACCAAATTGAAGTTTGCACAGGATTTAAATCCAGTTAAAGAATCTAGATTCTGCATTTGTTCCCTTCTTTTTCTTTGATGTTGCTACCAAGCATGGTTAGTGAGTAAACTTCTCTCCTCACTAATTTCAGATTAATGCAACTTAGCTTTTTCTCCATCAGCTGTTCCTGCAAAATGGGATGACTGAGTTCCTAAAAAATTGAGCGTTTCACGGCGTGCCGGTTCAAGAAATTAAGCTCAGCTGCTGCACCCTATGGGAGCATGAGGATCACCTCAGCTTCTTGGAGGACACTATCACGGCTGACAAGAGTGTAACAAATTTGGATGCTTCACTTCTTGACTGAGAGCAGTAGTTTCTTAACTGTAAGTTGATATGAATCAGTCAAATGAGTTGACTACTTCTTGTAGAATAGCTATGTCTGCCATTAGAATTCCAAATACTGGCACTAAAAATGCTGTGAGCTCCAATTCAGTATTGGTTGACCAGGGAAGTGTGCTTACGGCTCAACTGAGGGTTTTAAGTTGGACCTGTCACTCAAATCTGGAACAGAAAGTGCGATGGTGAGAATTCATAGCTGGTTTGAACTATTTGAGTAACAAGATAGTATGGCATTTTCTCTCCTAGTTGATTTTGGAATAATTACTGAGCATAGAGTTGCCTGCCAATAGGCTGCCATTGCAGGATGAGAATTTGTGTACCTTCTAAACATCAGGTGAAAGGTCATTACATCGAAATGGCCATTTGAGGTCCCAGGTGACCCATATCAAAATAAGGTTGTGGTTCCTGATGGAGTTTTTGATTCTTCACATGCACTTTTAAAAATGTGATTTTTCAGTTAACATTGTTCCATTAATAATTGAAAAGTTGAAAATTGTCAATCGTTGAATCACAGTAATATACCTTGCAACTAGGGTGTGTTACTATTAGCCGTGTTTAGTGTCAATTCAATTTTTATCACTTTGACATAAATTTTTTCCTATTTAATGACATTCTTTAGTGGAGTTATGTGTTGACAGAAATACATGAATTTCAGTATCTAGGGGCTATCATCTCTGTTGGTGAATTCATTTTTGATACATGATAGCGAGGCTCATGACTACAAACGACCAGTATTTGAGACAATACCATGGCTCGCATGACTATACTGATGTCTCTGGTTTGCTGAGGATATTTCGACGCTCAGTCACTTCTCACTAGTGCAAATTTTTTAATATAATGCTGTCCCAGTCTTGATAAATATAATTTTTAAGTTTTTAGGGTATGGTTGATTCATTTCTTTCCCCAACACTCGTATGGTTGAGTCGTTTTTTGAAATTTGCTTTGAAACATTGCTGAGCGCCAACCTCTCCAGCAGGTTACCGTCCTTGGATTTGAGCGTGTGGAGGCGGTGTGTGAACTTCAAGTGGAAGACACCATCTCCTCATCCAGCCTGCTGATAACTGCCAATTAGCCTTCAATCTTTTGTGAAGAACCTGTTGATGTATCTCCTATTCCTTTTAGAACCAAAACTACTAACATTCACGCACCTTCTGGCATGATTTCTTGAGACCTATTCGCCAGAGGTCCTTCAGAAGGTACTACTATTGTCTCTATGGTAAGAAGCGTGTCTATTGGGAAAATGTTAGACTCGAGTTAAAGAATCTGTGTTTTTTTAAGTAGAATAGGGTTTTGCGTTGATGCACAGGACGCAATGCGCATAAAGCACCAGGTCAGAGAAAAGTTCAAACAAGAAACAAGTTGAAGAAAGAAGTAGTAGGTGCTTAAGGAAAGGATGAAAATGAATCGAAAAATGAATGGTTCTTTAACAATACAAAACCCTATTCTACTATTTATATCAATGATAATAGAATAGGGTTTTATATTGTTATTTTCTTTTACACCTACTACTTTTTCTCCAACTTGTTTCTTGTCTGAACTTTTCTCTGACCTGGTGCTTTATGCGCATTGCGTCCTGTGCATCAACGCACGTGGTACTACGCTAGGATGTCCTCTGTGGGAGGAGCACATGGTGCATAAAATCCCCGGACACGTGTCCATACCAGATGCTCCATTCCTTGCACTCTGTGATAGCTTTTTTTTTTGTCGTGGAAACGGAGCCTTAACTAAAACCTAAAGCACAAATGTTAGGTAGAGCAGATCCTGCTGTTACTTAAAATTGAATCATAATCTGACTCGCCGCTGACAGAGAAGCACTTTCTGGTGCTAATTTTGTGTGAGATAGTTCGTTTCTGAGCAAGATTCCTCGGATCCCTAAAGATCCCTGTATACTTCTCAATATTTCTATGTATTTTTTATATATCTATGGCACTCGCTTTCCAGTCTCAGAAGTCCATTAGCGCTGTTTCTCTAGTCTCCCCATTTTACATTTGTTTCTTCAACCACGTCTTCGGTGTTCGTAAAGCCGATTGGAGTGTATTGGTTCATGTCAGTTTTAAGAAGCAAATTATGCAAGAAACATGTAGCAAGACAATCTGATTTACGTTCGGTACGGTTGTTTCAATCGATCTGGATGAATTAGTTCAACTCCCAGTAAAATGTTCGAATAAGTTCAAATTTGAGTTACATGTTACGCGGAGAATAATTTGCTTACAGTATATATTTTATAATATAGGACATTTGTGTCCTCGGAATGCCAGTTACAGAACCAGCGTGGTAGCGTAGCACTTCATATACATTTGCTGCTAACCATATATATTAATATGCGTGAATGGGCTCAATCCTAACGTAAGAAAGAAAAAGAAAGAAAAACACTCTATTGGAAATAAACTGTTTTGCTTTCTTTTTCTTTTACGTTATGATTGAGCCCATTCACGCACATTAATATATATGGTTAGCAGCAAATGTATATGAAGTGCTACGCTACCACGCTGGTTCTGTAACTGGCATTCCGAGGACACAAATGTCCTATATTATAAAATACATACTGGATTTAATTTAACAAAATTTGTTATTTCTTTGATATTATTCTACCGCAAACTTTTACTTACAAACGGACTCCTCATTTTGTGGATATGAATAAGTTACACGATATTTCTGCGCACAACCCAATGACAAGATTCTCCAGCACCTGCATTTTAATGTTCACTCATTGGTATTTTAATTGTGTGACTGGGTTGTTATTGGTCGGTTTACTTGTGATTATTTTAGTGTGAGGTCGAACTGATGCAGTGCATTGATATGTACAAAAGCTTTTTCTCCTTCAATAATGCTCTAAATAAAAATAGGTGAAACTTTCTTGAAACTATTCTCGTATGCAAACGTAATTGTAGTCAGAATGAATATAAAATCGCTTTAACTAATATTTTATGATTACTTTTGTTACCTATAGAACAAAGGAATTACGCGCGCGCCTAAATTTTCTTCTATGCAGCGCAGTGCACGATGTAGCTGAGCAAAATCATGTCCATCCGAAGGAGTTAAATATAAGGCGAGTGAAACAAATCATTTCCTTTCGTTTTATTGTGACAATGCATGGGTAGTTTTCCTTCTACTTGCTGATAATGTCGTATCGATCCGAAAGGGCCTTGTGAAGGCCGTCGGCACTCGCTTTCGTCTCAGAAGTCCATTAGCGCTGTTTCTCCCGTCTCCCAATTTTACAGTTGTTTCAACCGCGTCTTCGGTGTCCGTAAAGTCGATTAGAGTGTATGGGTTCTTCTCAGTTTTAAGAAGTAAATCATGCAAGAACCTTGTAGCAAGACAATTTGATTTACCTTCGGTACGGTTGTTTCAATTGGCCGCCGGTAAACCTGCCGAATGCATTCTCCACTACTCGTCGTGCTCTGCTCAGCCTGTAATTAAAAATGCTATGTTTCTTGGCTAGTCCTTTTTGTGAGTAAGGCTTCAGAGTTTTTTTTTTGTTAAAGGGAAAGCATCATAAAATGGGAACTGGAACATTGATATTAGTATCCGGCAAATCTGTACTTTCTGGCATGATTAGAGTATTGCCGTCAATGTGGCCTTTGAGGTGAGACTTCGCGTATACATCTTCGTCTGAAATTCGCCTATATGAACCAAAATTTGGCTATTTGTACGAGAATTTGAGGTTGGCATTCACGACTGGAAAAGTAGCAACGGAAAATGACCCTTTGTAAGTGAAGAACAGGATTCATTGTGATTAGGTGGTCGGATAGCTTCGTACCTGCCGTCCATAAGACTTAGACGAAGGGAAATTCCAAAGCTGCCAGATTTATGTTGCCATAATCGTTCTTCAGTTTTGGATGGTCCGAGATACAAGCTGCGAGTAAATGAGTTAATGCTTTAAAACCTTGGATGGTATGCGCTGACTGTTGACATATCCGAAATTGAAAATGGTGAGAGCTTCTGCTTTCCCCTTAAGTAAACAAGTTTACTGTTACTGGTACTCCAGATCAAAACAGGTCGGATGAACCAAATAAATACAATTATGTAACGCTTCGAGGTAACTTTGACATTTCAAACATGACGTGTTGCCTCAGTATGCCAGCATTTTGATGGCTCCGATAACCTAGAATCGACAAGCCTGTCGTCAGGTACCTCAGAGTGACGGCCAGACGATCATGCGCTGAAATTTCGCTCCTCATGTTCGTGTTTCTTTTCGAGATGATAGGAGTGACTCTAGTAGCCAGGAGAAGACGCAGGTGCTCAACCTCAGGAAGTTCCTGGAAAAAAAATTAGTCACTTCAAACTGTGAACAAAGTAAAAGTTGCGTTCTGGGTAGCATTTGGATTTCTGTTCAGATTGGTGCTCATTAGCAGGGAAATTTTGGTACAAAAATAAAATTAAAATTGTTTAAAGTGCATTAGTGATGAGCAAGTCTCGAAGGTTACAAAGCTGAATATTTTGTTTGTAAAAGTTCATTTATTTTAACCAATCTGAGTTTCACTTAGGACAGAGACATAGGAAAAATAGCAGTTGCGACTCTTTAAAAATTTTGTAAAATTGGATTCTGAGAAATAATTTCATTTGGGCGAACACGGGAATAGAGACAACGTGCTCACTATCAGACGGAGAAAGGTGCTATTATTTCAGTATTAAAAATTTTGGTTTGAGGAAAATATAAACACTTGCACTCATTCCCACAATTGAAGGGGCTTTCAATTTCAAAGATATTTCTCCTAGCACAAGCCGAGAAGGTTAAAAATTGCAATGTGCTAATGACCCCGATAGAAAGGTATTAAATGCTTGATTGAGTCAAAGATTTTCTGAGGATGAAAATTTTAATTTAAAGCAGAGAGCCAATAATGATTTTACATGAAAAAATATTTGCATAGCTTAAAAAGTTCTAAAACGGGATAATTTCCACATTTCAACTAATTGTACAATACACACATATTTTCATAGCTTCAAACGATTTAAGGCAGGATAATTTGTGGAATTTAGTGCAGAACTTTTTAAAAAGGCATTAGTACATAGCCTACACCAGAATGAATATTTGAATACTGCGATAAACTTGCAACGTGGAGTTCATACAGTCCGATAGTTCAAAGCGTGAATTGGTAATACAGTATTAAAATTTGTAAAAAATAAATGAATAAAACTGAATTCATTATATTCGTACCTGTAGGAATCTGCGTCTTCCGATTACATTCCTTTTACTTGAACGTTTGCAAGTTCTGGGTCATTACATCGGTCGAAAATCGAAGCTCACAGCATTTTCCTTTT
The DNA here is from genome assembly GCA_030386875.1 of Morinoia aosen. Classification (NCBI taxonomy): domain Eukaryota; kingdom Metazoa; phylum Arthropoda; class Malacostraca; order Amphipoda; family Talitridae; genus Morinoia; species Morinoia aosen. The sequence goes on from CM059568.1 coordinate 48,517,259, forward strand.
GGTTGCTCAACACTTGTTACCAATAAAGCTATTTCATAGAGCATGATGAAGTCCCGAACTTGAGGAAAAATTGCGTCGCCATCCATCTTGCACGGTTGCTCGAGAGCGACTGAAGCGAATGTAAATCCATGGTATGGAGCTTATTATATATACATGTTTGTTCAAGTTGATAGAGCCTAGTAATGAATAATTTGTCGCAATTGAGCGTAATTTTTTTTTAGGAAAAGTGGCAATGATATGAGGAGTCACTAACTTAATCCATGTTGAAATTGGTTTAATATTGCCAAGATTCTATTGCCTCTCTATGCACCACAAATCTATTAAACGTGAGAAATAAATAATGAAAAATACTTTCAAGAGAAAGTATAGTCCTATTGTGGTTTAAAATATTTGAAAGTAAAAGGAAGGTCAAATAAATAATTTTTGATCGTTCCATTAGCACAATGGTCGTCAGCTGAATCTAAGTAAAGGGAGTAAACCACAAGGTCAATGAGTAGAAGGACTACCTCTGTCACCTTATTTTCACTACATGTATTAAAAAACTCGCTTGCAAAGCTAGATTTTGAACCTAAGTTTTCCCGGCTCTAAATAACACTTTTATTCCCTGGTCCACGGAAGCGAAATCGATACTAATATAAAACGCGCAAAGGGACCGCGGAGTTTTATTGCTTCTTTCCCTATAGAAAATGAATCATAGAACAACAAACTTATTGAAGCTATTTAATTTTCATGCCAATAATAAACTCTCCCCCTCATTACAAATGTATTTTGTGAATTGAATGGCGAGAGAAAATCAGAAAAAAATCTTACACTGAATCTAATGTCCCAAGAACCCATCCAACTAAATCGGCAAGACAGGAAGACAAGAAAAACAATAGCTATGCAACCAAATTGTTCATTTACCGAGAAGTAAATTGTTGGCAACATTTACCAATGCGAATTAAAAACAGGTCGCAGAATAGCACTGTCGGGTTTTCTACTGTAGCCGTTGTGGTGGTTGAATGTAAATATTAATTTGACGGCAAAGAAAAACTCGATCAATTCTCGAAGCGCTCTGGGAAAATTACGAGAGGGATAGTGAAAGCGGTTTTTGGACTCAGCTCGTTTTTCAGGTGGAGTTTATTGGAAAAGGAAGCCAGGAAACTGCTTGGATGCTTGGATCTTGATCTCGGAGAGCTTGTCTATGTGGGCAATCCTTGCCGGAGGACCAGGCTGGCGTTGACGAAGGCCGGCACGCGATGGAGTAAGCAGGGTGAGTGAGTTGTATTTGGGAACTTGAATTAGGCAATTTTGAGATAATTGAGTGAGGGTCAGTGACTTAGTTCAGGTAGAACTAATGACTCAATATAAGGTGAGGTGTGAGTGAGCAAGTCAAATCCGGCTCATGTGAGCAGAAGCAAGTTGGCACATTAGCACTTTAGCACCTTAACGGGAGCAAGTTAAGTTACTGCTTATGTGAGAATAACATTTAACAATGACACTCAGGGAACCCAGGGAGATTCAAAACTGTGAGGGTTGTGTGTATGGCGATGATGTAGAGGTCCTGCACAGGAGTCCAAGATGCTGGATAAAACATTCCAGGAGAGACATCAAGACATTCCACCACTGACAATCCAAATTATAATGACAACTCTTCCCACACGGAAAAATCCGAGAAACTCCTACAGGTTTGACTCCAGCTACATTAGGATTCTCACTTTTGGCAAACTCAAAAGAGATAGGACAGATTTTAGGTTGACAGATTGTAACAGATTTAAACAATAAATAAATTGTTTAATCACTAATGCCTCTGGCTTTAAAAATCTGAGTATTAGGTTTAAGAATTTCCAAGAATAAAGATCATGGTTCCTTACAGAGACTACGGGCAAGTAAACACGAGACCTACAGAATATCGTAAAAATATCAAGTGACTGCACTTTTGGCAAGCAGTAAAAACACATAAAAAATCCTAAAGTTCATGGATAAAAATCCTAGTAAAAAAATCCTGGTATATCAATTTGCAATAATAAAGAAATTAAGGAATAATATATATCCCAAATGATAAAAAAGGGAAAGGAAAAGGAAAACTAAGCATTGATTTCACAGGCGGAAAATACGCGAAGAAGGAAAACACGAGAGCATGAAGGTTCCGTGTGGCGGTTTAGCCGGGCGGCTTACGCGTCGGCCTCAGCCCAAAGCCGCCAGCAATTTGCACACACTTAAGATAGGCAGATAGTAGTGAGTGTTCTTTGTCACAAGACTGCGATGAGTTAAATTAAATTTCAGTGGTATGTTTCTCTATTGAAAGAAGAGCATTTACGTAAAGGTTTCCACAAGAGTATGGAATTAAGAAATGGAATTCCAAAATTTATCAAGCATAGGCATGAATATTTTTCGTAATTTAAACTACTGCAAGTCAGTTTGTAAAAAAAGAATAAATGCTACTATACATATGCCTATAGTATTTATAATCACAAAGTAGTGACAAGAGACGGCGGTGCGAGGTTCCGCCATTAAACAAAGCGCTATCGGCTACGAACGCCGGCAAAACTCGCCGCGTTCATTCCGAGTAGAGATTATCGTAGATTAGTAGATTACCATAGAGAAAAGGAACGAACATGATTATGCTTTGATAATAAAATCATGACACGGAATAAAATAAAATCATGACTCATCTGACGCAATATTTTACGCTAAATCACGTTGAGAAACAGACAAACAAAACCCTGAATGAGAACATGCGACATCACAATTCCTACGCATACTACGTATCGTAACACACTGCCTGTCACTTATTAGTACTCACTGAACACGAAGAATGAACACGATTATTTTCTAACACTGATTACTCACGTGACGAAGAAAGAACACGATTATTTTCTAACACTTTTAAACTCACGAGAATTTGCTGAAACACCGCTAAGTAGGACGCCAGAGTAAGAATGGCTTTTGAAAGAAGAGACGCGCAACTGTGCAATGTTGCCACCAGAGGGCTTCTCTCTCGAGAAATGTCAAGTTTATTTTTATTATTTCATGCATTTACACAAAAACTTCAATGATGGTGAATTAGAAGTAGAAAATAATTAATAATAAATTAGAGTAATATTTTTAATGCTACTAATTAATTTATTTAAGTATGAATAGCGAATTTCTAATTTTTACGCTTATGTAGCGGTATGCTACATTACCCCCCAAGGCACAGACCGAAAGGTCCACCCGCTGCAATCATCTGTAGCGGGAAGGAGGGCGAACTACACGACCCTGCCGAGTTCGGCAATGGGCGAATGATACTGAGCGGGGAAGTTTCACCAAACGGGTCTGCAAGTTTAGGTCGGCAAGAGTCCTGGGAACAGGAGTTACTGCAGCGGGCTCGTCTGGTCTCTCCAGACTTGTCGCTGTGTCAGTAAGAGGACTAGAGTTAGAATCTACGACAGGGTTAGAGATAGGGTTTGAATGTACAGGCATATAGAAAGGATTACACTCAAGTTGACTAGGCAATAATGCAGCCAACTGAGGAAGCTGAGATGGTAGATATGATCGAGTCTCAGTGGGAAAGGAAATCTGCGGAGAAGATGATGAGTTATAAGTTACACTATGATCAGAAGTATATGCGACTTTTAATCGATCAATGCTCACAGGGTCGTGTGAGCCGAAACGTTCGAGGATGAAATATTTTTGCTTGCGTTTAAGTACTTTGAATGGGCCATCATAAGGGCGCGTGAGTGTAGGTTTTATAGCATCATTTCGGACATACACATGTGTGCAGTCTTGCAGGGCAGAATCCAGTCTGTCTTGAGTCTGAGGCATTCGCGGAGCCACATACTTGATCTGGCGCATGCAATCTTTGAGACAGGTTACATAAGCGGAACGGTCAGCGGATGAAAATTCAGGCAAAGGTTTTGGGTCGACAATGTCGCCGGGGAGACGAAGGGTCTTCCCGTACAACATTTCAGCCGCTTTGCATTGCTGATCCTGTCTGTGCAAATTTCTGATGCTAAGTAGTACTACTGGAAGTCTATCAGTCCAATCGTGACTGTAATTAAGGCAGCGCAAAGCAACCTTTAGGTCTCTGTGGACTCTCTCAATAAGTCCATTTGATTGCGGATGATACGCTGTCGTGGATGTATTGGCACATCCTAAGGCGGTGCTAAGCTCACTCCAGAATTTGGAGGTAAATTGTGATCCCCGGTCATGTGTGACACTTAAGGGAACCCCAAATCTAGAGATCCAGTTTGACAAGAAGGCGCGAGCTACAGTCTCAGTTTGTGTATCAGGGAGAGGGACAGCCTCAACCCAACGCGTGAACCTATCAATGATGGTCAACAAATAAGAATGCCCGCGCGATAAAGGCCTTAAGGGACCCACCAAATCTAGTTGCACAGAGTCAAACTTGTGTCCCGTGAATGCACAACTCTGCAGCGCTGCACGATTATGTTTCACCACCTTACTACTCTGACACGCATGGCAATTTTGCACAATTTGCTTGACCTCCTTACGCATCGCTGGCCAGACGTAACGATCAGAAATCAAACGCAATGTACGGTTAATACCAGGGTGACTGAGGGAATGGTAGTGGAGGACAGCTACTCTGCGGAGCGTCGCAGGAAGATACAAACGAGAAAGTCGTTCGGCATCACGGTACACGCCGTCAACCAAGGTTAGTTTTGGAAGGGAAGTGTTAGAAGGTTTGAGAAGGTCCTGAAGTTCAGGGTCCTCCTTCTGCGCTCTTTCAATGTTGCCGAAGGTGATTTCACCACCGGTTTGGACAGAATTAATTCGGGAGAGGGCATCGGCAACGGTATTGTCTAGTCCCTTAATGTAACGGATGTCAGTGGTAAACTGACTTATAAACGACAAGTGTCGAGCTCCCCTAGGGGAATGTCTTTCAGAAGGCATTTTGATCGCTGAGGTCAGAGGTTTGTGATCTGTGTAGATCACAAACTCCCTCGCCTCTAGAGCATAGCGAAAGTGTCTCACAGATAGGTAGATAGCAAGAAGTTCCCTACCGAACGCGCTATAAGCACGCTCAGTAGGCGACAGCTTTTTGGAAAAGAAAGCAAGAGGAGAGATATTAGTACCTACTTGCTGTTGCAACACAGCACCTACGGCGGTACTGGATGCGTCCACAACGAGGCTGAAATCAGCATTAGCAATAGGGTAGGATAATTCAGTCGCGGATGCTAACTTGTGTTTGATAGTATCAAAAGCTTTGCGCGCTTCTTCTGTCCATTTTACCTCAATAGATTTGCCTTTACGTTTCGGTTCGAGGAGGTCAGACAGGGGCGCTAAAGTTTGAGCACAGTTGCGTATGAAACGATGGTAGAAGTTAACAGAACCTAGGAACCTTCTTAGTTCCTTCTGGGTCTGTGGAAGAGGAAAGTTTCTGATCACTTCTACTTTGGAAGGCAAAGGCTTTAGACCTAGGCTAGAGATTTCATGACCTAAGTAAATCAGTGATGGCTTTCCGAGCTCACATTTTGCAGGATTTACGAGGAGTCCATTGTCGGACAATCTTTGAAAAACGACCCTAAGATGGTCTTTGTGCAACTCTGGGGTTGTGGACGCCACAAGGATGTCGTCTAGGTAGACATAGGCGAAAGTGAGATCAGAGAAAATTTCAGCCATGTGCCTTTGGAACGTCTGAGGAGCGTTCCTCAAGCCGTAAGGCATTTTTAGGAATTCGAAGAGACCAAACGGAGTGATTACCGCGGTCTTAGGAATCGCAGACTCATCCAAGGGAATTTGATGAAAGGCAGACTGAAGGTCTATCTTAGAGAAAATTTGTGCTCCCTCTAAATTTGCACTAAAATCGTGAAGGTAGGGGATAGGATAACGATCAGGTAAAGTAACGGCATTCAACCTGCGGAAATCCCCGCACGGTCTGAATTCACCGTTAGCCTTGGGTACTAGCAAAAGAGGGCTAGCCCAAGGGCTTTTGGAAGTGCGAATGATGCCATCTTCGAGCATCCTAGCGAATTCTTTCTTAGCTAACGCCAATCGATCAGGCGGCAATCGCCTAGCACGGGAGAAAACTGGCGGACCTTGCGTCTCTATGAAGTGCTTTGTGCATGTTTGCATGCCATTAGAGGCTAAGTTAGGGTTTGTTAATGCTGGGAAATTTTTAAGTTCCTGTTCAAACATGCACTCCTCCTTGAAAGCAATCGAGAAGGAATGCAAGACATTAGCTCTAGTTATGCTACACGCGGGAATTGAGATCTGTGTCTCCTCGTCCCTAATACACCTATTCTTAATGTCTACAACGATGCCGAATTTGGCTAGAAAGTCAGCACCTATTATGGGCTCTTGGACTTCAGCTACCAAGAAAGTGAATACAAATTTTCTCCTCAATCCCAGACCGCACTCTAAAACTCTTTCACCGTAACATGGTATTGGCGTGCCGTTTGCGGCGCGTAATGTCGCCAATGATGGATTATTTTTGTCTTTCACCGTGGCTGGGATAATTGATACACTGGATCCAGTGTCGATTAAAAATCGGTATTTGGTGACGGGATCGAGAATAGTAAGGAGGCGAGTAGTCTGGGAATGAGGCAACGCAGTACTCGCTACTATGCGTCGCAGATGGCGTTTCCCGAAGTCATTTCGGTATAACGAGGACAGTATCTAGAGGCACATTTGCGAGCTTGGTCACCAAATTTCATGTGGTACCAGCATAAATTGCTACTGGCATCACGAGAGCGCGACCTGAAGCGGCGGTCTTGATTTGACCTATCATAAGATCTACCTCTATCAAAGCGTTGAGGAGGAGGAGGAAGATAGTTAGAGTGATAGTCAGAGGGATAGTCGTAAGGACAGTCGTAGGCATTTTGGTGGCTTTGGGATCTCCCTGGGTTTTGCTGAATGTGAGCCACACTCTGACCTATTTGAATATTTTGGAGAGCTTGCTTTATTTCAGCGATGTCCTGCTGCAGCTTATCTATTGTGGCTGAGGATTGATTTTGCGCCGTATTTGACGGGCTGAAATTGGTAGCTCCTACATTCAGGGAAGCAACTTGTGGTTCTCGTGGCAAATTAATATTTCGGATCACCGTCTCTGCGGCTTCCGCTAATTTCTCCAACGTTTGCTCGGGCCCTGCTAGCGAGAGAAAAGGACGCACATTAGGGGCGAGCTTCGTCATGAAAACTTCCTTCAGAAATCCCTCAGCTACGGCAACACCTGTAGCGAGTTTCCGCAGCTCTTTAACTAGCGAAGTGGGAGAGAAAGAACTAGAGACAGATGGAATTGCTGAGGCGTCTACAAGACTTCGGAATTTGTCCGCATCGGACATCTGAAGCCTTGCCAAAATTTTGCCTTTCAAGATTCCGTAAGGATTGAGATCTGGAGGGTTTTCTAAGAGGTCGTTAGCGTTATTTAATAGTTTTGTGGGCACGGCGCTCACCAGCGCATAGAATTTGTCTATCTCATTACTGATTTTATGGTACCTAAATACTGCTTCACACTGCTGGAACCAGGTGTGAGCGTCCTCCGGAATAAAGGGCGGGAGCCTAATGGGATTTGTGGGAGCTCGATCTTCATTATCTGAGTCAGGCATGCTAGCAATCTCTTTTGGGGATGCGCAATTAAGATATCAGTGCCTATGACTTGGGATTAAGTAGCAAGGGTTTGCGTTAATTCTTTACCTACTCAATCATTCAAATCAAGTTGAAACAGAAGGAAGGAGATATGAAATTGGAACGAGAAAAATTTCAGCGGTATGCGGCAATTTGCGTAGGCACAAAAATAAAGCAGGTGAGAAAAATTATTTTTCTACCTACTCAATCAATCAATAACGTTGAAGAAAACGGAAAGAGAGAGAATGGAAGCGAAGATTTTTACGGTAGGCAGAAATAAATGCACAGCACGGAAATAAAAAAAATATTTTTCCTACCTACTGAGGCACGAAAACAACAAAAAGGACAGGATAATGCTAAAAAAAATTTTGTTAGAGCTGCTCAGAGAGATATTAGCACGGACAAACCCACAGGAAATTTCTCAAATTACTACGACATGGGAAAATTTATCACTACAATGCTACGCCAACATTATCCTCTCACAATCTCCCAACACTTCGAGTTTAGTTCTTTTAATTTTAAAACATTCCCGGCCGATGCACCAGTGTCGGGTTTTCTACTTTAGCCGTTGTGGTGGTTGAATGTAAATATTAATTTGACGGCAAAGAAAAACTCGATCAATTCTCGAAGCGCTCTGGGAAAATTACGAGAGGGATAGTGAAAGCGGTTTTTGGACTCAGCTCGTTTTTCAGGTGGAGTTTATTGGAAAAGGAAGCCAGGAAACTGCTTGGATGCTTGGATCTTGATCTCGGAGAGCTTGTCTATGTGGGCAATCCTTGCCGGAGGACCAGGCTGGCGTTGACGAAGGCCGGCACGCGATGGAGTAAGCAGGGTGAGTGAGTTGTATTTGGGAACTTGAATTAGGCAATTTTGAGATAATTGAGTGAGGGTCAGTGACTTAGTTCAGGTAGAACTAATGACTCAATATAAGGTGAGGTGTGAGTGAGCAAGTCAAATCCGGCTCATGTGAGCAGAAGCAAGTTGGCACATTAGCACTTTAGCACCTTAACGGGAGCAAGTTAAGTTACTGCTTATGTGAGAATAACATTTAACAATGACACTCAGGGAACCCAGGGAGATTCAAAACTGTGAGGGTTGTGTGTATGGCGATGATGTAGAGGTCCTGCACAGGAGTCCAAGATGCTGGATAAAACATTCCAGGAGAGACATCAAGACATTCCACCACTGACAATCCAAATTATAATGACAACTCTTCCCACACGGAAAAATCCGAGAAACTCCTACAGGTTTGACTCCAGCTACATTAGGATTCTCACTTTTGGCAAACTCAAAAGAGATAGGACAGATTTTAGGTTGACAGATTGTAACAGATTTAAACAATAAATAAATTGTTTAATCACTAATGCCTCTGGCTTTAAAAATCTGAGTATTAGGTTTAAGAATTTCCAAGAATAAAGATCATGGTTCCTTACAGAGACTACGGGCAAGTAAACACGAGACCTACAGAATATCGTAAAAATATCAAGTGACTGCACTTTTGGCAAGCAGTAAAAACACATAAAAAATCCTAAAGTTCATGGATAAAAATCCTAGTAAAAAAATCCTGGTATATCAATTTGCAATAATAAAGAAATTAAGGAATAATATATATCCCAAATGATAAAAAAGGGAAAGGAAAAGGAAAACTAAGCATTGATTTCACAGGCGGAAAATACGCGAAGAAGGAAAACACGAGAGCATGAAGGTTCCGTGTGGCGGTTTAGCCGGGCGGCTTACGCGTCGGCCTCAGCCCAAAGCCGCCAGCAATTTGCACACACTTAAGATAGGCAGATAGTAGTGAGTGTTCTTTGTCACAAGACTGCGATGAGTTAAATTAAATTTCAGTGGTATGTTTCTCTATTGAAAGAAGAGCATTTACGTAAAGGTTTCCACAAGAGTATGGAATTAAGAAATGGAATTCCAAAATTTATCAAGCATAGGCATGAATATTTTTCGTAATTTAAACTACTGCAAGTCAGTTTGTAAAAAAAGAATAAATGCTACTATACATATGCCTATAGTATTTATAATCACAAAGTAGTGACAAGAGACGGCGGTGCGAGGTTCCGCCATTAAACAAAGCGCTATCGGCTACGAACGCCGGCAAAACTCGCCGCGTTCATTCCGAGTAGAGATTATCGTAGATTAGTAGATTACCATAGAGAAAAGGAACGAACATGATTATGCTTTGATAATAAAATCATGACACGAAATAAAATAAAATCATGACTCATCTGACGCAATATTTTACGCTAAATCACGTTGAGAAACAGACAAACAAAACCCTGAATGAGAACATGCGACATCACAATTCCTACGCATACTACGTATCGTAACACACTGCCTGTCACTTATTAGTACTCACTGAACACGAAGAATGAACACGATTATTTTCTAACACTGATTACTCACGTGACGAAGAAAGAACACGATTATTTTCTAACACTTTTAAACTCACGAGAATTTGCTGAAACACCGCTAAGTAGGACGCCAGAGTAAGAATGGCTTTTTGAAAGAAGAGACGCGCAACTGCGCAATGTTACCACCAGAGGGCTTCTCTCTCGAGAAATGTCAAGTTTATTTTTATTATTTCATGCATTTACACAAAAACTTCAATGATGGTGAATTAGAAGTAGAAAATAATTAATAATAAATTAGAGTAATATTTTTAATGCTACTAATTAATTTATTTAAGTATGAATAGCGAATTTCTAATTTTTACGCTTATGTAGCGGTATGCTACAGCACCATGAACAATTTTACCTCAAGAAAACAAAGTGTACACCTGTAAATTTGTAGAGGTATCGTACTCCCTAACAACTGCTTCAGAAATCAACTGAAAAATTGATGTCCCTGTACAAAAGTCAGCGCAGCCAAGATGGGCCACGGGGACCATGAAATCTTCAGCTAGGGCCAGTTTCCGTCGCCGTTTTAACGGAAAGAATAAAAAGATTGCTGATAATTAATGCCTGCCCCCCTCCCCTCCCCCCCCACCCCCCGAAATTTTCGCCTGACTGCGCCACTGAACCGAGTAGTTGGTAAATTTATTCCTTGAAGTAGGCACCCTTTTTTTGGTAGGCGTAAACGTTGCCCACTACTTTATAGTGGCAATCAAAGTACCGAGGGGTCCTTGTCCTCTCCTCCCCCTTCCCCCAGCCCGCACAAGGGTTGAAACCTTGACTTGATGAAAATCTGTGGTATGCATAGTAGAGCATTAAATTTGTACCTGCAATATCCGTAGAACTTAGTAAAACGCTTTTCTTTATCTGAATACTGTAATGATTATTTCTTGTCATCTTGACGACAATATTTTTCCTCATGAAATGAGGCATTGATATATCAAAAAACGTGCAATTATTTAAGGAAAATAATTGAAAACATTTCTCATGATAACATTTTATGTTTATGACGTGATTGTTGTTAACCAGAATAGTAGTTTATTTCGATATTAGCATTTGACTCAATATAAAAAAAGCTCACTACGCCATATGCTATGCTTCAAGTACATAAGTGCAAGACTTTGGCTGCATTATTGACGGCACGAGTCATGTCCAGTTTTTGGTGTAAAGAACCAATCTGCCAAAATTATAATGTTCCGTCAACGTGCCAAAAACGGGACTTGAAAATGAATCATCACCTTGTCTCGGGCGCAGCAATTAAACTGTGCTCGTCAGCTGAGAGTTGTTGTTGGAAATAAACCTGAGAGTGAAGATCTGTTAGTAATAAAGGGTGAAAGAATGCATGCCAGAGAATGTGTTATTGTGGTTGTATGCTATATGACAACTGATGGTATTTTAGCTCATCAAGAGAATGGAAAAAAGTATGAAATATTAACAAGAATTGTGCAAGAGCATTGCAGATGCCCTCTGATTGTGATGGGTGATATGAATGGCCATGTTGGTATACTTGGTGAGCCTGTGAATGCAAATGGACAAAAATTGATTGATTTCTGTGATGAGAATGAACTTGAGAACCTGAATGTAACAATAGGGAATGGCTTGCATACATGGCAAAGCAGGGAATGTAAAACTGCAATTGATTATATAATAGTGAATAGTAGAGCAAGAATATTTGTCAGAGAAATGTTTGTAGATGAAGATGAGGTCAATATTGAATATAATGTTGTCAACAAATTTTGTAATTTCGTAGGTATAGATAGGTAATATAGTTGATTTTAAGACGTTTTACACGAATGACAATGTGCCCGGAAATGCTTATTTTTGGAGATATTTAACTTTGAAGTTGTAGGAACGTCGTTTATAAAATTGAACAAACGGAGAGGTAAATAAGCAGAAATCCGGTTCTGACGTAACGATAGGTAAGGTTAGGTTTGGTAAAGTTAATTTAGTTAAGTATCCTAACCTAAGTAAGCCTAAAATATCTTAATTCAACTCAACCATACCGAGGCCGATGACTCCCGCCAAAAAACTTGGCGTGGTCCGCGTCCGCAAAACGCCGGAAGAGCCATATCGCAACTGCCGTTAATGCTATTCTTACCTGGCATTATTTATCCTATATCTCCTAAACTAAGCATTTCCGGGCACATTGTCATTCGTGTAAAACGTCTTAAAATCGACTATATTACCTATCTATACCTACGAAATTATGAAATTCGTTGACAACATTATATTCAATATTGACCGAAGATGATTTTGATATTGATAGTGACCATAAAATGCTTGTACTAGAATATAATTGGGGTGGAAGGGAGTCAATGCAGAAGGCCAGCAGAGCAAGAGAAAATTGGCGTATTAAAATGGCAAACTGGGAAGAATTTAGAAATGAATTGAGTAGATGTAACTGGAACAGGTGTGGAAATGTAAATGACCTAAATAAGGAGATTGCAAGAACCTTGTATGATGTGGCAGAGCAAAAGATAGGTAGAATGAAATGCAGGAAAAGTACAGGGAATGCTAGGTGGTTTACGAGTGAGATAAAGGAAGAACGAATGAGAAGGAAGACTTTAAATAAAAAACAACGCAGTATGAAGAAAATGTATGAAAGACGCAGAATAACCGAGGATGAATGTCAGAGTGTATGGAATGAGTACAAAGACCAGCAGAAGAAAGTAAAGAGAATGATCAATGAGGCTAGGGTTAAAGAAGAGAGACACCAAGTTGAAAATCTAAGAAAGAAAGGTCCAGATGGAATAAAAGATTGGTATAAATTTATACAAGGTAATGATAGAGGTAGTGAAGTTCAAATTGATGAATTAGTAGTCAATGGTTGCAGTGTGCAAGATAGGATGCAAATGGTGAAAACAGTTGAAGAATACTGGGAGGATATTGGTGGAATGAATTAGCAGGTTACAGATGATGAACCGATAAATTTTTTGATAGATAAACGTGAACTGCAAATGGAAGACGAAATCACTTGTGAAGAGATTGTAAGTTTTTTGAAGAAAGTGAAAAATGGAAAGGCATGTGGCCCTGATAAGATACCATATGAGTTCTATAAATGTGGAGGAGAGAGTGTTGTCAGTATGTTGAAATGTTTATTTGATGAGATATGGAAGAGTGAAAGAGAACCGGATGACTGGAACAAGTGTAATGTAGTTCTGTTACATAAGGGTGGACATAAGAGTATGAAAGAACTTAAAAATTACAGACCAATTGCACTGGGTGACACCGTATATAAGATCTTTTGTGGTATTTTGAATGAGAGAATGAAAAATTTAGTTGAGGAATTAGGAGTCCTGGGAGAAGAACAGAATGGTTTTAGTTAGGCAAGATAGACGGGGGGGAGGATAATCTGTTTGTAGTGAGTGAAATAATTGAATGAATGAAGAAGGATAACAAGAAGGTATCGGCATTCCTGGATATTGAAAAAGCGTATGACAGAGTGGATCGGGTTAGGCTGTTTGAAATTTTGAGAAAAATTGGTTTTAGCAGAAAAATAGTGAACATTGTACAGAGTCTGTATGAGAACACAAGTGCTATCTACAGGTTAGGAAATTTGGAAACAGGGCAAGTGAGGAGTGTTAGAGGAGTGAGACAGGGCTGTACTCTGTCCCCCCTGTTGTTTGGATTGCACACAGAAGAATTAGCAGTTCGACTGAGAGGGAGTGGTTTAGGACTGAAAGTTGGTAATGAGAGACTGAGCTGTTTGTTGTATGCTGATGATGTGGTTGTGGTTAGTGAATGTGGTCATGAACTACAAAGGATGCTTGACATTGTGAATGGATATAGTACAGATTTCAAGATGAACTTTGGTGCCGATAAAAGTAAGGTCATGGTTATAAATAGTGATGAGACTGATAGAGACAGACTGTGGAATATTGGAGAAATCAGAATAGGTAGAACCATAGAATACAAATATCTAGGTTGTATGATAAGTGAAGATGGATGTACTAGAACTAAAGGTGAGAAAGTGGCTAAAGCAATGCAGTGGAGTGGACGGTTAGGTAGTGTGGCCAGATACAGAGCAAACAAGTACGAATGTGTGAGAGGAATGTGGAAGTATGTTGCTGTACCTAGTGTCATGTATGGTATGAGTGCTCTTGCTTGGAATGGAAGTGATCTTGAAAAGCTGGATGTGATACAAAATAAGATAGGACGTGTAGCATTGGGTGCTCCAAAATGGACAGCTATAGAAGCCATTAGAGGTGACCTAGGGTGGAGCCTATTTTCAGAAAGAATGATGAAAGCTGTGCTGAATTATAAGGTGAGAATTGAAAGAATGCAGAATAGCAGGTGGGTAAGGCGAATCTTTGAATGGAATCTGAGTGTAAGCTATTGGGAGAAAGTATGTTGGGGGCATGCAAGGAAACTCAGTATGCAAAAGATTATTCATGTTAGAATTGGGAGACCTGTGGATGACTGGAGTTTAATAAATGTTGGAGGTGTAGGGCCTGAGTGGAACTGCAAGAGGTAGAAGAAAGAGATTGAGAGACAAACAAAAGAGTATGGATTGAATAAGTGGAAGCTTAGCATGATGCGGAAGCCTACACTTAACTGGTATATGAAAAAGAAAGCACCTAAGTTTGAGCTGTTCTATGATGGTAGTTTTGGAAGTCAACTCTTGTTTGCTGTGAGATGTAAGTCATTGAGTGTGAACAGACGTACATGGAGATGGAATGAGAATAATAACAGATTATGTCGGCAGTGTAATAGTGGAGTAGAGGAAACAATTGAGCATTTTGTGCTGGAATGTAGTAAGTATGAGCAAGAGAGCGAGAGTTTTATGAATGTGGTGTCTGAGCAGTATGGAGAGAATGAGTGGAATGCCAGATGTGCTGAAGATGATTGCGGTATGAGCTGTCTTGCTGGATTGGATGCAGGAGTGTAATGCGAGTATCACTGAGGCTATGAAAGTGTTTCTTGTGCGTGCCTGGAGTAAGAGACAGTGACTGGAATGAGCCAGTCTGGTAGAATGGGCTGTAATGACCCAATGTGCCGGGGGATGGTGTTTTGACACACTGGTTGTCCCGGTGATGCCTTCCAATGGAGGCTTGTGACAAGGATCGTAGATCTTGAGTAGTTTAGTGGACAAGTCTGGTACCAGGCGCTGAACTCTTTGTGTGAAAATTGTGGATGGAATTGTAGGTTGTTACAAAGGCCCCAACACTGTCGGCCCTCAAGTTCAAGTTCAAGTTCAAGTTTTGTTAACGGCGGTTGCATTCTGCCATCTGATAACTTACGCCAGATAAAAGTTTTGAATTTATTTATAGAACCTGTTTGTAACGCTTCACCTCAAACTTATCATTGGCGGTGTGTGTGTGTGATTACGTTTTCATAGTTTAGTCTGATGCAATCAAATTGTATACTCTTGTCTTCGTAAAATGCACTTGTTCAAAAGTTCATTGGGGTGTGGGCGTAGGCAATTGCCTTTAACCCTTGCCGGGAAGCAAGAACTTTCAAGTGCTGGCAACAAAGTTATAAGTTGTAAAAATTATACTCAAGACCACTATGTTCTAGATTTGATTAGTTTTCAGTATTTACTGAGTTTTGAAAAATCGATTAATTGACTAGCTTACTGAAGTAAATTTTCCAGTTATTTTAACTGATTATTTTGTCAACAAAGTTAGGGACGTAATTAAATTAAATGAATGGTAATTGGTCCAAGTTGTTTAGGTATAGCTATGCAATGTGGGTTGTGTTTCAAGTAGAATTAACTAGAAGAGCCCTTTAATTGACCCACTAACACTGAAGAGTATGAATTTTTCCCCCAATTACTGTGGTAGATTCTTCAAACATAGAAATGTTTTTTTTTGTGTATGTAAATATTTATTAAAAGTAGACTGATGTACGTAGAAATTAGGATAAATATTGATGTTTCAAGGTAAAAAACTTATCATTTTAAGAAGTTGCTATTATTGTTATGGCAATGGTTCTTTACTTTCTTCCAACAGGATGTGCCTAAATTACAGATTGGTATGCTATGTTAAAACAGGATGTCTACTAGGTAGTAAAGTAGTAAAAAGTAGTAAAATTTGAGAAGTAGTAAAAAAGTAGTAAAAAGTAGTAAAATTTATCTCTGGGTAGGCTAGTAAAAAATTGTGAAGTGGAATAATTCTCTGAAAATTTAAAGTAATGTAGATAGGTATAAAGTGTATTAAGATTGTTTAAAAGTTATTTCTCCCAGCATTAGCAATTTGCCGCGGTTTATGTGAAATATTCCTGTATGGTGGGATGTAATTTCAGGGTTGGGGGACACAAAATAGAGAAATGTTCCAAAATTTTTGCAAATGACCGTGTAAATAGTTCATTTTTTCTCATTCAGTTTGATCTAAAAGATATCAAACTGCTTTATGATGGAAGGTTCATTTGGGCCATTTCAATGGTTAAATTTTACATTTCTTTAATGCCACTTCATGAATTTTTAGGCATTAAATTTTTAATGATCAGTAAATAATAAAAGATTGTAAACTTTTCTAAGATAGAATTCAGTTTCCTGCTCGAGTTTTTTAAACAATAACCTCAAGTGGCTATTTCTCTCTTTACCCCTCAGGGGGATACAACAATTGTATCTATGGGAATTAGCGCTCCCAGGGGGACAATGTCAGGGCCTGAGCTGAGAGTTAGGTAGGCCTTTTTTTTGTTGAATTGAAATGCTTTCATTATGTTAAGGACCGCCATTTTTCAGTCCACTGCTGTTCTGTTTTTCAGCACCTACTACTTTCTTCTTTAACTGTGATCTTGTTTCATGAACTTCTTTCTCATCTTACTGTTTCTATGCCCTTTCTGCATGGATTCCGCATTCCCTTAAGGGGATCATCCGGGGCCCTTGCCAGATCCTGTCGATGTCATGGTGATTTTTCATGTTTTGTTGTAGAAGGACCCTTAGTTGGTGGACTATTTGTTCCTAAAATTTTATGGCGCTACGACAATAATTTCCCCCCCCTCCCGGGGGGAGTGAAGGGACCAAAATATTTCAATTTTCCCGATTTTGACCCCATATAAAAAGAGAACAAACAGGAAATGGAAAAAAACCGAACGTGAGTGTGTTAGAAATGTTTTAAGGATTCTAAAACTGCATTTGTTTTTGTTCTAGCATCAAAACTGGAGGAGGAGTTCCATTTTGAAATATTGATATCAATGAAAAGCACCCAAAATCTTTCAATTTTCCTGATTTTGACCCCATATAAAAAGAGAACAAATGAGAAATGGAAAAAAAGCCGAATGTGAGTGTGTTATAAATGTTTCAAGGATTCTAAAACTGCATTTGTTTTTGTTCTAGCATCAAAACTGAAGGAGGAGTCCCATTTTGAAACATCAATATCAGTGAAATATCAATACCTAAAAACCAATATGTCAAATTTTTGCAAAATCTAAGGCCTGAATCAAAAAAATGGATAGAATAAATTGTGTTTCTTTTCAAAAGTTACATATCATAGTCAAATTTTATAAGAATCAGACTGAAAAAAGAAAAAAATTATTTTTTTGATAAAAAAGGAAAATTTTTTATAATTTTTGTTTTTTTTTAAATCACAATTCACAGTTTGAATATGAAGTTATGTATGGAGAGTATCGAAATAAAAATTAAAACTGCATTCAATTACATCAATTGTTCATTATATTACACTTCAACACAAAATTTTATTTTTTGCTTATACCCAACACTTTGAATTTTCAACATTCATCCTGGGACTAGTTCTAGAGTTCTTATGCTAGACCAAATCCAAAGACAGTTTTAGAATCCTTTGAACATTTCTAACAAACGCTTGTTCTGCTTTTTTTCAAATTTGAATTCTTTGAAGAAATATATAGCTCTAAACCCAAAAAATTGTTGCTGATTTTTGAAATTTTCAAAAATTTTGAGAAAATAGAAAAAATTTGAATTTGAAAAAAACTGAACAAGTGTTTGTTAGAAATGTTCCAAGGGTTCTAAAACTGTCTTTGTTTTTGTTCTAGCATCAAAACTGAAGGAGGAGTTCCAATCTGAAATATCAACAAATATTTACGAAAAACACATTTTTTGTCAAAAAAACAAAAACTAAGGCCTAAATCGAAAAAATGACAGGACTAAAAAAGGTTTACTTTCACAAAAGACATATACTGGCCAATTTTCAAATGAATCGGACAAAAAAAGGTCTCAAACCCGGATGATCCCCTTAATTCCATACTATATGGTGCCTTCTTCCTTCCTCTTTTTGGATTGCCTTTGTTGCAGATAGGGAGGCTTAAACTAACTAATAGTCTAATCTAATTTCTCTCTTTAATATTCAACATTCATGTCTTAAGATGATTTTCTTTGGATGTACCCAATTGCGTTACCTTTGAACAAAAACTTATCCTTCATCATATAAAAGGCATTTAAATGTCCTTGCCCTAAGTTTAATAATAGCACTTCACTCAAATTATTGCACCATTTAACTATACCTTACAAATGTGAATATAAAATATAAGCAGTAAAGAACCAAGTGATATAACCTCTTCCAATTCTGATTCAAAGATAAATATTCTCACACTACATTCTTCAATGCAAACAAAAATATGGTGTGATTTTATGTGCAATTTAAGGGAAAACTGGATTTACACATCAACTCTTTCACATCACATTCCTTGGATCACAATTTTAAATGTATCATATTGCAATACATCATTACATCCTCAATTTTACATCAGTACATCACAATCCTTTGGTGAAGATGTCAAAGGAACGTCTCTGCAGCTCATTTACAGTCAGCACTAATATCTTCCTTCGAAAAGACTCGAGTTTATTTTGTCCATTTTGGTGTGAGGGAAACAATAACAATTTATTGTAACTGTCAATGTTTATTTTGAGGAAAAACTTGCCTCATTGTAAAGCTGAAAGTTTTCTCTTTCTCATGACACTAATTTATGTCCAAATACCGAAAGAATTATGATATACAATTGTCTTTTAAAACAAAATGTAATCATGTAAACGAGAATTAAGTTCCTTTTGGCAGTCATGGCGACTCACGGGTTCAGTTCAGTTACCTCCAGGATGTTGTCAGAGGAGCATGTTGATGCTACATCTTATTAAAGTTCTTTTTTCTATCAGGTTGTTACAGAAGTTCTGTCCATTTTTTTAGATTTGAAGTGAAGTGAAAATCCTTTCAAAAACATATTTATTTAGTCTTCAATATAGTCACCATTTTTATTAATTATGTCCTCCCATTTTGCTATAAGCTTTTTGATTCCTTCTTCATAAAATTTAAACAGTTGGACGCACAAAGAGAAACTAGTTTCATTTTGACCTCTTCTCTTGAAGTCGGCCTTTATTCCATTAAATGATTCTGTAAGCTCCTGAAAAGGTGAAAATTGGTTGGAGCAAGATTGTGAGAATATGGTGGGTGATGCATGACTTCCCAGCCAAATACTTCAACAAGATTTTTGGTTGTACTTGAAGTGTGGGGTCTGGCATTGTCATGGTGCAGAATCACTCTTTAACGATTGATCAAAGAAGGCCGTTTTTCCTGTGAAACTGCTTTTAAACAAGTTAGCTTCTGACAGTAAACTTCAGATGTTATTGATTGTCACTCATTAATTCATAATAAACAATTCCCTTCAAATCCCAGCATCCACTCAAAAAAATTTTTTTAGGGTGCAGGCCACTTTTCGGCTGTGGAATTGGCTTTGAACCACGACTTAGGCACTGTCTTTTGCACTTAACATTATTGTAAAGGACCCACTTCTCATCGCCAGTTATGAATCGGTCTAGAAAAGGTGCCTGAAGTTCATGAGAACGCAGTGAAACACAACAGATCGCCCGCTGTTGCCTGTTGATGTCTGACAAATCGTGTGGGACATTGTGTCTCAGCCTTTGAGATTTTGTCAAGTCTTTTCATTACCCGTTATATGGTCATATGCCTTACATTAAAGGTTTTGTTCAGTTCTCTCGTGGTGCAGGTTTGATTTTCATCAATGGCAGCTGGCAATTGCTCAAAATTGAGTTTTTTTCAGCATCCTGCTCTTGGTACGTCTTTGTGACTGTAGTCATCCTATTTGAAACAAAAAAACATCTTCTGCAGGTCTTTTTATTCACAATATCATTTCCATATGTCTTTGATTGTTTTTGCTGCTGAGCTTGTTTTTGCTGCTGAGAAATTCAACCCCTCAAGGGGATACAGGTATTGTATCTATGGGAATTAGCGCTCCCAGGGGGACTATGTGAGGGCCTGAGCTAAAGGTTGGGTAGGCTTCCTTTTGTTGAAATATAATAGGTTTTTGTTTTGTTACGGACCATCTTTTTTTCGGTTCACTGCTGTCCTGTTTTTCAGCACCTACTACTTTCTTCTTCAACTTTTTTCTTGTTTCCTGAACTTCTTTCTTAGCTTCCTGTTTCTGTGCACCTTGTGCATAGATTCCGCGTTCGCTCAACTCCATACTGAATGGTGCCTTCCTCCTTCCTCTCTTTGGATCGCATTTGTTGCTGGGTAGGGAGGCTAAAACTAATGACTAATCTAATCTAATAATAATAATTTATGAAATTCAAACAGTAAAATATGAATGACATGCTCTTTACTTGAAGTGTACATTTGGGCTAAAAATAGTTATTATTTACAATAATTATCACAATCTGAGAGAAGAAATAATATTTGATTTATTACTATATATAAGCATACAACATTAACGAGCTAAATTGAAGTAATCTTGCCCTCAACATATAGCTCAACAATTGGACAGAACTTATGTTACAACCTGAAACTATATGTATATGAACATGAAATTTGCATTTTTGTGATCTATATACTTAATTCAGAAACTCAAAATTTGTGCAAGTCCGTTTAGAAAATTGGCTGAGTCTGTATGGTCAAGTGAGGTATCAAATTGAAGCCACTGCTGTCTATATTTGCAGAAAACTATCAGATTTGAAAAGTATTGACTACGGCGACTACAAATTGTGATTAAAAATTGCCATTAGAACTGAATGGCAAATAATATAGGGTCAAGGGTGCGTCTCCTCAGTTTTTATGCACATGTTTTGCCGTAAACGTGCTGATTGATTGAATATTTCGGGTTGTCCGACTTGCCTAAAAATAAATAAAAAAATAAAAAAAAAATGAAAATAAAAAATAAAAAAAATAAAGAAAAAAAATGAAAAATGAAATGAAAAATTAAAAAAAAAAAAAGAAATGAAAAACATATAAAGAAAAAAATATAAAAAATAAGAAATGAAAAAAAATTAAAAAAAAATTGAAAAAATAAAAAAAATGAAAAAAAAAATAAATAAATGAATAGTTTTCTGCAAATATAGACAAGGCAAGTCGGGTTTTTAGGCAAGTCGGACAACCCGATACTCGGGTTGAACCGGTATACTAGTTTGTTCCATAATATAATGTTGATAACCTATTTGTTATCATTATCGATCGCAATTAGGATGCCAATTTAGATTTTGAGGTATGCTAGATATAGTTTATAAAAATTCGTTCACATATTCACATTCGTTCACATATTCACATTCGTTCACATATTCAAATTCGTTCACATATTCAAATTCGTATACATATTCACATTCGTTCAAAAGTTCACAAACTCATAGTTACGAAGTGCCATAGTGTTTAGTCACAATGAAGTTCCCTGATATTCTATCCTGCTGTAAAGTGATCTGACAATCACCTGGTGTCTACTAGTTTCTAGTTGGTTTATTTTTGCATATCATGAACGGTTGTCCTCATAGTTGAAAGATGTTGAGACAAGGTTCTCTGTCATAACATTCGATGGAGTCCATTAGGACGAGGTAACATGGGAATTTAGGTAACTTTTTCTCAATGATGCTTTGGTTGATGCATTTAGTATGAAGTATTTTAAGTATTAAGAAACTTGGAACTTTTTTGAACATTTAGTATTGCGTGTATTATTGACTCATACTACTCATTATAGGTGGATGACTTACATCTGGACATTGGACAGCATTCATTATATAAAAAATAGGTAGTAATATTTTTCTGGTGAAGGTAGTAAAAAGTAGTAAAAAGTAGTAAAATTTGGAAATGAAATATCAGTAGTCACCATGTAAAAGAAATGCATTTGACTAAATTAATCTCTCTGTCATTAAACTAGTTCAAATTTGGCTTAAGAATTGTAGGAATGTGGTCTTATACCACTTCTAATATTTGTTTCTTTAATTACTCTACTTAAAATTTGTAAAATTTACAAATCTTCCAATATGATTTAACAAAATATAATTTTTGTTGCTATGAGAATAGTACACACATTTTTGGAGGTGAATTTATTAACTGAAATTTTTTTTTAATAACTCTCCGTTAACATTTGAATTGTATCTTTATAGAAGACATATATGTGTCAAGGATTGCTCTGGATATATTTTAAGGAGACCATCCCAGGCCCTTGCCAGATACTGTCGATTCCATGGTCATTTTTCATGTTTTTGTTGTAAAAGGACCCTTAGGTGGTAGACTATTCGTTCCTAAAATTTTATGGCGCTACGGAAAATTATTCCCCCCCCCCCCCCCCCCGGGGGGGGGTAAGGCGACCAAACTTTTTCAATTTTTCCGATTTTGACCCCACATAAAAAGAGAACAAATAGGAAATGGAAAAAAAAGCTCAAAGTGAGTTTGTTAAAAATGTTCCAAGGATTATAAAACTGTCTTTGCTTTTGTTCTAGCATCAAAACTGAAGGAGGAGTTACATTTTGAAATATCAATATAAATGAAAAGCACCCAAAATTTTGAATTTTTTCCCGATTTTGACCCCATATAAAAAGAGAACAAATAGGAAATGGAAAAAAACCTCAATGTGAGTTTGTTAGAATTGTTCCAAGGATTCTAAAACTGTCTTTGCTTTTGTTCTAGCATCAAAACTGAAGGAGGAGTCCCATTTTGAAATATCAATATTAGTGAAATATCAATACCTAAAAACCAATATGTCAAATTTTTGCAAAATCTAAGGCCTGAATCAAAAAAATGAATGGAATCAGTTGTGTTTATTTTCAAAGGTTACATATCAGAGTCAAATTTTATAAGAATCAGACTGAAAATAAAAAAAATCATTTTGTTGAAAAAAAATAATTTTTTATTTTTTTTATTTTTTTTTGAAATCACAATTCACACTTCGAATATGAAGTTATGTATGGAAATTATCAAAATAAAAATTATAATTGCATTCAATTACATCAATTGTTCATTATATTACACTTCAACACAAAATTTTATTTTTTGCTTATACCCAACACTTTGAATTTTCAACATTCATCCTGAGACTAGTTCTCGAGTTTTGATGCTAGAACAAATCCAAAGACAGTTTTAGAATCCTTGAAGCATTTCTAACAAACGCTCGTTCGTTTTTTTTCAAATTCGAATTCTTTGAAAAAATGTATAGCTCTAAACCCATAAAATTGTTGCTGATTTTTGAAACTTTAAAAATTTTTGAAAAAATAGAAAAAATTTGAATTTGAAAAAAACTGAACGAGCGTTTGTTAGAAATGTTCCAAGGGTTCTAAAACTGTCTTTGTTTTTGTTCTAGCATCAAAACTGAAGGAGGAGTCCCAATCTGAAATTTCAATAAAAATATACCAAAAACACATTTTTTGTCAAAAAAAAAAAAAAAAAAAGGCCTAAATCGAAAAAATGACAAGAGTAAAAAAGGTTTACTTTTACAAAATACATATACTGGCCAACTTTCAAACGAATCGGACTAAAAAAGTTGAAAAAGTGGGATGGTCACCTTAAATACTATTAATAATTTTTTTAAATTCAATTTAATTCTAGTATCATAATTTCATTGCATTTGTTTCTGTCAATATGTGGTCATGACTGTTGTCTATTTAATATCAAACTGATATATTTTCAATTACTACAAAATTTGGATTTGATATTAAAACATATCCTAAAAAAATTACTCGGTAGATGTTGAGGACTGTTCGGGAATCAATTATTCACTTTTCAAATCGTAAACATGGTAAATTAGATCTAAATAAATATGTTTTCTTCTATGCACTTTCCGTCATGAATGATTATTTTACGAATTATAGCGGTAGGTTTAGTTTCGTCTTTGATGACGAATGCGCTCAAGTAAACAGCTACTCATTGATTTTTGAATTTTTGTTGCTTGCATCATGGTAATAAAATTGAAATAAAATACTTCCATACACTTTTTTCGTCAAATGAATATTTTACGAGTTAGTGCGGGAGGTTTAGTTTTGTCTTTGATAACGAGAAAACTGGAAGCGAGACGCCACTGCAGCATTGCCATTTGCTGACCCAAATCAATTACATCCCACTTCAAACACTTGAGTTGCGGTAACTAATTTTACCGCCAGGTATAACTAGTAAAATACTTATTTACGACGGAAAGTGCATAGAAGAAAATTTGCTTATTTCGATCTAATTAACTATGTTTCGGCACCAAAAAATTCAATATTGATTCCCGAATAATCCTCAATATTTACTCTTTTACAAAACAAAATTGGAAAAATGGATTGCATAAGATCAGTGACCTGCAACCTTCACAAGGCTGTCAAAATTCAAAAACAGTACCCTCAAGTCATTGACTTTCCAAGGATATTTTCAAATCCTATAAAGTATTAATATTTTCAAAATATTGCATTGATCCAGTTAAGGACACCGTCTGGGTAGAAATCGAGATGAGTGTTGATTTTCTGTTTTTATATGCATCTTATAGAGGATTTTCTTGCGCTTCCATTGGTACTTTCCGTTTACGTCTACTCCAAATAGTGCGCCCACCAGAGGGGGGGGAAAGCGATAGGGGTGGCGTGACCTTGACCCCTCCCCCCCTCATTATTGGGAGTCAATTGAGCGTGTTTCTCTGCGGCAATGGCAATAGAGTTCGTTCATGAGCCACTCAAAGTGTTTTCATTATTCAAACGAATCATTCTAACGCTAAATAAATATTTTTTATAAGATTTTGACAATTTCAGAATTTAGCTGTTCTGCCGTATCTATGATACCGCAGCTTTCATTCATAGCTCGATGACAGCTGCAGTATCATAGCTACAGCTATGGCGAGCACACCAATCCAAAGGGCTTGAAAAGAGCTACAAAACAGAGGAGTTGACCTAAAAAAAACGTATTTTGGTCGAAAAAAAATGAAAAAATAAAAAAGTGGTTATTTTGAAGAATTACATGTATTGTCTTTTGTTGAATATTTTTTCCCAGAGTTACAGAGCTACAGCAGTGTAAATTATATCAATCGAAAGGGCTTGAAAAGAGCTACAAACGCTCAAGAGTTCATTGTAGAAAATCCTGTAGTTCAAAAGATGAAAAGAAAAACATTTTTTTTGTGAAAAAACACGTTTTTCTGGAAACTTGATAATTGGTTTCTCAAATGCTACTTCTTCCACAATTTCAGAGCTACAAGAATGGTTTATATACCATTCGGTAGGGCTTAGCAAGGTGTATCCATAAGGGAAGATATTTTTCGATATATCAATTATTTTGAAAATTACACGACATGAAAAAAAAAAATGAAAAAAGGTTACATATTTTAAAAAAAATATTCCCAAAATCCACAAAAAAAAAGTTATCAAAGTTCGTAGGCCCTGGTGGTTATATAGACATATAAGCAATCTAAAAACGAAGTTCTGGCTCTGTAACTTCAAAATTGTAGAAGAAGTAGGATTTTAAAAAACCCTATTTTATCATATTTAAAAAAAAAAAATCCAGGGCAGATACAAAAATTTTGTCGAAATAACAAATGATCTTTCCATCATTTCACACCTACTGTGAAAATTTCAGAGAAATCCATCCATAAATAACGGACTTTTCTCCTACCCAGACGGTGTCCTTAAATATTCTGGTAGATGGTTATCTTTGCTTTGTAAGCTAATTGTCATGTTTTGTCACTTTGGTGATATATAGTTGAATAACTGTGTGAACATTGAATAAACCCTGTATGGACAATGTCCTATTCAAAAACTTGCAAAATTGAATGAAAAGGTTCTGACAAGAACTAAATAAGTGGATACCAATGCAGTTGATCCTACAATGCAGAGTGATGCACCTTTAATTGTATTTTTTATGTTTAATAAATTTCTGTCTTTTTTATGTCATAACATCTAAATTAATTTGATTTTTGTGAATTTCATGCTGACGAAGGCATTGAACACAAAAATGTTGGTTAGGCCCTCTTTGGATTTAAAATGACTTATGAAAGGGCTTAGTTAGTTCATTAATTTTAATACTTTTCAAAGTGTTCAGTGGATAAATATTGAAGTTAATTTGTTTAAAATGTGTTAATATCTTTTATTCATTACTTTATTCACAGTTGAGAAAATTCCAAGAAAAGTAAGGTAAACAAAATGAATCCTTCAGAGATACTTGATGAAGAAGAGCAGCAAGAAGATTTGTCTAGTTCACTTGAGATGTTCCAAGATCATCTCATTGTAAGGAAAATTCTTCAAGAAATTCCAACCGTAATCCTTTCTAATGGTAAGTTTTATGTTTTTTTAGTCTAAATGTTTATTTGTAACTATTATTGGTCTATGTTGAGTTTAATGCACTACTGGAAATTGAAATTTTGGTTCCAAAGAATCGGTAGAAGAACCCATTTAAAGACGTCTCACATTAATGACATTTTGCTCGCTAATGCATAATTTTTGAGATATAAAATTAATTACGTTCAGGTAGGAATAACATTATATAGTCGGTTGCACAGTCTCTACATTGTTGGAACACGCCCACTTTCTTGGCGGAAAAAAATTGGTTTGGCTAAGTTAAGGTATTTTAGGGATATTTAGGTTAGTTTATCTAACTAACTTAACATTACCTAACCTAACCTCATTCAGCGTGTTATGTCAATACTGTTATTACAGCATATTTATGTGCCCGTTCCTTCACTTTTATACGCGACGTTCCTGTAACTTCAAAGTTGAATAACTCGAAAATGACGCATCAGCGAGCAAAATGTCATTTTTTGTAAAATGTTCTTGAATGTGTTCCTTTAGTGAATCTTTGGAACAAAGTTTTTAATTTTCTAAAGTGAATTAAACTCAATATTGACCCTATTATTAATCATAGTACGGTAGCTTTTGGAAATTTTTCTAAACTAAAAAAACTCCTTCCGTAAATCTCATGGTCTTTTAAGACGAATATTGCTTTATGCGTGACAGAAGTGCAAAAATAGAGTATAGGAAATTTAACCCTATACTCACTGGCATTGTATGAATGGAATACATTAAAACTTGTTTGATTTCATGTTTAAGAGACATATTCACCATCTGCTTGTTTATTATACTCTTATTCAAAATATTCAACTTTTTTATGAACAAAAACATTTGCACTAACTGTGTGGAAAGTTGTTTAGGAATACAGATTTTCATCTGCTAGAACCTAGTACATAAAGGTGTATTGAAGCCCTTAGGCCAATATTTCTCCACCTTTCCCACAGCTCAGGAAAGGCAGGCCAAGCAAAGAAATGACTATTGAACAGTGAGCCTGGCCCAAAGGCTTCATTGCTATAACATTCTGTCTTAAACAAAGGCAGACAACTGCAAGATTTTGTGAGAGTCCTTGGACTATGTCCAAAACTTCTCAACAGTTAACAGCTTTTGAGTAGAAAAAGATCCATCTCTGTTATCTGAGCACAAAAATTGAATATGTTAATTGCTGCCATTTATGAAAATTCTTGATATTTAGATTGAATTTCAAGTGTTTGAAAATTGTTAATTTTACAAAATCAGAGGTGCTTATTTTATAGGATTATATTGATTTTCAAAAAGATTTTTTCCACATATATCCATAGAAAATAAGCATGAAAATGTGATTCCAGCTCTTTTTTTTAATCTATTGCAATGTTGAACTTACACCTGATTATTTAGTGGGATTGCATGTCAATTGCATTTGATGAGTTTGTTTGTACCATTTTATTGTGTTGTTGATTAAATTTCACCTTCCGTGCATTAATTTACAGAAAAATTTTCTTGTGCCTTTTCAGAGCCGCAGGCAGAGACCAAAAGTAATTTGTACCGAGATGAGAAGGCTTTTGACGACCTAAACACTATACTGGACAAATATCAGGTGTGATGGCACTTGCTTCCTCCATATCATGAATGATTGTTTTAGGCATTATCCCTTTTGGCTTTTTGAGAAATGTTATTGGTCACGTATTATGCAGATGTATGAGAAAATTCACTTCGTTTGATTTAGTGAGTTTTATTCGTTATATGTACCTGTGATGTGCAGTCTTCAATTGTTCAATTTTACAGTCCTAATAAGATTGAGTTCATGTGAGAAATAACCCTTTATATTAAAATTGTGCGTGTTAGGCTTCTAATGGATAACAATAACTTTTTCAACTTGTTTATATTGCTAGCTTTTGACAGGCAACTCATGATTAGCTCAAATGATCTCACAAAAATTTGAAATAACCAATGTCTTCTTGTTTCTTCTTTTTGTGTATTCTCACTTTTGTTCAGCATTATAGCCATAGTAGTAAAACTGTATTAACCCTATAATGACCAAAATTTTTGGCTCTTGAGCAAAATATTATGGTAATTTCTATTAAATTAGAATACATAAAACCCAGTAAATGTAAACTTCTCATCAAAACATTTAGAATATGAAAACGATGTGAGAGATTTCTTAATGTTCTTCAGGAAGGATGTTGGTTGATAGAGGGTTAAGAACAAAATATTATCTGTGAAAAGATTTTTTTAACATTGATTCATCTTGCAGGCCCAACCTCATTTGATGGACCCTCACCTTGAGGAGCTACTCAGCTTGCTCTTGCAGTTCGTTATGGACTTCTACACAGCTTTTGTTCAAGCACCTGAGAATGCTCATCTTCTTGCTGCTATGCAGAATTCTCAGCTGCAGGGCTCTCAGATTGCAGCATCTCTTCATTCAGAATTTAATGATCTTGCTATGAAAAAAGCTGTTGCTGGGCAAGCTTTCAAGTATATCTATCTTTTGACTAAAGTCCGAGGCTACAAATCTATTCTGAAAAAATTTCCTCATGAGGTAAGCAAGTATGGTGTTTTTAGCAATTTCAGCCTAGCTAAGTTTTAACATGACTACAATTGCGCGGATTGTAAAGTTGATTTGGTTAGGTTGTAAAAAAAAAACTGGGAAAATAGTTACTTGCTTGAATAAGTTTCCATCCTTTGTAAGAAATATACAAAATATAAGTGCTGTATAATATTTTCCTCTAATGATAAAATTCCTTCAAAAAGAGTTAGCAAAACAGTTTGAAATGTTATTTATTTAGATTGGTGTCGATATGAACAATTTACTTAGTGGTACACATTTTTCCCACTCCATAGTCAACGTGTTAAATCTTATTTTTTTATTCATGTTAGATTATTTGCTGGGAAGTTTTTAGTGGATAAGATAAGAATTTAAATTTCTCAAATTTTACTCCAGCCATTTTTTCTTGCAATAGGTAGAAGTATATGCTGTCCTTAGTTCTTGAAATGTTTTGGAAGAGAACTATTTTAATTGTAATATTTATTCGATTAGAATTTCCTAACATACATGGAGTTCTCTGTTATATTTTATAAGCTAAATGTTCTAGAGCAAGCATCATTTGGTTTGAATTTATATTTACCAAGTAGCAGTATTTTTGAGCGTATTGTACCTCTAGATATTTCAAACTCAGAATTGCACATTGTCTATTATAATGTAAGACCTTTTCCTTCTTAAGAATAAGGATAAATGCACCATCATTGATTGCAGGTGTCCTACCTGATGCCCATATTGCAAATGCTGGAGCACTGCCAGGCATCTGAGAGTGACTTCTACGACATTTATGTGCTGCTGTTGTGGCTCTCAATTGTTATCTACATGCCCTTCAACTTGCAAGATTTTGGTGCTGCAGGTGGAACCAAGGACTCTGTTGCTGAAAGTCCTGTCCACAGGTAATTGTGGTTTATATTTAAAAAGTCGAGGATATAACACCAACCTTGTGTTCTGGCTTCTCTCCTTGCTCCTCATGGCGTCCTGGCGTTAGTTATAAGGCATTTGAAAGTCCAATGTACGAGGTGATGTGTATCGGGCTTGATTAGAAATGAAGCATCCGTAGATGCCCTTATTACATATTATTGTTTATTTTTTATTAACTTGTGCTTCTCCCTAAATCCTGTGTCGACAACCATCATGTGTATTACGATAACCATGTATGAATAGCAATTAAGGAGCTAAATCATATGCTCCAACACTTAACATGGATATTACGATAACCATGTATAAATAGCAATTAAGGGTTTCTATGCTAAGGTATTTGAATGAATTTTTCGCTTTCATTTTTCAATACTTGTGCGTACTAATGAAAGTGTTTTTCAAATGAACGTCGCGAGGATTGTGCTCTCCTAGTTCAAAATCAGATTAGGCAAGGAAAGGAACTCAATTTTGTTGTACTTTTCTATCAATCATTTCGTTTCAACATTTTACACGGGTATTACGATACCAATGTGTTATAATCATTTAAGGATGTTAATGTTAAGGTGTTTTAAAAACCAATGTATCAAAATTTCATGTTTGTACTTTATTGGGAATAAAATGTTTTTCTTTTTCTTCTTTTCTTTTCTGGTAAATAGCCTTCACCAAGTCCTCATTTAAGTCAGTTGTTCTTATGTGTTGTTCAGTTGATACTACATTGATGTATTCTTGTCCTCTATGCTTGTTGTTGATGTGTTGAAGAAATGCTTGAGGCTTTCCCTCCCTGCAGTAACAGCTCAACTTGTGTCTTAAAATCGTTTTTGGCACTCAGCGGTTACTAGAACCCTGGACCTGAAAGTGAACTAATAGAGTCAAACCCAGCAACTGGACTGTGTGAGAGCAAAGGTTGGCTTTCACTATAGTGGAGAAGCTGTGTAATGAAGGATAGTTGATTTCACCCTAGTTGATTTGTAACCATGAAAATAGATGGTCATGATACAGTACAAAAAAAATTCAATTTAGCAACTCAGGTTTTCTGACAAATGTGAATGTATAAAAGGAAACAAAAATAAAGTACAAAACGTTCATGCCTGACCACTGTGGTATTTTTCCTCAGAATACTGAAAGTGATAAAGCGTGAGCTGGGATCTTCACAGTCATCTCGAGACATGGCCGCCTTCCTTGCATCCAAGGTGCTGACCAGGCCAGACCTGCGCACCAGCCACCTGCCTGCGTTTGTGGAAGGCTGCCTCCAGGTATCTGCTCTTGTAACCCTTAACACTTTAGCCACAATTGATTAAGCTAAAGTTCTATATTCTACTCAAATTTAACACTTTGACTGCGGATGGTAAACTTTCGTTTAAAACTCAACGCAAATTAAAATCATTTGTAGTAAGCAATATTGAAAACAGCAAACATTACTTTGGTTGTGCCTTCATTTAGCTTTGATTTAGTATTTATGAAAATTCAGTTCGTGTGTACTGGTTTGTCAGCATTATTTTGAAAACTCCCTCAGTGACCATTAGTAACGCACATCGCAGTCAAATTGTTGAAGCGAATGGTAGTGAGAAATTTTGAAAATAGCAAACATTAACTGAATCGTGCAATGATTAAGCTCTCTTTAGGTATTGATGAAAATTGAGTTTGTTACTACTGGTCGATCAGGAGCATTTTGAATATCCCTCCTTGGCCACCGGTGCCGCACGCTGCGGTCAAAGTATTTAGTGTGTGGTGTGTATGGCTTGTGTGGAGCAGTTGGGGTTGGCCACCTATAACTGTGGAACTATACCCTTCTCCCGTTTCATCGATGTGGGCGGGAATGTAGCAAGTTACGTTAAAAATGTGTAGTATATATAAAAGCATTGAAATTTTTTTTAAATTTTCTGCAGTATTGTGTTAATCTGATGAAAAATAATTATATTTTGATTTTACTCCTTGTAAGATGTACTATATAAATGAATACATTTGTTATTGAATGATAAATAAAAAATAAAAAATATGGTATGATAAATTGGTCATCGTCAAGGTTTTCATGAAAGTGTACATAAAAACAATTTTTTCCACCAAAGCCATTGATGAAAACTTCGATTATATACTTCATTTTGCATCAAAGGGCATAGAATAGTCGATGTGTTTAGGTTAGATTTGGCTATCTCAGGCTATGGAGACTAGCATCCTCAGAGGTATCAGCTTTGGACTTATATTTTTTGTGCCCCGTTGCTTCTTTCAATTCTCATACTTTTTTTCCATTTATTCATCTTTCTTCCCATATATTCATCTTCTTTCCTTTTCCTAACAAAGTGTTTCTATGCACTGGGTATCATGTGTGGGAACATATCTTGTAAATTGATTTCCTTTCTCACGTTCCAAACTAAATGGTTCCTTCTCTCCACTCTGTTAAGATCGCCGTTGTTGTGGCGAGGGTATCTTGCACTGGTTTAGTTACAGGCAGCAAACTTTAATTTCTTCATTATAGAGTTGGAAAAAGGCATTAGGTACTTTAAGAAATGCTTCAAAAGAGCGTTTGAAGGTAATTTTATATCAAATTAAACACCAGAATTAGTTTTATCATAAATAATTATATAGCTAAATCACAACACAATGTTGGTGTACCAAGCAAACTTAAAAGCATCAAGTTAAATAAAAAAGTAAAACATAATTACAATTATCACATATTACTTCTATATTATTAACAGTAGATTTAATTCATGGAAATTTCCCTTTCAAATCCTCTTATAAATTAAAAAATTGTGTTACAGTGAATCGGTCATAAATATGTCTGCCAAAAAGCAAGTAGCCACTTAGAACGTTCCATGTTGCAATCAGTGTAAGTTATATTTAGTATATTTGAGACAAATTGGCAATATTTAGGATCATAGTACCAAAAGTACTGTGGTGTACGAACCACAAGCTACACGATATGGTGAGAGATAGAGAGAAGAACTAGTGTAAAAATAAACTGTATTTGTTACATAGATTCAGTTTTAAGTTATATCTTCAATAGCAAAATATAAGGAAACAAGCTTAAAACCTTCAAAGTATAAAATTGCTGAACATCTATTTTTAAATATTTAAAACATAATTTAATTCTATTCCTTAATGATATAAAATTGCCCCACTCTGAGTATTATTATTTCGTGAGTTAAAAGAAGGCCACCAAAATATAGTTCTTGCTATGATGTCCATATCGTAAAACATACTATGACTGGTAAAGGTAAATGGTGAACTGACGTGTTGCATTTAAAACCTCAAGGCCAAGTAACAAAGCTCATTTGAAACTCGGCAACAATACTGGAAATAATGTATAACAATTAGAATGATTGTGGGTTAGTGTTTGATCTGTATGTTCATGCTTACTAAACACTTGTCCAAAAAAGACTTAGGCATACATTGTGCTGGCTGAACCTTGTACAGGTAATCAGTGAAAGCACATTTGTACGGACTCCATGGTTATGTAGGCAACAAATGGGGTCACAATTTGCTTGTATCAAGAAGCGAAGGAGAAAATTTACTTGTATGTGCATGAATTGATTTTGACAATTCACTTGTATAGGCAAGAAGTGGTGGAGACAATTTGTTTGCATAGGCAAGAAGTAGGAATGACCTTAGATTAGTATCGGCATAAAGTGGGAGTACCAGCTTGCCACACGCTTGTACAGGTAATAAGTGAAGTCAGCAGTTGCAGCTTCGAAGTGCTCGGTTGTCTGCGCGCCCTCGGGCTCATCTGGAAGCACGGAAGGCGCGAGGAGCTCCTGCCTCTCTCCAGCCACTGCCTCAACTGCATCCTCCAGTCCCAGATCACAACTCGGCATGACAGCCTCGTCCGCAAGCTGGCGCTGAAGCTCGTGCAGCGTATAGGTGAGCTTGTTGTGTATCAGTTGTGCGTGAGATTCGAAAAATTTTGTTTTCAAGGACTAAAATTCTTGAAGAAATTTTGAACGATTCTCGCATTTTGAAGTCTGTCAAGTAAATTGATAAATAAGGCTTTCAGAAATTGTTGAAAAAATGACACCATAAAAAAATATACCATATTCTCTATCATCAATGAAGCTATCGCGTATACAGTTATTACGTACACAAGTATTTAATAGGCCTTGGGCTCAATATTTAAATTAAATCATTTATTATATTTGGGCTCAACAGTAAAAATTCAGCCAGATTTTCCGTAACTGTTTTGCATGTTCTACAAAGCTGTAACAAAAGGAAAGTCAAACATTACAACTAAGGGCTAGCGGTTAGATGATAACTTGATTACCTGATAACCACAATCTCTTTATGTTACAAGAGTTTTTATTTTGCGCTGGTTCCATCAGACAAAGTAATCTCGTTGCAATATTCTTATTTTCTGTTATTTATTGTGAAGCATTTCATTTTTCCTTTGATGTAGGCCTGACTTTTCTGCCGCCGCGCCTTGCGTCCTGGAGGTACCAGCGTGGGCAGCGCACCTTGGCCATCAATGTCGTTGCAGACGCCATGGTGAGCAGCATGGCTGTGTTGGCTTTGAATGAAAGTGTCTAAAGACAAATTTGGAGGCTGGGGATGGGGAAATTTACAAGTGCACATCATACTGTTGTATACCGTGGAGATGACGCTGCTGTATACCATGGATATGACGCTGTTGTATAACAAGGAAATGACGTTGTATAGCTGGGAAGAGACGCGATTGTATCACAAGAAAATGATGCTGTTCTATACCATGGGTATGACACTGTTGTACCAATCAAATGGCGCGTTGTATAATAAGGAAATGATGATATTGAATATCAAGGAAAGTTGCTTTAAGATGCTGGTGTGAAATTCGTTATCCTGTCTTACACAGCTATGTTCCTGAGCTTTTTTGAAATGGTTTATTTGACAGGAAGTTAATGACGGCCAGAGCACAGAGTCCTTCAATATTTATAAGTCAGACCGAGGTGTACAAGAAGAAGACGATGGAGAAATCAGCGTTGATCCTGAAATGGAGAACATCATTGATGAGCTGCTGCGTGGCTTGAAGGATAATGACACTATAGTCCGGTATGTAAAATTTGCTGCTGTGTGGTGCATTTCCCTTAGTTTGAAAAACTGCATCTTGCATTAACATTCGGAAATGAGGCCGGCATAGAAAGTTATTAAAAAGTCTATTCCTTAATCTACTTAAACAGACTAATAATTTGATTTATACTCTAAATCTTCGCTGTAACATGAAAATTATTTGCCTCATTTTTTGCGGTATGTGTTAGTTTTTGAGCATGTTACATCTGAATTACGCCATAGAGAAGAGAATATCGCCAAGAAGTGCGCTCTGTGACGGTCATGTGAAATTCCTCACCTCAGGTACAGCTGCAGTAAAGGCGTGGGGAGGGTGTGTTCTCGACTACCTCATTTGCTGGGGACGGAGGTAGTGAGTGCTGTGCTCAGCTGCTTCTCCCCCACCGACTCACACCACGCCTGGCATGGCGCCTGTCTTGCGCTCGCTGAGATGGGTGAGGGGACGTTTTCACGGATGTTCTTATCCTACATGATGATATGTAGGTTTAGTGTGGGTACATTGTTTGCTAAAGATGGCGAGAACGATGGAACTGCAAGTAAACGAGGTGCAGAACTTTTGTTAGTTTTTCATTATATAATTTTCAGATTCATAGATGAGGTGAAAGTATAAAACATTGTGATTCATGTGTACAGATGGGTAGAATTTGTGTAATACAGCTGCAGTGCCTCACAGAGGATGCAACTATTGTATCTATGGGAATAAGCGCTCCCAGGGGGAAAATGTGAGGGCCCGAGCTGAGAGCTAGGTTAGCCTTCTTTTTGTTGAAATAAATTTTTTTTTTGTTTTGTCAAAGACATTATTGTTTGGTTCACTGCTGAGAAGAAAATCTGTGAACGATCGCGTTTATTGGCTGAAAAACAAAGTATATATCGGCATGTGGGTGAAGTGTTTTTCCTTAATGTTCCGTTTCTATAACAAGGTTAATTGACTTGATCACAAATATTCATTTGGTTGTATTTATTTTATGCGATCACTGTTCGACTTGAATTGGTTTGGGAAGAGGTAAACCATAATTCATATTTTATCTAGGAATGAACTAGTCAGTAGAACCAGAATTCAAAGGAACCCGGCATAAAAAGAACCGAGTCTGATGCATCTGACGCAAGAAAAATAATCTTGCTTGTGTTTCATATTTTGTATTGAAAATGTTATCTATGAATAATTTGTCTAAATTTTCTCAACAATGCCCATGAAGAGTCTGGAGGTGTAAAACTGCTTAACTGGGAGCATGGATTTGCATTCTTGTGTGCTATTTGCCTCAAATGCCGCAATTTGACCCATCTCTAATCTAAGTGTACTGTAGTGTTCACAGCATAGGTTTGTATTCTATGGCACTTTGGTGACCGAGAGATCAGCCGTCCTCTCTGTTACAGTTTACACATTAGTTCTGTGATGCACAGGCCGGCGTGGCCTGCTGCTGCCAGAGACGTTGCCGGAGGTGGTGAAGGTGCTACAGCAGGCTTTTGTGTACGACAAGCTCATGGGCCAAAACAGCGTCGGCTCCAATGTCAGGTGAGGCTGTCTTCTCCACATTATTAACCCTTAAAGTCACCATTTTTCTACTCATATAACCGGTATTATTATCACCATCATTAGACTTAGTCTGGCATTAGGTAGTGACTGTCATTAGCTTGACGAAAGAGCTACCACTCTGCAGTGAACTCGAAAGATCGCCCTAGTGTACAAATTTAACAAGAAATAAAATCCATTGAGGCTATTTTCAAAGTGGACCGAAAAGTTCCATGGGGCGTTAAAGGGTTAACAACGCCAAACCTGACCCTTGTAATGAAAAAAATTAAGAGAATGCAGCGTGATTTTCTTCATTGAAACATCTGAACTTTTGGAATGAAAGACACTCATGGAAGAAAGTAATACTGTGTTCCTGCGCCCATAATTGAAGATGGGATAATTTTTGTATTCACCCTTATGATGTATGAAGAACCTTTTCTGAAATCCTT
The DNA here is from genome assembly GCA_030386875.1 of Morinoia aosen. Taxonomy (NCBI): domain Eukaryota; kingdom Metazoa; phylum Arthropoda; class Malacostraca; order Amphipoda; family Talitridae; genus Morinoia; species Morinoia aosen. The sequence continues at coordinate 48,554,055 of CM059568.1, forward strand.
CATTGAAGTTGCGTAGGGGAAAAATGAAATGAACTACAGGGCTGGTATGCAATGCTGTTGCTTGAAGTTTTTACTTCAACACAATTCCCCACTAGTCTTCAATGGTTTTGAAATTATTATATAACATTTTGTAGCATTGTGCTGGCGCTTCATTTGTGTTGGAAGAATGTACAGTAGCAGCTCATCTTGTCGGAATCTATTTCCGCGCACATGTGAAGTTTTGTTCATACTTAAGAAGGTATCCAGAAAATCCAACTAATTTTTTTTTTCAGGAGTCCTAAGTGTTCACTTTTTGACCGCAAAGTTCTTGAAAATTTACGATTACTTAAGTTTTGTTGTTTAAATACTTATCAGAAATGCCCAGTTTCAAGCCAGCGTGACCTAAAAAGCGAATGGCATAGGTGTCATGCTGATTACTGACTGGTTGTACAAACAATCTAGTGTGTTAGATGAAATCCTTTTTTCATGGTTGATTTATTTGATCGACTATAATTTAAAAGACACTAGGTGATAGCCATTCGAGTATTGAAAGAATGGCCGATTTGATAATGAAGTGAACAACTCAAGTGTCGTGTGTAACTCAGAGCCGTACATTGCACAGATGCTGCTTCCTCAGAAGGATTCAACTATTGTACCTATGGGATTTAGCACTCCCAGGGGGAAAATGGGAGGTCCCGAATGGGAGGTCCCGAGCTCATTATTGTTCATTTGAAATGTTTTGTTAAGGACCATCTTTTTTCGGTTCACTGCTGTCCTGTTTTTCAGCACCTACTACCTTCTTCTTCAACTTTTATCTTGTTTCATTCTCAACTTCTCTCTCAACTTTCGGTTTCTAGGCACCTTGTGCATAGATTCCGCGTCCCCTTAACGTTGTGTTGAATGGGGCCTTTCTCTTTCCTCTTTCGATTGCTTTTGTTATGGTTAGAGAGGCTAAAATTGACATCTAATCTGCAGAGACGCTGCCTGCTATCTGTGCTGGTCTCTGGCTCGCGCGTACGACCCTCACACGCTGGCCCCGTACGTGCAGCGGCTGGCGTCAGGACTGCTGCTGGTGGCGCTCTTTGACAGGGAGGTGAGACCTGAGTGCTGGAGTGATGCTTCTCTGATGGTAACCATTTGAAATCATTTCTCACACGGCTATGTTTCTCAGCTATTGGTCGTTCCGTTGTGTGCTGGTTTGCGTTTTGAGCGAATCTCAGAGAGGTAAATGTTTTTTGTAACTTGCACCGATCTCAGAAAAGTAAATATTTTTTGATTTTGATGTTTCTCTAACTGATCTTTTTACGCTGGTAAGATGAAACGTCCATTGGCCCCTCAATAACCATTGGGTACTGGTGATGTTGCGTTGTACATGAAATTTAAGTTTTTGACGTGTTGATTTAGTGATTGCGAGATTGGATGACATTTGAATGATGGGATCCCAGAATCTGTGTGGGATGCATTTTCTCACCACTTGGAGTGGGCATTTCATCTAATTTTTTCATTTTGAAACGTTTTTGATGTCTGAATGTGCCTCGAAGTATTTAGTGTACAATTATTTATATATTGTATCACTTTTGTGTTTGTGGAAACTAAAGAGCAAACGGAAAGGTCAAATTATTGTTTGAATAACTATGCATTGGTCAAGTGCGTTCAGATATTAAGTCATAGAGACAAAAATCTGTGAATAATAATTAAAAATGAAAAAGCACTGATATCCTACGAAAAATTACACTCTCTGAAAAACGTGCTCTTGTTGTTCTCAGTATTTACTGAAGAAAGTTTGCCTTCAGAAATAATAATTGAAAAAAAAAATAACGCCCTCCTGGAAGATGTGTTCTAGTTTTTCCCAAAATTTACTGAAGAAAGTTTGCCATTAGAAATGATAATTGAAAATAAAAAATAACGCCCTCCTGGAAGATGTGCTCTAGTTTTTCCCAAAATTTACTGAAGAAAGTTTGCCATTAGAAATGATAATTGAAAATAAAAAATAACGCCCTTCTGGAAAACGTGCTCTTGTTTATCTCAATATTTACGGAAGAAAGCTTGCCATTAACAAAGAAAATTCCAGAGTTGCGCACACTTTGCTCTGAGAGCCACAAGCTGAAGGTCGTTCTGCTTGGCTGCAGATTCCCTGCCGTCACGCGGCAGCCGCAGCGTTCCAGGAACACGTGGGGCGGCAAGGCAGCTTCCCTCACGGCATCGCTATCCTCACTGAGGTGGACTACTTCACTGTGGGGGTTAGGGCCACTGCCTACCTCAAGCTGGCGCCCTACGTTGCGACGTGAGTTCTTGTTAGCGTGAGCCGTATCTGTTATACCTTCATTCTCCATGTGTTGGGCTTTTTTCAATGTTAATGTGTTATTTTACTTTGATTTATTTTTCACAGTATCTGGCCATGTTTGCTCAAAATAACTTAAAAGGTCGTGGGATAAGTGTATTTGGGCTATTGGAGTGAAAATATGTTGAGGGTTTTCCTATTCTCAATTAGTACAAGTCCTTGAATTAGCGCTCCCAAGGGGAAAAATCTGTGGTCCTGAGCTGCGAGTTAAGTAGGCCTTCTTTTTGTCGAAATAAAATGTTTTTCATTTTGTTAAAGACCTTCTTTTTTGGTTCACCGCTATCCTGTTTTTCAGCATCCGTGACTTTCTTCTTCAACTTTTATCTTGTTTCATAACCTTTGATCTTAACTTACTGTTTCTATGTGCACGGGATCCTGAGCGGAAATGCACCTTGCATTGATTCCGCGTTCCCTTAACTCCGAACTAAATGGTGCCTTCATCCATCCTCTCGTTGAACATCTTTGTTGTGGTAAGGGATACTAAAACTAATTTATAATCTTTTACTTTCATTCATCATATGTCGGGCTTTTCTTTGCTGATTTTTGCTTCTACCTTGACTTATTTTTACAGCATCTGGCCAAGTTTGCTCTTAGTAACTTAGAAAGGTCGTAGAAAAAGGTTTTTGGGCAGTTGGAATAAAAACATGTTAAAGGTTTTCCTTCTCTTAATTAGTACAAGACCTTGATTCGAATTTGTGGCAGCGAGTTTATTGAGGATTGGACCTTTGATTTTTGAGTGAATTCTTGCCATTTGCTGATATTTATAACATTTCACTGCAATTCCTTGAACGTAATATATTTACCGATACACTATTCGAAATCTTATTAATCATGATGAGTAGAAAAAAATTGAAATCTAAGTTCAAGTATTGGTCTGAATAAACGCTCGTTACTATAGACTTCATTACATCAGTTGTTTCAATTCAAAGCTGATTGCATTGTTCACGGCGTGTGCAATCGTGGCTGTTTGTGTGCAATCGTAGTTGTGTGTATAAACAGAGGCGTTTATGCTGAGCAGATTCGAGGAGTATAGAGTTGCCCTCGTGGACCACTTGTTGGACTACAAACTGGCGCACTGGGACACTGTCGTGAGGCAGCTGGCTGCTAAGGTGATTCTTGCTGCATGCTTCCGAATGTTGCCCTACTATTACCATTGTATTCGTATACTCATTCGTTCAAGTTTGAATACTTGGGTTTACGATCGTGGGTCTGCTGGTTTGGGAGCGAGTGCGTGGTACCGTGGTATTCACTTATTCGTACGTTTTATTTTGAAATCTGTATTTTGTAATAAGCGTCTGGGGAGAGTTAATATTGCACCTAATGCGAGGTGTGGAATGGAAGTGCAACAATGTATTATTGCGTTACTTCTTTACTGCATGTGTGTGAGATAGTATGGAAAGAATAGAAGAAATGTTCAATACACGAGTATGACTTAAATTGAGGAAGAGTGATTCTTGAAGTTATTGAAATATGACATGAGGAGCGTTAGAAAACACATTCAAATGCAGACACGAATAGAATAAAAAGTTGGCCTGAGTGTTATGGTAGTAAACTATTTTTTTTTCGGAAGCTTGAAGGCAATAATATGAATGAGTGAGAGATGATATTGTTGGGAAGTCTGGCTAGAACCACATGTTTTGATAGAAATAGAATTCTAAGAAGAACACGTGCAAGACTTCTGAATTTTCCACCTATAAAGGTCTATGTAACCGTTATTTTTTTTACTACTGCACTTCGGTGGGTAGATCGTCTGGTACACTTTCATTAATTATGCATAAAACCGTGGCATGATTTTCAAACGCTTCACTTGCATTTTATTGTACAGAGTCTGGCTCTTCTCTCGGAGCACTGTCCAGAGTACTGCAGCTCGGTTGCACTTCCCCGTCTATTGACAGCAGCGACAGGAGCCGTGCTCGTGGCGAGGCACGGGGCCATACTGGCGCTGGGTGGTCTCGTGCATGCCCTTCATAGTCTCGCTCAGAAACGGGGACTACCGTTGTCGGACTTAATCAGTGAGTGCTATGCAGTAGCGGTTACTGCGTTGTTATTTTCAGTTCACTTTTCCTTTACAGTGAAATTTTAATTCATAGTGCGGGGGTTTATGAGTGGTTTATTAGTAGTGCACAGGGTGTCAAATGGGTGCCGAAGAGCATTGTTTGCGAGTAATTGGCAGTTATGTTCTTTGGTGATTATGGATGCTATTTTGAACTCTACAACATGTTAATTTATTCATTACTTCAGTGGTACAGCGCATAGTTATGTTTTAGTTTCTTTGTGCGGCGTTATCAATTGATACGGGAAATCTCCTCAGTAGGAGACAAATGCGAGGATAATTTTGAGTGTAAAGTGGCTTAATATTTTTACGTTAGTTTCTTCTTGAAAGCAACTTAGAATTAGTCAACTTTTTTATCATTCGTTTTTGTCACTGAAAGTTCTTGTGGCAATCGTGAAATTGATCAAACGCAAGTTTATCCAAAATTTAATTTTTCTTTGGTATTTTGTCCAGTTAAATAGACTTATCACCACCGCAATCAAGAAAGCTTTCATCGTTTGAATTATTTACCTATGTATTATCGTATAAGCTGTTTTACGCTTCAGCATCTTCATTATTATTTTGCTCTGGGATTTTGCCAATTGTTATTTTCAAGTGGAGTTTGTATATCAATGCAAAATGCGTCTGTAATTTTATTATTTACAGTAATTTAAAGCACTTGATCGTAGATATTCATCGTTGTTTTGTTGCAATGTTGCTGACTCTTATCGTCATATCACATACATTCATCATTATATCACATGCATTCATAGTCATATCACATACATTCATTGTTACGTCTCAAACATTCACAATGAATTTTAGTTCTACTCTGTTCCCCTGAATAACCGCGAAAGACTGCTTCACTGGTAATATAATTGAGTGTTGTGTGGTGCAGATGACGATGCCATGAACAGCATCCGGCAGATAGTGCGGCAGCTGCAGGAGCGCCGTCTGCTGCAAGGCGTTGGTGGCGCGTACATGCGTGCCGCTCTCTCTGAGCTCGTCTGCGGCTGTTGCCACTGCCGCCTTCCTCTGCCCTCCTGCACCGCGCGTATGTGGCTTTTCAAAGCCGTGTTCTTACTTTCTGTCACTTTGTTGCCATTCCTCGTAAAATCTCTCCTTTATGTAAATGCTAGGGCAGGCCTTAGATGTTGATGGCTTTGTTAACACGTTCAATATGTGTTGGTACATTGTGTACCACTCGGTAAATTGCTCATTTATGTATGTTTCACTCATTTCTCTACCTTTATTTAAATTAGACTATGGCGAGTAAGTTAAAATGTTTTCGTGTAATTGTATATTTTCACAGCCTGTTAGAAAGGATAAAATGTAATCAAACAGTAAAGACAGCTTTTCAATTTTGCTTCTTCCAACCTAACCAAACCGACCGTCGCAACCGCGGTAACGTAGTGAACGTGTTAAATATGGATGTTTGTACTGTCCATAGGTATGCCTGTTTCTGCCGTTCTTATGTATACCTGTTTAGGCCATTGTATCTCTGGGAATTAGTACTCTTTAATGGTTAAATATTAGGTCCTGAGATGAAAGTTTGTAAGCCATCTTTCTCTTGAAACAGGGGGAAGTGTTTTGTTTTGTTACGAGCCATTTCTTTCGGCTGATTGCTTTTATATTGTTCAGCACTTATTGCTGTCTTCTTCAAATTTTATCTCATTTCATAAACTTCCTTCCTAACTTACTGTTTCTGTGCGCAGGGGATCTTTGTCCTTAGATTACGAGTTCATTTAACTTCATTCTAAATGGTCCCTTCATCTTTCCTCTTGACACATACCTTTGCTGCAGTTAGGAAGGCTTAAATTAACATCTAATTAATCTTCTCATGTATATTTTTGTTTTTCATGCGACCAAGTTTTCTTCTATCACATTTAATTTTCATGAATATAATATTTGCGTTGGTTTACCTCATCAGACTTGTATCTACATCAATAAACACCTATGTACATCAAACCAAAATGCACGAGTACTGGGCAGTCAAAGAGTGAGTGAGTTTTTAGGACCCCATGTACAAAGAATTACGTCATTCGGTTAGAGCAGTGCACAGTTTGGCTGCTCTCAAATCTTCCTTGTTGTTATATGTTTAAGCACTAAAAATGAAGTTTTAATATTTATAAACTTTCGCGATAGCTAACGTACGTTTTCGCGTTGTTTTATCATTTTAATACTCAATTATTTTAAGTTATATATCTTCTTTGAACGCATTCAATATTTATATTTTCAGAGGAATGGTTATCTCTGCTTGAAGAAGGCGTTGTGTACGAAGAGGAGAATGTTCGCGTGTCATCTGTAAAGGCCATTGCGCTGCTTTGGTCTCGGTTGTGTGACGCACAGGACGATGCTGCTGATGACACTGAAGTTCCCGCAGCGAAACTACCCGTCTCGAGTGACAACAGCTCAAACAATCCTAATGAAGATGTACAGGAGCTGCGAAGTCTACTAGGCACAACGACTGTGAACAAATACCTGCAGCACCTAACTAGCGAACGAGAGAATAGTGTGCAGGGATGGGCAGCAGCACTAGGTCAGTTGTGTGCAAGTGCTCCTCAGATATGTATTTGCGTAGCATTTTGAGATTTTTTTTTGTTGACATGTTGCTTGCGCTGTTTTGTGATCAATACATTGCTTCTTTTATCATCGTTTGATCATGAACAAGCTTCCAACAATTATAGCAATATGTTCCTCTTGTACACTTCTCTGCAGCACAAATCAAGTTATAGTTATGTTCGTAGAAATGCACAGCACATTGATAACACGAGTTTCTTTACTTTTCCATTTGAGCCTTTTTTTTAAGTAAGCTTCTCTGCTCTTCCTGCCATACGACTAGTTTATGTACAGCGAGAACTTCCAGCAATAGAACGTCATAGTACTTCGCTAAATAGATGCCATAATTTACGTTATGCTTGCCACAGGCGGAGTGCCACGCGCCATGCTGCTGGCGGACGGTGCTGCTTTGTTGGAAGGCCTGGTGGCCGTGTCGCGCGTTACGCCTCAGACATCTTCTTGGGCGACCGCCCGCAAGCACGCCATTGCTAGCATTACAGCTGTCGTCTTGCGCAGAGGGTTCAAAGGCAAGTGATCAATTGTGTAGTGACACTGATGATACTACTCGTATGTTCCAGGGAGTTGAGATGCAGCGTAGCACATTCAATTGCGACGTTCAGCAGTTGTCATTCCACTATGCATCAACGTCTAGTGTTTTTGCCTAGGTTGATTTTTATGAAATGCCAGACTTGTTCAGTGGAATACTTAATTGCATTCATTGGTGATAATGAGTCGTGTATTTTACTGCTCTTAATCTTAACCCTTAGGGGGTTGGAACTATTTTATCTATGGGAGTCAAGACCATTGAGGAGAATCTGAGGTCCCGAGCTGCAGAGTAGGTAGGCTTTCTTTTTGTGGACGTAGAATTGTTTTTGGTTTTTTATTACGGACCATCTTTTTTTTAATAGCATTGAGGTCCCGTTCTCAACGTCTATTACTTTCTTCAACTTTTATCTTGTTTCATGAATTTCCATCTTAACTCGCGGTGTTTATGCATTGGGAATCTTGTTTGAGAGCACACAGTTTTCCTAGATTCTGTTCTCTTAATTTGTTGTTGTTAGGGAGACTCAAATTAACTAAATGTTTATATTAATCTGCATAGAACTGTCTCTTAGTACCACGAAGAGTAGTAATTGTACGCAGTCGATCAGTAACTTTTGTTTTGCTTAAAAGTGTTGTTTTCTGTAACTGAAATGTATGCGATTTTTTTCTAGTTCCTAATCGTGTTACACCTTGAGCGTCGTTCATTATCTGAATAAAATTCAATGCTGAAGATCATTTATTCTCCAAAATTTTGACGTGACGCTCTAGTGGTTCATCACTGTATCTATTGACACCTTTTCTCTCAGGAGCTGGAGCAGTGAGCCAGGCGGAGCTGGACAAGGTACTGAGGTGTCTGCTAGATGCCACTGACGACTACACCACAGACAGACGGGGGGACGTGGGAGCGTGGGTGCGAGAGGCTGCTCTCGTTTCCATACAGGTAAGGCTCTTGCCATTGGACAGCTTTTCTACATAAAGTACGTGTAACATGAAAGATTAGTAACACCCAAGTATAGTTCTTGTCATCATTATAGTTTACAAATTGTAATCGCGTTGGATTTCTGCAGGAACTTCTACTTGCTGTTGCAGCGTGCCCGGACGGTTCTGTGAGCGCCTCAGAGTCTCAGACAGCTGAGGTGTTGTGCCGAATCGTGCAACTCTGTGTCGAGAGAATTGATCGCACCCGCAGAGTGGCAGGTGCAGCGTTCTCTGCTTTACTGCACAGGTATGGAAATGAACCACTTACTGTTAGCGAGGTTCTGTTAGCGAGGTACTCTACGAGCTGGAATGTTCTCATTCTACTGAAATGTATCAATTCTAATGCGTGTTTAAACCTGTTGTATCATCAGGATTCATTCTATCATCCGTATATTCATTGCATTATCCGCTTCAGGGAGAAGCGGAAGGTAGAAGAACAGCATGACCACCTCTTACCCAGTTATGCTGATCAGTTAGCTAACCACTTCAATTAATGACATTATATACTGCTGCACTTCTGCTTTGATAAATGTTTCTATGCTCGCTTTGACGTACTATTGTAAAACTGTTTTCTTTTGAATATTTGAGCTATAATCAAGGTAGTTGATGTTAATTTTTTTATGTATATTCATTTCTTGGTATAAAATTTTTTGTCTTAAAACTAAAAAATTATTTACCTTGTTGATGAGTTTTTTTTTAAGAGGGAGATGTAGATGTTTCAACGTTACTTCAAAATGAAATGATTCTGTTTGTGCAGTTCTCCTCCAGTAGCCTACATTCCTCACCACGCGAAAATATCACAAGAGCTCTTGGGCCAGGAGGTTTGCAGCGACATCAACTGGGGCAGTGACCGCGTCTCCTTTCCTCTGCTGCAGCCGCTGCTCGCTCTGCAGCCGTATTCGCGCCGGCTCATCATGGGCTATGCGTACAGCCTTGGAGGGGTGTCTGCTACGCTGGTGCGTCATGTAACTTCTTACTTGATTGATTATAGTGAGTTTTAACCTCCCTTACCACAACGAAGATGTTTTAACAGAGGAAGGATGAAGGTACCTTTTAGTATGAAGTTAGGGGAACACGAAATCTATGCACTAGGTGTTTCGCGCACATGATACCATGTGCATAGAAATTGTAAGTTTAGAAAGGTTATGAAACAAGATAAGATTTGAGGAAAAAAGTCAGAAGTGCTGAAAAACACGACAGCAGTGAACCAAAAAAGATGGTTCTCAGCAAAACAAAAAACATTTTATTGCAACAAAATGAAGGCCTACTTATCTCTTAGCTCAGGACCTCACATTTTCCTCCTTGGAGCTGTAATTCACATAAAGATTATGGTTGTATCCACCTGAGCGGTTCGTAATTTTTTGGTCAGATACTGTGTATGCTAATTGAGACACTCTCCGTGACACCGTGTATAGCAAGTGTTCTGCGGGCACCACCGTGCATAGGATTATTGGGATGGTTTATCGAGGGATGTTCAAAGACCTTGAACTTCCCTGGAATGTGAATTGAACCAACAGTGAACCATAATTAACACTTTCACTGCGACGGCACCGGTGGTACACGGAGTGAATTTTCATAATGCTGCTGATCGATCAGTAGTTATAACCTAAATTTTCATAAATACTTGATGAAAACTAAGTGAAGTCATGATCCTGTTAATGTTTGCGATTTCAATATTATTTACGACAACTTTCAGTTGTACCTGCCTCAGTTAGTGTTAAGCATTAATTTTTGAAATTGAAATAATACCTCATCATGCTCTGATAGATATTCCGTCACATTTTATCTTGAGTTTGAATTCAAGTATCGATTTGAAATATAAGGATCAAGTTATTCTGCCAAAAATGGCCTTTCCTCCAGTCTCAATCGGCCAAAGAAGCTTTGGAAGGCCACCTGCAGACGTGCTCCCTGGAAGGCGTCAAGAGCTTCATCTTGACTCTCCTACAAATTTTAACTGATGAGGCAGTACAAGATCGGCTGTTGCTCCCTGTCCTGAAGACCCTGGAGCACTTCCTTACGTCTACTTCATTGCTTGACGAGGTAAGTTTGTGCGGCGCCATACGCTGTAAGACGTACTGTCTCCTTTACTTCACTTTATTCTTTCTGCACGCGCCATTTAGAGTGTAATGATTCAGTTTAAAGATTGATATTATTTACAAACTTGATTTTGGTCACTGACTACATTTTTCAAGTTTGGAACAAAAGCGGATTAATGTTTCAGAGTTAAGGACATTGAATAATGCTTACGGCGTTCGTAGTACACCTTTTATCAAACTAAAAAATCGTTTCTAATTTATACATGCAGTGATCTTGAATGGTCTATTATTCTAGATTCTAGAAAAGGACTCAAGTTTGGCAGAAGACCTCGTGTCGTGTTTGAGGCGCCAGTGCCAGGGCTGCCACGACTACCATAAGCTTGTGTCGCTGTGTTCTGGCATGGCTGAGATGTTGCGCCTCGACTCCACCATCTCCAAGTCTGTGCTCATCCAACTCCTTCTGTTCCTCGGGTACCAGGTCAGTATTGCGCCTTGTTGTTTCGTTGTTAACTGTTGCTTCTTGTTTAAGAAGTTTTAAAGACGAGTTTTTACTAGCGATTGTAGCGACTTTATGTTGCTGTATAATTCTTTGATATATTGAAACTGTTACATAACTTGAATAATGAATGTTTTCCAGTATCCAAAAGTGCGCACTGTGACTGCGACGTCTCTTCTTACGGCGCTTGGGGAGTACGGGGAGGATCTCATCGACAGAGGCATTATTCTTTCGCAAGACGCACTTGAAGAAGTTCTGAACGTGAGTGGCTCGTTCATAAATAAATATTTCCTTCATTCTGCTCTAATTCAGTTAATCTTTCATGTATCTCCCTACCTGCCTCGGAGTAATTTTCTGTCAACATGAATTACTGTCCTTTTCGTTGCCAAGTTGCAATTTTGACTGCAAAGACTATTCGCTAAATGACACGTACAATTCTCAATCGAAGCGTTTTTTAAAAATTACCACAACTCGATACTCGTCCATATTCCCTCGAACGTGAAGAATAAATGGGTATACGAAGCTTTCAAAGAAAGCATTAACACCACCCAATTTTTACAATGAGAGATTTTTTACTTACTAATATGTTGTGTGACAAATCCACTTTCACTTACCATGTCGGAGCGAGCAACGTAGATGATTACTCTAACTCGGTTACTTTCTTCATTTTCAGTTCATATGTCTAATACTAGTGTCCGCTCATGTCGTGTAAGTGGTTAGCTCACTATGTGCTAGAGTACATGCATGTTAACGGACGTGTTCAGTTACTTCACTTGAATTATCCCGTATTTCCATGGTGTTGAGACAGCTATAGTGCGTATATGTGTTCTTCCACGCGCATTGGCTTTGCGTTGAATGAAACGCGCAGAGCTGATTGGCAAAAATGCGCTAAGTTGACTTTACTGCATGTTGTCTCCAGTTATTTTGGACCCGAGTTTCTTTTGCTTTATCTCGAAATGAGTTCTTTTCACGTGAAATTATTTTCAAATGACTCAAACATTACAGTTCAATAAATTTTAATATCTTGCTGTGCATATTTTCACTGCATTTACAGAATTGTGCATTTACAAAGTTCTACGTATTGTAAGCATTCAAGTGTAGCCACAATTTTAATTTTTCTCGTTTTCCTCTTCTCATTACAGCTTCAGTAACTAAACTGCTGTAATCGTTTCAGGTGCTAGAAGATACGGAGTGGATGGAGTCAGATTTGCTGGAAGTTCGGAAACAGCGCAACAGATGTTGCGTGCTGCTCGGCCTGCCGCCGCCCGCTCCGAAGAAGAGGAATTAGTGTCAGCACTACAAGCAGTTTATGTTAAACTTTGTCCCAAATAACCATAATTCCGTAAGGCACTAATGATTTTTATTATACTTTGTCAAGCACAACAATCGAGGTAAATAGATTGTCATATTATTTGATGAAGATAATTTGAAAGAAAATTAGGACCGTATGGATTTTACTGAAGTCACGTGCAATTTATTAGATGAATCTTGGAAAAAAATAGCAGGTACGTAATTCAAATTGAACATCAATTGACATCGTTGTGGTCTTATTAGATTTCAGAGCACAGACGCTTCCCAGTTGACAATGGATGGAAAGTTCAATTTTACTAGTGAACTCGAACAAATTGTAACAATTTGCTCTGACGCTCAAATTAGAAATTACGCCCGAGTTCTATTGCGTCGGTCATTCCTCATGGCAATCTGGAATTAGGTCAAAAAAATTGTTATATAATCAGGTGTAAAATTTGCCCATTGTGTAAGCGGGGCTTTTTATGTACTTCAACAATTTCCATTTTCTTGCATCATAGGTAGACTGCTTTTACGGTATAGTTTGTGATTTTGACTTTTACTTTCATGTTACTTCTTTTTAGCTAAAATAAAATTAGCATTAGACCCGTCATCTTCAAACGATTAGGCATCCTTCATTCAAGGGAAAGATAAATTTGATGCTGTAACGAGTTTTGGTCACTGACGAGTTTTGGTTTTAGCCTATGAAGGGTGCTCTTTGGTACTTATAAACATTCTCATGTGCCTGTACTAACTGAATAATTTAATTTAAAAATATGCTCACCATTGTTATACTACTTTTCAGCTTTCAGTCTGCAGGCAAATTCATCCAAAGAAATCGGCACTCAACTCGCTGGTCGATACCTGAAGTAAGGGATGTCATTGTTTATACTTTGGATTTATGTGAATTGTAATTGTAATACTCGAAATGTTTTGTTATTTATTCTGTTTAACTCGATTGTAATAATAACACCCTTTGTATTTAATCTTTAACCAGCGTCTTCTCTAAATCTTTTGAATATTTTTAGTCAACTGTGTACAGCAGTAAAGGGTTTCCAGGAAGCCAGTATCATAAGCTGCAAATCCGTCCAATGTAGCCGTAGTTTTATAACGCTGAGACAAGAAGTGTGAAACCTTTCACTGTTCTCAATACAAGAACTAATATTGTTTGCAGTTACTGAACCTGACGTGAAAACGTAGGAGTTCGAGACCAGTAGGATTAGAGTTGAGAAACGTTCAGTCTTGCCAATTCTCTGAAATTGGTTGTTTATTAAGGCTTACATTGAATTTAAGATCGACAGCGCTAAACGATATTCAATACTAAATGTTAGGTTAGTTCAAGACTTCCTAACAGAAGTTCCTCCCCGAGAAGAAGCAGAAAGGTACCATTGACTATGGAATAAAGGGAACGGGAAATCTATGCACAATGTGTGTCCCCCTCACATCCTGTACACAGGAATAGTAAATGTGAAACCAGTTTACGAGACAATAGTTGATTCAAGAAGAAGCAACAGGTGCTGAAAAACGGAGAGCAGTGAATTGGAAAAAGAATCCATTACAAAAACACTTCTATTTCAACGAAAGAAAGGCCACCTTAATCACCAGATTAGAACCTTGCACTTTCATACAAGGATATCTAACTCTTATAAATAAAATAATTATATTCCAGTGAGCGGTTAAATTCTAAATGCGTTTATCACGACTAAAAGGTACTTTCTCGTAATAAATTATCATGACTGTTGGAGGCAATTTTAGTAAAATTCTACACAAGAAGTGCTGTGACAGTGCACGAAAAACAGGACAGAAAGTATGATGTACACAGCGACGGAAGGAATACAAATTATGTTGAAGGGAAAACTAGGATGAATACTCGGTGCGCTTATATGTCGGAGCAAAGCTCTTGCAGCTTTGCCTTCATCAGTTCAGTTGGCATAAAGCGTTTAGCCGGCTAAGTAGTACAAAAACATGGAGGTACGCATGACTGATTTCTCTACAGAGCTTACTGGTCACTGAATGCCCTAAAAAAAACTCGTCTAGCTCGGTTAGCGACAAAGCGTAGTCGAAAACGCTGAGCCTATAAAATGTCCTGTAAACAAGTTGTGTTTCACGTACAAATTACCAATAGTCATGGATTAGTGACGCCAAGATTACCGCTAACTCTTTCAGCTACAATTACGATAAAGTTATTCCACTGAGATGATCGTAAGAGTCAAAGATGAAATGTTTATTTTCAATTCAAAGCCGTGGACACAGAGTTCATAAGTTGAGTGAAACTGTCGCATGTCACCTCACAACATCATTACGCCGCACCACAGTAAACTCTGCCGAGCACTGCCATGCCATAGAAAGAGATATATAATGGTACTATATGAATTGCTCAGAGCTATATTACATATTTTCCCTATAAATCAGCTATATCTTACTCATTGATAACTAAATATTTGGTATCGTTCATGTAGTGCCCGTTTTATCCGTTCAATTCCAGTTGAACTTCAAACTAGGCTAGTAATAAAAGCTGTTTACGCACAAACTTTAAGTATGATACATTCGCCGTCAATAGTTTTGAAGAGTACCTTTAAACCTCCGCTAAAAATAGTAAATGAACCATAAACGACATGATTTCAATAAATGAGCTAGACCATACTAGCCACATCGTAATTTTTTTAGCAGACTGGCGCACCACAACTTGGCAATGAACTAGAGACAACTGTGAAAAAAAAAAGAAACAAGACAACCATAGTTAACCTTTAGTAAATTACCCTTATATCCTACATGTATGTTCATTATAAAGTTACAACGGGTAAATTTGGGGGCACATGAGCAACGAAGTTAGCGGGGAACTGACCGGTGCGTCCACCACTGTGTCCCAGCAGCCACTGGCCTCCCTCGATCACAGCTGTCACTGTCACAGTCTCTCCTTCCTGCAAAAAAGTTCAACCAAAGACACTAATTTACAAATGGTAAATAAATGCAAACTGAATTTTTAATAGCATCGCAAAAATTATGAAAGGAAAAGATCCTTCTAGTAAAATTGTGCACTGCGATGAAACATTTTCTTATCTCATTGTTGGACGGAACTCATAACAGATAGACCGCCATGACAGCTAGCTATAAACAATCAAAACCATAATAACTAATCGACTAAGTAAATTTCACAAGGGTAAGGATGTGATTTTATATCATTATCAGAAGAATCTACTATTTTTTAAATGCATCGATAACGAGCGTACACCCATTTCTAACCTTAACATTTCCGATGTCTCAAGTTTTAGGTTCTAAGTTATTAAGTGTTAGAAGAGAACACATTTACGTGCATTCAAAAGTTTGTTCATACACAGCGAACAATCTCATCGTAACAAATATTCTTACCTTCCGACTCTGTAAAGTAACATCCATGAGAAACAGGACTCACTCATGCAAGTTCAACAACAAACTGGTTTTAAAGCCTTTCCTAAACATTCAAATTTTTATGTGTTCAATGAAACTACAAAAAACTAAATATTTAAATTTCTACTTTCTTTTTCTCAATGTTACCTTATTTGAAGCTAAAGCAAACGAGAAACTAACTGTGCGTTAACGAAATGTTTTTTCAATAGAAGATGCACATTCAAAATCATACTGAATATTTGTTTCTGCATTTGTAGATCATCCATAGTTTTGCGACTGTATTTGATGGAAAAAATGCGTGTTGTGATCACCTAAAAGATGATTTCAAGTAATAACTATGACAAGGACGTCAGCTTAACCACACACCTATCAGGAGTAAAAGAGTAACAGTCGAAACTCTTGAACCATGAGCTGTCTCTAAAATAGTACACGGTGTCACAAAAAAACAGAAAATTTTTAACCATCCAAAGGAATCAAAAGTAGTGGAAGAAAAATATTTATTTCACAGTAATTGAAACCTTAAACTATGCCATTTAAGAAACTGTGATGAAATTTTCATTTTTTTAATATTACATCCCCTAAATGACGTCCTCCTGTACGAATGCATTCTTGAAATCTGCTGTGAGATTCCTCATGGACCTCTGTATCATCTCAGCTGGGATACTGTGGATTTTATCCTGAATTCTCCGTTTTAACTCATCCGGAGTTCTTGGTCGAGTCGTGTACACTTTACTCTTGAGATATCCCACACAAGAAAAATCACAAACGGACGAATCTGGCGATCTACGGGGCCAGGGAACGTTACCAAATCTTGAGGTCACACGGTTGCCAAACAATTCTAGCACAGCCTCAATTCGGCAACCATATAATCTCTTGATGCTTGATACACAAATGCGTCTTCAAGGTATGAATAACTGCGACTGCTTTTATAACTTAATGTTTGAATGAGATGTGTAACTCGATGATCAAGCGTTCAATGTAAATACGCATGCAAGAGTAATTATTAAGGGCACTTGAAAGGCCTGCGGACGAGGGTCACAAGTTTGAAGGTACCTTGAGGGGCAGGTCGGTGGGCATCTCAGCATGGAAGTCATATAGAGCCGTAGTCTCGCCGGTACACGCTGGTCGCGCTGCTGCACTCGTGGCACCACTGCCGTTCATGCCTCCGCGCTGCGCCTTGACGTCGTCCACGACCTGCGACATGAAATTTGTGCCTTGTGCAATCAGAGTATACACATTTTCCCATAGCAAGTCTCATGATTGATGTAGATTTAATAGAGACCAGTTTTTAATGATTTATTTTGTTTTTTTTCAGAACGTAAGTTTCAACAATTTTCACAAAAATTCCATGAATAAAGACCAAGCAAACAGACTGGCGAGGATTACCGATACATTTTGTATTCACACTATCCGAGTTTAACACTTTTCAAGAAAAATCACCAAATGAATGACTAAGTGAGTTACCTGGTGGTGAATCACGTTTCAGAGTTCAACGCATGGCTTAAATTTAGAGAGCAAGAACAGAAATTCAACTTTACTTTTTATGAGTCATTTCAACTCAGTATATTGAATATCTCAAATTTATTTTTTACATGGATTAAATTAGAAATAATATCACTTATAAATCAACGAAATAGCTAAGTTTCAATAGGAAACCCAAAGTTAGCTTTTAGAGATTATACATGAGAACATGAAGCAATACGCTAGCATTTTGTAGATGCTTAAGTTAATCATGTGTTCACTGAAAATTAATGATTAAGAGACTGTAACAGGAAAATTAAATCGTGATGCTGATTAGATGTATAATTGACATAATATTCAGATTACATGCATAGCCGAAAAAAAAATTTAGACAAAACCAACTTTATAAGGTACAAGTTTATAATGTAAATACTCAAATCTGCAATTCTAAAAAGTGCTCTTCATCATTTTCACTTATTAACACATTTCCTGCGAAATGACCCACCGGAGGTCACTTAGGTTATTTTCATAGTGCTGATGATCCACCTGCAGTCACTAACGCATTTTTTATTAATACTTAATGAAAGTTAAATAAACGCCCGATCCAGATAATGTTTGCTATTTTCAAAAATGATTACCACAATTGACTTAGAAGTTAAATTGAATATTGAACTTCAGTTTAACCCATCGCAGTTAACGTGTTAAAAGCCTAGATATGATCATTTCATGGATAGCAGTTGATTAAAAGTTCACGACAATAAGTAAAATTACAGTAGGTAAGTTATTTCCCGCCTCCCTAACCCAACAAAGTTATTCATAAAGTGAGGATGGGTAATGGCACTATTTAGCATGAAGTTTAGGGAACGGAATCCATGCTCAACCTGTGTTCCCACACAAGATCCCCCTACGCATAGTAACAGTGAGTTAGGAAGTAACTTTATGAAACAAGATAAAAGCTGAAAAAAACGTAGAAGATGCCGAGGGTAAGACAGCAGTGAACCGAAACAAATGGTCCTTGACAAAACAATAGAGAACAAAAAAGGCAAATATTTTGTTTGTACAAAAAAAATTTGCTTTACTTTCAGCGCTTGAAATCATATTCTCCCTCTTGGGAGCACCAATTCCCCAAGATACAAACAATAGCTGTATCCTCCTGATGAGAATAGTGAATATGAAGAAGTATAGTTTGGCCTACAATTTACTGATTTGAAAATATTCACAATAACGTCAGTAAAAATAAGGATAAATAACACCAAATTATTTTTTAACTAAAACTGTACAAATGTAGCTGTGATTAAAGCTTAATTGCATCTCTAATTTTCTCTTGTCCTTCAGAATACAACACGAAATTACTATTCATCTACAGTAACAAATAATCCATAAAAACATTTTTTCCAAAAATTAATCAAATAACTCAAAATGAATTAAAGAACATGTGTTTAACAATAATTTACCCACTATGAAGTTTACAGGAGTTATTTATTCCCACTTTGTGAATATACGCTCCAGATCACGAATGAAAATTTCCAGTAATTCTTTTTTCCAGGTATCTATTTTAGTCTATGACGTTCCTAAAACAAAAAATCCTTGATCTTGTAAATATTTTCAATTTTTACTCAGTGCCTCTTATTTTCAGACATGCAAAATGATTAAAAAGATGAATATTAAAATATTACTGTTATGCTCATCAGAAATCAGGATTCCGACGCAACGTAGATTATGCAGAACATCCACCAAGTGAATTTACCTTAACAAAAGAAGCAGGGAATATCCCCTTGGTACCGCGTAGTCGCCCCTCCAGCCACTCGCTGTTCACCACCGTCACGTCTGTGATTGTATCTCCAGCCTGGCGGCACACGAGTGGCATGAACATACACCAGTACAGCACACAGCCAACATAACAGAATTATTGCAGAATAATATATACATAACATATTATGCATAGGTAGGTATCGACCCACACATGCACTCAAGGTAAGCGTAAAATTAAGCAACAAAAAAAATGAGGTTTATGAAGATAAACATCTTGAACAAAATTTCACACCATACTATCAAAAATTTCATAGTATCTACATGAATTACTATTCGGCCATGTTTTTTCATGACAAAGGAACTGATAATTATCATTTGTCCCGAACTTAGATGAACACAATTCAAGAGCTGAATATTTTATTAGATCAATCAATAAGCAGAACTAACAATCTGACATTTTAAGAAAATACCTCAACCAACTCAAAAACCACCCACATAAGAACCACACCGTGGATCAAGTCTAACAAAAGACATGGAAATGGTGAAATTAAACAATAAAATGAGAGAGCACATCTACCAGTAGAAGGAAAAGTACTCAACTTGCCAGTTTGGGAGCGGAAAACTATATTAAAGTGTTACTGGACAGAAATCAAAGATAATTCAGAAATAAACAGCATAGTTAAACTCCATTTATTGCCGAAATTTGTTTTTCAATCGCCAATAAGAGTAACACAAATCTTTCCAAAAAAAAACAGCTCGAGCATTCAAGTACGTTTGATGGATGTCGGTTTATCGACTCTAGTTGGAGAGAGGATCAGTAGGCTTAATTATAGCAGTCACTTTGAGACCAAATAAACAAATTTTGTCAGTTTAGTTTACCTAGCATTCCAAAGTGGTTTGCCAAAATTAAAACCGTTGTCTGAATTAACGATGTAGTCAATACCAGCATTCAATAAGACTGCATCCATAGGCCCAGTGTCTACTCTTTAATTACTCGTCTGCAAACTAAAACCTCCAGCCCTAAATAACGAGAACTCACTATAAGTACTGGTTTCAAGGCTTTCATTATTTGTCTCCCAATTCAGACCCCAGCTTTAAATTTCGAATACTTACCTGGAAGCACAAGTCTCCAGCTTCAGAGCTTTGATAGTCGTATTCTGCAATGGCATAACTTGTTCGATCCTGAAATTGGGAAAGATTTCAATTAAATAGAGCATTGATCTTCTCGTAATGAGTAGAATTCTTTTGACACGCCCAACAAGAACACACGCATAATGAAGAACATGCCAAGAACACACGCATATAAAATGTGCTTCAATTTTTCACTTCAAATTCAGGATGTCGGAAGCCGGGGTATTGAGGGGCCTTTGTTCCTGAATGTTTATTTCATTAAACTGCTACATTTCTCTAAAATTGGAAAATGTAAAATGCACTCTATGTACTACCAACGCACTCACAACCAAGTAATGAGACCCACCAGGGTCATGGAGGTGGTGCTACTATAGCGTGAGGTCTACCGCCTTATATCGCCTATCCAGGTGCCGTTTGAGGTGTACAAATTAACTGTTCATTGCTAAATTAAATGAATGGGTATAAGTAATATCCATTAGTAGCCTAACATCACGCTATAGTACTAGCTAGAGGTAGATCTCATGCTATGGTGTAGTAGACTTTACGCTACAGCAGCACCCATGGAGATATAGGGTTGGTATTACATGAACCACTCCACCTTCAAATACCACACTAAACATCGCACACACAATTATTTTAGTCAATTTTTATAATTTTGTTATGTGGACCACCATCTTACCTTCTGAGCGCGATGATCAGGCAAAGACGTCGCCCCAACCAAGTCGGTGTTGGACACCTTAGCTTGGTTGGACGCCACGCAAGACACCGTGACATTCTTGGGTTTTATGATGGTTGGCTTTTTCTTGAGAGCACCTCGTGACCCACTTTCGCCCGTCCCAGCGTCTGTGTAAAATTGGGACTTCTGACGAGTGATAGGGTCACTGGAGATGCTCACACTCGCAGATTTAGCTGCGCTCCAATCTACCGTCATTGGCGCTCCAGAGTCGAAGTCGGCGCTATTGTATGAATTGTGGGATGGAAATTCAACAGTACTTGAAACGAAACCGTTGCTCCCCCACTTTGCATCATGATTTTGACTGAAGCTATTAGGGGGCAAACTGTCTTCTTCAATCGAGCCAAATGGATCAATATTTACATGTCCATTTGATCCGGGATTGCTGGAGACTTCAGGTTGGTAGGAAGAAATTGGAGCATCTAAGAGAGAAAACTGCTGCTGACCAGAGCTTGTTGAGTTGAGATGAAAGGAGTTAGTGCTACTAGGAGGTGTAGGAGAGAGATCGATGAGGACTGCATCATTATCTTTACCTCCATTGTTGTTGTCGTGAGCGCTGTTCTTTAAACGCTGTAAAACAGAACACCCAAGATAATTTGTCTACAAATACCAAACTGCCAACTAATGTTCCTTTTTTAAAGAAAATGTGCCACCAGTACCATATACCAGCTTCAATTGGAATAGCAAAATCACTAAACATTCTAAACTTCTAAGCATTTTGTATGACCATTAGATATATTTGTAAGCACATCTGAAATGAGTATTTCATAGTAGCTTACAACAATGAACTAGGTGATTTGTTTGAGTACACTCTAGATTTCTCATTCTTCCTTCAAGCAACTCCCAGGTTATTTCACCTTAAATAAAAAAATCTCAAGATGGTCGACTATCATTTGGTCTAATCATACATTATTAATCACTAAATCTTCACGTAAATTCTATTTTATTTCAGTCAATTTTCATTCATGAATATTTTGAGCAAGGTGAACTTCAGTTTAAATTCAATGATGAGTAAACCTTATGGCAGACCAATCAAATAATTGAGATCTATCAATAAATCATAAAACATGTTCGAGCCCTGGGTTAAGTTTATTGAACCACACAACAGCCCAACTGCAAGGAGTGCAAAATTGTATTCTATTCCTCTCTAATGTACATTCACAAGATAAATTTGTACTATCACCAGAAAAAGTGATATGCAATGAGGCTGTTGCTCACAAATTTTATGATAAATGAACACGACCCAACCATACATAATCAGGGTATAGAAAAAGCATAACAAATGTAAGTAGAAAACATAGGTAGCAGTAGTAAGTAACCATAAAATGATCAATGCTTACAATAGACACAAAATAAATGAATATAAACTAGATGTAATGCAATTCAATAGCACATCCAAACAAGAATTTCATCTACAACAAAACCACAAAGTTGGGAGTTCTAAATCAGAAAATATTACTCTTCTACAATTCAAAAAGGTAAAATAAAGTGGCACTCTACAGCACCAAGGTTCATGATTATCATTGCTAATTTTGCATTTAAAAATTTCTCCCAGTGGTGAACAGCTCCTCCAAGGATCAAGCAATGCAACATTATTCGCACATAATGAAGGCAATGGCATGCTTAACTAACCGTACTTCTCCATAACCAAGTTTCATTGTAACGATCTCACTCATCTAATTTGAATAACATTTACCCTCTGATCGTGAAAAGTTGCATCAGTGGAGCAGCAATAGTTACTGCCTCACATTGAATGGGTCATTACAAATATCACAACATTCGTCTTGTACTTCAAGCAGAACACAGACAAACTGCATGCTACTGTTCTTTATAGAAAGAATGCACCAGCAGGCACATACACTAGCTTCAATCAAAAAAGCAACATCAATACAACATCCATGTACAGAATAGATGGAATCGCAATGACATTACATCGTAATCTCATCAAAAAGCTAAAACAACTAAATATGGCCTCCAAGTTATCTGAAGTTAATAAGAATTGATTTTTGAACATAAAAGGCAAGTTGATCAATATAGCTGCTAAATTTATAAAATTAGCAAGTAAAATGAAATATGCTCAAGTACAAAGATAATAGCACACAATCCTTGGAAAAACATTCACGAATGTAATAGCAGTTTGGCAAGAATGGTAATTAGTTTAAAATGTTCAACTAACAAATTATATTTAGTCATTCATAATTCTAAAGGGATTGAAGATGCAGCACAACACATCAGGATGGCATTTGCAGAGAGCAAGGACTATGAGGGGTTCAGCATATATGCACTACAATAAATATCAAGGATGGAGCATTCAAAGGACATGAAGAAAATTTCAAGACAAAGTACAACACCATAAAAGTATCTTTCTGGAAAGGATCAACTGTAACGTGTCAACACTTTTTTCAACTCACGCAGTAGAGCCTGGACTTGAATCTTCCAAAAAGAAAGACCTGAACAGCAATGGGCCAATGGGCACACCAGTTAAAATCATATCGAATATCTCCTAGAAATATTTTGCAATAACATGTTCAAACTGTGAAGTAAACAAGGAGAGTGACTTACATTGCTTGGTAAGGAGACTTTTGGGGGTGGAGGTCTAGGAGGAGGAGCCTTCTTCCTGCCATTGACATGGTTCTGAGTTGGGCGCCTCACAAAAGGCATGGACAAAGACTGGGATAATTTAGCACGAGGAGTGGGTGTGGCTGATGGGATTGGAGGAGGAGTGCCTGGAGCACGCCTTGCTGTGCTCTTGGGGGCTGCAGCAGCAACTGCTGGTCTGTCAGAATACAGGCAACTCATTACTAATAATGATGGTAACGCATCTTGTATGGGTTGGCTGGAAATAAAATACATAAAGAGAAATACAATTAAAAATGATTGTTTCATTGATAGATATTAGAGTATTACAAATTTGAGAGCAGCAGTTAGAGTAACCACTCCCTACATTAAAACAAACTGAAATTTTATAAGAAATAATTTGGGCATTTGTAAAGACTTCTTTAATTAGTCAGTGTGACAACTCTTTGGTCTTCTTGATAACTTGAAGGAGATCAGAAAAAAATGAAAAGTTACAGCAATAAATTTAACTTCATTAGTACTGAACAACAGGTTTTTAACTCTAAACAATTTCAATGCAGTATTTTCTTCCAGTAACAGCACACAATTCACTCAGAATAAGTACACGTAACTTAGTTGATAGCATATATTTTTTTTCTTACCGAGTATCAATATGAACTAAATCCCACACATACCAAAATATGTTCACAAATTTAATAAAAAATATGAATGACTAACAAACTCTTGTTACCAAGCACCACTTCTTAATACACAGGAGCACTTTCACAATATTTCTCTCAATACATAAAACGGGAAAAAACTTTCTAAGCAAACAAAAGGATTGAATTTGATGCTAGTTTGAGCCTCCCTAACCACAACAAAGGCATTCCAAAGAGAGGAAGGTGGTAGGCACTGTTTAGAATAAATACATTTTTAGAATATATAAACTTCAGGGAATAGAGCAAGGTGCATAAAACAGCAAATTGAGAAAAAAGTTTATGAAATACAATAAAAGTTGAAGAAGGAAGTCATGAATGCTGGAAAACACAACAGCAGTGAACCAAAAATAAGATAGTCTACTTTAAAGCAAAAAACCTATGTTATTTCAATAAAAAAATTCCATAGATACATTAGTTGCATCTCCTTAGGTGGAAGGCAAATTAAAAATTTAACAAAACATGTTCATGTTGCATCTCAATGGAAAGCATACCCTTGTACCAGAAAAAAAAAACCTTGAAATTATTAACAGGAATAACACATAACCCATAACCCAAAATTTCTAAAATATTTTGCATACAATAATTTTACTTCATGTGACATTCCCCAGAGGTCACTTCTCTTTGCACGTCAACATGATGCCAGGAAACTACTATTTCATAGTGGCCGAGTACCCTGGTAGAAGCTTTTGTACTGGGTTTCAGATAGCTCACCCATTTCATCCAGTAGAATGCAATCAGACTGTAAAATATAATTTTACTATATCTGCAAATGATATCAAATTTTAGGTTCAGCTTCAACTCAAACTAATTTCAGGATTCAAAATTCTTCACATATTTTTTTCAACGAAAAGCAAATATAATAATACAGACATCTTATGTCCTCAGCAAATTGTCTATACTTCTCTGTTCATTACACCTGCTTATTTTGTTTCTCTTGATTTATACTTCTAAATCTCTTTTATTTACTCTCATTTGATATTTTTTTCAGAAATATACATAATGACCTGTTACGGAACTGATGATGGAGCTGGACTTTGAAATCTTTTAATCTTTTTCCATTATGCATGATCTATCTCCTTAGAATTGTCTTAGAATTCTCCCTTAATTTGCCATTCAAACAAATCATCGACTAATTCAAATACAATCAGAGATTTAGTCAAGGTGAGAAGTGATTGAGTTTTATTTCCACATTGCAAAATTTGAATTTTCAAAACTGCAAAATTTGAATTTTCCAAACTGCAAAATTTGAATTTTCCAAATCACTCCAAAAGCCCAGCTTCAAAAAATTTTTGCATTAGGAGCAAACAAATATCAAAAGCTACTAGTACTCACATTCTATCAAGCTGGAAACTACCAATACAGCAAATTTCATTCAATCAACCATTCTTTTCTTCACATAAGACAGAAGTTGGAAATAATGCAAAATCAAATCCAGCCAAAACTAACCTGGAAGTAGAAGGTAGTCGCGGAGGAGGTGGTGCACGACGCGTGGGCTGCAGCAACCCTGCCCAGTGAACAATTTTGATTATCCTCAAGTGCAGCATAACACCATGTTAGAATCAGCATGTAGTATCAATAGAAACATACTCTCTCTAAAGCATTAATAAAAAATCACAAAAACTGATGAAAATGAGTTCATAAAAATATGTATTATGATGTAATGTATATTGTAAGACATGCATGCACACAGTTTATCAAATTCTCAAAAAAAAAATTTCAACAGATATTTACAAGCAGGCATGAAAGTGCATTCAAATTTGAATGAACTTATCATACAAAAAGGGGTGATGCAAGAGTTTGAACTCCACATTGTGCTCTATACATTTTTTTGCTGCTATGATTTAAAACAGCCCAGGGCAGAGGCTATGCCTAGGGAGCTAAAGCCATAGTTGTTTGATATAAAAGTTAGAGTGGGTAGTTACTAGTTAGAGTGATCAAAGTTCAAGTAACATTTCTGTGAATGTTACACTGATAACCCTACCAACCATTGGGCACTAAGCACAACATGGTATTCAGGCTTAACCCTTTAACGCCCCAGAGGACACCAGTGTCCTCTTTCAAAAATACTCTCAATATATTGTATTTCTTATTCAATTAGTTCCCTAATGTGTTCTTTGAAGTTCTCGGCCGAGTGGCAGTTCCTTTCCCATCCTGATATTGGTGACTGCCTGATGTCAGCGCCAGTTTAGTGACGGTGGTTGTGTTAACGGTAATATGAGTACAAAAATTCGGACGTTAAAGGGTTAACATATCAACTGCCATGGGTTAACCATTGGGCACCAAGCACAACATGGTATTCATGCTCAACACGTTAACTGCCATGGGTTAAACTAAAGTTCAATATTCAACTAAAATTTCAAGTCAATTGTAGTAAGAAATTCTAAATATAGCAAACATTAGGTAGATAACCCCTTCATTTAGCCTTGATTAAGTATTTATAAAAATTTAGTTTGTGACTACAGGTTGGTCTGCAGCAGTATGAAAATTCCCTCCGTGTACCACCGGTGGCACACGTGGCAGTAAACATGTTAATTATGAGTGCACCACATACATTTTTTGAGCACACACACCTTAGCTTCAAAAATTATTCATTCAGCTCAGGTGGAGGTGGTTGTAAGCAAATTTATGATTAAATGTAACTATCCTTCTAATTTCATTGCAAGCTATGCATTTTTCAATTGTTTATCCTATTTACTCAATGCATTTTGCTTTCAGCATGGGGAATTTCAGTTATAAGATCATGATAGTTTTTTGAGGGGGAATCCAAGAAAAAATTATGAATTATTCTATTTCTACTTTCAAAAAATATAATTTAATTAAAATTATTACCAATTCAAATGTCTTGGAACATGTTACATTTAGACAGTGGGTTACACTGTACACTTACCAAACCTACATGCAGAGACTTCCTTCAAGAGTCGTCAACATCTTATTGACAAAATGTTAGGAGTTTATGGTCACAAATTAAATGAACTCATAAATTTCAGAACTTATAATGAAAAATCATGGCACAGATACTCACCCATAAGATAAACAAGTGAATAAATAATAAGCCAAACCAAAGAGTTTGCATTTGAGCAGGTAGCTTTCCAAACTAGCAGGAGGGAGATACCTACTTTATGATGTGAACATTGTAGCTTCATCAGTGTAAATTTGACTTACGCACAAGACCGCAGATTTAAACTTGATAGAACTCCATATTTGAATAACTGCAATATGAAAACTTCACTCCAACAATTTGGTTTAATTTGTATTGCAACACACACAACATATTTTGTTGACAAAAAAAAATAGGCAATAATACAAAAATAATACAACACATAGTAAATAAAACTAAGGATCACATTTCTACAAATTAATGCTTCATAATGAGCTTGCTACAATGAAGTCATAACTTATAAAATGAAAGTTTCAGAGTCTTGGTCTCTGAAGAATTAGCTTTCTAACTGAATATAATACATCAATAGTACAGAATTTGAGGTCATACATTACTTATACTATATTACATTTACTCAGCCCTCGCAATAAAACTCCACTTGAAGGAAACAACCCCAACACCAATAACAACACCTTAAATCACCAATCACACCTTAACCCCTTCCCCGGCAGAAACGCGTGCACGTTTTCACAAAATGTTCGTTTTTCAGCCGTCGACGAGTATACTCGTCTAAAACTTTATCTTCAAAAACCAGCTACATACGTATATACTCGTCGATTTTGAGCCTTTGTAAGCTATTCTACGTGTGAACCGAGTATTCTTGTCAAATCGTTCGCCTGGCACAGGCGATAGGGTAGAGCTGTGGGATTTCAATGACATTGTTACTAGACTTGCTCCGACAGCCATTGTTGTCAGATGGGTGTTGTTTGCATCCACATTTGCATTCTAAAAGTACCATTCTAAATAATTCCATCTAGAACAACTTACAGTTCATAATTGATTTTGTTCATAATAAAATGCCAGAAAATGGATTTCATTTATCATGCATATTATAATTACTGTTAAATATTTAGTATACAATTGTAAAAAAAATTAAAAATAAAATAGCTTTTCATTTTTTTTTAAATTTGGTAATAAAATTGAGAAAAATTGAAAAAATATGGTAAAAAATATGGTTTATAGGAAGACGAGTTGACTCGTTTTGGCCGACAAAGGTATTTTCAAAATAAAAAGTTTACCACAAAAACGGGGAGAAAAAATAATTATAAACTGTTTTCATAACCAGCAACAAAAATACTATATAGAACCAAAAAAAAAGTCTGAAAAACAAACGTTTTTATGAAAAAAATTGTTGGGGAAGGGGTTAAATCACCAATAACAACACTAACACCTTAAATCCAATTGATCATGAAATGCACAAGATGAGCAACATTTGAAAGCAATAGTTCAAACAAGCAGTGAGTACTCTGTTACAGGAAAAAATAAAAGTAGGTATAGCGCTTAATGGTTGTAGACACAAAAGCCACAATAATCTCCCAAAATTAGATCACAAATCAATTTATGATGGGTAAATCAAATTAGGTACCTTGGAATTACCACAAAATTGAAGAAATAGATTTTCATACTGAACTTGAGCATGAAAGGAAAGTGAACAGAATGTAGCGATAAATTAAAAGAACTCTCACACTGTCTTCTTTAGCTATTTATAAGAAAAATTTCTGCATTCAAGTCTGCCTTTTTCTACACATACAAAAAAAAATTTTTTCAAAATAATGATCACAGGCAAAAGATGTGTTTTAAGAACATTTTCTCTCTTTGTGACTTTTTTCAAAATTTGTCTGTGCAGTTACCCTTTAGAAGGCTTTGTTCATACCCACAACTTTATCCCCAAATATCAACTTTTAACGTAAGTGTGCAAAATTTACCGATTAATGTCCTCATACCCCAGGAGCAATAAGCATTGGTGTAATAGCTTGAAATGGGAGATTTCACTAAATCAAAGTTCAAGATGCCACACAATAGCAAATTAACAAGTTTGCTATCATTGTTTCATTTTTCAACTTAATACTTTTGATTTAATTATGTGAAAATGTTTTATGCCCTAGTAACACACGTATTAGATATACATACCTCCTAATATTTATGAATGGTTAGTTCAGTCAATAAAATTGCACAGTTTAGGCCAGTGGCATCATTTCTGCCACTAAATGATAAAGTAAAAATTATCCTTGACCAGTGACATTATTTGTGATACCAAAGAAGGAAACCAACCCACCTTGCTCTGGTAACTACTCAAGCTAAACCATATGCTTATGCTGTCTAGGTGTTCCACTGTTAAAACATCCCCTGTGTTAGTCTACAGATATCACAAGGGGAAATTAGCAGCAACAAACCCAGAGCCCCTCTAGCCAAAATGAAGAAAAGTTTATAATTTTCTGCCACTATTCTCATTTCCCATTTTTATATTCTTACTGAAAATTAATCTTTTTCTTCATTATTAGTTCAGTGACTGTTAATTAATATCACTGAAAGAAGCCTCATTCTTATTTCCAAAGTTTGTCTGTTGCAATGAGAACACACCAGACCAATGCACTCAAAACCAGTAAAAACAAAGTTGGTTAGATAAGTTATTGTAAATTTATCACACACTAGAAACAAGGCATGCAAAGGTTTAACCTGTTATGAACTGAAAAAGTTTGAACAAAACTGAAAATTAACCTTACTTTTCTGTTGATTAACTGCTAACTAGATATTAATACTTGAAAGGTTTTAATAAATTTCAAGTGAAACGCATATTAGAATTTATCTACATACCCACGATCTCCTTGCCCAGTCTAGTATAAATATAAAGTCACTACACAAAACTTAACAAAAGCTATCACTAAATTATCATGCAATTTTAGTGCTGCAAACAAATATTATAAACAAAACCATTTTCAAACAATGTTACTGTTTTAAACTGGCTGTTATTTACAACAAATAGCAAGTAACCATGCTATGCTTGTTGACACTCACCAGTTGATGAATCCATTTTTCAAAAATTGAAAGCTACAGAAGACTGTTTAACAGAAGTCAGAAACATGAGCTCATATAAGGCAATGAACAATCATAAATAGCAGCACAAAATCATTTTGTAGACCTATTGAAACACCACCTTTGTTTAAAAGTGTCTGCAGACTGTCAAAATAATAGGAAATGAATAAAATTAAGCTAGAAATTTGAATTTCTTTCTTCATTTAATCTTTAGAAAGGAGAAACACCATCACAATTCTCAGCTCGTTCCAGAGCCTTATGCTATAATTCATCTTAGAACCCATAATTTTTCATTACTTATTGTTTTTCACTTTTTGCATCAAATTTTCAACTTGTAAGACCATGGCCCTGCCGTCACTGATCTACAGCAGCAGCACATTATACAAACCAAAAATTTTATTTGCAATGGGAGCATGCTTAATCTTCAAAGAAGACTATGGCAAGTAATTGAAGCTTAAAATGTAGTACACAGGTTAGATTATAAGTTAGTTTAAGCCTCCCTAACCGCTAAAAAAATGAGCATATCAAAGAGAGGAAGGAAGAAGGCACCATTTAGACTAAAGATATGAGGATGAGGAATCTATACAAAAAGAGCATAGAAACAGTAAGCTGAGAAAGAAAATTATGAAATAAGATAAAAGTTGAAGAAGAAAGTCAGAGGTGCTGAAAATAGGACAGTAGTGAACTGAAAAAAGGTGGCCCTTAACAACAACAAAAATTTATTTCAACAAAAAGAAGGCCTACCTCACTCTCAGCTCGGGCCTTCACATTTTCCCCCCTGGGAGCGCTAATTCCCGTAGATACAATATTTGTATCCCCCTGAAGGGAAATGTAGTACACATTCAAAAATTATCGTATAAGCATAATAGATTAATTGTAGCCTCCATCCATTGAACTTTTCAAACCTACACAGAAGAGAAATTTTTTCACTTCTACATTTTGCCAAACAAAATGAATAGAAATCTTGTTCTAAGTCATGTTCATGGACAAGGACATTCACTGGTGCACATGGTGCAATTTTTGACTTTTGGCACTTATGTCTCAAGAGGATATTTGAAAACAACTGTAAACATCCAGTATCATAACAAAGCTAATAAAATTAAACAATAAAATTTCAAAAATTCCATAACAAGAAGCAAACCAACAAGCACATCAAAAATTTGACTGCGACTACTAAATATTAAGTTCAACACCAACTTAACTTTAATGAAAATTGTAGTAAGCTATCTGAAAAATACCAAACAAGAACTGGATTGTGCCTTCATTTAGCTTTGATTAAATATTTATGAAAATATAGTTAGCAACTACTGACCGATCAGCAGCATTATGAAAATTACCTCCCTGTACCACCGGTGGCACATGTCGCAGTCAAAGTGTTCAAATCAAATAATTCAAGACAGGAAAATCTTTTCAGGAATGAGTTAAATTGCCTAGAAAAATATTTTATCCTCTCCACTTGGCATAAGAAAATAAGTAAATCAGTGAGAGGAAGACTGAGTAAAAGGAAAACAGCTGAATGACACAATTCCTGTACCCACAATAATAATATTGAATTAGGTTTATATATATAGAGCCCTGACATTGAAGTGACATCATAATCCCACATTTAGCATTACAGACAAACTCACAGGCCTAGGTAGGTTAATTTTTTTTGCATGAAGACAACCAATATGGTGTAAATATGCACAGACACTTGACAGAGGCTAAAATCTCTCAGAGAACTTTTATGGCGCTATGGACAATAGATTCCCTCCCCCCCCCCCGGGGGGGGGGGGGGGGAAGGGGACCAAAATCTTTAATTGTGGACCCCATATAAAAAGACAACAAAACGGGAAATGGAAAGTTTGTGAACATAAGTTTCTTCGATATGTTCCAAGGATTCTAAAACTGTCTTTGTTTTTGTTTTAGCATCAAAACTGAATGAGGAGTAACATTTTGAAATATCAATATCAGTGAAATATCAATATCTAAAAACCAATATGGCAATTTTTTTCAACAACTAAGGCCTAAATCAAAAAAAAAAATTAATAAAAGAAATTGTTTGTCTTTTCAAAAGTTACATATCATAGTCAAATTTCATAAAAATCAGACTGAAAATAAAAAATTTCATATTTTTTAAAAAAAAAAGAATTTTTTTTGCTTTTTTGGGTTTGGAAATCACAATTCACAGTGTGAATATGAAGTTATGTATGGAAATTATTGAAATGAAAATTAAAACTGCATTCAATTACATACATTGTCCATTATATTATACTTCAACAAAAAATTTGGTTTATGGCTTATACCCAACATTTCCAACTTTCAACATTCAAAACCCTACTCCTCATAGAGTTTTGATGCTGAAACAAAATCAAGGACAGTTTTGGAATCCTTGAAACATTTCTAACAATAAAATTAAGTTTTTTTTCAATATATAAGGGGAAAAAAAAGTTATATAGCTCTAAACCCAAAAATAATTTTTTTTGTGATGTAATAATAAAAATTGCTTATCACAAAAAATGTTTTCCAAAATGTTAAAATTTTGCTTCATTATCTTGTTAAAAATGCTTTGAGGATTCTAAAACTGTCTTTGATTTTGTTTCAGCATCAAACCTCAATGAGGAGTAGCGTTTTGAAATATACAAAAAAATTTGCCAAAAAACTAATTTTTCATAAAAAAAGGCCTAAATCAAAAAAGTGACATGAGTAAAAAGTGTTTACTTTAAAAAAAATACATATACTGACCAATTATCAAACAAATCGGACGAAAAAAGTTGAAAATCGGGATGCTCTCCTTAACATTGATAAAACATTTATAAATAACACTAATACCCTGAAAATCTAATATTTTTACCATTTAGATCTAGAGAGCTTCAAATAAATATATCATACAAAATTATAAGTAAAATGTCATATGACATGAAAAATATTTATGCACTTCATAATCTTTTCCATATGGATTGAACATATTGTCTAATATTTAACATTGCAAATTTTAGCTAACTTGGCAAAATAAGAAATGACAAGTACTTGTAACCCATTATTTCATCTGTATCAACAAACAAATTTAACCTAAAAATATCATCAGATGATGGAACAAATTTACAATATCATTAGTAGTAACAGCATTCAAGTAAAGCATGACTCAATGAAGATTTTTTCCTAACATTAATTTAATTTCTTACATATTCCTCAGAATAAAGTTCAAGCAATGTTGGATATTTTACAGAACACTGAATATCATAATTCCAGTAAATTTGGAAAGAAATTACACAAGCCTGGTAAATTTTGACTGCAAGAATACTATCATATGTTGGAAATGGTTCCCAGTATTTAATTTTCTTTTTTGCATTCATTTTTGCTAGTGGTGGCAGATCCTTCCAGTATTATATAAGGCTGCCATAGATTAACTTTTAATGTAATATCCTTTACTTTTATTTATTTTACTTTATCCTTATCCTTTACTTTTATTATAGAATTTGCATGACATCAAATATCAAGACAAATATTTTAGAAAATACTTCATGACCCACTTTACAAGAAAATAATTCTACAATCTTTACTATAATATGACCAGCATCCGTCTGTCTGTCCAAAGCCAGCCAAAAGTGTGTGTTAAGTGTATCTGTGATACAAGCTTAGGAAATAGGAACTTTTACCATATGATTTTTTGAACATTATTATGCATTTTTGAAATGCCGTGTGCACTCGGCCTCATCAACTCTCAAGAGATTTAATTTTTCATTTCTTCCTGCCTTTCTTTTATTTCATTTTCTTTCTTATTTCAAATAAAGGAGGGTGGACTCGTAATATATAGCTAAAGTATGCTCCCACAATATTCTCACAAGAGCTAACACCATACCTTTTCTTTTGGCAATTCAATTGAGACAAATTTTGAATGGCAGAAAACTTGCCCTTCAGCCTCAATTTTATTTACCAAATATAACTATGATTGGAAACAAATATGACAGAAAATCAGTTTGCAGTAAATTTCCTTAGGTTGTTACACATATCATTGTTGTTAAGCCAGAGATAGTCATATTTCTAGTAAGAAATGAGTGACCATACACCAAGGGCTTCCATTACTGGTTGAGAGAGTTCAAATAAATTGCATTAATGCAAGAAAATAGCTATCCAAAACTTATACAAGAACTGATCAAGAATTTGGCAATAGTTATGCTCAATTTTATGTTAACTAGTTTCTAGTGAGCCTATACATATAATTATATAGCTTAAAATTAAAAATACCTATATTAATTTTTTTTGACAAACTTGTTCATGGATAAGAAGTGTAAAATATTCAATACATTGTTCATAAAAATTTCAATTGCAATTAAAAATCCTAGCACAATTTTAATAAAATGGTATGCCTACTTCAACTTCTTTTGCAGTGTTCGACATGACAGGAAAATCCCATGAAATTAGGGGGACTTTGATCACTAGTAGAAATATTTTCAATCTACATCTGTGGTTCTTAACCTGGGTTCGATCAAACCCCAGGGGTTCGGCATGAGACAGTTTGTCACTAATACAGTATTTACAGGGTGCGCCAGAGAAACTTACTTATTTGAAAGGTCAATAAAAACAAAAGTACTTCAGTTATTGTTTTAAATTATTTTTTATATGAGAATACAATATCCGAATTTTTTTTCATGTTGTCTTGAAAATGACATCGGATAAATGGCGACCCCCATTGCGCATACACTGATGAAGTCGATTTTTGAAATTCGTATCCACTCTTTGCAGCATATCAATCGGTATGTTGGCAATGGCGTCGCGAATGTTGTTCTTAAGGTGTGCTATGGTCCGTGGTCGATCGACATAAACCAGGGATTTCAAATAACCCCATAAAAAGAAATCGCATAGAGTCAAATCTGGAGAGCGTGCCGGCCATTGGAGATCACCTCTGAGAGAGATGAGGCGGTCGGGGAAATGTTGTCGCAACAAATTCATTGAGCCTCGTGCTGTGTGTGCTGTGGCTCCCTCTTGCTGAAACCACACGTTCCTAACGTTCATTTCTTCGAGTCTTGGAAGAAAGAATTCCTCGATCATGTTCCTGTAACGAGCTCCATTCACGGTAACTGCGCGTTCGTTTTCTTCAAAAAAATAAGGACCAATTATTCCCATTACCGACATCGCACACCAGACAGTCACTCGCTCACAATTAAGTGGCTTCTGGTGAAGCTCACGTGGATTTACACCACACCAATAACGCATGTTTTGCCTGTTGACGCACCCGGAAATGTGGAAGTGAGCCTCGTCACTGAAAAAAACCACCGCGTCTTCAGGCAGGTTTTCAATCAGCATTTCACACGCATTTTGACGGGCAACAAAATCGCGTTCACTTAATTCTTGCACAACAGCCAATTTATAGGGATGAAATTGAAGGTCTTCATGGAGAATTCGTCAAACAGTGGTGTCAGAAATTCCCATAGCAGCTGCGTGTTTGCGAGCCGAACGCCGGGGAGAACGCACAACTGACTGCCTCACTCTTTCGATATTTTCCGGAGTTCTGATGATCCGTTGAAGTCCATTTCTGGGTTTAGCGACACTTCCACACTCCCGAAATGAGTTAACCCACGACAGAATGGAATTACGCCCAGGAACGAGTCTGTGAGGAGGAATTTCAAAGCGAGCGCGGAAGGCACGTTGCGTAGCAACAATTGAGCGACCGTTAGAAAAGAAGCTCTCGACTGCAAAGGCCCACTGCTCTCTAGACCAGAGCATGATGGCAACTGACTGGCGGGAGAAACAAACTTGGGAACTTTCATCTCCAGATGCGCCCCCTCTCGCCCCTCTACCCGCTCAACTAACCGCGCGGGAATTTTTTCAAATAAGTAAGTTTCTCTGGCGCATCCGTTAGTTATACAAATACGTTTTGAACTTGAAGAAAAAAAACATTTTATTTTTTCAATTACAAAGGGTTCTATGAATGCATATATGGAACTTGGGGGGTTCAGTACTTCCAACAAGGTTAAGAACCACTGATCTATATGTATTATCACTTTTTTCATACAGTGTATATTTATTTTTGCGTGCAATAAATTGCATCACATACTTGAAGTTGACTATAATGTACATAACCATTACTCCTGAAGGTTTTCAAATAATGAATTAATTAAAAATTAAAAACCTAATTTCCAAAAGTTCCAGAAATGAAAAGTGAAACATTAATGAAAATTAATTAATAAACAATAATTATTAATGAACTTCATTAACATTGATTTTTTTGGCATCAAATTGGTGTAGCGCATATGTAAATTACAAATTAAAGAAAAAGGATCAACTCCAAAAAATTTATTACTCAAACATAAAATACAAGAAACATAGTTCTATCAAAAACAAGCTATTCATTTCTTATGCTGTTTACTTAAGTTAAAATTTTAGTGAAACATCTATATCATATATATGTGACACAACATATCTATTTTGCAGTTTATAATAATAAATTTGGTCAATATTGAATATAATGTTGTCAACGAATTTCATAATTTCGTAGGTATAGATGGGTAATATAGTCAATTTTAAGACGTTTTACACGAATGACAATGTGCCCGGAAATGCTTAGTTTTTGAGTTATTTAAGTTTGAAGTTATACAAACGGCGCTCCTGAATGGCCCTTTTAACGCAAAAACAGTCATTGTTTTAGCAATGAAAATGGAAGCTAACCCCTATTACAAACGTAAAGAGGTTGGGTCGTGAGGGGTAGCAACAGTTCTTTTAGTGAAAATTATAAATAAAGCTTTCTAGTGACGTTTGTTTACATCGACTCGAAGATGGCTGCCGCCATCTTCAGCCGGTTGGCGCCATGGCGGCAGCCACCTTGGCGTCGATGTAAACAAACGTCACTCGAAACCTTTACTTATAATTTTCACTAAAAGAACCGTGCCTACCCCTCACGACCCAACCTCCTTACGTTTGTAATAGGGGGTTAGCTTCCATTATTAATTAAATTACGCTAGCCCCGCGTGCTTCCATGGCACGCACAAGCCAGCTTCAAAGTTGAATAATTCGAAAATAACGCATCGCCGGGCAGAATGTCATTCTTGTAAAACGTCTTATAATCGACTATATTACCCATCTATACCTACGAAATTATGAAATTCGTTGACAACATTATATTCAATATTGACCATAAATTTAAAAAACATTTTTTTGCTAATTCATACTTTATATATCTGATTTATATTGCATAGCTTGGTCAATATTGAATTTAATGTTGTCAACGAATTTCATAATTTCGTACGTATAGATAGGTAATATAGTCGATTTTAAGACGTTTTACACGAATGACAATGTGCCCGGAAATGCTTAGTTTTGGAGATATTTAATTTTGAATTTATAGGAACGTCGTTTATAAAATTAAACAAACGGAGAGGTAAATAAGCAGAAATCCGGTTCTGACGTAACGATAGGTAAGGTTAGGTTTGGTAAAGTTAATTTAGTTAAGTATCCTAACCTAAGTAAGCCTAAAATATCTTAATTTAACTCAACCATACCGAGGCCGATGACTCCCGCCAAAAAACTTGGCGTGGTCCGCGTCCGCAAAACGCCGGAAGAGCCAAATCGGAACTGCCGTTAATGCTATTCTTACCTGGCGTTATTTATCCTATATCTCCAAAACTATGCATTTCCGGGCACATTGTCATTCATGTAAAACGTCTTAAAATCGACTATATTACCTATCTACACCTACGAAATTATTAAATTCGTTGGCAACATTAAATTCAATATTGACCCATAGCTTCCTCAGGAATTAAAATTTCTACCTCAAATTCAGAACAAGATAATCTTGAATTACAATTAAATTAAAGTTTATAACAAAAGTTACTATTTTCATGTGGTAAATTTGCTAATTCTATCATGCAAGTCAAATCAATCTAAAGTTCATGGAACTTTTTTTCTGTACAATGTAAAATAATTCCTACTATTTTTAAGCTTAAGATGGGTTATTATAGACAAGAATTTCTTAATAAATTTGAAAATAATGAATAAGTAAGAACTGAGTAGCCTTAGAAAATTTTCATGTATTAAACTTTAAATATTTTATAATTCTACCTTAAAAAAATCGTAGTACTATCATAGCATGAGACAACCACCCTACACTAGTCCCTACCTAACTAATAATTTCAGATTAGGCGCTGACAAAAATGCAAGTTTTAAATCAAATAATGAGATTACTTTTATATGATATTCAAAATAAATCAGCTCAGAGAACATAATCAGAGTAAATTTTATAACTTTAGGTACGAAAAATTTACCTCCATCGCAGACTTGAAAAGTAGCTGTTTCATGATCCCTCCTTCTTAAAATATCCTTATCAATCACCGTATCTACAAACCGACATTTAACTTTCAAATACTAGTATTACAGGTTTATCAACAATAATTATGCACTTAATAACTTACCAATCAACCAACCAACACTAAACAGGAACTTTTATCTTATCGGACCTCCGTAGGACGTTCCACCTTGCGTCAAACTGATTCCGTGATATTCCGTCGAACTTATTCCGTGATCCAGCGCGGATGGCAACAAATTAGAGAGTCTTCACTTTCCAACAGGTCCCTAATTTAAAATTGAAGTTTTGTATCTTCTACCAGCGGAATTCGTTTGATCATTAGTTTGTTATACCCAAGCATTTAGGATCATATAATTTCAGTGAAAGGATGAGCCTGAATTCTAAGCCTGTTGATCAATTTAAGGGTAGCTGCACACCAAAAGATTTGAGGCGAGAAAGCGAGCAAGCTTGAATCGATATACATGTATTCCTATGGGAGTGCGCACACCGCAAGCAAGCTAGCGAGCGAGTGAGAAAGATTGAAGATTGGCTGCAGCGAGAGAAAATCTGAGTAAGCAACCGAGGGCTAGCAACTTGGTCGATACTGACGTTATCCGAGGTGTGCCGGTGGCTACGATTACGTGGTGAGTAAATTTATTAATTGTATTATCTTTTGTAGAAACAATTACAGGTATATTTTTCCAAATTAAGCTAGTATAGTTATTTTGTACCGGAAATAGGTAGGGATTAACTATTAGGAGAGTCGATAGACTCTGAGGACATGGCTCACTCTCCACTGGACTCGGAGAGTGAGCTCGATGTCAGTGATGACCTGATGATAAGTAACTCGATGGATGATGGAGTTCTATCAGACTCAGTTCAAGTTACCGTTAATGAAACCCTGCCTGTAACTGTTTCAACTCCCGAGATCATCACTGCTGGGAGCCATAGATCCAGGGCACCCTTAGTAGTAGATAGCTACCCTGGAGGTGTAGAATTATCTCAAGATATTCCAGGTACCGATAGTGACATGCTGAGATTTTTGAATAACAATGAAGCCCCCTCTACTCAACAATCGGTCAAGCGGAAGAATTCCGACATTTCAGGTTCTAGCCAATGCAGCTTGCAGGAAAAAACCAAATACTCTAAAACTACTAGATCTGAGCCCACAACCAGTGGGTTTGCTGTCTCAGGATTAAATACAGGTCCTAGATTTTCATCTCACAGGCAAGTTCATGGTCAAACTCCATCCAGTGCAGACAGTAAAGCTGTGCACCAAAGGTCTCACACCTTTCTGGTTGAACCTATTAGTGGAAAAGTAGCAATTGAAAAATTCTTTTCAAATGAGCTTAGACTTTTAAAAGATATTCAGTCATCTAACTTTGCACAAGCAAGCATCATTGATGTAAAGAAAAACATAAGCCGCAAACTGCTCATTATTAATGTGAAACCTATCAACTCAAAGATGCAATCACACCTGCTCTCGACCTCAAAGATGGGGGACTGGGAGGTTCAATGTCGACTTCCACAAGCCCTAGAACAGTCTCTAGGAGTCATCGGGCCTGTTGGCCTGGACACTGGTGATGAAGAAATTAAGGAATTTCTCAGCCAAAAATACACCAATGTGATCAGTGTCAAGCGAATCACTAAGGGCAAAGACAAAACAGCAACCCTCTACATTCTCATAACATTCCAAGGACCAGAATTGCCAAAGTATGTTTACCTAGGCTACGAAAGATTTGAAGTCAGAATTTTTGTTGACAAGCCCTGGCAGTGCTTTAATTGCCAAGGATTTGGACATAATGCCTCCATTTGCAGATTTAAACCAAGATGTGTTGTGTGTTCGGGCCCTCATAATTCAAGAAACTGCATAGAAAGAGAAAATATAAGCCCGCTCTGTTGCAACTGTAAAGGAAAGCATACAGCTAGCTATGGGGGCTGTCCTCTGATGAAAAAAGCCAAGGTTGTTGAAAAAGTCCGAGCTGAATGCAAGCTCTCTTACCGTGATGCAGTAAAAGTGCTTAAGGATCAGCCTGCTAAATTAAATGAAAACACCAGCACCTCACCCAACTTGAATGGTGACTCATTTACTGAAATTACCTATAGAGGAAATAGAACTGCATTTGAAGCAGAAAGTTCTCTTCCATGCCCAAGAAATAACCTCACTAATGCTGCCACTCAAACAGAGGAGACCATCACAAAGCATAGACATCTAGAGGAAACTACTCTTAGCACAGATATAGCAATACAAATAGCAGTGATAGTCGCAGAAATGTTCAAAACCCTACAAACCTTGGGAAGGCCAGGTACTGACAAAGAGATTTCAGGAGTCATAAGCAAAGTCCTCAACACAAAAGTTCCAGAAAGTGCCCTACAACAAAAAAAGCCTGTAGTTACACTCGAGTTAGATCAACAGGAAGCAAACAGCACTGAAAATGATCAGGAAGGACCCTCCCAGGAAGATCAACCAAAGAAAAAAAAGAAAAAGAACAAAGCAAATAAAGATAACAATCTCATCCCAGAAGTAAAAAGCATCACAGAAGTCACACCAAGTCCTACCTTTAACTCCCATCAGACGAGGATGAGGGCAGGTTTGAATGCTGTAAAGCGCAAAGAACCTCCTAAAACTTCCAGAAACCTAAATCTTAAAAAAACATAAGCTCAAACAACCAACTCAAAATTTTGACTTGGAACGCACATAGCCTATACACAAAGCTATCTTATTTCAAAATTAGATTGTATACCACTAAACCTCATGTAGTATGTCTGTGTGAGACATGGCTAAGGGCGGACAGAGAACCAAGTTTCATCAATTATCGTACTTTCTATAAGCATAGACGTGAACCTGTGGGAGGGGGGCTAGCAATACTTGTCAGGAATGATATAAACTGTAAAGAAAAAATAATACCACCATATAATGGGGGCAAACTTGAGTATCAGTCTGTAAGCATTTTTAATGATAAAGGGAAACTTGATATCTTGAGCATTTACAACCCGAATGAAGCCGTACAATCAGCTGAATTTAGTTACTTCTTTCAACAACTTAATGCACGTAGAGTTGTAGTGGGAGACTTTAATGCCCACCATCAGATGTGGGAAACAAGGTTGCCTGCTAATGCCACCGGTAACAACCTAGTCTCCTCCCTTCTGGAAGAGAACAATTTAGCCTTGCTTACCCCCCAATCACTACCAACTTATTATCATGTTCAAACTAAAAATTACTCCACTCTGGATTTATGCTTTGTTTCAGCAGACCTATGGCCAATGTCTCACATAAACTTGGAAGCTGAGATGGGCAGTGACCATGAACCTGTCCTGGTGTCAATAGATTTTTCTCCTGACACTGCAGTATTCCGTGCCAGACGTAAATGGCTTTTTGATAGGGGGTCATGGGATAGGTGGCAGGCAAGCTTACCTGAAATTAGAGAAAGTGACGACTTTTTAGTCTCTGTTGAGAGCTTCACTGCTTCACTTCTTGACAGTGCAAGTGAGTGTTTTGAGAGAACTAAAGAAACAGTAAATCCAAAGTTTTCAAAGCACTGGTGGAATGAGGAATGTGCCTTGTGGGTGAGAAGACGGCGCACTGCAAAGAACCATTTTCGTAAACATCCCACTCCCAGCAATTTGATTGCTCTGAGAAGAATTGAGAATATGGTTAAGAGAACTACTAAGAAAGCAAAAAAAGAATCATTTCAAAAGTTCTGTACTTTGCTTAACAGTTTTACACAAACTGACACAGTGTGGAAAAAAATTGGAGCCCTCTCAAACAAAAGGAAAGGACTCAGGTCAGAACCAATTCTATATAATAACAAGTTGATTACGAATCCTTCCGAAAAAGCAGAAGCTATAGCAAATAGCTACTCTAAACTTCTCACTTGCAGTCATTCAGCTGGGAGTGCTGCTGACTATCTTTTGCCATTGGCTCTTGCTCTAAGCAGTGATGAAATGTTCCCTTATAACAGTCAGTTTTCATTACATGAACTTGAATGTGCTTTAAAAAAGATCAGCAACACAGCTCCTGGCCATGACATGGTCCATAACCTGATGCTGAAAAACCTGACCCCACAATATCAGACTTGGCTGTTAAAAATATTGAACTGGAGCTTCAACCAGGCCCTCATTCCACCATGCTGGAAGCTTGCTATCGTTCTGCCATTCCATAAGCCAGGTAAACCATTATCTGACCCAAGTGCATACAGGCCCATCTCTCTCCTGCCTTGTGTAGCCAAATTGTTAGAAAAAATGGTATGTAGCAGATTATATCACATCTTGGAGACTTCAAATTCTTTTAGTATCACCCAGGGGGGTTTCAGGAAGAGGCTAAGCACTCTAGACCAAGTAGCTAGGTTAGAAATGAACATCAGGCAGGCTATAGTTAACCGTGGTGTATGTATTGCAATCTTTTTTGACTTAAGCAATGCATATGATTGTGTCTGGCATACTGGTCTTCTCTACAAACTCAGTCAGTGTGGGATTGGGGGAAAAATACTGTGTTGGATCAGAGAGTTTTTAAGTAATCGTAAATTCAAGGTATTTTTTGAGGGAAGGTACTCATCAGAGCAACCAATCACGTCAGGAGTTCCACAAGGGTCCATACTAGCTCCAGTTCTTTTCAATGTAATGATGTCTGACCTCCCAAGAGTAGAAGGTGTTACACTGTCAGAATATGCAGACGATGTAACCCTTTACTGCCGAGGAGAAAACCTACCCCAGGTAGCTCGACTTGTACAACAGCAGATAGCAAAGTTTTATGAGTGGACCAGGACTTGGGGTTTCCATCTGAACCACTCTAAGACCAAAGCAATGTTATTCACTAGGAAAAATTTAGTACCTCCATCTATCACATTGAATAATACTCCTATTGAATTTGTCTCAACCCACAGGTATTTAGGCATAACCTTTGATGCTCCTGGCCTTATGTGGAAGAGCCACATCCAGCAACTAAGAGATAGTAATGTGCCAAAACTCAATTTAATGAAAGCTATATCAAATCATCACTGGGGAGCTGATAGGGAAACATTACTAATGATTTACAAGGCAGTTATCCGTAGCAAATTAGACTATGGATCAGTCTTTTATAGCTCTGCCCCAGATTCCCATTTAAATAAATTGAACTTAATACAGAATACCTGTTTAAGAATTGCAACTGGTGCTAGGAGCACATCACCTATTCTGTCTTTGGAAGCTGAAGCTAACATACCTCCCTTGAAGATGCATAGAATGTCAGTACTATTAAGATACTATTGTCGAATTAGTGAACTGCCTAGAGACCTCCCAATCACAAAGGAGTTATTTCAACCTTTGCCCACTTTGAGTGGTAGACCCTGGGCAGGTCACATTATTGTTCCTCCACTGATTGTGAGGGCCAAACAAGCTTTTGATGTTCTAAAGTTGAAACATTTTCCCCAGAATTTTGTGACCCTGGTATCCCCTATACCACCATGGACAGACATAAATAATTTTTTTATTCCAGATTTTGTGACTGCTCCAGTTGCCTCAATTTCCAACCATGAAGCACTATGTACCCTGAGATATTTGCTGGAATTCAAGTTCGACTCACACTTGCAGGTATATACTGATGGCTCAAAGTATCTTACCCCTGAAACTTCAGCTGCAGCTGCTATGATAATTAAAGCCCCTAATACTACTGTGCTGCATAACTGGAAACTACCAGCAGATACAACTATCCTAGGCTGTGAATTATTTGCTATTAAAGAATCTGTGAAGTATCTCCACACTCACTATGAATCTCTAACTGGAGCAGTCATTTTTACAGATTCCTTGTCTTCAGTGTCACTTTTAAGGAACAGAACACCCAAAAATTATATTCATTTAATCTTCGAGATTCACAAATATATAATCTTATTATCAGAGCGATATCCAGTGCATGTACAGTTCATTCCAGGTCATAAAGATCTGGAGGGCAATGAGTTGGCCGATTTGGCAGCCAAGGCAGCTCACATTGATGTGGTGACTCCATCAGTACACGTTGCTAGAACTGACATGGTAAGCACAATTAACGAGTCTGTTGTTGAGTACTGGCAAGAATGGTGGCTGAACGAAATAAATATATCAAGCAAGGGAAAAAAGCTGCTGGAGTCAAAGGGAACTCTTTCCTACTGGCCCTGGTCCTCCCATAGGAACAGGGCAGTGGAGACAGCCATGGCCAGGCTCAGAATTGGTCACGTGGGACTAAATGAGCACCTAACCCGCTTTAATCTAGCTGACTCTAACCTTTGTTCCTGTGGTTCTGTTGAGTCTGTGTCCCACTTCTTGCTGCAGTGTCCCAGATATTCAAATGAAAGAACAATCCTTTATGATGAACTGCATGCCTTGGGTATAGCGTTTACCCTCAAGAACATCTTAGGAGGAGGCAACTTTGATAGAGGCAAGCAACATAAAATTTTGAATGCTATGGCCAAATATTTGATCTGTACTAAAAGGTTGGGGGACCTGTAGCCACTAACCACTAACTCTAGCAATGAAGTCAGTTCAGCTTCCAAAGGAAGAGGTATGGCTGACT
The DNA here is from genome assembly GCA_030386875.1 of Morinoia aosen. Taxonomy (NCBI): domain Eukaryota; kingdom Metazoa; phylum Arthropoda; class Malacostraca; order Amphipoda; family Talitridae; genus Morinoia; species Morinoia aosen. The sequence goes on from CM059568.1 coordinate 48,598,799, forward strand.
GTCAGTGGGGATGTCTCAGGTCATTATCTAAAGTGAAATAAGTGTAAGAGAGACCTCCTATGTGAGGGACGTTCTCCTGACTTTAAGCTATATCATGTTACATGTCAGAAATCACAGCAGAGAGCACTGAGGTTAATGTTTTGAGGTGCATTCCAGTGGTAGTGGTAGTGGGAGTAGCAGTAGCAGTATAGTAGTGTAGTTTGGGAATGCACTCGTGAAGTCTCAATTCTCATTATCCCTAATGTATTTTGTACTTTTAAGATGCTCCAGGTTGCGGCACCCAGGCTGGACCATTCGCCCTCCTGCTGTCAATGGCTCTATGCTGTGCTTGCAGTTAGGTAGTCCCAACTAATCACAAAGCATGCTCTAACAATTCAAGGAACTATTGTTGTGCTGCTTTAACGTGTGACTTTCAAACTTATCCCTGCCAATCTCTAACTTATTATAGGTATCCATTCTCATTTATTCTTCTATGCTCTCAGGCACGCCGTGACGAAGAAACAATTGAGACCTGAGGTGCATGGGCCAACAGGAACCAGGATCCTCAATTAAACTGACGCAAGAAAGAAAGAAAAGGCTGCAGCGAGAAAGCGACTTGATGATGGTTTCACGCTTGACAGCTGCAGTGGCCAGTTGGAGGCGTCTGACAGTGCGTTGTGAGATGTCGACGAGAAGGGTGTGCTGCTCAATTCTTCCAGCATAGACTGAACTCCTAATATCCGAAGTTCATGCTGAGCTGTGCCTTTCGAACTCATAAAATCCAAAGCAAAGTGACAGATTACATTTGTCAAAGCCATGGGACGAAGTAGAAATGAAACTCAACGTTATAAACACATGTTTGTACCGCTTGTTTTTGGTATAGACCTGTTTCCATGGCATTTAGGAGCAGACTAGCTGTCTTTTAGTGTGCTGTAGATCTCGCCTAACATCTTTCTCTCTCGCTTGCTTTGTTGCTTGCCGTCTTTTGGTGTGCAGCTACCCTTACGAAGACAAAAGACTTTTCTGTCACCTGCATCGTATGTTTATTTTGATTTTTTATTTTAATTTTAAATAGCTAGAAAAACGTTGACCTTGAAAATCAATGAACAGAAAAATAGCATTTGCACTATGATCTGGATCGAGTGCTTAAAATTTATGACAACCTATTAAGAATTTATTTGTCAACTGTGCATTGTTTTTTGAAAACACCTGTTGGGCTAGATTGAATTGTTTTAATTGCACGTAGGACCTAAATCTTTTTTTCATTAAAAATTATGCACTATTTTAAATTCGAAGGTTTTCATTAGAGTTAAATTTGAGGTAGCTGTATCATTTGTAAATTCATCAATAGCTAGGCCTAGTAGGCTGAGTTAGACATTAGCAATTAAATATTGATCAAGGTCAATGTGAAGTTTAATGCAATCACGGAAATTGATAATTATATTCCAAACAATCACTAAAGGAACCCATTTAAGAACGCTTTTCATAAACGACATTCTGCTCGCTGATGCGTTATTTTCGAATTATTGAACGTTGAAGTTGGCCGTCGCGCGCCCAAGGAAGCAAGCGTAATTTAATTAAAAACGGAAGCTAACCCCCTATTACAAACGTAAAGAGGTTGGGTCGTGACTCGTGAGGGGTAGCCACAGTTCTTTTAGTGAAAAGTATAAATAAAGCTTCGGTAAATGTTGAGGACTTGACCATAATCGATTTTCCACTTTTTGATCAGCAAAGATTGTTGATGAGACCAAAATAAACAAGTTTTCTTCAATGCACTTTCCGGCGGAAATGAGTATTTTAAAAGTTATGGCGTTAAATGAGTTACCGGAACTCCAGTGTGCATCACCCTATTACAAACGTAAAGAGGTTGGGTCGTGAGGGGTAGCCACAGTTCTTTTAGTTTTATAATTTTCACTAAAAGAACTGTTGCTACCCCTCACGACCCAACCTCTTTACGTTTGTAATAGGGGGTTTGCTCTTCGTCGGCTTGGTTGGCGCGCGGGAACACCTGTTTACTTTCACGTCGGACCGCGCGGTATATTTTTCCCCGCCTCAAACACTGGAGTTACGGTAACTCATTTAATGTCATAACTTTTAAAATACTTATTTCCGCCGGAAAGTGCATTGAAGAAAACTGGTTTATTTTGGTCTCATCAGCAATCTTTATTGATCAAAGAGTGGAAAATCGATTATGGTCAAGTCCTCAACATTTACCAAAGCTTCTAAACCACCCATTAGGGTGACGACCACAATCTTGTTTACATCGGGTCTAACATGGCGACCACCATGGGCGCCGCCATTTTGGACCCGATGTCAACAAGATTGCGGTCGTCACCCTAATGGGTGGGTTAGAAGCTTTATTTATAATTTTCACTAGAAAAACTGTGCCTCCCCCTCACGACCCAACCTCTTTACGTTTGTAATAGCTTCCGTTATTAATTAAATTCCGTTTCAAGCGCTTGCTTCCTTTGGCGCCAAGGCCAACTTCAAAGTAAAATTATTCGAAAATAACGCATCAGCGAGCAGAATGTCATTCTTGTAAAACGTTCTGAAATGTGTTCCTCTAGTGATTCCTGGGATCGGCATTATTATTATCCGTGATTGCATTAAACTTCACATTGACCTTGATCAAAAACATTGTTTTGGAAAACCACAATATTTGTCAAACTTAGTCAAACCTATGAAATTACATGTTAACATTAATGTTGAAATTGAAAATTTATAAATGAAGTTGCTGCATTTTTCTCATTAGTAGTATATTAAAAAAGATACGTTCTTAATAATGTTAAAACTTGAGATTTTATGAAAAAATCATTCTTTTTCTAAAATAAAAATGATAGCCGAGACAGCTGATTTAAAAATCATTTTAATTTGTAAACTTGTTGGCTTCAAGATCAAACCATTATCAACACCTGTAAAATCCCCTCAGGGGGATACAACTATTGTATCTATGGGAATTGGCGCTCCCAGGGGAACCATGTGAGGGCCCGAGCTGAGAGTTAGGTAGGCCTTCTTTTTGTTGAAATAAAATGTTTTTTGTTATGTCAAGGACCACCTTTTTTTTGGTTCACTGCTGTCCTGTTTTTCAGCACCTCTGACTTTCTTCTTTCACTTCTATCATATTTCATGAACTTCTTTCCCATCTTACTGTTTCTATGACCTTTCTGCATAGATTCCTCATTTTCTTATCTCCATACTAAATGGTGCCTTCCTCCTTCCTCTCTTCGATACGCTCTATTTTTGCAGCGGTTAGGGAGGCTTAAACTAACTTATAATCTAATCTAATAATCCAACACCTGTATAAGAAAATTGAAATACAGAAAATAAGACATGGCTAAAGGACAAAAAGAATGCAACTTAAAACCTGGTAAAAAAAGTTCTGTGTTTCAATTATCTTTTAGATACTGGTGTTGATAATGGCTTGAGCTTGAAGCCGAAAAGTTCACTAATTAAAATGATTTCTAAATCAGCTGTCTTTGCTATCATTTTTATTTTAAAACTGGCAAGAGTGCTCCAACCTAATTTAATCATTCCTTTCTATTCTATTGTACGGTCAATGTCGGGTTTAATGCAATCACGGAAATTAATAATTCTGTTCCTAAGAATCACTAAAGGAACACACTTAAAACGTTTTATTTGCATGACATTGTGCTTGCTGATTTGTTATTTACAAATTATTCAACTTTGAAGTAAAAAAGGAAGCAAGCGTGCCAAGCAGAATTCAATTAATAACGTTTGGCGCGCTCTCTTCCCTGACACGCAAAAGCCAACTTTTAAGTTGAATAATTCAAAAATAATGCATCAGCAAGCAGAATGTCATTCATGTAAAACGTTTTTAAATATGTTCCTTTAGTGATTCTTTGGAACGGAATTATTAATTTCTGTGATTTCATTAAACCCGACATTGACCTATTATACATTAGCTGCACCTACTTCCTTAGTGCTATTGTAGTCTAGTCAATAAATCTTTAATATGTCTACAGCATCAATGGGTAAGAAAGGATGTTGTAGGCTAGCACTACTTTATTTTGTCCAGGAACAGTAAAATTTTTATCTGCATGTGGATGTTTATTTTTTTCCAAGCTATATATGAAAAATACTAAATTTGAGCCATATTTATATCCAAAAATAAACAGAAGAACCAAAGTGCATATATACATTTTAATTAAAAGCAAACGTTTTGGAATACATAAATTCCATCTTCAGTGCTGAAACAAAGTAAAATGCTGTACATGAGAAAATGTTCGCAAACTGTAAAAATGAAAAGTAATTCACATATTAAGAAACTAAACTACCTAACCCAATACTAAAATTCATCAGAAAATAAGCAAGCCTAAAAATAACGTATATTTACAAATTCAAAAAATAAAATACCTAAACAAACCCAATTATTCAAAAGCAATTATTATTATCCAAAAGCAAAAGCTTTTGGATAATTGGGTTTGTTTAGGTATCTTATTTTTTGAATTTGTAAATAAACGTTATTTTTAGGCTTGCTTATTTTCTGATGAATTTTAGTATTGGGTTAGGTAGTTTAGTTTCTTAATATGTGAATTACTTTTCATTTTTACAGTTTGCGAACATTTTCTCATGTACAGCATTTTACTTTGTTGCAGCACTGAAGATGGAATTTATGTATTCCGAAACGTTTGCTTTTAATTAAAATGTATATATGCACTTTGGTTCTTCTGTTTATTTTACGCATAAGATTCCCTAAGAATCGTCCAATAAGTACTATAATATTTATATCCAATTGCCAAATGTGGTCATCAATATGGTTAAGTTTGTTTTACCAATCCTAAAATTATCGCTGGATAGGCAGTTGAATATTGACAGACCTCTCCCATTGAGCTTTGAGACCTAGACAGTTAGGAAGTATAACCTAGAGTATGAGTTTGGAAGTTTGGCCTGAATGTGAGTTCTAAAAACTCTAAAATAAAGTTTGAAAACATTTGTATCTAAAACTGGATAATTGCTACTGCATCAGGACAATGGGCTGGCAAGTTTTAGAGTCATTGTTCTTTTTATAAAATAAACTCTTCTAAATGATTCACAGTCTGCTTTGCCTTGACCAATAGTATAAATTTTACAAATGTACTTTGCCTTGACCAATAGTATAGGTTTTTTAAATTTTTTAGTGTTCTGATTTTACTTTCCAGCACTAGTTTTACATGCTGATGCATTTTATTTTTTGCTAACTGTTCATCGATCTAAAATTTGAAGATGTTGAGAATGAAATTTTTAGTCCCAAGGTTCATTTATGTTATGGCTTCTTACTGTAAACAATAAGTAAAAATATTTAATGTAAAGCAGCTTTTCATGTTTCTATTTTTAAATTATATAGCATATGTTTACTTATTTTCCATGTTTGCATCAACTTAATGTGATTTTGAATTTTACACTCATTGTGTATTTTAAGATTTTTGCTAACTCCTATTTAAATTAATGAATGCACTGCTTCAAATTTTTTCACAGAACAAGTGTCTCCATGAAAATGCATTTAATTGACCTTTGTTAATGGAATGGTTATAGAAGCATTATGGGTGAAGATGATAGTGAGCATGGAGAGAGCTGGCACCGGAGCGTTAGGGCTCGAGTGACTGCCCTCAAATGTCATGTAATGGCAGCACAAGGTCTCACACCAGAAGGAAAAGTTGGACCTGCTTACAATGCAGATGTTTTGTTGAAACAACCTCACAATGCCAATATCCTTAAGCAGCATGAAAATGTGGCTGATATTGAGGCTTATGTGGCAGCTGCTTTAGAAGGCACAAACTTGAAACCTACAGAGACAAATTCTTCTTCATCAAACTCATCAACTTCTAGTGCATCTACTATTGCAGCTCTTCATTCTGATCAAGTTTGTCTTGAAATGCTTCCTACAAATGCATCTTGCAGTACTGATAATGAAAATAATGAAATAATTTTCTCTAATGATGATGTGAAATTATCTCAGTGTGATAAAACTGTAAGGAATCAAGTTACTTCTACCTCAAGTTCATCTGTTCTTTACAGCTGTTGTTCTTCAGTGCCTAGTGCTAATCTTGACAATGTGAATAGTTCTAGTTGTGTTGTAAATAACAATTGTGAAAGTGGACACCTTGACAGTGACATTGGATGTCAGCAAAGATGGCCTTGGAAGGCAACATTTGAGAGTGACAATGAAGATGAAAATGATCACCATGAAAAGAATGGATATATGCCAATATGCGGAGAGTGTGATGAACGAGATGAGCCATCAAGCCCTCAGCCTTTAGCAAATAAAGAGGCACCTTCTAAATTGGGCTCTTCTAGTGCTATTGGGATGGCTTCAAAAGGCTCTCCAGAAAATACCAAAGAAGAAGAAAATGATCTGAAATGCATAGAAGGCAAAAGTGATTGTTCATGCTGTGCAACTCAGAGGAGTCGTTTGAAGGAACTCAAGCTGCAACTACACAGACAGGAAAAAGAAATACAAAGCCTTACAAACATCAGGACTGAAGTAGAAAATGAGCTTCAAGAACTCACTGCTAACCTATTCCAGGTGAGATACTGTGTTTGTATTATAGTGTTCACTCTAAATGTAAACCATGAGTAAAACTGTTGACTTGGAAAGCAGCCTTTTCTGCCCTTCTATTTTTAGTTTAATTATGCATGATATGCTGACTTGTTTCACTACCACACTTCAAAGAGGTCTTGACAAAATATAGTTTTAACAAAATAACAGTTTTCTAATCAGGAGAGTTTCAGAAAACTTTTTGTTAAAAACTCTTCAAACTCATTCACAGATTTTAGTTGCTTAAAATTCTGAGGCAATAAAAATTCTTTTATCTATAGTCAGCTGTATTTTAGAGGTTTTGACTGTTAAAAATAAATAATTAAAGAATGTTCCTATTTTGATGTCTTGAAGGAGGCTCACAAGATGGTGAGTGCCGCAAACCAGCGGACGGCCTGCGCTGAGAAGAGTCTCAAAGAAGCCCAGATGGCTGTTGATGTGCTCTCTGGAGAAGTGACTGCTCTCAAAGCTATGGTAAAGGTTACTGCTGCTGTTTCAACTTTTCTAAATTAACCCATTATTATGTGAATTTTTCTATTTGTGCTAAGATTTCTTTTTTAAGATATGTCTCAAGACTTGTGCAGGCATCAGTTCATCACTGATGTTAGAATGAAAAAGAAATTGCCGCTTACAGTGAACTTTGAAAACTCCATTAGGATGCAAATTTGACAAGAAAGATAGTATATTAAGGTTGCTCTTTAGAAAAAGACCAAATAGTAGTTTTGTGCCATAATTTATTCATTTCACAGACTATATTTTATTCTATCACCAATGGCAGAATGTAAAGTGCACTACAGTATTTGTTCTACATTTATTGATAACTGAAGAGCCCTTTTCATTGATCAAGGTTTAATTGGTAGTGAAATGGCAATGTGTGGCAAGAGCTCAATGATGGGTCAGAGATAAATTCAGAAATTCTGTTCTTATACTAGATTTCCTTGGATATTGTCATGTCTTATCACTTTGACTGTGGCAGGTAAAGCTAAAATTTAATATTTAACTCAAATTCAAAGTCAATTGTGGTCAGCAATTTTGAAAATAGCAATTATTAACTGTATCATGTCTTTATTTTGTTTTGGTCAAGTATTTATGAAAATTGAATTTGCGGCTAATGATCAGTCAGCAGCATTACGAAAACTTCCTAATTAATCCCCAGTTTTTCACATCACAGTCAAAGTGTTAAAGCTTCCTGTATGATGTGTGGTACTGGAAATGGTTACAATTACAAAAATACTTGTGCCATCTTCACATGATCATACTCTGGCTCTACTGTAGCGGTTATGTTTAGCAATGTCTGTCTGCTGTAAAATGTGAACAAATGTAGTTTTTAGTAAGCTCTTCAAACTGGGAGTGTCACTTATGTTGTTTTATTATAAACTTAATGAATATTTTATTCTATGAACATTGTACATGATTTTAAGCTTGAACCTATTTGAGCTGATTAGAGTGTTTCTGCAATGCAAATGTCTGTCATGCATGATGCTTTTTGTGTGTAAAGGTGCACGGGGTTTCTAGGTGCCTTATTGTATGTGGATGTATGTGTTCAGTGTTAGCCAGGGATATTAAAAATGTGCCTTTATTGATTGTTATGTTCCTAGACATATTTGTAATCATTCTTTTCTTTGACTCATAACCACTTTGTGCTGTTGTAATAATGTAGTGTTGTGCTTCCTTTGAAGTGCATTTTAGAGTCATACATGTGACTCAAACTATTTAGTACAATTTTGATGTATTGGCAGTTGGGCAGTGTTGGGACCACCACTACGCACTTTTGCAGTACTAGTTCTGCTTTGCAGGTGATCACCTCCACCCCTGCCACCCCCAACCCTCACCTGCACCCTCAACTCACGTGTAACAGCAGCAGAAGTGCAGCTGGTGGTATTGCAGTCCTCTCCTCAGATGCCAAGGCTGCGCCTGCTGCTGCTTTACTTGCCTCGTCAGGCATCAGTGCCTCGGCTCCATCATCTACGTCTGCTTCGTCTTCCACAGGTTTCTTGGCTGTTAGGTTTATGACGTACACAATTTTGAAATAATCGTCATTGAAGTGCATTTGAGTGCATTTTAGAGTGTATGTGGATGTATGCAAGCCAGACGCCACATGCACCTTGTTAAAAAAAATCTCTAGTGTGTTGAATTTTTCTGCTTGAAGCTTCTGTGTATCTTGAGCATTCCAGGAGCTATTTCAATCTTCTTATGAATTCTGCTGAGTTGTTGGCACTAGTATTTAGTTGTTAACATCAGTGTTGAGCACATTTAACTTACCAAAATGGAGAAGAAATATTGTGCAAGTGTATGATGGGGAAAAAAACTGTGTTTGGTGCCTTTTCACTCTGAAATGGTAGTCCCTCTGCCTTGTATCATTAATTTTATTCCAAGTATAAAATCTGTGGACCTAAACGTAACATTCATTGATTTTGAAGGCAGAGAAAGTGATTGCTGGGATGATTTGCTAAGTATTTCCTGCCAATTTTGTGTTGAATATTGCTGGTAGATCTTACAATTTCAAAACAGTTGAATTTTTCATGATGTAAAAATTGACTTAGATTTTAGAGCCTAAAACATTTGTTTGCAGTTTACAGTGACAAATTATCCATGGTGTGAATATGCATAACTTTCACTATAGCAATGTTTTTGCATTTGAGATGTCTAATTAAGATGATGAGGATTTAAATTTAGACTTCATCTTCATACTTTTTTGGGTTCACAAATTATCTTCTATACTTGTTGCTAAGATATTGAGACTTATGACCCAACAATCTTAAAACCTTCTGCCCCGCAGGCTTACGTCTCTTTCAACGAGGACACAAGAAATCGCCATCAGATTTTGATCTCAAATATGGACGAGACATAACTCCCCCTTCATCACCCTTCAAAGGAGGTCTTGTTCGACCATCAGAGTCTGATCAGCGTCAGCGATCTCTGCTGGACTGTGATGCGTGGGAGGTTAGAATGTCAACAGTATCATTGGAGTGTGATGTGTAGGAGGTGAGAATATCAGAAGCATCATTGGACTGTGATGTTTAAGAGATGAAAGTATCAACAGCATCATTGGACTGTGATGCATGGGAGATGAGCATATCACCAACATGTTTGATGTGTGCTATACTGGGAAGCTTGGAAGATAAGGACGTCAACAGCTTATGCAATCTTACTGGGACAGCAATTTATTTCACATTTACATTTTATTTCAACGGTGTGTACTAAGAAGTTATGGGAACTGATTACTTTATTTTGATACAAAAAAATTAATAAAACTAAAGAAGAGGCTTAGGAAAGACCCAACTTACATGTTATGAATTTAATGGTCATTTTCCATTATTTTTTCTTGAATCTAAGTGTTCCACAGCGTAAGATCCTAAACTAGCTACCGTCGTGCAGCCATCTTGAGAGGTTCAAGTGTCATCACTTGAGAGCTGTTGCTTTGAGTCGAATTGTACGTCTCTCTTTACACGTTGCACGCGTTTTGTGTCTCGAGTTCCAGCTTTTGTTCCAGTACTGCAAGTAGAGCCACACCCATTATTGCAACCACCACCACCCACACTCATGCCTTGGTCTGACACAACAGGTCAACTCATAAACATACCCATTATTGCAACAACCACCACCACCACCACCACCACCACCACTCACACTCATGCCTTGGTCTGACACAAGAGCTCAACCCATAAACATACCCATTATTGCAACCACCACCACCCACACTCATGCCTTGGTCTGACACAACAGGTCAACCCATAAACATACCCATTATTGCAACCACCACCACCCACACTCATGCCTTGGTCTGACACAACAGGTCAACCCATAAACATACCCATTATTACAACCACCACCACCCACACTTATGCCTTGGTCTGACACAACAGGTCGACCCAACATGCCACCGCGAGTTCGTGAGCTGGCACCAGAGCGGCGATATGGACCCGTCGAGCACACCGTTCATGCAGCGCATGTACGAGGAGGACATCAATCTCTGCCTGGGCTTCCCCAATGCTGGCCTGAGCCACGCCGTGCTGCGGGCTGTGCAGGAAAACGAACTCTTCATTGAGGAGCTCAACGTGCGGCATCAGCACGCCGCTGCCACGTGAGTACCGATGTGAAATGGTGCTTTATTGCATTGATACGAATGTATGTACTGAGACTTGTGAGGAAAAATTGCCAATAGTGAATACTATTGCTATTATTTCTCTTACTCTAGGGCTTTTGGGTGATTGGTGTCTGACTGCTGGAGACTTGGGTAGGACCCCAGTGTAACAACTTCTTAGCTCGTTCTGCTGACATCTTGTCTTTTATTCTATTCGAGTCAGAAAAAATACTTGTTTGTATAGTGTAGTACTTTGCTGCTACCATTTCTGTATTTTGTGGGAAAAAGTTTCTGTTGCCAATATGTGTTTGCGATAGTATCTTGCACTCTATGCGTGTCATTTTATAGGGAAAGAATGCAAGTAGAAAGAAGAAGTAGCAGCTAAAAGAAAGAATTTGAGTAGTTGCTAGAATGCCTTCATGCATTTGGCTTAATAGGAAGGAGGGGATATGAAATTAGGTGATTTCTTGGTGTATTATTATTGACTGACCTGTAGTGAGGTAAATTTTCTCTTGATTGGTAACTCGTTGTGACTGTGTACGCAGATAATTTACTCACTGTTCTGGTGTTGCTCGAATGGAATATCTCCGTAGAAAAATCTTTGCCCTAAGCGATGATACAATTGTTGTGCTCGGGAAAGCTAATAACCTTGCAATACGAGGTCACTATCGCACCCCCTGCGCAATGCTAATGTCTTCACTACTTGGCTGGCGGCACTGCAGGACGTCAGTGAGCAGCTGGCTACTGACGGAACACATCACCTTTCCTTTTGTTATCTTGTGAGACGCTGTGTCCACACCCTGCACACACTTGAACCATTCTTTTCTTCTTTTTCAGAGCTCACCCGGATGTGACAAGGTGTTGTTTTTCTCTTGGTTCCGTGGTTAATTAGTGCTCTCCTTCCTTCCTACCGTGGTTAATTAGTACTCTCCTTCCGATCTTCCTCTAATGACTTCTGTATGTTCTGTACTGATCTTTTCTCTACTTTGCATGCACTAGCGTTTTAAGAATTTCTCCTTTCATTTACTGGCTTGAAATAATTTTTCTCTTGTTTAAGTTTGTTGAGTGCATTCCCAGCTTAGTGTGTGTTTGTACAGTAGTGCCTCCATGTGAGCATTTGCAGAACTTTAGTTTGTGTGCATTGGAAATTTCGAGCATTGGTTTGAGGTGAAGAAAACGGGTAGTTTGAAGAGCATGTATTTACCAAAATGTTAAAACAGAACACAAGAAAATTCAGGGACAACCAAAAATCAACTTCACAAGGAAATACACAAGATAAAAGGATTTGGTCAAAATTGACATCAAGTTTAACCGTTGTTAATTTATTGCACAATACAAGTAGTATCTTGATAAAAAAATGTGAAGCTTCCACAAACTTCCAGAAGCATATGTAATGTAAACTAACAACGACCGGCGCAAATTTTCTTGCATGTACATGCTGAGTGAATACAATGCCAGAATATAAAGAAGTACTCAAAGCTATGCGAAAGCAAATAGTTGTGGTTTGTCATACAGGATTTATCCGTAGGCAAATTGCTGAACGAGGTAAACTTCTTAACTCAATAATTGATGCAATACTTCAGAAGCATCTAGATATTGAGACAATCTCCAGTCTGCCAAGAGGCTTAGCTTCTCATAAGATCGCGGGCCACTCTCGATCTTACGCCACTAAGTATTTAAGATTTGTTTATAATTTTAGCCTGAAACTTTTGTGTGATACATTTCTTTAACAAAATATTTGGCTGTCAATAAGTTTTATTCTATTTGAAGATTCTGATTAATATATGTTATTGGAACTACCTGTACTCTTAATGCCAAACCAGAGCTCGAAATTCCCAAAGTACGCCAAAAAAAAGAATCTTGCTAATGTCCATGTCCTGGTACTGGATTTTTTACGCAGTGCGTCTGGTCTCCTACTAGTTTGTGTAGTACATGTAATGTTAATATATTTAAACTTGGTGTTAGGTACATGCCTATATAGATTTTCGATTTTTAAGTAATTTTTTGTGTATTTTTCTATTGATTCTTTAGTTATGACATACGTAGTGTATCTGTTAGGCTTAAGTTAAGAAATGTTTTGTATCAAATGTTATGACAAAGAAGAATTCCAAAAATATCGTAATGAAGTGTTTTAACCCTCAGCTCATCATGAGACATGATCTGCAAGAACAGAGAACTAAGCTCTGTTTCTTTATTTTTATTGTGTCAAATTATGACTTATGATGAGCTGAGGTTTAAAATGTTTCATTGCAATATTCTAAAGTTCTTCCTTGCTATAACTTTCTTGTTAAAACTCCTTAGCTGAAACATACTCCTTGGAAATTTTTGTATTAAACGATATTACAAATAGTAAGTTCTGTGCAGACTCATACAGATGTTGTGCAGCACCGGTATTGTCTATGTGGGGCAACTTAAATGCTTGGTTAAAGCTATTTTCTAAAGACTTTGATTCAAAATAAATCATAGCCTACACTGATTTTTTGGTAAATTGGAGTAGACAGACACATCTGGTACGGACTTGTGCAGGTGAAGCTTTTCTACTATTCATACTCAGGCGTTGGTTTTAAATCTGAACTGTAGTATACCCGTGCAGGACATAAATGTATACTAATGCGAATTCGAGCAATGCTATCAGTGACTTTACTTGTACTATAGATACATTGGCATCATCACATTGAGTTATATTGGTCACACCACCTGCACCATTCCCCACACTCCTCTAAGTGTGACTCCCATTAGTTGAACAAGTCTGCCACCATTTCCACAAGCAACATCAGTACAGCTGCTCCCATTCGTTGAGCCAGTAATGATCTGCCACCATTTCCATAACCAACACCAGCACAACTGCCTCCATTAGTTGAGCCAGTGCTGGTCTGCCATTTCCATAAGCAATTAGTACCATCAGTGACTACTTTGGCCCTTCCACACTCACAGACGCTGCGTGCTGCTCGAGGTTGCCCGCTTCTGCAAGTACCGCTTCCGCCTGGGTCTCCGCGAGCCCTATACCTGGTACTACATCTCACAGCTCGCCAGGAACAGGGTGAGCTTTTTTGCTATACCTGAAGCTATGCGTAAGGAAATAGTTGGACTTCCTAGTGCAGGATTAACCTTTTGGAAATTAGCTGAACGGGATACAGTTTTATGCTCAACATTTGGTGCAATAGTTCAGAAGCATCAAGAGGTTGAGGCCATCTCCAATCTGCCAAGAGTCTTAGCTCTTGGCTAACAGAAAATTGCTACTTGGCTAATAAAACATCTGCAGAACTTTGGAAACCAGCATTTTTCTGCAACACGCTTGGTGTGGTGGTGACTTATTAAACACCCGCAAGACTTTGACAGTTTGTTGCCATGCTTTTGTCTTCATGCGTGGGAATGTATTGCTAAAGTTGTCCGTTTGTGCATCTTCGGCGCTGCTGGACACTACAGTCAAGTTTTATTGAGGCTATGAAAGCGGCCGGTTAACATCCATGGCCGACGTAGTTTCTCATGAATGTTGAAATACCAAATCTATTTTGTGCGAGTTGTGTAAAATTTGTGGTTTGAGTCTGTTTTGAGTTTTGTTTTTCTAGTGAACATCTATGTATCTCCTTGGTGCAAGAGTGCTTGCCCGATTTTTTCTAATTTCTTGCTAGTTTTATATAAATTTGTGTGCTATTTTGAATGGGTCGCGTCTGTAACCTCATGTGTGATGTTAATAACACTACATTTACATTTCTGCCTCATCTCTTTGGAGCGTCACAACATGAAGGCATTAGCATGCTGTGTTATTGAGGCACGAACTGTTCACCGACGCATAGTGTTGACCTTTTATTGGGGGCTCAGAATTTGACAGTATGCTACTTTGTAGTTTCAGTAATGGCAAAAATATCATACATAGCATTTTTTAAAATCATTATGATAACGAATCACTGTGAAAAAAGAAAGGTACTGTCTTAGTTCCTTGTTTACCAAGGTCTTACCGCCACGTACTTATAAATTATGGCCTTGTTTATCGATGATATTTTGGCACTTGCAGCAAAACTAAAATCCATCCAAGCTGTATCAGTGCCCCAATACTGGAGGTTATGACTATTGAAACATACCTTCACTAAACCACCAGACAAACACTTGGCTAAACAGTAATCTCAAACGTACGCAACTTATCTCGACTAAGTTGTATGAATCCATTGTGCTTAAATCATACCGCATCCATGGTACATTTTGAACTGCTGCAGCTTATTTCTTCAATTTTCAGATTATTGCTGTGTGCGACTTCCTGAACTACTTGCGCTACATCAAACAAGGGCTCGTGAAAAGCTCAAGTGAGTATTGCTCTGTGTCCGCCTCTGCTCTGAGAAGCCCAGTCTTCCTAGCTGTGAACACCAGCATTACTTAGTAGAGTCACTTCTGTTGAATGCATTTTGACGTGGGGCTTCATTTGATATCTGCTGGGCTTTACCAGATGTCAATAACTGCTGTTGCATTTGTTAATGGTCAACAGATGTCTATGACTGATTGTCATCTGCTAGGCTTTGTAACATGAAAGCCTGCTTATTAGAGGATGCTACTCTCGGGTTGTTTGTTATCGAGTTATTCTATATTAACTTCTGTGGCTTTTTTTTATCATTAATTTTTTGTGTGAACATATGTGATGATCTCAAACCTGTTCAGATAGTATACAAACTCGTAAAAGCAACGGAAGTGGTCCCTTTCGCGTCTAAGAAAGCGTCAACTCGTAATACTTTCGTATTTTCTGTCCAGCTAAAAAAATTAAAAAATGCATTCAATACACAAAACGTTAATTAATTTCATATTAGTGGTCTTGAGCATCTCCAATTGCCATTCATCTGTGGAGACGCAGCATGCCAGCCACTTGCTCTCCTGCTGCCTGACTCAATACTGGCAAGTGCAGTGATGTCATCGATGCTTCAGTGCGATGGGAAGGATCTAAAGATTCTCACTTGAAAGGATAAATCTGTCTGATTTAATTTGGTTGTATAAGAGGAATTTGGATACTTAGGAGATATCGTTCATTTGTGGTAGGTATTTACGTTACAAAGATATAATTCGCTTATAGACTAGGAATATGGATACTATGGAAATGTTATTGTTAATTTGTGGTTGGTATTTTCATTAAAAATTATAATTTACTTCTATACAAGGAATTTGGATAATTTGGAGATGTTATTGTTTATTTACGTTCAGAAATTTATTTATTGCTCCCTATTTGTAACCATTATTTGAAATGATCAGTTCACTTACGTGTGAAACGCTAGTGAGTCTTCATAATTTAAATGCAAGACTACGTGTGTGTGTATTCAGCAATTGTAAAATATCCCCGATATTGACAAATTGTAGTACGATGTGATATAAACAAATATTTTAACTACAGATCCTGTATGATAATAAGTCATTTTTTAGATTTTTATGCAAATATTTTCCGCAACATCTGAGCGGTTGACCGGCATAGGATAAAGTACCTGATGAGAGTACCTGTGATACTGGCTTCACTATCACGCATATAAATAGTAGATATGTTTGTCAGGTGTGTAAACATGAAGGAATAATGTACCAAAATGTAAGAGGTAGTGACGTCTGTATCTTGGATAGTCTCATCGATCATCATTATTGACCTGACATGTAAGCTAGTGAATGTGTTTTTGACGAGACATGTTAGTTACAGCGTGAAAATTTAAGGGGGAATGACGTTTGCGTGTGTAGAATAGTCTCATTGATCATCAGTTTCGACGGGACGTGTACCAAAATCTGAGTAGTGTGACAAGTGAGTGTCTTCGATAATCTCATTGATCATCGTTTTTGGCCCGACATGTAAGCTAGTGAATAATGAAGTCTTGCTGTGCAGTCCACGAGACGTACTGGGAGGTGGTGAAGCTGCGCCGCCAGATGGCCGTGGCTCGGCTGGGCTTCTGAAGCTGAACTTTCGGGGAGATGAAGCTGAGCTTTGGGGATATGAAGCTGAGCTTGGGGGAAATGAAGCTTGACTTAGGGGATATGAAGCTGAACTTTAGGGAATATGAAGCTTAATTTTGGAGGATTTGAAGCTGGGATTTAGGAATATGAAGCGTGACCTGTGGGAGGATGAAGCTGGGCCTGGGGGAGGATGAAGCTGGGTCTGGGGGAGGATGAAGCTGGGTCTGGGGGAGGATGAAGCTGGGTCTGGGGGAGGATGAAGCTGGGTCTGGGGGAGGATGAAGCTGGGTCTGGGGGAGGATGAAGCTGGACCTGTGGGAGGATGAAGCTGGGCCTGGGGGAGGATGAAGCTGGGCCTGGGGGAGGATGAAGCTGGGTCTGGGGGAGGATGAAGCTGGGTCTGGGGGAGGATGAAGCTGGGCCTGGGGGAGGATGAAGCTGGGTCTGGGGGAGGATGAAGCTGGGCCTGGGGGAGGATGAAGCTGGGTCTGGGGGAGGATGAAGCTGGGCCTGGGGGAGGATGAAGCTGGGCCTGGGGGAGAATGAAGCTGGGTCTGGGGGAGGATGAAGCTGGGTCTGGGGGAGGATGAAGCTGGGTCTGGGGGAGGATGAAGCTGGGTCTGGGGGAGGATGAAGCTGGGTCTGGGGGAGGATGAAGCTGGACCTGTGGGAGGATGAAGCTGGGCCTGGGGGAGGATGAAGCTGGGCCTGGGGGAGGATGAAGCTGGGCCTGGGGGAGGATGAAGCTGGGCCTGGGGGAGGATGAAGCTGGGTCTGGGGGAGGATGAAGCTGGGTCTGGGGGAGGATGAAGCTGGGCCTGGGGAAGGATGAAGCTGGGTCTGTGGGAGGATGAAGCTGGGCCTGGGGAGGATGAAGCTGGGCCTGGGGGAGGATGAAGCTGGGTCTGGGGGAGGATGAAGCTGGGTCTGGGGGAGGATGAAGCTGGGTCTGGGGGAGGATGAAGCTGGGTCTGGGGGAGGATGAAGCTGGCTCTGGGGGAGGATGAAGCTGGGTCTGGGGGAGGATGAAGCTGGGCCTGGGGGAGGATGAAGCTGGGCCTGGGGGAGGATGAAGCTGGGTCTGGGGGAGGATGAAGCTGGGTCTGGGGGAGGATGAAGCTGGGCCTGGGGGAGGATGAAGCTGGGCCTGGGGAAGGATGAAGCTGGACCTGGGGGAGGATGAAGCTGGGTCTGTGGGAGGATGGAGCTGGGCCTGGGGGAGGAAGAAAGCTACCATCGCAGATGCAACAGCGGACAGTGAACTTTGCTTCAGTAATTGCGCTGGAGCTTTAGTGTGGCATCATGGGACTGCCTCAGTGTACCTTACATTATTATTTCTGACATTGCTTCAGCTCAAGTTGAATTGATCTGAGTTGCTTTGGAATTGCCATGTTACCTTGGCCTTTATTATTTATTTGTTCTGTTTTTGTGTACAGCATGGTCGTAGCTCATTTATTTAGCGATAGTTCAAGTATCGTCTTCTATGTCACAAGTATAAGCATGCGTAGAGTCTTATAACAGGCCTTAACTTTGTGTTTCTTTTGTGTAGCATGACGAAGGACGGCGGCTAATTCAAAGCACATGAGCTGAAGAAATTCGGTGCTCACGTTTAGGTTCATTTTTGGGTTTCTTTTTGCCAACCTTCTCTCTCTTGACGTCATAAATATGATGCACTTTGAACAATCTTTGGGTCTGAGTCAACGGAAACGCTTTCAATCATTAATTGTTTAATGTTTTAATTTGGTACATTTGTTGCGTAAATTCCACACCTTGTGTGTACTATTTTATAGCTGGAAAGTAATATTTGGTTACAAATATGGTTCTAGATTTGCAAAGTTAATTTAACAGATTGAGGGTTAAATTTAACTCTCATTTATGGGTAAAACTTTGCCAATACGTGTGATGTTTGAATAGAGCCATGAAAACAGAATTCCGGTGAGAGTATCTGTGATACTGCAGGCAGGGTCTGTTCGATAATATATGTAGGCTTCCATTGGATAAAGTGTGTCATCTCTCATACAAATTTCTTTTTAACGTCTTGAAGGCAGTTAGTCTAATTCGATGAATGAAGCTGGGTCTTTGGTGGTGATAATGAAAATTTTGATGGAGATTGTCGACTATTTTCATGAAGAAAAATTTAATACATATCAAATGGATGCTAATGAATAATTTGATGGATATCCTCAAATACTCTGATGATTCGAATTGAAAGGAGGGTTCAGAGGGTATTTTCTGACTGGAAAGGAGGGTTCATAGGGTATTTTCTGACTGGAAAGGAGGGTTTAAAGGGTATTTTCTGACTGGGAAGGAAGGTTCAGAGGTTCTTTTTATTCTGGGAAGGAGGGTTCAGAGGGTCTTTTCTGTTTGGAAAGGAGGGTTTATGGCTTTTCTGTTTGGAAAGGAAGGTTTATGGCTGTTCTGTCTGGGGAGAAGAGTAATTTTTGTCTGGGAAGGTGGGTGCTTTTCTGTCTTTAGTCCATGTACTTTGATGGTGCCGTCTTAAATACCGTTTGTGACCGATAATATTGTTCAGTGCTACCTGCTGGAGAGTTTATCTGTGGTTGCTGTAGCAACTGTTGGACTGGTGTTACTGTTGCTGCTGTTACACTGGTGTTACTGTTGCTGCTGTTACACTGGTGTTACTGTTGCTGCTGTTACACTGGTGTTACTGTTGCTGCTGTTACACTGGTGTTACTGTTGCTGCTGTTACACTGGTGTTACTGTTAATGCTGTTACACTGGTGTTACTGTTGCTGCTGTTACACTGGTGATACTGTTGCTGCTGTTACACTGGTGTTACTGTTGCTACTGTTACACTGGTGTTACTGCTGCTGTTACACTGGTGTTACTGTTGCTGCTGTTACACTGGTGTTACTGTTGCTGCTGTTACACTGGTGTTACTGTTGCTGCTGTTACACTGGTGTTACTGTTGCTGCTGTTACACTGGTGTTACTGTTAATGCTGTTACACTGGTGTTACTGTTGCTGCTGTTACACTGGTGTTACTGCTGCTGTTACACTGGTGTTACTGCTGTTTTTATGCGATTGTACTGGTAGTCTGTTACATCATTGTAACTGTAGCAAATGTTATACCGCGGCCATTGTTGCAATGCTACTGCAGCTCGCATGCGCTTTTATCATTTCTGCTGAGGAGCTATTTCGGCTGACGTGTTGTTGTATGAAAAGTTATTTTGGCGTCATAGCTCGAAATAGCTCTCTTCGCTGCTATTTTTTTTACTTTTTTACTCCTGCGGCTGTTTGACCTGCAGTTTTAACCTGTAGGGTTATTTATTTACAGTACTTTGGCAATTTTTTTTTGCCTTGACATCATGAAGATTTTTTTGTTGCTCTGGTATGGACATCGTGAGCATCGCTTGTATGCCTTCGTTAATTTTGTGCCTCTAAACTCGGTTATTTATGCTAACTCATCCCTTAATGCATACTCATGTCTACATACTCGTGCTAACTTTTCTTTTTTCGTTAATTTTGTGCCTCTAAACTCGGTTATTTATGCTAACTCATCCCTTAATGCATACTCGTGTCTACATACTCGTGCTAACTTTTCTTTTAATGCATACTCATGTCTGCGATTTGCTCATGTTAACTCATCGGTTGATGCACACTCGCTGCTAATTGTTCACCACCGTATACGCCTCGCCAAAAGTACCGGCGTTTGTTAATGTTTGTCTTAATTAAGTTGCTCAGAAGATATAAAATAATATTGCACTCGTCGTTATTAAATATTCTCTCTAACTCTGCAATTACTTCATGCTCGTTTCCGTGATATTATCATGCCTAGTTTTGTTAATTTGATCGTTTTGTTAATTTGTTGACTACGCGATACGTTTTTCCATGAGTTATTGCAAGATCATAAACCTTGTCGCACTAATATCTCTCATTTTTTGTGCTGTTCTTGAAGTCAAAATTTATTCACTTTCAAAACCTGCCTCTTCCTATGCTGTCACTGCAAGATGTTCGCTTGTGCCGCCTCATGGGGATACAACTATCGCATATGTGGGAATTGGCACTCCCAGAGGGAAAAGTGAGAGGTCCCGAGCTTAGGGCTAGCGTTTTGTTCAAATAAAATATAATTTTCCTGTTTTGGTACGGACCATTTTTTCGATTCACTGCTGCCTTATTTTTCAGCACCCATTACCTTCTCCTTTAAGTTTTTTCTTGTTTCAATAGCATCCTTCTTAGCGCCCTGTTTCGATGCATAGGGGATCTTGTGTGGCAACACTCTTTGCTCATAGATTCTCCGTTCTCTTTAACTCCATACGCAACTATGCCGTCATCCTTTCTCTCTTTTGGACCCCATTGCTGTGGTTAGGGAGGCTTAAGCTAACTTTCAACACTTTGACCGCAACGTGCGCGACCGGTGGCCACGAAAGGGACTTTCATAATGCTGCTGACCAACCAGCTGTCACAAATTCAATTTTTATAAATATTTATTCAAGGATCAATGAAGACATGATCCAGTCAATGTTTGCTATTTTCAAAATTGCTTACTAAAATTGGCTTTACATTTGAGTTGAATATGAAACTTCAGTTTTGCCTGCCGCAGTCAACGTGGTAAGCTAACTTCTAACCCAATCTTAGCATACACTAACCCATTCGTTTGCCAGCCGCAGTTCTGATGCTCCGTGCTGCTGCCTCACTCATGTGTTTGGCTCTCAGATGTCCCACTTTGGTCCAAACCTGGTCTTCTTGCTGGAGGAACGCTCAGATTCATCCTTCACCACTCATCATGATCATCATCATCATCATCAGCATCATTGACTGTGTTAATTTTACTGTGGAAGAATACTGAGTGACAAATCTTTATGCATAGGTTTATGGAAAGAGCGCGTGCTGCATTTTATTGAAGTTGTTATACAGTACCTACGTAAGTAAATATCTAACGTAAATAAATATCTACGATTTATAGACTAAAGCTAAGGTGTCGATAAATGTATTCTGATCTATTCTATGTTCGTTTTAAGTGTTCTAGTTTACTTCGTAAATTCTCCCCGTACACAAGCTGGTGTTGCAGACTAGTTCAGTAGCAGACAGGAGACAAACAGGTGATGGAAGACTGGAAACGCTACCGGAGTTTCTGGGAACGATCATTTTCTTGATAGAAATTCAGAGAGAGACGTAAAGGAAACAGCGGAATCTAAATTTCTTTTGAGTTCATTTTAGACTCACAGTGGCAGCTTTTCTTTTTAAAAATGAGAAAAAGTTTCCTGTCCGTACTGTCAGTCCTTGAGTTATGCTACATTATGTTCATCATGTTATGCAAACCTTAATTTATAGGAATAAAAATTAATCTCGGCTGTATATCAGTGTAATCTAGTTAAGTCGAATAAATTGGATTAATTCTTAAATATCAACGATTGACTTTACTTCAAAGTCTATTTTTGGACTACATCTTCTGCTGTCTGGTGAAGAGCGCTGTGGACACCTGCTGTTGAGTGCAATAATCCACCCTCTCTTGTGTATCGCGTAGGAAAACCATATTTTGCACTTCCTTAGTTATTGCACCGTAGCATTTCTCGTATTCGTCTATTTACGTAGAACGCGCTATTTATTTTACCCCGTTACTCGTGATACTTACTAGTAGGTGCTCTTCTTTGCGTCGACCCGTGGTTATGAGGCTGCATGGTATATCAACCCTCTGCAGGTCTTGCGTAATTCGCTCACGTTACTCTCATCGTTGAAGCTCATTATTATGTAGTCTTTTGGCTCGTCTGTGTCCGTGAATTTGTTCTGTGTACATCAACATTTAGGACACGACTCGCAAGCGCTTCAGTCCGGGCTGCTTGATCAGGGGTTACCATCGTCTCAAATGAGCCTTCACTCTTTACTTTCATTGTAATCTGTGTCGCGTCTGTCGATCTCTACTGGTCTGAGCTCTACTCTACTCACATGTATTTTCTTCATTTAACTTGCGTTCATCACCAACGCTTTCAGTTACGAGTGCGATATGAGCGTAGTCGCGGGATACTCCTGAAACAGCATTTTCTCTCAGCGGAAGCGTTGTTTTGATGCTGATAAGCAAAATTTCCGCTTGTCAACTGCATTTCACCATCAATAAATCTGACTACAACGTCAAATGTGCAAGCTTCATCGAACTTCGTCTTGTGTGAAGAACTTGTTGGTTACATTTTGGTAACCCATGAACTTAATTGCAGGACTCGTACTCACGGTGTAGGCTCCTCTTTATTGGCTGCATGCTGAGGTTTTGTGTTTGGTGGCAGCAGCAAGTAGGTACAGTACCAGGCTGGCAAGGCAGAATGCCAGGCTAACCATCACCAATGTTAGCTGTTCAAAACTCTTGTTTTAGCTGCCATATAAATTTCTGTACCAGGATGCTTTGATCACTATTGTCTCAAAATACGATGCGTGTCATGCTGTTTGTATTTGGCATCTATTGCTTGTTCGTAAACCTTCAGTACTAAGCTGGATCTGATTTCTATGATATTCATTTAAGATGTGCCTGTTGAATCTTTGTTACTGTTGTATGTAAGCTAGGTTTATGGATGAGCAGGTCGTTTCCAACATGGCTTGAGGTGGCCAATAGACTTGTACAATCCCTGCCTTGTTTCACTCACCTTTTGGCGCTGGCTGCTTCGCTAGAGAAATTGCCGGCAACACTGTACACATTTTCTGCGGAGTTAATCGAACGTCTCGAATTAATGAATGAATAAATCGAACGACTCAATAGTTAGTCGAATGTTAGAAATAAATAAATCGAACGTCTCAAAAGTTAATCGAACGTCTCGAATAAATGACAATAGGCAGGAGCTTGAGATGGGAAAATTCTCGTGGTAGCTCGTTAGTACAGCTGGCAGCGCAAGGTCATCTAAGTAACTTCAAAGACTAATTCTTCTAGCTGTGCCCCTGCGATGAGGTAGATTGTTTGAAAATCTGGCTTCATGTCTGTTGCATGTTGCTACTTTTTCCCCTGTCTATAGCAGTGGGACTGCTGTATTAATTTAGCAATTCAGAATAAATAACTTCTTTTACATCCCTAAAAAAAATATTTTATTATAATGAAATTAGCACCTACCGAAAAAACGTTTTTGTAAAACGCTTTTTAATTAACAGTCACTCTTCGTCGAGCCGATATCCAATTGTTCGCGTGCGTCTAGCGGGGAATGATGGTTTATAAAATGAATAATTAAGGCTGCTTCTCAACCGGGAAGAAACGCTGAACTTGAACTCACAAAATTGGGAGAAGGTAAATTCTTCAAACACTAGACTACAGTGTTCATGAGTGCTCCAAGTTGTGTGAACGCTCATAATTAAAATAGTCGATAAAATGATAGAAAAATGCTCTATTTTGATTCAGCTGTGATAATGTAGAGTGAACGATAATATGCGGCTTAAAGAAAACGCTAAGAAAATGAAATATTGTATTATCCTGCATTGCTCATTATTTAATAATCACTTTCTCACAGGAGACGATGGTTTTCTAATCATAAAATTTCAAAAAATATCAGTTTCTTAGCAAAATAAAAATAAATTGAACAGCTGAATGAGGTGAAGTTCTCGCTAAGCTGCTCCAGGCACGATCCATGAACACCAGTCAGAGACTTGAGCCTCTCAGTCATCATGTATCGTGAGTTGAGTCTGGAATGAGGCCATTCAGGCGAATTTGCTCCAGTAAATCAACTAGGTTCCTAAGCTCGTCTACGTTGTCTTCATCCGGCATAAGTTGGAGCCAAGATTGGAAAGTGGCGCAGTAGAAAGGGAGTCTGTCGTTCACGACCACAAGCTTCTCCAACAGATAGCTTAAATCTCTGTGCTCCTCTTCGTAAGAAGCGACTTCGATGTTCCTCAGTTCTTTCCCGGCCGTTGCGTAGTGTTTGAAGTGTTCAATTTGCTTGTAGAAAGCCTCTATAACAGTCGTCACGCTGAGCGGATACTTCGAGACGTAGTCGATTATAGCATCGCTCGAAGATTTTATACTCCTTACAGCAATGAAGCATTCTTCAACGTCGCTGTTATAGGACGATCTGGAGCACAGTAACTTCGCAAGGTTTCCGTTGTACTCTTTTTCATTAGACACAAAAACTTTCAACGACGACGGACAAAAATCGACAGTTTTTGGTCTAGGGCCGCCTTTTCTCATTGAATTACGAAGTTTACGTTGCAAGGATCCAAATTTGGTGTTCTCAAAAGACAGGAGGTTGAGCGTATCGATGTCGTTTTTACGCGTCGGACTCCTGCTAGGGCTCCTAAAGACGTATCTGTTGTGTGCTATGCTCGCTTGAGATCGCAGACGAACTTCAGCGATAACTGAAGGCAGCAGTACTGGCTTATCTGGGCTTACGAGACCTTCGTCCAACTTTGTGGTGCCGAGTCGTGCACCCCCAACAACTTGGGTTCCGTCTGAGTCCTCACTTCCCCAATCGGAAGTTCTATCTCCACTGTCTTCAATTTGCGTTGGTCCAGAGTCTGTAAATAACTCGACATATGCTTGGAAAGAGTTCTTTTCTTGATTAACAGAGTCCGAATCAAATCGCTGATTCGGGTTGCGAAGTTCTGGGGGATTATTTAGAATCGAATTTTTCTGTTTGCTATCGTCAGCATCGACTGGGCTTGAATTTAGCTGTGTAGCTGGGTTATCCACGATATCTTCACTTTCGTGCAAGCATTCCTCTTGATGCGTTGTTTGTTTTTCATTACCTTTTAATTCACATCCCATTTCTTTCAAGCCATGTAGTATTTTGTATTTTGGCACCTCCCTCAAACTCGCCTGCACCAAGTGACAATCATTTCGCAACAACTCGTTATTGTTTATCGCTGATGGCTTAGTTTCTTCTCCAGTACCATCATGCACATCGTCACAATTGTCCCATTCACAGGAGGTATTAGTTCCCTGTTGACTGTCACTTTGAACGTTACTGAAGTCGAGCGTACTCTCGACGTTTATGGAGTCCAAAAAGTCTCGTTCAGAGGTGCACATGTTCAGCATCCGCGGAGGCTTCTTCGGAGGTGACACCGAATGCGACTCTGAAATGCTCAAACACTTGCTGTTATCGAGCAGCTCGGAGTCGGAACCCTGTGGTGAAAACGATGAACTTAGTACTTGCGAGCTAAGTTTCTCGAGGGAATCTTGTCGATGGACATCGGGCAACCTACAACTGGTCATTTTACTACCAGATTCGTGTCTAGAGCGAGGAACTTCAGTAATAAGTAGTGATGAGCCCTTTATTGAAGGAGATGAGTCCGAGTGTAGGCTGGAGGAATCTGTTACAGGAGTTGAATCCATTTGGATGACGGTATCTTTAACAGAAGGGGCAACGTCACGATGAAGAGATGGCGATGAAGCAAATGACTGCCGTTGAGGAGAGGCTACGTCGTCTGCTCCCGATGCCGAGCTAATTTGGACTGTAGATAAGTTATAAATTGCAAGGTCTGAATTAACTGACTCGACGGAAGTGTTACTCATTTTACGGGGCGAGTTGACTACCGAGTATAATGTACTCAGGCGTAGTATAATGCAGCCAGGTGTAGCATAGTGCAATCAGATTTAGCACAGTGCAGCCTGATGTAATACAGCTCAGTCAGTGTCCTCGGGCACTTCAGCTGACTCGGTGCGAACGGCCCCTGCGGAAATCAACAAATTCTTTT
Source organism: Morinoia aosen (assembly GCA_030386875.1). Lineage (NCBI taxonomy): Eukaryota > Metazoa > Arthropoda > Malacostraca > Amphipoda > Talitridae > Morinoia > Morinoia aosen. Next base: position 48,624,926 of record CM059568.1, read on the forward strand.
ATAAAAAGGGAATTTAAGTTAGATTTTACCTCAAATAATTCATGTTCTTTTTACCTTATAGCGAGGAGACGTCAAACCAATTTAGTCTGTTTGGGATTCGAAGTTTGTCTGTGAAATTAGTCTGTTTAAATTTTGAGTGTAATTTCTTTTAAAAAAATTTTTATGCAGTCAAGCTTTCGAAAAAAAGTATTCTAGCACGCCCTTGGAAATACAATGCAGTCTAAGCACCATTTTTACACGGTAAATCATTGTGTTCGTAGGTGAATGACTTGATTAACATGAAATCACGGAAGCGAATATTTTTCATACTAATATGATTTGAATATCTTGAATAAAAGTTATAATGAATGTTGAGGAAACTCTATTGGTCATTTGTAGAAACTTGGTGTGGTGTCAAGGTTTAACGTGCCAACGCCTATGCTGGTATGCTCTCTTGAGCAGCATTTGTGGAATAAGAAATGCTCAATACGTATAAAGTACTTGTAAAACTCGAGTATTTTACAAAAACTAATAAAATAATCAAACGGTTCGTAGTATACTTACAGGAAGAACAAAATGTTCGATTTAGCGTTACCTGGTCAAAATCTGAGCCAGAGGACCTTTTTTGACATTCAAATTGCGAAATGTGAATCTGCCTTCATGCTTCGTTTTCTTTACATTTCTGAGGGGCTGTGCACTAACAAGGGACTGCGCTGTTTATTTCACAAGACGTTCTTTGACACGCGCATGAGCGCGTCAGGAGTGTGTGGATGTACAGTTTGCTACGAAAAACAGTACCTACCTACTTTGTACACTCGCCCATATTCATTATTTTTATTTATTTCCTAGAATTTAATGCTCGTACGGGGCCTAGCCTTTCATATGTAATCAACTACTGATGAAAAGCTAGGAAAAATGCATTGCCAGGGAGATATCTTAGCCTTTATACACTTAAAATAACACTTGCATCCATCCGCCCGCCACACTTGAAGAATATTATAGGACTACAGTATACTACAATATGTAGTACACACTGCCCGTCAAAAAATGATGGGATTCGATATTTTCCTCATATAAATCTTCCAAATGTGAATGATAAACATACATATCCATCCTTATTGTAACCAAGATTAAAATAATATTGTACTCGTGCACTTGTGAAACTCGTATCGCAGATACGTTCATTAAGCCCGTCAGAGAGAGACCGACGAACCAAGTAAGCTACAACTGTGTATTATTATATTGTGGATTTGGTCCGTTGCACAGATACACCATTCAACTGCTATGTATTTCACCTAAAAAATGTGTTAAGAAACATGAGATGCATTTTTCTTTGTTGTTTTAAAACAAACGGTTAACATGATTTACCCAACACCACCTACTGGCAACTAACAAAGCAGCTATTCTTAACAAGCTGCCTGCACTATCTTCAAATTATTTTTTCAACTTGAGGCTTGGAATGTAATCCCTGGCAGTAAATCCGTAGCATCGATAAGCAATGCTATTACATTATTTGCTTCGAGCAAAAGAGAGGTAACAAAATAGCATGGCAGCATGAAGTGGCTGAATAAACTTCTGTGTTGATGGCTCCCATCATTGTAGTGACAGTCAACGATAAACTTGATGAAGTCAACAACTTTAGGGATCAAACAGCTTGAGCGAGCCAATAAATTAAGTGAGTCAATAACTCGAGCAAGCCAATAACTCGAGCAAGCCAATAACTCGAGCAAGCCAATAACTCGAGCAAGCCAATAACTTGAGCAAGCCAATAACTCGAGCAAGCCAATAACTTGAGCAAGCCAATAACTCAAGCAAGCCAATAACTCGAGCAAGCCAATAACTTGAGCAAGCCAATAACTCGAGCAAGCCAATAACTCGAGCAAACCAATAACTTGCTGCAAGCCAATAACTCGAGCAAGCCAATAACTCGAGCAAGCCAATAACTCGAGCAAGCCAATAACTTGCTGCAAGCCAATAACTTGCTGCAAGTCGTCACGGAGCCCATATGTCTCCGCCATCATTTCATTTACGTGACAATGGTCATGACCCAAATTTTTCAGATTAATGTTCAACTTAGTAATTTTCAATATTACTTTCTTAAATGAAAATATAAAAAAGGCATCATACACGAAATAAAATATAAAGTTCGCAATTGTTGGAATAAATATTTGTCAAAGCAATTTTTGCGATGCGGAAACTAAATATCTGTGGAATTTTCCTTATAACTTTCCAGTTGTAAATCCTATATTTAGTTCATCTCTACGGAAGTTGAAATTTATACTTCCTCTTTTATGCGTTGAAGAACATGTGAAAAGATTACTTCAAATAAAATGAGGGATTCCTCACATAAGTATTTTCATTTCTGAGATATAGGTAAATATATTTGATATTGATAAGTGTTGGAATAGCTTAGCCATCTCTTGCTCTTCATTTGAATGTACGTAGGTTGCCTACAACGTGTACAGAAAGCCGGGGCAGGCTGGCCGATATCTCGTTTTACAACCCTATCATGTTTTATCTCTGCAGCCTCACGTCCCAGGGTCTGTCTACACCAAAAGAACATGAGAATATGATTGTAGAGATCAACCCATAGGTAAGGTACTCCTTTAGAACAATCCTAGCTATAAAGTAGAGATAAAAGGTAGCAATAAAGAAGATCGGCAGAAGCTTTGCAACGATAAGACTGATACTCTAAAAGCTTGAATATTTATTCTAAATTACATTAATGACGTACTAGTTTTACTTTTATGGCTGTGATTTCTTTCTGATGTACTGGTTATGGATCATATATATTTAAACAAGTACGAAAAGAATGATAGTCCATAGTAAATTAAAGATAGTTCATTAGAGAATATTCGGTCAAAGATTGTATGAAGTGTGAAATCTGTCGCACTGGAATTTGAAATGTTATGGTAGTCTCTCAACGAGATTCTGCCATGTCTCACATGTCCCTCCTAGCTAAAGTCGAAATAAACTCCCCATTTACTTCAGTTTTTCAGAAACTTTCGTTCTCAAATCACATCGAAATACCCACGAATCCCTTAACCCTACCACACAGCTGTACCTATTTTTCGGGAATTTCCGAACCTGGCGCTATACCGCTGTAGCTAATTTTTGTTTTCGCCCATTATGTGAATAAAATGCGTCGTGTATTAAAAATAAACAACCAACCGTGGTCAAACCTCATAGTTGGCTATGGCAAGTGTCTGCCCCATTTGTTTGAATTTTTTGTGTGGTTAAACGTTCAACAGCTGAGTTCAGAGCCTCAGGCCTAGTATAGGGTTAATATCACGGATCTTTCCTAGATAAGCCCCGCCACTAATACAACACAAGTTCACCCACTTGCAACTTTCGAAATAATGCACCTATTGACTTCAAATTACTCTCAAATCAAATATTGAGACATTCTTTCGTTTGAGATTAATTTGAAGTCGATAGGTGCACTATTTCGAAAGTTACAAGCGATAGGTGCACTATTTCGAAAGTTACAAGTGGGTGAACTTATGTGTTGCATTAGAGGCGAGGCTTATCTGGAAAAGATCCAATATCACTTCATTCATTTGACTTCTTCGAAATCACTGAACTTGAATTAGAAGAAAGATAGCAGTTCCATAGCACCACGCCAAACTACAAGTTCAAATACCCAGTCTTGAGCAAGCTTGTCTAGCCAACAGGCCAGAAAAGAAATAGCTTGGAATGATTTACATCATTACGTGCATATTTCCATTTTCAAGAACATTCGTAATACGTTCATGGCTGTACATCTATCTTGCGAAACTCTCTTTGTGGCTATTTGCAACAAAAATTTATCAGCCGATATTTGTTTCTATTTTGAATACAAGGACAAAACCCTACGTGTTATTTGGATAGATATTCATTTTACCCACACTGGATTTCGCAGTAATGTTCTAGGGCAAATCCAGTACTTAACCCTTCGTACAGTCGTGACTAACTATCGAGTAAAACTACGAAATAAAACCATGGTGAGATTGAACTTCGAATATGAGTAGGTAAAAAACATGAAGTTTAGAGCGAGGGAATAGTAACGTAGAAACGCTTTCAAGCTGCCGGGCTAATGGAGGCAGAAATTAGTTTCGGTTGCGTTGGAACAAGTGAGATACTTTAGCTATGTTTTTTAGTGTACAAACAGGCTTCTGGAAAGATAACTATTTAATGGTGATTAATATGGACAGTCGAAGGAAGTAACGATTTGAAGAAATCACTCAAACTGGTTTAAGACATTTTTAGTTTCGCTCTGCGCAGAAAATTTATTATGTTTTGTACGACAATGCCTCAATATTCATTGTGATAATTACTTCAATTTTCAGCCTTAAGCTAAGAAAGTTGGAAGAAAAAACGAGTACTATTGATTGAAGTAAAAATTTTGAAAAAATATTAATGTTACACTTGAATATCGTTGTACTAAACAATATATTGTATATCATTTTTAGGCTTTCTTAACAATGAACAACAAAAAGTATAATGACTTATTGGTGAAAAATGCTTTCCTATATGCTGCAACATTTCATCACAATTAGAAAACGTCATGCAAAATCTAGGGGTTTGTCGACATACTGTAGTTTTTAAGCGTTATTGGAGGGTAACGTAACTGGTGAAAAATATTCTTATGTTCCACAATATTTTGTCAAAATAAGAGAACGTACAAAGTTGAATGGCTTGTCAACACAGTTACGAACGTTCTGCATGGATGACTCAAAATGCAACTGCGTCAATGGCGCGTAAATCACAAAGCTGTTGTGTCTGTTGCCTTCCTTATCTTTTTACGTCATTTCCCAATCGCACGTTTTATTTCAAAGAGCTAAACTGCATACCCCTAAAATACCAAAATAAATGTGGAGAAAATAACTGAACGTGTTTAACTGTTTACAATATGACAACTACACAGTGTAAATTGAACAGTAAAAAATGGTGAATATGTTCAGTAACTGCTTATAATGATCCTCAGGATAGATTTATCAAAAAAATTATTCGAATTATTTTGAACTCAAATCCCTTCCTCGTTTTCTTCCCGAAATTCAATCTAGAAATCAGCAGGCCTTATTCTGATCACTAGCCCACAGCATGTCTACTGTGAAGTTAACATGTTCAGCCCATGCTATGTCTACGGTTGAGTCATGTCCAGCCCATAACATGTTTACTGTAAGGTAAACATGTTCAGCCCACGCCATGTCTGCTGTAACGTCAACATGTCCGAGATAATTTGTTATGTCAACATGTCCAAGATAATTTGTTATTCCCATTCAACGCTTTATTTAATTTTCTAGATAACTTATGGACACTTTCTTGCCATCACTGAAATTACTTTTCTTCTATTTTGTCCTTGTTTTGAAATTATTTTTGAAAATTATCGTTACTAAATTCTATACTACTTAATTCAGAAGATTTAATGCTAACCTACGCGTAGACCATGAAGTTCTTGTGTAGTTCATGCTCTCAAACGGTGCCTTGTGTACGTTGCACTCGTTACATAAGACACTGAACTGTAGGAAATTTGTGCAACAGTAGGTCACAATTGATTTTAGTTGTTTCATTCTTTATATTTTTTTAATTATAGCTATCATAAAAATAATTCCTGGCAATTTTATACTGCCATGTGCAGTACCCGTGCATACCTGCTTGGAATTTCTTGCTGGTTATCATAAAATTAATTCCTATCAATTTTATACTGGCATGTGCAGTACCCATGCATACTTGCTTGGAATTTCTTGCTAGTTATCATAAAATTAATTCCTATCAATTTTATACTGGCATGTGCAGTACCCATGCATACTTGCTTGGAATTTCTTGTCATTTTTAAGGCAGGTTTCATTTCAGTAACTGAAAGTAATGGAACAATTTTTACAAGCCAAATTGCTACTTGAAAAAGTATCTAAATTTCACCATCAAAATCGACAAAAAAATCAAGAAAACAGCAAAGCTTTTGCCTCACCAATGACTGAAAATTTTTAAATAATAACACAGAATAAGCACGTTTTCCTCAACACTTCGACTGTGAAGTGAGCCGCCTGCGGTCGCGAGGGGAATTTGCATAAAGCTGCGGACCACCAGCAGTTACAGACCTAATTTTCATAAATACTTAAATCAAAGCTAAATGAAGGCACGGTCCAGTTGATTTCTGGTATCTTCAAATTGTTTGCTACAATCGACTTTAAATTTGGTTGAGTATTGAACTTTAGTTTCATCCATCGCGGTCAACTTGTTTTATACAGTTCCCGTCACTGCGTCATCTAAAATCTGACTGTTTCATATCGCAAAGGCAACAAAATTGCGATAAAAACGTGAATGATTACATCGATAACGTCATAACTGTCAAGTCAGTCTTGACTTCGACCATTTTAACGCGACGTTGTCATGTGGCAAACCTAAATGCATGAGCTTAATTTGACATGGGGTCCAGACGCTTGTTTAAACTAAGACCCGTTTATTTTTTGAGGATACTCGTAAATTAAAAAAATTGTTAAGGCCCGCACCCGCAGAGTGAAGGCTCAACTGATAATACCCGATGTGTGAAGAATTGGTGCTGCTATGACGTGAAGTCTACCACACTATAGCATGAGATCGACCTCTAGCTAGCAGATACTATAGCGAGAGGTTAGGTTAGGTTACTAATGGATATTTCTTTTTTTCATACATTTAATTTAGCAATAAACACTTAATTTGTACATCTCAAACTGCACCTGGGTAGGCGATATATGGCGGTGGACCTCACGCTATAGTAGCACTGAAGAATTTCATGCCACAGGTTTGCTGGGCGCAAGCGCGTAGCTGCTTTCTAAATAGTCCTAAGTGAATCTCTTCATCGTTTCTGTCAGTTCCAGAATTGAGTATCGTTTTCAATATTTTTAAACATTCGTTTCCACATGCACATTATATTTCAGAACATTTAATCACTATTCGTTGCTGCATACACTGTATTTTCTAATATATTAAATAAATATTCGTTTTCGCACTCGCAGAACATATTAAAATACCAAGTACTTTTTTCCTAATATTTAACAGTTGGATTTTAACTCACAATATATATTTTTTTCTGGTTGGTTTGTTATACCATAATTTCTCGATTTCGAATTCATTTTTTGCCTAAGACTAATTTGTACCTTCTCTAACCGGTAATACACATCTCTTACCGAGTTCACTTTGATGTAGATTCACTTGTTTCTCATACTAAATCGAATAAACTGTTTAGAATAATAATGGAAATAAGTACTGATGAGATTAATCTAATATTTAACTGAAATGTTGTTTTTTAAAAATTGAACTTCCATGCTAAGATTTTTGAATATCAATGAAAAATATCGATAAATACATGCACATATTTGTGATATATTTGTTAGTCTTAATTAGTAGACAGAAGTATGTCCACAGCTCTGAATATAACCCTGAATAAAACTATGAGTTACATTAATATTGGACTATGCGAGAACCTTAAGATGGTGAACGGAGTGCGATAAGTAAACAAATTACTCTCTTTTACATTTTCCAACATCGCCATGAAACGTCCAGCAGTGTGAACCGAAATGATCACCTGGTGAAGTTCAGTGTTATGTTAAGCGGCTCATAGACGTTTAATTTTATTGTCAATATAATTGACAATAATGAATATTGACAATTTAATTAATCGCCTGTGGGCATGATTGACGACCGTCGAATAATTGACTTAGCGGGCAAAAAAAAATTCATCAATATATTGAGCCAATGATATTGAGAATTAAATTGATCGTCTATGGACCGCTTTAGGTGTGGGAAGTATTATCATACATAACTTTCATCTCTTGATAATATACGAGGGCTTACGAACTATGAGAAAACCCTGCAAAAAGACTAGCGCAATACTCTCATTTCAAAACTCTGACAGAAATTGCAGCTGCTAAGTGAAAGCGAAAAGCAAGCTTTCAACAAATTCAGCGATACTCAACAATCTAATGACGGGTCCAAGTGCTGATTTTATTCCGGTGCCCTTCCTATGCTGCTACAGAAATACTTCTCAACACCGGGGAGACTAATTCTCTTCTCACCTGACGACTTCCTAGCTCTGCAGGCGGGCACTGTCCATATATATACAGTAGGTACTTATAGCTGGTCCTTAACTTGCGAATTTCCACCATGCCTTTGAAAACAACACCGAAGTACAGCTGCTAACTGCGAAGCAAGTTCGACACAACTGGGCCAAAAACTGTAGCGTTAGCAGCTGTCTATTACCGTAGTTGTCAGCCTTATCTTCGGCATGACACTACTACGCTATCAGAAGAGGAAGCGATTACGATAAGAGGCAAAAACAATTGATATCAAACATATGTTTATTCACGATGTAAGTTTGTAGTACACAGGATTACAAGGGTACTTGAATGTACTGCGTTAGTGTAAATGGCTACTAAGGATTTGCCTACACACTGTTTTGATGTTCAGGGAAATCAGTTCAAGAACGTTTTTCTCGGAAAATTTTAAAATTATCGCGGTCATGTAAAGGCAAGCAAAGGGGGTACTAATCTCGACAAAGGTGCCCGCGTGAGAGACATAATTCTGAATACAATAATCGCGTCGTCCACGAAAGCTACAACCGACGAATTGATACGCACGAGTTCTGGGTCCTATAACGGAGATAAAAAGTTTATCCTTACTGTTTATTAAAACTGATCAAGTCTTTTATTGAATTCTGGAGGTCCTCTTCTCATGGTTAACAGAAGTAACTCGTCTTTGACTGAGTTTTACTAACGGAGAAGTGAATAACTATTTCTCTATTTGTATTTATATTATATACAAGCAAACTCAACGTAAATCTAAACGAAAAATATAATATAAATAATACTTATTTCAATTACATATTTCCCTGTGGGGGGGTTAGAATTCTCCCACCGTGGTCCGCTGCGTGTCGTAAGAGGCGACTATAGTGGACGGAACGAGGGGACTGGGGATCCCCTTCTCTGTAATGATTTTCCCGAGAGGCAGCAGGCCAATGAAGGGGGTGAGAAAGGTCGAAAGACCACTCAAACCCTAGTACTAGGATCTTTGAATGTAAGGGGGTGTGGAAGTAGAGCAACTGAGAGTAAGAAGGAGGAGATCGGAAGAATGATGTTAAACCGGAAGATGGATGTATTGGCCTTGAGTGAGACGAAATTGAAGGGTAGTGGTGAGTTGATGTTTGGGAGTGTGGGAGGGAGAGTGTCTGGAGTACGTGGGGGACGTGCAAGAGAGGGTGTGGCTATATTATTGAGTGTAAGAATGAGAGAGAAAGTAGTTGAATGGGGTGAGGTGTGATCAAGAATAATGTGGGTGCGAGTGAAATGGGGGGAAGAGTCATGGGTGTTTGTGAGCGCGTACGGACCGGGATCGGAGAGGAGTGGGGAAGAGAGAGAGGAGTTTTGGGAGAAATTGTCCGAGTGTGTGGCTAGAGTGGGGAGTGGTTGTAGAGTTGTGGTGATGGGGGACCTGAATGCAAGAGTGGGTGATGAGGTGGTGGATGGAGTTGTTGGTAAGTACGGAGTAGCTGGGGTGAATGAGAGTTGGGATTTCTTGGTGGGGTTATGTGTGGAGAGTGAGTTAGTGGTTGGGAATAGTTTGTTTCAGAAAAAAAGTATAAACAAGTATACATATGTGAGGACGAATGGAGGTGTGATAGAGGAGAGAGCATTGATGGATTATATTTTGGTTAGCAGGGGAGTGATGGGTCGTTTGCTCGATGTGCATGTGTTCCGTGGTGAGATGAATGGGATTTCGGATCATTATTTGGTGGAAGGAAAGCTGAGAGTTAGTGGAATGTGGGGAGGTGTAAAAAGGAGGAGTGGAAGGGAGGTGTTAAATGTAAACAAGTTACATGATTCTGAGCGTGAGTGTGAGTATCAGGAGAAGATGAAAGTGGAGTATGGGAGGGTGAAGGAAAGTGAGGTGGGTGGAGTGGAAGGGGAATGGAAGTTGTTTAAAGATGCGGTGGAAAAATGTGCAAGGGAAGTGTGTGGGGTAAGGAAGGTTGGAGGGGGGATTAGAAAGGGGAGTGAATGGTGGAACGGAGAAGTAGGAGCGGCTGTGAAAAGAAAGCGGGGGGCGTTCGAAAGGTGGCTGCAACGAGGCAACCAGCAAAATTTTGAAGAGTATAAGGAGAGGAAGAAAGAGGTACAAAGAATGGTAAGGAGAGCGAAGAGGGCGGCGGATGAGGAATGGGGGAGGAAGTTGGGAGGGGATTTCATGGAGAGAAGGAAGGTTTTCTGGAAGGAAGTGAAGAGAATTAGGAAGGGTCAGGTGGAGAATGAGGCAAGAGTGAAGGATACAAATGGTAGGCTGCTAGTGGAGAGTTGTGATGTGAGAAAGAGATGGGCGGAGTATTTTGAGGAACTGCTGAACGTGAGGGATGATAGGATTGCGAGAGTAGTAGCTGGTGGAAGTGATGTTAGAATGCCTGTGTTTGGTGAAGTGAATAGAAGTCGAATAAGAAGTGTAGAGGTGAGATGTGCGTTGGATGAAAGGAAAAATGGGAAAGCTCCAGGTTTGGATGGCTGCACGGTTGAAAATCTAAAGAAAGGAGGAAATGTGGTTATAGAATGGTTGGTGCGTTTATTAAATGTGTGTTTCGAGGCTAGTAAAGTGCCGGTTGATTGGAGTAGCGCGTGCGTAGTTCCGTTGTACAAGGGGAAAGGTGACAGGTATGAGTGCAGTAATTCTAGGGGTATAAGTCTACTGAGTGTCGTTGGGAAGCTGTATGGAAGAGTGTTAATTGGAAGAGTGAGAGTGTTGACGGATCGTGTGCTTGCTGAAGAACAGTGTGGTTTTAGGTGTGGTAGAGGTTGTGTGGATCAAATGTTTGCTGTGAGGCAGGCGAATGAAAAATACTTATTAAAGGGAAAGGATGTATATTGGGCATTTATGGATCTAGAGAAGGCGTATGACAGAGTGGATCGCGAGGCTTTATGGCAAGTGGTAAGTTTGTATGGAGTGGGTGGGAGACTGTTGAAAGCGATCAAGAGTTTCTACATTGATAGCAGAGCATGTGTGAGAGTAGGGAATGAGGTGAGTGAATGGTTCCCAGTTGTGACAGGTGTGAGACAGGGATGTGTGATGTCGCCGTGGTTGTTTAATTTGTTTATGGATGGTGTGGTGAGAGAAGTGAATGCCAGAGTGTTGGGAAAAGGTGCGCAGTTGGTGGGACGAAATGGTATATATTGGGAAGTGTGTCAGCTGTTGTTTGCAGATGATACAGTTCTTGTAGCTGATTCAGAGGAAAAACTGAGGAGACTGGTTACAGAGTTTGGTAGAGTGTGCGAAAGGCGGAAATTGAGGGTAAATGTGAATAAAAGTAAGGTGATGAGATGTTCAAGAGGTGGAGTGTCTGGAACTTTGGATGTGAGGTTGAATGGGGAAGTTTTAGAGGAGGTAGAGCATTTTAGGTACCTCGGGTCGGATGTGACTGTTAAGGATAGTATGGAAGTAGAAGTGAAGCATCGAGTGAGTGAAGGTTGTTAGACATTGGGTGCAATGAGGAAAGTTTTTGAATGCAGGAGTTTGAGTATGAATGCTAAGAGGGGACTGTATGTAAGTTTGATTGTGCCAGTTTTGTTGTATGGAGCAGAGTCCTGGGGGTTGAGAGCAGCTGAGAGGAGGAAGTTGGATGTGTTTGAGATGAAGTGTTTGAGGAGCATGTATGGAGTAACTAGAAGAGATAGGATCAGGAATGAGTTGGTTAGGGAGCAGACGGGTGTTATCAAAAAGTTGAGCAGGCGAGTGGATGAAAGAGTGCTTGGATGGTTTGGGCATGTAGAAAGAATGAATGTTGAGCGGCTGGTGAAAAAGATATATATGTCGGAAGTGAGTGGTCTTCGAGCGCGAGGTAGACCACGGATGAGTTGGATGGATGGGGTGTGACGTGCTTTGTATGAGAGGGGTCTGACTGTGGACGTGGCGAGAGGGATGGCTGCGGACAGAAGTGAGTGGGGGCAGTGTATAAGGAGGTAATTTTATTTTTGACGCGTTACTGGAAGCTGCCCGCGTGTGATGGGGTTGACCTGTCATGTGCGGGGGAGGGGCTGCACTCAATGAAGCGGTCGGGGTAAACCAGCTGTTGCTGTCGGGCCTGACTGTGGAAGGTGGTTGTGCTGGGCTGCTGCTGATCCTGGCAGTTCAGGTGCGGCCAGTGCTGCCTCTCTCGCCTCCTAGTGACTAAGTGTGGTGATTGTGGCCTGCTGTCGGCTACCCTCCCATGGGGAGGATAAGCCCGGAATATGTATGTGTAAATGTATATGTATGTTACATATTCCAAACTCTACTCGTGATTATCGAACTATCTGTACAAGGATAGTGTACTGAGGTCACAGTGACGGATCAAAGCATCGATACATTATACGCCAGGTTGAGCCCTGCAGCTGTTTATGAAGCACTTTCCTAGTGAGATACATATTTTCAAGATAAGCTACATCTCTCAGGAAGTATAAATTATGTACCTTAAGTTCGATATTTACCCACTATTTGAACTTAGACGTAAACAGGTTATCAAATACTGTAGAACGAAAAACTATCAACGAATGAGATGGCAACGGACTGGAAACCATGTTAACTTATAATTTCTTAGAACAGTTCGCGGATGAAGACGGCAGTCGAACAAAACATCAGACGACTGACTCCCAAAACAAACTCGGTGAGTGTGCACTGTTACAATGACGCATCAGTGCACCGGTTCTTTTTCGAATTTAATCTTCTGCTCTCATGAAGCTATCATCTTTGTGATCCTCGACAGACTGAGTTTGAAGGTGCACTACCAGAACACGAAAGTTTAATGCTTCTGTCGACACCAAAAAATAACCACCACTAAAATAGATAGTGAAAACTTATCCAAAAGACGAAACGGCAAAATAAAACACAGAGTAACACGACGAAACTCGCGCAACACGTCGGCAATTTGGAGCCGCTACCTTGAGAGAAGCAGAAAAAACTGAAAAAATGAAATGTAATTCCACTCCCACACTTGCAGCAAGCTTCTGCGTTGCAAACTTCACCACCTCTAGCTGGGAATCCGTGTTTGACAAACGGAGTATTTGTGAAATGCTTTCAATTACAAACACTGTGAAGATAGCATCACTGAGCGAGGCCCAGAAGTCCTCTTGAGTTCACGAAGAGCATTAAGCACTTCCGTCTTAATAAGATATTCCTCCAACTCGTCTTCCTCCTGGTTTTAGAATCGTAAACAAAATGAACATACTTCCTGTACTTTCGTTGTACTACAATATAAATCACATGAATTAATTTGCCGTTTCAACAATCCTGTCTTCAAGTGAAAACAAAAGGAATTAGAGCGCACTTAAATGCCAGCGGTTTGAAAATACACATCAAAAATTCCGAGGAAAAGTAAATATACCCTCTACCTGGAGAATTTTTAGATCTTGGTAACATTTTTAAATAGATGTAAATATTTACAACACCATACAGCAACGTTTGAGATCATGTTGAGTTGGGCTTGAAGGTGCACATATTGAGCGTACAGATGTGTGTAATGAACAAGCTACAAAATGTTCGTTAAGTGAAATTGCTTGGTTAATTGGTGAGAAATCTTTTTCGTCTATAAACAAATTTAGTTACAAAGAATATCTGTTGTATCAACAAAATGGGCAACAGATGTCTCATTTATTAGTTGTCAAATGTCAGGATTATTATTTGATGTAAATTTCGCACGCTTTATAAAATTAACTACATTAATCTCTCATTTATTAATATCATTATCTTTCATTATCTTTCATTTATTTCATTAATCTTTTCTTTCATTTACTACATTAATCGATAACCGAATTCTGTATCAAAATAGGGAGCCGTTTTTTCAAGTCAGAGTAAAACTGCCAAGTCAAGACGGTTATCACAGCGAATGGGTTCTGATGAAACCTTACAGTTGATAATATTATATACAAAGTATTATAGGTAATATTGTACAAGTTTCAGTCATATATTACAAAACCTAAAAAGAACAGACACAAAATTAAAGTAGAGTAGCTTGAAGACCAAGCCGAGGCATTTCACTATTATCAAGCAGTAGCAAATATAAATTTCAAACAAGCACTTGTTGAACAAAATACCGTCAGCAGCATTCCAATTGAAACAGCGAAGGCAGCTGAGAAGCGAAGGCAGATGGGAAGCGAAGGCAGATGAGAAGCGAAGGCAGATGAGAAGTGAAGGCAGCTGAGAAGCAAAGGCAGATGAGAAGCGAAGGCAGATGAGAAGCGAAGGCAGATGAGAAGCGAAGGCAGATGAGAAGCGAAGGCAGATGAGAAGTGAAGGCAGATGAGAAGCTAAGGCAGATGAGAAGCGAAAGCAGCTGAGAAGCGAAGGCAGATGAGAAGCGAAGGCAGATGAGAAGCGAAGGCAGATGAGAAGCGAAGGCAGCTGAGAAGCGAAGGCAGATGAGAAGCGAAGGCAGATGATAAGCGAAGGCAGATGAGAAGCGAAGGCAGATGAGAAGCGAAGGCATCTGAGAAGCGAAGGCAGATGAGAAGTGAAGGCAGATGAGAAGCGAAGGCAGATGAGAAGCGAAGGCAGCTGAGAAGCGAAGGCAGGTGAGAAGTGAAGGCAGATGAGAAGCGAAGGCAGGTGAGAAGCGAAGGCAGGTGAGAAGCGAAGGCAGGTGAGAAGTGAAGGCGGATGAGAAGCGAAGGCAGGTGAGAAGCGAAGGCAGGTGAGAAGCGAAGGCAGGTGAGAAGTGAAGGCAGATGAGAAGCGAAGGCAGATGAGAAGCGAAGGCAGATGAGAAGCGAAGGCAGATGAGAAGCGAAGGCAGGTGAGAAGCGAAGGCAGGTGAGAAGCGAAGGCAGGTGAGAAGTGAAGGCAGATGAGAAGCGAAGGCAGATGAGAAGCGAAGTCAGATGAGAAGCGAAGGCAGATGAGAAGCGAAGGCAGATGAGAAGCGAAGGCAGATAAGAAGCGAAGGCAGATGAGAAGCGAAGGCAGATGAGAGGCGAAGGCAGATGAGAAGCGAAGGCAGATGAGAAGCGAAGGCAGATGAGAAGCGAAGGCAGGTGAGAAGCGAAGGCAGGTGAGAAGTGAAGGCAGATGAGAAGCGAAGGCAGATGAGAAGCGAAGGCAGATGAGAAGCGAAAGCAGATGAGAAGCGAAGGCAGATGAGATGCGAAGGCAGATGAGAAGCGAAGGCAGATGAAAAGCGAAGGCAGGTGAGAAGCGAAGGCAGATGAGAAGCGAAGGCAGATGAGAAGCGAAGGCGGGTGAGAAGCGAAGGCAGGTGAGAAGTGAAGGCAGATGAGAAGCGAAGGCAGATGAGAAGCGAAGGCCGATGAGAAGTGAAGGCAGATGAGAAGCGAAGGCAGATGAGAAGCGAAGGCAGGTGAGGAGCGAAGGCCGATGAGAAGTGAAGGCAGATGAGAAGCGAAGGGAGATGAGAAGCGAAGGCAGGTGAGAAGCGAAGGCAGGGTAGAAGCGAATGCCGATGAGAAGTGAAGGCAGATGAGAAGCGAAGGCAGATGAGAAGCGAAGGCAGATGAGAAGCGAAGGCAGATGAGAAGCGAAAGCAGATGAGAAGCGAAGGCAGGTGAGAAGCGAAGGCAGATGAGAAGCGAAGGCAGATGAGAAGCGAAGGCAGGTGAGAAGAGAAGGCAGATGAGAAGCGAAGGCAGATGAGAAGCGAAGGCAGATGAGAAGCGAAGGCAGATGAGAAGCGAAGGCAGATGAGAAGCGAAGGCAGATGAGAAGCGAAAGCAGGTTAGAACTGAAGGCAGATGAGAAGTGAAGGCAGATGAGAAGCGAAGGCAGATGAGAAGCGAAAAATAATAGTAATAAAAAACAGAACAATACCAGAGTGAAAAGCGGCAAAACGATAAAGAAAGAAATAAGCCGTTTATTTAAAAAATGATACATGAAATGGATTACAACACATTAGGTTTAAAAAATTCACACGGCGGGGGAAGTTAGTACACGACAAAAAAGGGCAGGAAGATGAAAAGCAGTGACGCGCCCGTCAAGACCATGTCCCGCTACAGAACTGAAGTGTCACTCTTGCTACCGCTTGCTTTTCATCAGAAATTAGAAGAGTAAGCCCTGGCTGCAGACGCAGCCTCGTGCTGGTGATCCGACACCTCCTTCGATGACAGGAACGGCAGCTTCAGCTCCTGGCCACCGCTCACGAAGGTTGCGCAGCTCTCAGGGAAGTTTAGGCGCATCTGAGTCTTTCTCAGGAAGTCCACGCCGAGAATTATATCCGCCGGCAGATCCCGAGCTAAAGAAAAAGATAGCGTAAACCAAATGAAAAGAAAAAAAATGATTTATCTATGATTTACTTTTATTTGCCCAATTATGGGCCTCGAAGCCAGAAAAGAAAAATCGCGGACGTCTACGTGTATGGTTTTATACAAATACCACGCTGCCGTTTTTCGATGATTAATTAAAGGACAAAAAGCTGAAGACATTCTCGAAGAAAATATGGTCTTCAGTTGATCGTGAAAATATTTTTCTGTAACTTCCTTTGAATACATGATTCCGAACAAGAAGTTCGCGGCAGAGAGTTTTTAACTTAAATAATAACTCCAAAATTGTTTCATCGAAGTGGTAGACAAAAAATATTTTAGTTTATTTTAAAAATGGGATTATGAACTCAGAATCTACTTGAATTTTTATGGGTGTAAAAAGCTCGCAGTTTCAGCACTTAAATTCATTTTTCGGAAAGTGTTTGACACTGAAAAATATGCTACGAAATCGCCCTCTAAACCAAGTTAACGAAACTTATTTTGAAATGTGTGTCATATTTTTGCTCGACAATTATTTCATGTAACTGAGCCTAAAAATAACTGCTGTTGTTTTGAAAAAACAATGTGCAATAATATTTATTGAAATCAACTCAACGTAACCTTCAGACACATCACAATTAGGCATGTTAGTACAAGAACATTTACGAGTACATGTAGGTAACAATATTTCAAGCCCTTTGTTAGTCCGAAGGACTATTCGTGCACATTATTCAATATTCTACAATACTGAATAATCAATAAAACTTTCAATTACCCTTGCAACTGACCAACAAAGAGCTGTGTGACGTATTTAGCTCCCTTGAGCGACACCTCCGCGTACCTCAGCCTGCCCTCCACCAGCCACGCCGACCCGCTGCCTGGGGATGAAATGCGCATTGGAAATTATAGCATATCTACCACAGGCTTAGGTCAGATTTAGACAGCTGTAATAGCTATGAGGCTGTACAGACTAGGATTCGAGCATTCGAGCTGTAGTAGCTATAAGAATGTATCAATTAGGGTTTCAGAGCCGTAGTAATTATAAGAATTAGGATTTTAGAATCGTAGTAGCTACAAGTCTGTATAGATTAATGTTTTAGGGCCGTTGTAACTTTGAGAATGTTGAAATTACAATTTTGTTATTTTCATTTATAAGAATTTTTTTCCTAACCCTCATAACGACTTTGTAATCAGAAACATTCTTTCTTTTACTCCTGCACACTGTGTTACAGCCCGCGAGAAATATGTAGCGGTGTCTGGTTTTAGCTGACTTAACTTTTAACAATTATTTGGATATAACTTTGAAAGATTCAGCACAAATTAAAACGCCAGTACTTTACTTTGGTGCTAAGCTTCAATATGTTGTCTCCATGAACCCACATCCATTTCTTTCTTGCATTTAGTGAGTGAATTTATTTATGCTTTCTTCCACGATGTTTGCGAAAGTCCCCAACATAGTCGGCATCCGTAAATGATCTTCTAGTTTTCGAATAATCTGTACAGTAGTTAAGACTGAGGAAAATTCCTTCTTGTAGGATATATAGCATGACATGGAGATGGGCAGAATCAACCTATGATCGTGTGTATCGAAATGGCCAATCAATACGGAAGGTTGAGGCAATGCTGGCATAGACGAAGACTATGTGAGAAGAAAAATCAAATTCATGATTCGTGAATAAACTTAGAGACAAGATCTTAGGGTCTACATATAATGGGTAGATGTTTAGCAAGAACAGGGTTAAAGGAAGAAGAAATTAACAAACGTTGAAAGAGGACGTATGGGTACATGTTTAACATGAACAGGGTTGAAGAAATAATAAATTTGAAAGTTAACAATGAACAAACGATGAGAAACTTGGCAACAGGAAATAACACTTTTTCTGTGATGGGAAGTGCTGATTTAAAACAAACACATCACGAGTAAAACAACGTTGACCCGCTATTTAAAACAAACACGCATCTAACACTTCACACATAACACATACACACCCACATAACACATCCCACATAACAAACACCCACATAACACATCCCACATAACAAACACCCACATAACACATCCCACATAACAAACACCCACATAACACATCCCACATAACAAACACCCACATAACACATCCCACATAACAAACACTCACATAACACATAACAAACACCCACATAACACATCCCACATAACAAACACCCACATAACACATCCCACATAACAAACACCCACATAACACATCCCACATAGCAAACACCCACATAACACATCCCACATAACAAACACCCACATAACACATCACACATAACAAACACCCACATAACACATCACACATACCAAACACCCACATAACACTTTACGGGTAAACGAACGTTGGCCCGCTATTTAGCACAAACACCCACATAACGCATCACGAGTAAAACCAGCATTGAGTACCCAGGTACTACCGACCATTAGGAGCCAGAGGAGGCGCAGGCATGGAAGCGTCGGTTTGCACATCTTTCTTGAGCCCGAGTCTGGCGACGAGGCGGGCAGACATGAGCGAGACGTGCATGGCGGAGTGCAGCAGCGCCGCTACTGTAGACCCCTGCACCTGTTGCGCGGGTCTTGCCTTTATTGACTTGCTCAAATGAAACGCATTGTGTTTCCTTCATTTACATGTTCAAGTGAATTACTATTACAAGGGAAATTTAAATACCAGTGGATAAGAAGAGGTATTTCTTTTATTTACTTGCTCAAATGAAGTCTCATTGTGTAAGAAGAGGCGTTTCTTTTATATACTTGCTCAAATGAAGTCCTATTGTATAGGGTGTTTTTCTTTTATTTACTTGTTCGATTAAAGGCCTATTACATGGGAGAGGAGGCATTACATTAATTTGAACACTCAAATTCTCTTATTATATGGTGCGAAGGAGCGTTACTTACAAAAAATTGCCCTAATTCATTCTTATTACTTGGTGTGAGGAAGAGTTACTTTTATTTATGCTTAAATCCAGCCGTTATGTATGGAAAGGGTTTCACTATAACGTACTCACTCATATCTCGTCTTTTTATGATGATGAAGTAAGCAAAAAATATTTTCAGCTGAAATATTATACAAATGCAACTCGGATAAATGCAACTCACCTCAACAGTGACCAGAGGCGGGAGGCTGTTGCTACTCACCTCAACAGTGACCAGAGGCGGGAGGCTGTTGCGACTCACCTCAACAGTAACCAGAGGCGGGAGGCTGTTGCGACTCACAGCTCCGCTGTCTGTCTCTGGGAACAAAGCAGACAGAGGCGCCCTTGACTCTCTGTCCACCACGTCCTTCAGGAATCCTTTTGGCTCGTACGCCTGTAACAAAAGACCTGCTGCGACACCGGTGCAAGCTTAACACATGCAACAGAAGACCTGCTGTGACACTGGTGTGAGCTTTACACCAGGCAAAGAAGACCTGCTGTTGCATTGATGCGTGCCTTATAACTGCGACAGAAGACCTGCTGCAACACCGGTGCTTGTTTTATGGATGGAACAAGAAGACCTGCTGTGATAACGGGCATTGATTGGAGATTTAGAACATGTAAACTACCATGAGGTGTGGAATATTTCAGCGCTCGTAGCACGCGTTCTGCTGTCGGGCTTAGATATTTTGCACATTAGCTACACAAGGACTATCATCAGTTTTACTTAAATAATACGAAACATATAACATTTAGTAAGCTGGAAGAGAGTAACCAGCATGAGCAGATACCTTAGTACTGAAACTTAAATGCAGGTGCTGCATTTTACAGACTTTTTCTTTTCTAAAGCGCTTTTTTATCTAGTCGAGTCTTGAATGATATAGAGCATGGAAAAAAGCCTTGAATCTTAACATGGCATTTGAAAGAACAGTTGACTTTTTGGGGAAGATGTTTCGACTCAACGACTTATTATCAATAAAAGAGTTCAACTGGAACAGAATAAGAAATGCGTTAAACGCATTATCAATTTCCACTAAAACAAATCACTGTTAAATAAAAAGTCCAAACGACTTACAAAAAAGAGGCTAACTAGTATCCTTCAACTGAGGTTTGCGCTGAAAAATAAAAGTTCACGGGTTAAAATATCAAAAGGGTTAAAAACTATGACTAAAACATCGAAATCGTTTAGTTTTAAAAGAAGATTCCATTTAAAAGTATGGGAGCGAATATCTGACAGAGGAAGATTTGAGAAAAAGATCAATACTAAAACTCGTACCTGTAAGTTCACCAACGCAAACGCGCAACGCTCGTGTGGTAGAGACTGCATACTCATACTGTGATGCACACAATGAGCTATTATATTTATAAATGACTGAAAAAATTATGCATTTTGGAACTTTATCTTAGCTGTTGGAAAAAAAGAGTTCATTCGATTTTTATTCATAAAAACTAAAATAAAGTTAATTTTCACTGAATATTTGGATAAATAAACACGCAATTTTTTTCAGTTTTTTCGATGTTTTTCTCGAAATGTAGTAGGGAACAGAAAATATATTTTTTTGTATGAATATAAAAGACAGTAACAAGCGTTAGGTTATGCAAATGATGTGTTTATAACAAGCACAAACCTAAAGCAATAGTCACTACTTGTGTTAACGATCATAACTTGGTTCAATAATTTGTAAATGGCAGTACAGTTGATTACGATACCAGGAGTACAGCATGTCTGGTACATTATTTAACAGACACTCTTGAAGTACGACTTTCACGGAGGTTCACCCAGCATAGTCGGAGCACAGCAACAAAATATTAATATCATCTAAATCTTTTTAGTGATAGCAATTGAGATTCGAGTCATCTGAAGAAGTTAATGCATGATGTCAATTTAAGAACTAAACAATTAAAGTATACGCATGATGTCAATGTAAGGATCAAAGTATTAATTTCTTCAGAGTCTAAGTTGTAATACAGCTAAAAGTTATCTAGACTTGGGTCATTGGATGATGTCAATTCAAATATTAAGCAATTAAAGTATATGTATGATGTCACTGTAAGGATTAAACTAATAATTTCTTCAAAGCCATAGTTTTAATACAACGAAGAGTAGTCACGAACTATACCAGAAAGACAGAGGGTAACAGAGCCGCTGTGAAGGAGTGCTGCAGGCCAGGAGCGCTATATGATCGACAGCTCCACGCTAACAATGAAATATTCATAGCGATGATCACGTAATCCGGCTCTACATTCTGAGATCTTTTACTATTGATTAGCGAAAATTCTGCCTGAAATTCTTACCCGTACACAGATACCAGCGTACGCTCCTGGTCTTACCATTGGACAAAAAGTAGAAAATTTATCCACGTTCGTTGAAATAATTTTCCACGCTGTTTTCTTTGGTATTCTGTAAGGTATGGAATTCTATGAGAAAAGTATGTCTCCAACATGGAAGGTTTCTCAAATTCCCCTGCTGAGCCAAGCCTTATTGTGTAGAAGTGCTTTACTAATTCGCTTATTCAGCTCCGGCTCTTGTGAATCTTTGAGTCTGCATGAAGAATTGAACTCTATTCCAAGTGCAGGAGCACCGCTCAGTCCGCACACTGCACTTCCACGCTACAATGAACGCGGTTGGAACATCTAATACTTCAATATTACAATACAGTTAATTTTAGAGCTACACCACATCATCTTATGCGAACTTTTACGTATACATGTGTTTTTTTCCGCTACTGCGCTAATACAATGTTTCATTCAAGTTATATATAAGTGGGAATAATCTGACAAGTAATACTTCAATATTACGATGCAGTCGATCTTGGAACTATACCACATCATCTTACGTGAACTATCACTTATACGGCTGAATTTTATTCTCAGTTACTCAACTAATATGATGTTTCAATCAAGTTATAAATAAGCGAGAATAACTGGACATATTTTTATCCGTGAAGTTGAGGTTTGCATAAGATCATGAGCATCGATCGGCTTCTGCTTTTGGTACACAGCGTCCTAGATAACATTCACGTCATGCAGCGACGATCAAAATAGCAATTCAGAAAGTTAAATCGCATGCCACAGTCACATGACGCGTCTCACCGTCACCAATGCGTCCCTACACCAAGCCCACATAGCGTGCTCGAGTGGAAATCCAGTAATCAAACTTTAACTTTGAGCCAATTCTATCCTGAAATATTTCTATGCTGCGGCATGCAGGCGTGTAATAATCTTGGTAGTCTTTCACAATCTGTGAGAGTGTGACGCGTGCGCTGCGAGGTAATTCACCGAAAATATGCGCGCTTTCCACGATGATTCGGCTTTGTGACACAGGAATGGCTTAAGTCTACGGAATTTGGTCCGAACATTTTATTTACTTCCCAGAAAACTCTGCCCGCAGGACATGTTAGTATTTCATAAGAAAAGTATTTATCAACTAAAGAGTGATTTCAGTTTTTCTTATATTGCTGCCTACCTAATGGAAAGGAAGAAATATTTGCAGCTATTAAGTGAATTGCATTGACGTAGAAGGAAAGTAGTAGTACAGTACAAAGAATGGAAATAACAAATCATGCAAACACACCAATCACGTACTCAAATTCAGGGCTGAGTAAGAGTAGCAGGTCAAATTTATGCAGCTAGGAAATTTCGTCATTTATAAATTTATCTACAGATTATGAAATATTTTTATTCGAACCCCATTATTCAGTCTATCTTCGAAGTCAGTTACTGACAACGTGGTTATCATCTCCTGACACGTGTCATATTTAATTCTGCTATGTTAACCGAGAGTTTTGGAAGCAAGCATTTCCCAGCTTCACGAGCCACAGAAATCAGGGTTATTTCTATTAAGTAAAAGATAACTCGCACCAGCGCCTCTTACCTTCCTGCTGTAGAGCGTTGGCTTTACCCTACCCAAATCCCTCAGAGCGATTTCGGCATCGTTGAATATGGCTTTAAAACAAGAATATTCATACAACAGCCTCTACAAATAAGAATGATTCGTCAATTCAAAAGAAAGAGGCAGTTGAGCCAAATTAAATTATATGGGATCATCACGGGAATATTTGGTGACACTTCACTTGTTGTCCCCAATGTAAGCCGCGGAATATGATTTCTTCATTGGGCATTATCCTACAACATCCACCGTCCGTAGCTTTCCATGGGTGTATTTTAATGACACTAAGCGTTAATTATAACAAAGGGCTTTGAAACATACTCGAGACTTTTTAAAAATTACGGTGATCTAATAACGCGTGGAAAAACATATCAGAGAAATCACAGGACAATGAACGGCATAGTGAATTTTGTCAATAGCTTTTGGCCTGAGTACATCGGGCAATTGAAGTCAATTGTGCTATTCAAATCAATAACATTCTAAGCGTGCTTGAATCAATCCTTACATTCAATGACAAGAAAACTAATTCATCACCGCTAATACCTCCAGAATATACGAAGAATTTCACTCAAAATTAGCGCAGGCAAACTTTGTGTGTGCTGTTTCATATTTACCCGCTCAATATCATATTGAGCTGTACCGGTTTTCGCATTTGTTTTGACTGCAAGTAACGATTCTATGCATGCATATCATCGAAGGAAGATCACTGATATAGCCATCACGAGCAATGGAGCGTGTGAGCTACGGGTGCTGCAAACACGGCAGCCAGCGTGACTTTTGCCACTCCTAGATGATAAGTGGCCAGACATCTGCAGCAAGTTGCTGCCTCTGTAATACGGCAGTGTGTACACCTCCAGCAACCTGCAAATCACACTCTTTTGAACAACTGCAATGTTTCTGTGCATCTATGCTTGAGAGGCTAGTATATGAATCGTGACAGATGCACACACATGTGTGCAGTTATATGCATGCGTCTAACTGTACGCGTGTAAAGTTAAACGTATGCATTTATTCATATGTTTCAAGTTGAGAGATCCGAATGAGCAGTTATTGAGTCACAAACTGCAGTCGCTACATCGTCTCTTTACTTGCTTCAGGCGCAAGACCTCGCATGAAAAGCTATTTTACCGCAGGAATCAGGGTCAAATGTCCTGACAGTTTAATTTCTTGAAGATTTCCAGCAGCAATCAAGAATGTCGATAAAAAGAGAATGATCTATAACGACCATATCTTTATTTTAAAACGAGTTTCGTGCAGCGAAAGTATTTCCGTCCGTGGTAATCTTTTGGCGGTCGACTGGCATCATTATGAGGGCCCAACCTTGACGAGGCGGGCCAGTTAACCTACTTGTAAGTAGACCAAAGCGTTTACTTTCAAAAGTTAACGCAGAATTTTGTGTTCTGGTATGCATTCTCTTAATTTCACGTAGCAGGTCTCCAATGAGCTACCGAGGTCAAATTCATTGCAGGCGGGGTCCCGAACTCTCGCCCAATACCCTGGTCTGTCATTAAATCACTGACGGCGATGGGTTAAACTTAAGTTCAATATCCAACTCAAATTTAAATCAAATTTAAAGTCAAAAGTTGTTGAAAACTTTATAAACAGCAAACATTAACTGGTTAAAATAAATACCATTAATTTAGAAAAATTGTTAACAAATTTTTAAACGAACCATCGATCGGTCGTTTTGCAGCTGGAAAAACTTAATTAAGCACAACCCCTCGGTGGGCCACACCGCAATAAATGTGTTAAGAACATGGAAGCCAGGCAGCGCCACTTGATCAGCCGTTGAGCCCTGCACCGCTCTGCTCCAATTTGGTCGATGCTCAAGTCGCTCGGACACACAACACGCAACAAGATTGCAGGCTCTCAGGGTGCATGGAACACAACAACGCCGCACGCGATTTGCAAAGAGGACAACACTGACAACTCGCACGGAATGCAACACGCGGTGCAAGCTTGCAGCACTTCCTACTTCTTGGAATACCAGTCAATAATCTTCTCATTTGCAGTCATTGTCATTCTTGCGTCGCGGACAATCGTTGCTTAATCTCAAAGGAGCTAGGAGACTGAAGACAACGTGTCACTGCTGCAGGTAAGCTTGCATGAGAGCGGAATTGCCAGCTTTCAATGGCGCACAAGCCGTACTTTTCGCGGCAATAGGAACCGTTCACTACTCTGCTGCATAGATCTTTTTATTGCACCAGTGCACAAGTTTTCACTCACCACGCCACTTTACAGCGAAAAGAAGCCCATTTCCAGTATACATGGACAGAAGCATCAATCTAATAATGGTCGGTGATCATTTCCAGTTATGGTGAGTAAGCAGCATTTAATTCGTCAGTGCTCATTTTACTTTATCAGAGTATTGCTTAACTCTTGATATTCTCTATAACTTTAGCTGAACCAGAATAGATCAACGCAAAACAAGTACAGAAGAGTGAGTCCCTTACCGAGCCAATACTATTCAATGCACAGCAGCAACGTCTACGACCCTAAAAACAATGACGGATAGCATGACGCTGTTAGATATTCAAACACGATTCATCGACCTTATAGGAATGACCTCACTCAAATCAACAGTGCTAATCCGGGCTCGAGTCTGCTTCGCCTTGTTCAAATTCTGCTCCGAATTGTTCGAGCTGATGCATCACCTGTCCCTACACAGAGGGGAAGCTTATGTTGCAAAACAATATATCAATGATAGAGGATGCGGAGTAATTTTAGAATAAAATTTTTTAAAGAAATAACCGTACCTGTTAGTATGATGAAACTAGAATCAAAACAATATAACAATGATAGAAGAGGCGTAATACTTTTAGAATTTTAAAGTGTGAAGAAACAAACGTATCTGTTAGCATGATGGTACTAAAATAATGATCATTCGTAATTTACACCAGCATCTATGATTTTAAATGGCGGGAACAAATTTAGTACAGCAGCATATATTCTCACCACTATTTTTGTATTTTTAACCAGTTTAGGTTCAGCAATATTTGGCGGGAGCAATCCAAAAAGCGCTTTATGAAAATTACACAACGTTAGATAGGGATTGAAGTCAAAGAATTATTCAGCATCAGCTATAGTCTGCAAACAAGAAATAAGTCCAGGCAAGCACAAATAGACAGTTTTTCATGAGTTTCAAGACAGAAGAACACTCGCCCTGGACTCACGCGTCGGTGATCATGAACTAATGACTGCACAACACAGCAGTCAGCGTAGGTAGAGCAGCTATCTAACTTAGATAAGGGAATATCTCCACGGCCCATGACACCAAAGAAAGCTCTTTGAAGAAAGCTGGAGCCGATTATTGTGAGGTATATCATGGACTAAATATTCTCCAGTGTTGTTCTTACTATTTTGTGCTTAGTTTTTGGCATCACCTAACACTTTATTCAAAAAAGTATTAGTACTCTCTAAACAGAGCTCCTTTTTATAGGAACAAATAAACCCGCCATACTGTCTTCAATGAATGCTTCTACATTTGTTTGGTTGTGCTTTATATTGGATTCTTATTAGTTCTTACCTTTCCCATAACTAAAAATAACTGAAATTAAAATTAAAGGAACTTTGTTCTTTTAACATCAACGTCATCAAAGTGATCGAGTTTACAATTACAAGGTGATCAAGTTAAAACGAGTTTACAATTACAAAGTGATCAAGTTGAAAACGAATTTACAAACACAAAGTGATCAAGTTGAAAACGAGTTTACAATTACAAAGTGATCAAGTTGAAAACGAGTTTACAATTACAAGGTGATCAAGTTGAAAACGAGTTTACAATTACAAAGTGATCAAGTTGAAAACGAGTTTACAATTACAAAGTGATCAAGTTGAAAACAAATTTACAAATACAAAGGGATCAAGTTGAAAACAAGTTTACAAATACAAAGTGATCAAGTTGAAAACGAGTTTACAAATACAAAGTGATAAGTTGAAAACGAGTTTACAAATACAAACTGATCAGGTTGAAAACGAGTTTACAAAGCTAACTACAAGTAAGACGTTAAATTAACTTTCATAAGCTTTTGCCAAAAATTTCCGAAAAAAAACATTTATAAGAAAATTAAAAATAACTCTGGAGGCAAACTGTTCACAACCAATTTTTTACAGACAGCCGCAACTGTAAAAGTAATGTTTTAAACCTGCATAATGTTATTAAATTCTGATATTTTTACCAAAAGCCAGAAGCCGCCGCTGTCCAAGGTAACTTTGAACTGATACTGCAGATATTTGTAGGCGCGCGACAAATATATTTAATGCATAATTGCTAGTGCATGACAAATATATTTGACACATAATTGCTAGCGCATAACAAATATATTTGATACGTGATTGCTAGCGCGTGACAAATATATTTAATACATAATTGCTAGCGCGTGACAAATGTATTTGACACATAATTGCTAGCGCGTGACAAATGTATTTGATACATAATTGCTAGCGCGTGACAAATATATGGTACTATCGCAGGAGGTAAGAACGATGAGCTAGCTGTCTGTGGCCCATCAAATATCGCCCTGTAATCGAGGTGCTCTACCGACAACATTGGAGCTGTGTTACACATTTAGTTTTAGTTTCATTTCGTTCCGTGTTACACATTTTGTTTTAGTTTCATTTCGTTCCGTGTTACACATTTTGTTTTAGTTTCATTTCGTTCCGTGTTACACATTTTGTTTTAGTTTCATTTCGTTCCGTGTTACACATTTTGTTTTAGTTTCATTTCGTTCCGTGTTACACATTTTGTTTTAGTTTCATTTCGTTCCGTGTTACACATTTAATTTTAGTTTCATTTCGTTCCGTGTTACACATTTTGTTTTAGTTTCATTTCGTTCCGTGTTACACATTTTGTTTTAGTTTCATTTCGTTCCGTGTTACACATTTTGTTTTAGTTTCATTTCGTTCCGTGTTACACATTTTGTTTTAGTTTCATTTCGTTCCGTGTTACACATTTAATTTTAGTTTCATTTCGTTCCGTGTTACACATTTTTTTTTAGTTTCATTTCGTTCCGTGTTACACATTTTGTTTTAGTTTCATTTCGTTCCGTGTTACACATTTAATTTTAGTTTCATTTCGTTCCGTGTTACACATTTTGTTTTAGTTTCATTTCGTTCCGTGTTACACATTTTGTTTTAGTTTCATTTCGTTCCGTGTTACACATTTAATTTTAGTTTCATTTCGTTCCGTGTTACACATTTTGTTTTAGTTTCATTTCGTTCCGTGTTACACATTTTGTTTTAGTTTCATTTCGTTCCGTGTTACACATTTTGTTTTAGTTTCATTTCGTTCCGTGTTACACATTTAATTTTAGTTTCATTTCGTTCCGTGTTACACATTTTGTTTTAGTTTCATTTCGTTCCGTGTTACACATTTTGTTTTAGTTTCATTTCGTTCCGTGTTACACATTTTGTTTTAGTTTCATTTCGTTCCGTGTTACACATTTTGTTTTAGTTTCATTTCGTTCCGTGTTACACATTTAATTTTAGTTTCATTTCGTTCCGTGTTACACATTTTGTTTTAGTTTCATTTCGTTCCGTGTTACACATTTTGTTTTAGTATCATTTCGTTCCGTGTTACACATTTAATTTTAGTTTCATTTCGTTCCGTGTTACACATTTTGTTTTAGTTTCATTTCGTTCCGTGTTACACATTTTGTTTTAGTTTCATTTCGTTCCGTGTTACACATTTTGTTTTAGTTTCATTTCGTTCCGTGTTACACATTTAATTTTAGTTTCATTTCGTTCCGTGTTACACATTTTGTTTTAGTTTCATTTCGTTCCGTGTTACACATTTTGTTTTACTTTCACTTATTTTTTATTAAAGATTTTTAAAATTGAGTTGATGACTACTGGTTGGTCAGCAACACAATGAAAATTTTTGTCGCAGTCAAAGTGTAAAGAAGATAGCACTCTCGAGGTCCGCTTTCTTAGAAGAAGTTAACGGTGTTCGATGCGACAGCAGTGTTGCGCAACTGCATAGGGAAGTCATCGTATTTTGAAGAGAAAAACACCTAAATTTGGATGGCTTTCACATTTGTGAGTAAGGCTTTCTGAAGCTGCTTGTACAACTACTGCAAGCCTTAAATAATTTGGCGCCATTCTAGCTATACGAAAATCGGAAATCATCAACGACGATAGAAGAAATTGCAGGCCATCGCAATGCGGAATGAATAATTTAGATGGAAAAGAAAACGTTCTTGGACCGGTATTTCAATCTAAAAAAATTGAGTATTCAGTTCAAGATGCTTAGCGCCTATGCTCATTTACCTCAACAATTTCGCAAAAAAAATTATTTACTCGTTTAAAGAATGCAGAAACAAACATTTCTTTACGATAGCAGTAATATTTTCTCAAGTCAAACATTGAGCACAACACGCAAAGAATGTTTCAACTTAAAGGCAAAAAACTGACAGCGTACCAGGAGGCCTAAATATTGTACAAATGTTGACCGAAAAAGAAGTGTGATTGAAGTTTAAGTTTTGAATTGAATTGAAAATTGAAAAAAATGAATATTTAAAAGACTACGTTACACGAGGGAAAAAGAAAAGAAAAATCATTCGTTTCCAAAAACAGTTGAAACACGATATGTAGTACACCGAATTGGATTTTAAATATATATCTTTATATAAAGGTCCAGAATTAATAGACGAACCTAGAGAAGTAGACAATAACTGATAAAAGTATAAATGAGAGAACCCTCTAAATGTTAGGAGTGAGCTCAACATCTCATAAGCACGATAAATAACGCCAGACAACATCTCATAAGCGCGATAAACAACGCCAGACAACATATCATAAGCACGATAAATAACGCCAGACAACATCTCATAAGCACGATAAACAACGCCAGACAACATATCATAAGCACGATAAACAACGCCAGACAACATCTCATAAGCGCGATAAACAACGCCAGACAACATCTCATAAGCACGATAAATAACGCCAGACAACATCTCATAAGCACGATAAACAACGCCAGACAACATATCATAAGCACGATAAACAACGCCAGACAACATCTCATAAGCACGATAAACAACGCCAGACAACATCTCATATGCAAGATAAACAACGTCAGACAACATCTCATAAGCGCCATAAACAACGGAAGAAATGAGAGAGCGTTATGCCCGACCATCGTTTCCATAATAAAGCTGGGGATACATTGACACTCGCATTGGAAGCTCACAACCATCGGGCGCGGGCAAGCGCGCGCAGCGAAAGGGCAGCGATCGTTCACATTGGCACAGCGCTAGCAGGCAGCAGAAGCGTCAAAGTCGGCGGGCAGAGTGTGTTGCTCACACTGCTCAGTTGCAATCCAGACGCTACGTTGGGAGGTACTGCGCTCCGCGCTCTAGTACTTCTCGCCAGGAGCTGCTGATGCTTAGTAGAATAGCGCTAATAATTTATTTCGTATGTCATTGATTGCACGTTCTTCAATGTTCTTGTTTTTGCTGATTTTTGTTGCGCATATGCAGCATAAAATATGAAGGCTTCGGCAAGAATTATGCTAGAAAAAACATATGTAGAAACACTCGATGCATATATGCTACACTCTATGCATAATTGTGGAAGCGCATATTACATGCTAAGCAGAAATATGCATCCATATAAATGTTTCACTTGAATAGCTCCAAATTTATATTTTTTGTGAGGAAAATTGTACAGAAACAATGATACAGGATACAGTGTACTTCTTCATACACGGAAAAAATAATTTCTTTCATAATTTTCTATTAATAATTGAGTGTATACAATTCTCAACTAATTTTTATAACTTATCTAAACATAAATATTTTGAAACAAAAATAATTCTAATCTGAACGAGTCAAGGACGATGATAACGAACGAAAAAAAAGTAATCTAATCCAAGGCTGGTTCTGAACTATATATTTTTTCGTGAATGCAAGGAACATTTCTTAATCCTTCTTTTATACGAGGAATATATTTTAGCATCAAATTCGAGGGTTGCTCTTGATAATTGCGTGGTAGTTGAGATTTTTAAAAACAAATCTTCTACGATTATCTGCCAGCCAAGTTTTACACTGCGAAAACTTCCACTCGACATCGCAAGAAACAAGTGGAGCAAAAGTGAAGCAAGTTAGTTCGAATATTCCTTTATGGATTCATCCATTGCGTCAGAGATCTCACGAGTCAAAATTGAGTTGATTGTTTTTATCTTTTCAAAACCTTTGTTTATCACCAAAATGCAATTTAACTCTTCATAATACCTTGTATCATATCTGTTCTTCAATGTTTCCTCTACGATATCCATTAATTTTATTGCTCTCGAAGTAAGAAGTCCCTGTATTGTTATGCAAGAGCAATAATAATTATTCATATCCTTCGATAACAATAATTTGATAAAGTGTGCACTAAGCCCAACAAAGTTCTGCGTGATAATATTTAGAAACTAAAACCTTGTACCACGCAAAACTTCTCTAACGTGTTCTGAGTGAAAAAAAGTTTTATACATCACCTGTTTCTCGCAATAAATGCGATAGAGAAATTCTTCCTGGGCTTGAAAATCTTCAAATTCCTTGAAGTATTCTAAATATGATGCTCCTTGTTCACCTTCGGCATGATTGTAGATCACTTTTAGCCGCACTTATCTCAAATACACTTCATAAGGAACTGTATCTAAAAAAAACTTGAGCTAATTCCCGCAAAATTAAAGTAAACTTTTGAAGTAGCTGTAGCAGCTTACAATTATTATTGATTTACGAAAAATTTCAATTTACAAAATTGATCCAGTTATTCAAAAAGAATTAAATAAAACTGGATGAAAAAAAGAATATAATTTAAAAGTAATGGGAAGGTTTTACTAGGTTTCAGTTTACTGCCACTTATTAACCATGCTTGTTCGCCATATTTTATGCTGTTCCGAGTAAAATATGCGATATGCTCACACTGCATATATACTTGCGGGCATATTTTATGCTACCTAAAATATACTCAAAAGCATATATATGCAATATGTTCAATGTCACATCCCTACTGATGACATGCTGCAGGCTACGGCTCATCTGTAGATGGAGTGATTGACGGGCAGGCGGCGGCAAAGAATGGCTAGGGAGAATGTCCAAGTGAACCTCACTTTGCCCGCCTGCTAGCCCGGCAACAGTGTATGTGCCCGTCGAAGTGACACTCAGAGTGTTGAAAAGAGTGTCAATGTATCCCCAGCTTAACGCAGCCAATACAGAGCTGAGGTGCGACCAGCGATGCTCAGCATGACGGACGGCCCAGCAAAGCATCGGATGTCACCGTTGTGTTCTCAGATCAATTTCTGGGAGCAACACAGGCCGCTGACGCTGTTGCCGTGGCAACGTGGGGCTGCTCCTGAGTCCTGACAATGTACCTCGCATCAACATTGTAGCGCGGAGGTGCTTTGTCTGAATCTCATAAACAGGTCACGACGCTCTGAATGCCTGTTTTCAGATGCAGATCTTTACCTTGACACCTCAATTGCCTTTCCTCTCTCGTGGATCTTCGAAAGAACTTCTTCTCTCAATGATCTTCAAATACCTTCCTCTCTCATGGATCTTCAAATGCCCTTCCTCTGTCAAGGATCGTCAAATGCTCTTCCTCTCTCGTGGATCTTCAAATGCCCTTCCTCTTATGGATCTTTAAGTTTAGGTTTCTTCAAATAGTCTGACTGATTCCTATTATGTCAAGCGTTCCATTTTACTACTCTCTGTTTCAATGTTATTCAAGTTCAGTATTTGTACGTAATTTTTTAAATGCGTCTTATGGACAGAAGTAATGTAATACGTCGTGGAATTATTTGTGAGAGACCCAGGTGCATTGGAACATTTCTACGTCCAAAAATTAATTACATCTTGACCTACTGGACTGACACGCAAGGTGTACACATCCGCCGGCAAGTTGTTCGAGTCTCGTCAGAATCACAATTAATTATATGCCAAATTTATTATACATCAAATTTATTGTACCCCAAATTCATTATACACCAAATTCATTGCACACCAAATTTATTGTTCACCAAAATTATTATACACCAAATTTATTGTACACCAATTTTATTATGCACCTAATTTATTATACACCAAATTTATTATACGCCAAATTTGTTATACACCAAATTTTTAGGGCATTGATGATATTCTTGCAACTACTCCCATGCTTTTTAACCGGATCCTGGCCTTTTTTTCGAAGGAAGTTAAAGTCAATGACCAGGCACCATCACGGTCGCTGCTAACAATCCCAATCTCTCATCACATCTGACACGGACACTCCTAATGGTAATTTCTTTAGAAAAAAATGGTGGAAATACAAATTTCGGACGTAAGTTTTCGAAATCATCTGGTACACATAATAAGAGACGAAGCACCCCGAGGCCTCAGAAACCCCTGTTGCAATACAGGATTAGAATCCCAGCTGTATTAGTTACACACCCATGGAGAAAAGTGTTACCGTCTAACTTTTTCCCACAGCATCTATGATTTCAGCCGCCCAAGTATAGCCTCTACACGGGGTTGCTAATATCCCAGATGTGCCGTCAAAAAAGTTAGGCTTGGTCGCAGTGTTTCGTTAGGTGAGTGGCTTAGAAATGAAGTTGCAATACAATAACTGGAGAGGGAGGGCAGAAGTACTGCTTGCGTGAAGAACTTTTCGTTCAAATTATTGCAGTGAAGAAACTTGGCATAAGTCAGAATTCGAGTGATATTTGCATATCACTTTTTCGCAGCAACGTCGCATGTTACGAAATACATCGGCAGCATTCCATATCATAGAAGCGATCGCTGTAGACTTGAGCCCACAAAGAAAGTATTCTACGACAGAAAACTTGGACCTCTGAGGGAGGAGGCAAATCAGCCTAGCAACTCCACGTCTTGGAGCGCTGCCACCGCCGGCACCAGACGTCGCCATTGCCTCCACTGCTGCTGCTGCTGTTGCTGCTGGTGCTGCTGGTGTTGCTGCTGTAGCTGTTGCTGCTACTATAGCTACTGTAGCTGTGCTGTAGTTGTTGTTGCTCTAGCTGTTGCTACTGTAGCTGTTGCGTTCTACTGTTGCTGCATGTTGCTGCTGCTATCGCCACACCAACATAACTGTTACTAACAGTTTAGCTGTTAATACTTAATGTTACTAATCATTACTTAAGTTGTCGTGAGTTGCGGTGCCATGAGTTGCCCGTTGACGTGAATGACATTGACAGTGATGAGGAAGAGGAGAGTAATGTGAGCAAGGAATGACGTACGTCTATGATTTCGGTCCCCAAAGAGTAAAGGATCACAAGAGTAGGCACTGGTATAACACTGATACGAAGTCAATTCTATGAACCTGCAAAACAAAGCACCGTGTGCATAAGCTTCAGTAGGTACAGCAAAACAGAATGTATCGCATAAAGCCAGTGAACTGTTACACGGCATCTGTTGCTCCAAACGAGTAGACGAAAATTGCGTTGTACTCATAATGAGGGTCATAATCATCATCATAATGAGGGTTATAATGAAGATCAATGAGGGTCATAACGATGGTCATCCAAAATGAGGGCCTCCCATAATGAGGATCAAAGCTCTCCATCAAAGCAGTAATCTGGCCCTTTGTGAGAGGCAGACATTGCATAATGCAAGTCGCGGATGTAGAAGCACAAGGGCGCGTAACGCCCCACCAAGACCACCTCTGGGCCTCAAGTTCAAAGAACAGAGCCTCTTGCGTTCATCTCGCCCTAAATGGCGCAAAGGCGCATTTGTTTGAGGCCGACCGCCTTTTTTTCTTTTATTTCAGGGAATCCCTGCAGGTTTGGGAGACGGGCTTCAATCTGTCGATAATCTTTTCTGAAGCCTTGTTCGCCAAGCCGGCCGAGTAAACCGCGGGCAGCCTCGTAAACAGCTCTTCGTAAACAATTGTGGCCGCCTTCTGCCCCCTTAGGCCCCTCTGTGGCGTACAGGTGTTACATGAGTCGCAGAGCTGCGTTCGTGTGCCTCCCGCCACCGTAAGTGCTTCCAATTATACACTCGTGTGAAATTACCGTCAACAAATCTTAAAGGAGTGAGTGGTCGTCCCGCAGCCAGCATTTCAGGCTGTCGGCAGAACATTGTAGCCCTGTGACCCAGACATCGGTCGCGTATTCACGCGTGCACTGCTGGGGCGATGTAATAAGAGCGAGATACGCGCCGCACGTTGGGAGGAGAGTAAATATTGTTGGCTGGAGGCTCTGAAACATCTTCACTCCGCAACCCAATTACGACAAGGAATGGCAGACGTGCCACAACTTGCGGAGTCCAGCAAAGAGAAAACTCGCAGCATCTTGCTTCAAGTTTGCTATTTAAAATTTTAGGGGAACATGAACACTATCAACCAGCGGGCACTTCATATTACATTTGAGTTCTTTATAACCTCGTGAGATTTTCAGCAGAATGCGGGGTTATAGCGAACGTGACGTGCAGTTGCGCTTTTTTTCAGAGTTGATCAGAACACACGAAAAAAAATTTTTTGATCGTGATTTCAGAATATCAAATTTCTAAGAAGAAATTAATTAGTATTCCTACTCATAGAAATTGTAAAACGGCATTTTCTAAATTAGCTGGCCAAAAATTGGGAACAGTTTTCTTTCACTCCATACGATACTGAAATTAGGCGTGGCGCGGTGCATTTTCCTACCAAATGGTAAAATCTCAAACTGAGCAGGCGCCATGCAAGTGTGGCACGTATGTTAAGCTGTTTTTTCACGCGTCCCGAAGAGAGCATCAGAGCAGAAAAGTTATAGTTCCTCCCTCCTCTTCATTTTTAACGACACAGTAAGTCCTCATTCTCAAGATCGGAAAAAATGTTGTTTTATTCCAATCAAGCCTGATACACATCATCTTGTACATTGGTTTGTCAAATGCCTTGTAACTAACACCAAGACACAATGACGATTACCCTCGGACGATTACCCTGGGTAGAGTGGAGAATTGTGGAGTCACATCATTTAAAAAATCAGCATGCCTTCACAGTATTTCATTATGCACTGCATTGCGCTGTTTACGCACCAAGAAAACTTGGTTAGAGCATCGCTAATATCGCTTACTCCTATTCAAGAATCTCGATTTGAATAAATTGGGCTGAGCTATTTCTGGACCACGTTGTACAAGCACGTGAATCTAATTCTATGTATTATAGCTCTATAGTAAATATCTCAGATGCACGAGGATTGAGAATGCATTTCTTACGTAAACTTTTCTCCTAAAATGGTTACCTAGCTCATACGCATGGGAAATGTCATTTTTCTCTGTAAACAGACATGGAATTGATTATCCGACCTCCAAACCGTTGATATGAAGTCGTTTTATCAGACAAACAATTTAAACAATTTATTCACCACATGTGATACAGCAGTGGATTGTTTCTTAAGTCTAATACAATGTACAAAGAAGTCGACGCTTTTTTTTCTACGTTTGCAATCAGACCAACCCTCCTTTGACTAAAATAGGAAAAGTTATTAACTACAATAAATCAAGAGAAAATTGATTTAAATCAAAAGAAGACGTTTGTCCTCATAACCTAACAAAATGTCCTAGCATATAGCATTGTGTTCAGAATAGATGTGCTCTCCGGTTGAAGTTCACCAAATACATCGGACAAGCGAGAAATTCATCATATATGCATCTAAATGGAAGATTAGGCTACTTTTCTTACGGTGAATTTAACCACCTAAACCTCGTAATCATCGAAGATAAACGCTAATTGTCCCGCGTTGTTCATGATGCTTTGCACAAGTTAAGCAACTTGTACGTTTTCACTCTCAGACTGGTGTTAACGTACACGGCAAAGAGCACCTCCACACAAGTTACAGCTTCATATGTTAAAGAATGGAAGCCATTGGGAAATTAGAGCCGGAACTCTGGTACATTTAAGCGCGCGATGGACACCGGAAGAATAATACACTCGCGTAATGTACACTTTAAATTTCCCAGGTTTAGCCTTCATAATCTGGGTTTGAATTCCATTGGTTCAATAACAGAACATTTTAATTAATGGAAAACTGAATAGTAGGAAATTTACACGAACGCTTATATTTAAAATATTTTCAACAAGTAATTAAAAGATTCACTAATTTATGATGGGATGCTAGTGCATCACTTATGCCCTAATTAATTAAAGAAGTGTTCATACCTTCATGCTCTATAAGTCATATACCTTCATGCTAATGAGTCATACCTTCATGCTCTAAGGACTCATTAGCCAAGCGGGCTCAATGAGTCTGGGAGACAATACTGAAGGGCCACGAGCTTGTAAACTGACCTTGCGAGGAGGAGTGGGTGTGGGCGACAGGGACAAAGGCGAGTTGTCGTGAGAGGTGAAGTTGTCTATCCGCAACACCGCCTCGGACGGGTACTTGCGGGGTGCCAGCGTCGCTCGGTTCAGTCCCGCATTTAGCGATGCTGCAAAATTTGCGTTGTTTACCTTCGCGTGAGGTATGCTCGTGTTGTAACCGTTTGTGGAAATTCCTCCTGCAACGCGTACAGCATTCAATCAAGTTTAAAGGAACAAGTTTAAAGCTTAGTATACACAAGTTTAAAGCTTTATGCGATAAAAATGAAGTGCTGAGGATAAAAAAAATTTAGTCGTTTGACAGTGGTTTTCAGACTACAGTGCAACGTGCAATCTGTGTATGGGAGTGCTGGCAGGGAGTAGGCTAGTAAATGAATTGCTATCCTAGCTTCTAGAAAGAATAATCCTAGTGACATCAGCCTTTAACTAAGTACATCATTATATTCCTATACCTCACCTATCACTTACGAAAATATGGTAGAAGCTGATGAGATAATTGATGAAGTCACATGAAACAGACAATCCTGGAGTTAAACAACTTTATCTTCCGCGAAACTCAACTCCAGCGCGATACTTTACGCGAAAAAATTAAGCCCTGACATCCCCAATTTTTCACAACTTTTCATTATCTTATCCGAAACTCAACTCATGTGAATAAAAATTAGCTCTGGATATCCCCACTTTTTATAACATGACTCGTATTAGTTGGATAATCAGGAACAATTTTTGCCGTAAAAGTTGAGATTCGCACAAGGTGACGCCGGATAGAATGCACTTATATGTAAATTGACTCACCTGACCCTTCCGATTTTCTCCGCTCCTCCTTCCTTCTGAGCGCCAGAGACAGGATATCTTCTCCTTCCATCTTCATCGTTAGGATTTTTGTCGTTTAATAATTAGCACTTCGATAAATCAAAGAGCGCATAATGCCCCTTTAAGGGAAGGAGAACCAAGCATTGAGGGCAAGATCCACACCTGACTCGAGTTTTTTAGTTCAATCAGCGACTGTAAAGATCATTACATGATTCGTGAAATATTTTTGATGATCGTGGACAATCAAAAATTCAGACAAGCTTCAAGTTTTTTCATGCGTATTTTGGCTAAAATTAGAAGAAACGCTCTGATTTCAGGTGGGAAATATAATCCTCATACATCGGCTTAGTTTTAAATTTTATTCAGAAGGGGTATTTCTAGCAGGTAAATACGACTTTATTTATTTTTAATTGGAAAGGTAGAGTACAAAATTTCACCTGGATGGTAAATATCATGAATGTAGGTTAATACGATAATAGTAAGACTTCACTCCAAAAATTAGCTATAGTAAAACTGTACAAAAAAATCAATTTAAAATCACATCTTTCAACGCATCAAAAAGTGGAATATTTATTCTCCTGAAAACTGAGCAAATTACAAATTTCAGGGAGAAAGTTTTATAACCTAAGAACTCGTACGTTTTATCACTCGAAAAAGCTGCTCTAATTTGGTCAAAACCATGATTCCGCATTAGATCGCAGGCATCTGGCGAAAGCGACATATAGTGATGAGCATAATAAAGTGACACACAAACACCCTACAACGCGAAACGAACCAGATATGGCGAGTTCTTGACTGAAAGTTCACACGGAAGCACCCAACATACGTACTAGTGCAGAGCTGATTCACACCCCACAAAGATGGCATTTAAGATGCTACGCGGGCACAGCTCGAAACGGATCAGATACCAAGACACTGCTGGAAGTGACATGCATGACAACCCGGTTTCAGTTCACTCCGGTACTGAAGCTGCTGCTACAACAGCAGCGGCAGCAGTACATTCGAGGCATCGTATCGCATGCTACTGAACAAACCTCAATCGATGTTCTTTGCTCGCTTTGTGACGGGTGAGACCTCGGGCAGTTGCTAGGAGATGAATCATATTGGAAAACGGGAGCAGCCCTCATTTGGTCATGATTGAGTCTTTGATTGAGGTTATTTATTTCAAGTTCAAGCGCATGAAATCAGGTATGCGTTAACAAACTTTGATTCGGTCTGTTAACATATATATGTACTGTCGCGATGTGATTTAATTTGAATATTTTGTTTCTTTTCAAACCGGGATTATAAAGATGATACACGTGACTCAAATATAATGATATTACACACTACATATATTTTGATATTCTATATTAGTATTTAGGATAACATCAAGTAACTCTAAGTTTTTGGAAGTTAAATATATTGAGTGGATGCGTATGTTCTGAAGAGACAATCTAACTTCCATTTTGTGTGGGGAGGTGTCGAAGCAGCACAAGTTTACGCAAGGTGGAAGAGAAAACATCTGTCTTGGTGGGAAGTAAAGAAGTCGTTGCTGTGGTATTGTTCGGTGAGTGAGTTAGTCAATGAACAATATCACAGCTACAATATAGTTCGGTGAGTTAGTAAATGAACAATATCACAGCTACAATACATTTCAGTGAGTTAGTCAATGAACAATATCACAGCTACGATATCGTTCGGTGAGTTAGTCAATGAACAATATCACAGCTACGATATCGTTCATATCGTTCGGTGAGTTAGTCAATGAACAATATCACAGCTACGATATCGTTCATATCGTTCGGTGAGTTAGTCAATGAACAATATCACAGCTACGATATCGTTCATATCGTTCGGTGAGTTAGTCAATGAACAATATCACAGCTACGATATCGTTCATATCGTTCGGTGAGTTAGTCAATGAACAATATCACAGCTACGATATCTAATAGTTCGGTGAGTTCCAATGACGCGACAGACTTGATGATGCTGAATCAATACTTGGACTTGAAAATATTCAATTCATATGATAAGCTTTTAGAGCTGTATTTATGACTGATTTCAGTTAGTGACATCGTAACCATTTTCTGAAAATATAGTTCTTGGCGCCGACGCATATAACTTGTGCAATACAATACACAATATCTCGAATTTCTTGTTTCATGACTAAAAGTAAACAAAAACACTCAATACACAAATCAACTTTAGCTGAAATTCAAGAATTCAAAGTAATCATATTTTTCTACAGACTCAGACGCTTCGTTAAAAAATGAGATAATTTCAGTGCTGAAGCAGATCTGAAAAATGCTTATGTAATTCGACGTAACTTATTTCGTGTGGCGAATCAAGATTTGCTGTGAAAAACAAACAAATAGAGAATTATAGTTTCGATGTTCAAAAATAACTTCGATCACGATTGTCTTGCAGATTACTCAAAGTTTTTCAGAAAATGAAGGAGTTCTCTTAAAGCAGTGGTTCTTAACCCCAGGGTGGCGACCCAAAGTTGGGTCGCCAAGCCATTTCACTGGGTCGCTAAGGGCTTGTGTAACCTGTTTGTGTTAACCTACAGTAACCTGTTTTCAAAAGAATAATCATAGTATGAATGAAAAATTATATTTTAGGCAGATTTTGGGACACTGCCAAAAAAGTTAAGAACCACTGTTTTAGAGGAAAAGAGTTCTTAAAGCATCTTAGAGAGAAGGAGTTCTCAAAGCGTCGCAGCAAAGCATTGGAGATGCCGTAAAAGTGTCCCCAGATCCCCGAGTAAAGTCAACAATGCTGGAAGTGCGAGCTTATTTAGGTTCAGCTATATAGCTGAGCTCAGCAGTTAGAGTTAGCACTTTGTACACAGCGGCTCATATAGGTTACCAGCGATGTTCGAGTTCAAAAATTTACCCTCTGCGCTTTTATCACGGTAAAAGAAACAAGGTTTGATAAAACTAATCTTTTTTTCGTCTACTGTGTAGCAATGGTGACGTCATGGCAGCGGATCAATAGCAGCGCTCATATTGTATCTGGCAACACTGCTAGCCCCAAATATGGCACCGCTATTGGTCTAACGACATGTCGCAATGGAGACATCATCAAGTTTTTTTTAAATAAAGCCGTTCTATTGGCTAGCCGAACAAGAGGAGGTGTATCCCAATAGAAATGACTCTACCATGTTTCATCTACTGTGACTTTTATGCAGTCTACGGGCACCTCGGTAGGGCACGTCGATAAAAACCCACAATGCAGTCAGTAGATCCTGGAGGCGCGAATATACGCGAACTATTTACGCCTTTTATCTCGTTCATCTTCAGAAAACGACATGGCTTACATGGAGTCTCACCACAAACGTCACTCACAAAAGGGCCGTAAAAACGCTCGGTCCCAGCATGAGTTCATCTCGGCCTCTAGTTTGGTCTTCAAGTTTATTTACAATGCGGCAAGCAGACGACGTTTCTTGAATTTTAGGAACGAACGAGGGATCGAGCTTTTTACAGGCACGCAATTGCTCATTTTACGAGATTAACAAATGCGAAATTATTCACAGTTCTGGGACATCTTTGCGTAGGTCTTGTTACAATTGAGGTAAACTACTAAATAGCCAAACTTGCTAGCTGAGGAACATATATCCCTGGCCTTCATGTTTCTGTGTCCACTCATTTTACGACCTTAAAAGGTTCCATACGGTGAGAATAAATTGAATGGATGAATTGTCTTAAAAAATAGAGGGAGTGC
The DNA here is from genome assembly GCA_030386875.1 of Morinoia aosen. Classification (NCBI taxonomy): domain Eukaryota; kingdom Metazoa; phylum Arthropoda; class Malacostraca; order Amphipoda; family Talitridae; genus Morinoia; species Morinoia aosen. Next base: position 48,666,740 of record CM059568.1, read on the forward strand.
TATGCTTTCTAGACAAAAATGAAACATTTAAAAAGAAGAATATACTATGAAACAGGGATTCTGCACGAAGCTCTATTAGAAACATTTATTAATTCCTAAAATATCATTCTCTGTTGTTCATGAGTTAAACTTTTTTCAGTAAAGCCAAAGTAGTAATAATTGCGAAGATGGTGTGAAAACTGTAGCCTCAGTGAAGCAATTAATAAGCATTCAAGAGTGGTTGAGGAACGAGAATTTACGTAGGACACGAGTAAGTAACAATATTTGTATTAGATGATGATTACCGTACGGTGTTCCGTCAGTTGCAATTTTATGTTGCCTCTTGTATCAGACCGAGATAGCGACCTCGCTACCTCTGTTCTTTCTCATTTGGTTGCATTTGAGGTACGAATACTTATCCAGTATTTCTCTCACATGGATTTTAAATTTTTTGATGAAAACTTCCGGTCTCATGTTATATCCCACTGATTAATAATTTTTCGTAAATCACTAAATAATTGAAAATGATCTCAATTCAAGCGTAAGTCATTCCAAATGTTTTTTACGTACAGATACAATCCAGTTAAAGTACAAATAAAAACCATAAATTGAGATAAATTTCCTTGAAACTAATTGTAAGCAAGACAAAATCTCTTTAAATTTTAAAGGGCCTTCATTTAGAACTTTACAATTCTCATTTATCGAAAAATGAAAAGAAAATAGCAAAGGTGGCACATGAATGTTGGTTTGTGTAACATTCTATCACAGATCACTCACGTAAGATTTACATTCGCTGGTTCATTGTCCAACAAAAAGCACAAAAATATCCGAAATGCCATGTGAAAATTAAAATAAATTTAATTGTGAGGACAAAAATTTTACACGCCGGGAGACTTCACGTCAATTTCTCGTCGAATCGGGACAGGTTTGACAGCACATTCATATTTGAATATAAATAAACTTGCACAGACTCTTAAGTTAAAGCAGAAAAGCACCACAGTATATTTCATTACCATGCTGATTAAAACATGAGAATCCTCCAAATCCTGTGATGGATAACTAGTCACTCCTTTTTCACAAGAAGTAAATGCTTTCGCAAAATTCACAGAAGCTTGTGAGTTGTACAAAGCCAACTGAGAAAAACTCGCCACACGAGCCTTACTTCAAGTCTACTTGTCCAACAACCCGATGCTCGTCTTACCATAGCCGTCTATCAGCGTGGTAGAAAACGCAGCATTTAAGACGCCACTTTCAGTCTAATTGGGAGTCTTTATGTCGTTACGAGTCTTGAGTAAGATGTCACGCGAATGGACTACCTTGTGTGGTAAGGATCAGACGAAATTACTTTCACTTGTAAGACTGAATGCCCCGGTCTGTGTGTATGGTTTACACCAGTGGTTCTAAACCTTGTTGGAGGTACTGAACCCCACAAGTTCCATGGATGCGTGCATTCATCGAACCCTTCGTAGATGGAAAAATAAAATAGTTTTTTTCTTCAAATTCAAAACATATGTACATAAGTTTATATTGTATTAGTGCACAAACTGTACCTGGCCGAACCCAAGGGTAAAGCATTCACATAAAAAAACCATGCATTTGTTGTGTGATCATCCATTTAAATTTAAATAAAAGGCTTATCAACTAATGACCGTTATGTTAAAATTGTTTAATTGGAAATACAAATCTTGTAATTTTCGTGGTCCTCATGCTCATATATATATATGTATATTTATTTTTTTCGTGCTTCCTTAAAATGACATTTTTGAACATCTTCCGAAACAAACAATTTTAATATTATTTCCTGGCCTCAAGAATTGCGAAGTTTTGTATCATGTATATGTAAACTGTCAAAAGTGTTCTGTGTGGAGAGCGAAAAAGTGCGCAGAGCGATTCAAAGTGCGAAATTGAGTTTACGAGTCTCTCACGCTAGCAAAGTATTTGAAATACTGAAAACGAGCAATCTTTTATCGAGTTCAGGTCATCAAATACTTTTGTTTCAACTGTTAGTTGGCTGAATATTGTAAACAAAAATGAGTGTTAGCTAGTTGACGATTGGAAAATATGGCAATTTTTAAGCACATTTCTGCACCGTGTTGGTCGAGAAATGGGTTTGGTTTCCACGGGAAATGAGCACTACGTTGCCCAAAATGGACAGTTAAATGCAGGTCGATCTTGCGTTAGTGAAGTGCTCCCTTACACTGTTGAAATAATTAAATTAGTCGAGTAAATATCATAAAAGTACAAGGCGTCAAATGGCTTTCAATGACACACGCGAGACGCCTGTGCTTCGTTAACAAGTTATCGAACGGCGGAATTATTCACGATTCCGTACGCACTTCACTCACTTACGCAGCAATGCTAGCTTTTCGTCAACCTACTTTGCTGCTATAGCGCACACACCCGAAGTATGTTCAAGGGTTTTCTAGTGATAACCATAAAAGAGCAAGACTTTCGGCAGCAATTTTTAGACTAATTATGAACCTTTGGTGTGGCTAAAAGCGAAGTCCACTTGCAATCCTCGCACAGCTCATCACGAGCCACACCTGCCTAAATTCTACCGAGTCTGGAACGACACTGAACCTGGAGCCTCACGGCCGCGCCTTCCAGAGACCTCGACAAGTAGCCGTGACAAGTAGGCCACGCTGCGTTATGGAGCGGCTGCCTAGATAAAGGCTTTTAACCCTCATTGGTCCACATTCTTTCTGGACTCTAACATGCCTTGTTTGAATTAGCATGCTTTGGTTGCATCTTTGATTGCTTTTATGTAATACATTCCAGTGTACAACGTCCTCCTGGAAAAAAAATCCTTTTCACGTTTGCCTCAATCGTCACAGTAACATAAAACGTGACCAAACGAAACAGAACCTCTAAACGGGACAAAACGTGACAATGACCTAAAACGCGTACGCTGTACGCTACGGAACTGCATGTCAGCTCCACACCACGGCGGTATAAAATGTTGGGAAACTTTGGCTCCAGGCTTAAACTGAGCGTAGCGAAAATCATCGTTTAATGCTTTACTACGATAAACTAAGGGTGTGAGTTGCAAAATAACGTGAGTAGGCCATAGGTTTCCATAGGTAGAAAAATTATATATAAACTTAAAATTGGAGTTTTTTTATTCAATTTTCACACTGATGATAAACACGCGTAGCTCAGTTGAACTTATGCTTGTAATGGGGTTGGTTTTGCGCTTTATGAGATGATTTATGTCTTATGCACTAAGATCTTCAAGTGACGCCGAAGATAGATATCAAGTGGGAGAGATCTGGAGATCTGGGAGACCGCTTCACAAAATCGTGCCGACCAATAAAAGTATCCGAAAAACATTATGTATTCTCTTTTTATGAAGACTAATGGTTCTCCACGTGTGAGAGACTTGAGCACAAGAAATGTATTTTCGTTGAATAACTCACATCTGAAAACAACAAAATCCGTAACTGTCCCTAAATATGTGTGTAGGTATTTCTAAGGAATTGCCCATTTGCAGAAGTTGAAGAAATTAGAGCACTATTTTCGGAGTTACGGCGTTCTAAAAGGACGTTCTTTATTAAGACGAGGGTTGATAGTATTTGATCTGAAAATTATCCTTCATATATTAGCTCAGTATACGTCCACCATCATATGAACACGTTTAGCGTAGTTGTACTCAACTTGAGCATAGATGGATAGATAAATTTGGGAGGCAGGTGAGCTAAGCCACTGAACTAATTTCGATCATTTTCAAAAAAAAAAATTGTTTGAAATAGGAAAACCGTTCTTTGCAAAACATGAAATTACAGGAAATTTATCTTGACCCTGAAATTACTTCATAAGTAATACGTAGGCGATTATAACAAGACTTTTGGGAGAAATATACAATCTGACTTCGCTGTAAGTTTTCCTACCCGAGAATTATCATGGTAGCGAGTCCACATCTATACTGCAAGTACATAAATTCCTGATAATTATTGCGTTCTTTGTTAGTTTCATCGGTGACTGGAAAACGAAAGTGATTCGAACGACAAGTATTTGTGTGCATGAAACGGAATTGCCACTGCAGTTTCCTTTAATTAAGTTTCGCTTAATTCTTTAAAGACAGCATTTTTGTATTCATATTACCGTTATCACAACCTGACTGGCACTGGCATCGGCTTGTCAACGACATCAAAGTAAGACAGAACTGCTCGCCAATCACGAGTGAACTTCGAAAAAGAGATGAAGGAAGAAATTTTACAAAATTACAACATATTAAGGCCATTTTCGAAAGAGGACTTGATGGTTCTCTGGAGCGTTAAAAGGGGAATTGACGTGCACAATAAAGTATGTGTGACCACAGCTCGTAGGAAGCCTGCGTACCAAAACTAATCTTGAAGGTAGTCGAATACGTGGAGTATGTGTTGGTAAATTTATGACCTTGAGAAAGATTTGCTAGGGTGCTCAATCTCGATAGTGTGTGGGAGGTTAAAGTTTTAAACAGTAATTTTGTGGCTCTTAACGTCTTTGCTTTGCTAAGGCAATCTTCCAATGTTCTATTATCGAGTTTTGTATCGAATGATTTAAAAGAGTCAATGAAAATTCAAAAAAACATGCAAAAATTCACAAACATTTTGCTAAAAAGTTATTCTAAGAACCGGATTTGCCTTGGCTGAGTCAGACTTGCAATCTGTGGAACACGTTTCTTGGAAATGAATGCAATATTATTGCGGTGAGAGTTTTGACTGCGGGAATATAAACGTTCCCGTCAAACATTCTCAATTCTCAGTATTTCAGACTAATTTTTTATAATTTTAATAGAACAGACTTTACGTGGAAGCTTAGACGCCTGAGGTTCAAGGAATCAGACCTGCCAGGAGACTCGGAGGGAAAAATTACAGTACTTTACAGCCACTGTGGCGGAGGAGGTTTCTATTTTTCTTGGCTTAACTTCGGCGAGTCCCAAAGTGGGATTCAGTGCTCCCGGACACAGTTCTTCGTCAGCATCTTGAATGCCATCTTACTGAGGATTCAAGAATAAATTTATAGAGTGCAAGGAAGGCTTGTGGGGGTTATTTTTTCTCTGGAGAACGTGCTGGGAATAGCTAAATGTTCCGCTTTGGAGCAAAATAATATCAGTAAAACGGCAAGAGCACTTTGTAAAACCCCTGCTGTAGAACATTTTGTGACGGTGTTCATAGATCATGAATTTTTCATCTCCTATAAGAACAAGAACTTATCTTGACATTCGCAGGAACTTCTAATCTGTGACCTGTTCAATTTCTCGATACAAGAAATTACTTTGACTGCCACAACAATATGTGTTGTGACTTAGAAGATGTAGAAGTTAGAGTCGGAGGAGAACTTGAACACTGGACCGTTCAACAAAAGTGATCAAAGTTTAGAAAGTTAAAAAAAGCTAATTGAAACTTTGCAGTGATGAATCAAACTCTAATATTTAAAAGCCACTCATTTGAGAATGAGTAATGGGAGCATAATCGAGAATAAATAATGTAATTTGAGTATAATCGAATCAAAAGAGTTTAATGAAAATATTTAAAATGAATGGACAACGGAAAGAAGTTGGTATCTTTGATGCTATAATGTTAGTTTCAGTGCTACACAATGGTAGAAAATTTAATGGCGGAAATGATGGTGCCATTGAAGGCATAGAAACTTCAAATTCGTCTATAAAAAACGCAAGCTATTGCTAGAGAGAGGGTGAAAGAGAACAGTTTAAAAGAGCATATATTTGGTTGGTTAAAGCTGTGAGATGAAGAAATGATAGAATAAGTGTTGTGAAGATTAGAAACAGATGATTTATTACTATAATTTCTGATACATATCGTCTTGTACATTGAAATTCAAACGCTTCATACCTCAACACCAGGATGCAATAACGGTTATCCCCGGTCAAGCCAGTGCCCATTTCCGACACCTGGATGGAGTGGGAAATTGTGGCTAAATTCTCCGCTTTCCTAAGGAGGAGAATCACCGGACTGGCATTGCCGGGAATCGAATTTGCTACCGAGGAAGTTAAAGAGAGGAGAATGCGTCACCCATGAAAGTTGTGCGCAGTTTTCAATCATGCAGTAGCTTGCAACGGTCGGGGAAAGCCGACATCATTCTGAAAACAAAAACTTGACTTTATTATAAAAAAAATTTTTACTTCATTCCAATACAAACCCGTTGCATGGCATATGCTATCGACCACAGTGATCACGACAGTGACTCAAAAGTTGTTACGTTGAGGAGTAGGAAATTCAAGATTTGCAAGAGTTAGCACGTTGGTCACGATGTGCACTACCGGTGGCCACGGAGCGAATGTTCATAATGCCACTGACCGACCAGTAGTCACATACGTATTTTTTTATGAATTGTTAATCAAATTTAATGAAGATACGATTCTGTTAATGTTTGCGTTCTTTAAAATTGCTTACAATAATTGACTTTGAATTTGACCTGAATATTGAACTTCAATTTAACCCACCGTAGTCGACGAGTTAAGTGGAAGTCAGTGAAGTGCAAGAGTGCGGGTGTTAGTGTGTAAAAATGAATAGGAGTCTAGGAGTCTAAAAACGCTTAGAAGTTTAAAGGAACATATGAGCGTGAAGGCGCATAGACGTGTTGTATGTAGTGAGAAAGTGCTAAAAATTTTGCCCTACTGATTGAAAACTGATGCCGTACGTGTGAGATCAAAAAATGTACTCGTATACGAACACATAATTAATGCAAAATAATAAGGGGCAAAATCGGCTTATTGTGCTACTGAGTGAGAAGACAATTAATTGAACTTAGTTTTTACCTATGATTCTAACGTTTATATTTCAGCCTGAGCTTACGATGATGTGAACAGACTAAATAGTTAAATGTTGCACTTATGCTTGGGTACAAGATAATTGCGTGATACTGAGGTTCTTAATTTTCAATTATGAATTTGAAAATTATTAAATAATTCCACGTTTAGCTAAAATACGCGGATTTTATAATGTGTTAAATCTGAAATAGCTTCTGGAGTAAATCAGGTCAATCTCTGTATTCATTCACTTGCTAATGACTCAAAACGATAATATACGTAATACATGAAATAGAGAGAACAAAGCTCTGAACATGAAGCCTTCAGCAGAGGACGTAATTTTTCTCCAGTTTATACAGTGCAGTACAATAAGAGATGCAGTACAATAAGAGATCATTGCTTGAAAATATCGTTTTCGATCGTTGGAGTATCATTTCCCTTCATGTAATTGCAGCATCGTGATTAATCTCTTAATGGCAATATCGTTATCGATCACTTCACGGCTGTAACGATATCGGCCTCTGTATGGCTATATCGTTACCAATCATAAGTCATAGATCATAGATCTCTTCATGGCTGTATCGTTATTGGTCATATCATGGTTTTGTAGATTTCGATCACTTCATGGCAATATCATCGCTGTTGAATAGGTTTCGTGAATCAAATTCCATGAGAGTCCCGACCAACAACACAACTACTGTGTCTCTAATTTCCATGTCATTCATTGGTTGTGTCTGCCTTACTTCGCAGTACAGTTGTGGAATATATGTGCGTTTCACGAGGAATTTCATTGAAGAGCCAGTAGTTTTGAAGCCGATGGAGAAAGAAATTTGTTTGCGTTACGTGAAAATACTCCTGAGTACAGAAATGACACGTTGCTCATCCAATCTGACTGCTACACTAATTTAATGCAGAACCAATTGAAAAACACTGTCCTTGTGTTTGAAAGACACTGCCAATTGAAAGACACTGTTTTTCCTGGTGGATCGTGCAGTTGGCCCTCGAGTAATAACTATCTTGTTCGAACGTCGACTTCAACGAAAAAAATTCTAGTTTTTCAAATGAAAGAATATTTGATTCAAGTTATGGAAAAATTGGAATAACAAACTAAATTTGACCCGAAAAATTTTACGTTTGCATTGGATGACGTGTATTGACTCGAGAAACGACTGCTATTTAGTATGATAATTAGAACAGAGGCTGAAGTAGTGAGCTTAAAAGTGAATTTTGGGGTAATAACAAGCGAAGGAAACACGGCACACCGAGCACGTAGAGTATGCGGGAGGAACCAGATACTTCAGTTCGGATTTAACGGCTAACAACTGCATCCACAGTTTGCTTGAACCTACAGTTTTCAGGAAAGAAAGTAAATTAAAACCGGAGGGAGTCGTGAGCTACATTTATGAACTACTTCCGGTCAAAACTTAAGGCCTTTTGGACGCGAACAGCATCTTCTTGAAGAGCTGAATTGGTATCTGATAGAAGTGTGGTAATTGACAACCATGTTTCACGATCAGAGGATAACTGCCTCTCAATCTCCGAGAAACCCAGTATATTGAAGAAGCTTCGGAGAAATCAATTTGTTATGAAAAAAGTTATCATCGCTAGTGACTCAGGCAGGCAGTGCCCCGTGTGATCCTGTGGCTGGCGGCGGCAACACGGCAGGCGGTTTACAAGGAGATTCTGAGAAATGATCCCAAGATGTCCATGACTACCACTGACTCCCGTTGCATTGCTGGCATTCCCCTCACCAGTTTATAATCTGTCCAACACATCTGTGGTGCTGTACACACTGTCTATTATAGGCTGCACTTTCGGGCTTCTCATGTGTCGGAACGGCGGTCTGATGCTCGATGCGATGATATCTTATGTCCTGTTCTGGAGTTACGGCTCCGTGTGCTTATGAGGGATTCCCGATACCCAAGAAATAGACTGCTTTTAATCATAACTTTCCCTCCTACCTCATGATGAACATGACTTTCCCTCCTACCTCATGATGAACATGACTTTCCCTCCTACCTCATGATGAACATGACTTTCCCTCCTACCTCATGATGAACATGACTTTCCCTCCTACTGCATGATGAACATGGCTTTAACCTTCTATTGCCCAGCGTCAGTCCTTTCTGAAGGGTCTTAGGAAATCACTGACACTGTTCTTACATTTTAAATGTTCCGAAGAAAAATTCATACATAATGGGTTTCATGAATAATAATTTAAAAGAAATTACCGCAATATTTCGTTCAAGAGCCGAAAAATTTGAGCGTCACAGTGTTAACTTTGTTTTAACCTCATGCAGAGACACTGAGCTAGAATCAGCTGAGAGAACAGAACTACTTTTCTATCCTTTCAAAATTTTAACTCATTTGAAGTATTTACACGTCCTTCAAATGGAATACTTTTTGTTGGATCGTTTGCAGTGCAGTGGGAAGAAATTTCTTTCACAGTGTTCATAATTCAACCTTGTGGCATTGAAAGTATTTTATACACGCTGCTCTTGGTGTGCCTCAAGAGGGGAATCCCAGAGCACCAATTTCGGGGCAATCTGTCAAACAAGCATTTGCAGCGATGATGTTATCCATAGAATTTTACAAAATGGCTCGAATTTATTTTTCGATTTGATTTGAGAGATTTATGGGATTTCGATTACTGTCAAGTTGAACTCCTTAGTCTCTTATTCGTAACGAGAGTAGTTCGTGAGACACAACTTCTAAGGTGAGGAGCTTAACCGATTCTCAGTCCTGAGAACAGGGTTGATCATTGATTTCGGGAATTTGCTTTAAAAGATGGTGACGCTCAAATATCTTAATACCATTTAAATCAATCTAAATTAAAATAAGAAATGATGAAAACAGACTTTGCATCAGCGTTTTTTACTTTGTTTAAATTTTCTTTTTTTTTAACTGGGATGAAGATCGAAAAATTTTCAACAAATACCTTGTTCGTCAGGACCCAATCTTCAACCCAGCTCGTAAATTTGGGTAATGTATTATCTCATAAATTAAGTTTCTAGTTTATTGTACTGTATTACAAAAATTACATGATTGTTACAGTGCAAGGTGCTTCAACACAGCCAGCCATTAGGTAGTAATCTTACTAGCAAGACAAAATTAAATAGAAAAAATAGCTAATGGAATCGAAACATAATGGGCAAGTTAAATACTATGTTAATGTAGTGAATAGGTAGTGCAATATTTGCTGCGCATCAATGCTTCATTCTTGAGGTGTGCGAAAAAAAGAAAAAAATGTTAACCACTTAAAAAATAACTCAAACAAGAAGAATAGAATAAGCAACATGCAGGAACATAGTTTGTACAGCATAAAATTCGTTTTGAGCGAACAACTAAATTCCTCAATATAGCAACAATTCATCTGCAGTTATTATTGTCTGCTATACCTACTCGAGTATTTGTAAACAAGTGACTACCACCCATTCTAACTTTTTTGCCGGTGCATGCATGTTTTTCGCCGCCCAAGCGATTTAATTACTTGGCCTGCGGATAAGATGCATGCAGGCGGCGAAAAAGTTAGAATGGGAAGCAGTGTGCTAGTGAACACGATAAAATAGGCCGCAATAGTAAAACAAGCACAAAAAATTGCAGAGAATTGAAAAAAGGAAACTTTTTTCAGGGATCAAAAACTTATACTTAAAAAATTGGACTCAGAATGAACCTTTGCTCATTTATTGCTGCAATTCGACATGAATTGAAGTCATAGTTGGAATAATTTAAAAATACTAAAATGTTCTCAACTTCCAGCTGTGTAGGTTAAAAATTTGTTGCTGCGCATCATACGAGTGTGAATATAGCTCTTTCTTACAACACTTTTCATTTATTTAAGGGTGAGATAATTTGGTGACGTGAATGAATTAAAAAGGCCTGCAAACATACATAACAAGTAATATGGCTAAATTTTTGTTCACTACATCTGTACGAAAACATAAATAAAAATAATTTGATTTCTCGTACAAATTCAATCCCTATACCATCTTATTTAATATTTCTCAATTTTATTTGTGTGTGACGCAGAAGCTGAATATATATTTATAACTGATTAAATAAGGGTTCATGAAGGAGTAATAAAGACTATAGACTAAAGTATCTTGCGTAAGAAACTTCGAAACGGAATACATCATCTCACAACATTTGCTTAACCTACTGCTCACAGAATTTATTTATCCAGTAAAAGACACCTAGTCGTCAAGGAAGACACCCTAGTATTAAAAAAGTTTCACCCACTAAGTAGTATTTACACTAAAAGTTACGTTAGAGTAGCTTGGTGAAGCCTGTAGAAAAATAACATTAGTTTGGCGTAGAACCGGCTGCCCTGTTGAAAATCGGTGCAGTTCTACAGCACTTTGGGGCAGAAACAATTATACAGCCACGCAAATGTCATGCCTCTTCTACATTAGTTTTACTAGTCCACCCCACTTTATTTGAAATAAAAAAGAGGGCGAAATGAGAGAAAGGCATTAAGAAATTAAAAAATACAATCTCTCGAGAGTTGATGAGGCCGCCTGAACACGGCCCGTCAAAATATATAGGGCTGGAGCTTGTATCACAGATACGCTCATCACACACCGCAGGCTGGCTTCGGACGGACCGACGAACGGACGCGGCTCTTATTATGGTATAGATATTACTACTGTTGAGCATGTTACTGCAGCCATTCCGCCAGTTAACTCCACTGATCGGAAACGAACCACAGTGGCGGCTGCTCAGTAATACTTACAATTGTCCTATTGTATCTTCAGATAGTAGACACTGTAGTAGCGCGCGTGTAGTTTTCCCGGCACTAAATATCCAGCGGCTGCTATCGATCTCTACTGCAAACAGAACTATTGACACAATGCACTGCTCTAACCCGACCTTGAAGTACCTCACTTCGCCGGTCTGTAGAAATCTACAGGAGAGACTACACAGAATTTTGTCAGGTTATCCATGGGTTCGATATTTAGGCGCTTGACAACACAGTCTATCCTCGAGCAAATTTCAATTTGAAAGGATAAAGATTAGTCACAGTTATTTAAATTACGTGGTACTTAATTCAAATTATTGAATCAAGTTTGCAGGACTAGAGATGAATAATGCGGTAATGGTTCAACTCATTTGGAGTGGTACCGAGCGTAAAAAATTTAGCGAAGTATGAAAGAAGAGTCACGATAAATGATTGTATCCACCTTACCTTATGCGCATGTTCCTTAGTTTAGAAATTTCATATTATTCTACCTGATTATTGATACAGGGTGTTTTTTTAAATATTGAGCGAAAGTGAATATTTATTTACTCATTTAATGATAACATTAAATTAAATAATGGATAAAAAAAATACTGAGTATTCATAAAATCCTGAAAAATTATTTTTTATTCTGACTACTTTTTGAATGTCAAATTCTACATGTACTGCCCCTCTGAGTGCAGACAAAAATCGGTACGAATACGCAGGCTGTTCATCACAGCGCCGGTGTGATCAGATCTTATTCCTTAGATTTCTTTCTCGATGGCCGTTTGAACTGGTGTACGTAGATTTGCTGTTTTTTTCACGGTAAACTCTTCCTTTAAGTGGCAATTTTTCCTTAGACTTCGTTCCAAAAAAATGAAGGCCTCTAATTCACTGCATTGAAGTTCAAATGGTTCCATGCGACTGCGTGGCATTGGACAAAAGTAGGTTTTTATAACAACGAAAAATCTACCCATGAAATGTGTACAGCAACTTATATATGTATTAGAGAAATTCAGATAATAATAATTGTACACGTTGGAGCCGAGTTGAAGAAAAATCGGGGAAAAAGGTTTGTCTCGTGGCAGGTGCATATAAAAGGAATAACATTCTTGGTGACAGAGATGAGGAAAAGTTCTGTCATGAAAAATCTAGGTTCTAGTGTTTTTTCATTTTTCTGAGCAACAAATTTTAAGGCACTTTCGTGAGTGCAGAGAATTGAAGAAAACGAATTTCTTTGTTACTAATCGACGAAGAATGTGTTAGTGTAAAACAAAATGTAAAAAAAATCTTGTTTGCCAGGTAGTATCCAGACTACACACTAGAGGATTAGATGAGTGTTACGTGCCTAACGAGTCAAAGTTCGCTCTTATTCTGAGCGATGGAACAATTAGTGGGGCGGGAGTCTCATGAAGCTATTTTGCATCTTTCTCAGAAATGTGCAGGCATCTGAAGGCAACATTTATCGCCTTGAGGCTGTTCTTGCTGTGAGGAACGGATCTACGACTAAAAAAATAGTCAGACCTAAATCGTCAGATCGTCACGCGATTTTTCGCAAGTTCTTGGTGATTAAGTTTAACCTTCAACGAATTTTACTTCTCAGGCTATGACAAGATGCTTCAGGATGGCAATGCTCTCATCCAAGAATTTTCCAAATTAGTTTTAGAACGGTGAGAAATCATTAAAGCACAAAGATTGGGGATCACAAATCTGGATCGGAACTGGTTTGAAAATTTATACGATGAGCATGAGTGCGACCTGCGTGCCCATCGCTAATATTTAGCATTCCTTTAAGAGAGATCATTTCAAAAGTGTTTAAAATTTCAGCTACAAAAGAACTAGGCACTTCTAGCCATTTGCACGCTCATTGAAAGTCAGGCAACAAGCACCTCGGGCTTCCCAAAGCTGGAAAGTTGACCAAAAATAGGACGAGAACTTAGTCACACGGCGCTAGGTCCACAAGCACTCACTATAGAAGATATTGACTTGAAGAGTCAATGTCAGGTATTGACTCTTGGTGCGTGTTCGCGAGTCAACAGTCACTTGATCCGTATAGTGTGAGGTTTGGCTCGATATCGCATGTTGACTCTTATTGCGCACTTATGAGTCTATGTGCGCAAATATCATTTCACGAATCGTACCTCCATCAGTGTCCTCTGCTCTGGAAATTCAAAGAAATTGAATTCTTCGATTCGAGAGAAGTATGCTTTATTCGAATTATATACGGTGCGGCTGCGGTTCAAAATACACACACCACCAGCGCTGAAAACCCTATCCTGCATTTTATTATCAAAAACTTGCTCAGTTACTTACTTACAGTATTCAAATGATGCTATAAATAACTCACCATTGAAGTCATTCTCAGTAATGACTATGTTCTTAATGCATTCTCTAAATTTCTATGCATTCCTGTACTTAGAATTAATGTAAGAATCGCCATGGGAATTTTCACAAAAAAGCATTTCATCACCTGAAGTTATAAATCATTTGGGAGTGTGATTAGGCAATGCTCGTTACCCTGATACTCAATGTAATAAGGGAAAGCTCAAGCACAATACCCCACTCAACCCAGGTGTCGGAAATGGGTACCGGCTTTACGGGGGAACCGTCATGGTGTCCTATATATAGTGTTAGTTATAAGACATTTGAAAAACCAGTGCTCAAGATCATATGTATCAGGCTTGATTGGAAATGAAGCATCCCAAAGATGCCGATGTTTGTTTAATGACAAAAATGTTTAAGCATTTCCATCACTCCTTTTTATTGGAACTGATCTAACAGTGAGTAATCTTTCTCGCTTCGCTCGTCATGGCAACTGATTGCAGCGTGAAGCAGATTCAACAGCGCCTGCACGTTTCTAAAATTTTGCATTTATTTACTGAATACTATGGGACGTATTAGCGGCACTTCTTGGCAGTGTCCCCTCTACACAATTTCTCTCGCGGGGACGAATCTATCATGAATGACAGATATTTTGCACGAGGAGCGTGGTATTACTTCATTGTATATTTTATTCAGGACTTTCTGTGGATGCAATCACTATTATGATGTTATCGTTGAAGCTACGGAATTGAATGATCATGTTGTCCAATGAATCAAATTAATCGATCACGTGATCAAAAAGGTATCATCAGCCTCGCGTTCTCATAACGTATTAGAAATTTCCAATAGAAAACTCGTCATAAAGACTAGAATTGAAGAGGATTATGGAGAATTTCCATTACACACAGATGAGGGGATTTAAATATTATGCTTCTTAACACGTTCACCGCGATGGGTTAAACTAAAAACTAAACTAAACTAAAATGGGTTAAGTAATCAACTCAAATTCAAAGTCAATTGTATCAAGCAATTTAGAAAATGGCAAATAATAATTGTATACTGATTTACATTTGTTTTGATTAAGTATTTATGAAAATTAGTTTATAATTATTGCTTGCTCGGTCAGCAGCATTATGAAAATTCCCTCCGTGCACTCCTGCAGCTCGCATCGCAACCAACCTGTTGATTCTTCATGTGAGCAAACTTTCCTAAAAAGCGTTGCTGTCGCTTTTTCGTTTTTGCGTTTATATGAAGCACAAGTTGTGTTTTACTTCTAAAATTTTCAAACTGAGAAAGATGCATTAACGCAAAACGTGCTATATTGATGTAATAGTTAACAACGCTCAACAGTTACAGGTTGCGCCCATTTTCTGGCTGGTGCGAGCTTGGGAATTTTCTTTTAGCTCCCACAAGCTCACTGTCGGTGAAAAGACGGGCTTAGCTCTCGTTTTTAAAAGCATCCCCCCAGATCTCGGAAGCAAGAAATGATTACTTTTTCCTTTTGAGTGGAACAACATTCTTCACGAGCCCCTATACAAGCCTCTGCTTGTGCGAGTATAAGTGTCTGTTTACACCGAGTGTGTTTTAGAAATTTTTTATTCTCATCTCCACATGTTTTTATGCTTTGTCAGCAAAATTAGTGGTCACGGCTCGTAAATAAATAATGGCTGACAACATTATCTCAGTCTACTCTACTCGTACAAGCAACCCCTACTTATGCATTTCGGAATCACAAATCTTTCGGACGCACAAGTTTGTAAGTGCTACGTCACGGCTGTGTGTGGGTGGGGAAGTGATCTCGCCGCCATTCTGAACTTGACGAATTTGGAAATAATTTCCCTCTGTGAGTGTTTGTGAAGTCAAAGGAGAATTTCCTGTTTGGGCGAGTGTTGTGTGAATGTCAAATAGCGGATGCCCGGAACCCTTTCAGAGAAATCACTTCTTCTTGCTGATTTAGTGATACACGAGTGGACCTTCACACCAAGCTACAATTACTTGGATACTTTATATATGCAAAGCATTTAACCCTAATTCCAATTTTTTCTTGAATGTCAATCCATTTTAGCACTTATATTTCACCTCCAACCGTTAATGTCTTCTTGTATTCAGTGAGACTTCGTCAGTAATTTATTGGTGGGGAACCAACTTTTTTGCTGTTGCATGTTACCAGACTTTCGAGGTATAATGCAGAGCACTTCCAGGTATTCAAGAAACGCGGTGCGGCTTGCGTTAATTTTGGAGCAAAAGTTTGCTTTCTGTTATTGAGCTTTAACCATGTTTGTTTAGCTTAGGCTGATGAGGAACGAGCCGCAAACGAAGACGCTTACGCGTTTCTCATGCCTTTTTGGCATACCGCAACTTTTTTCGATCAGTTGCATTCCATGAGAAGAATTCTTTGGCTCGTTCAACCCTCCCGGTGACGTCAGGACGTCTGCTTGGGGAGGCAGTAAAGGCGATGATAGGACTAATGATGCTGTGGCTTCAGCAAATTGAGAGACGAGAGCCGTTGGTTGACTGCGATCTTATTTAAGAATTTAGAAAATGCCAGTTCTGAGTTTCGATTAGCTGTACTGAGGCTTAGAAATTTGCTAACTATTTTCGTGGCCAATTAAATGTTTTAGCATTTGACAAATCTCTATGGGTAATTGGTTTGCTAAGTCAGTTCATCTCAAGCAGTAGACATTGACTATTAATCGGAACTTGATAAAGCTCAAAACCTTGGGACAAGTTCTCTTAAAAAAGTGAGCCAATGTAGGTCGACGAAGCTGTTTGGATTATGAAATCAATGTAATTTAGTTATCATATTCGAGAACAGAACGAAATTCGTGAAGTTGCAAATGATGGAGATTTAAAAAAGCTTTGTAAGTTTTGAGTACCGGCTCTGGCCTAGATTCATCATAAAAAAATGTAATAATCATTTAACAACACAGCAAGTCCCATAAGCAAAAGCTCTTTGGGAGATGGACTGCCACTTGGTGAAGGTTTATCAGTATTTGAGACAAAACAATCCTCTGTATTTGTATAAATAGTACGACTAAATCCTTACTTTTCAACATAATTTGCTCTAAAATAGCCGTTCGGCTTTCTATTCAATTTGAAAGATATTTGTGCGCATAAAAAGAAGGTCCTAGAGATTAATTTTGGTCTAAAACGAAGCAAAAATTGAAAATAATAAAAATTAATAAAAATTTTATTACGCTAACCTAACATAACCTAACCTTAACATCAAAAGGACACCATAAATTAAAAGCGGTGTCAAATAATCCACAAGTGCCCAAAATACAATTAATTTTTTCAACTATAATCTTCGGGTTTTGCCATAAATTCCTATCAACCATATATCGGTGAGATATTTAATTTGATCCTAATAATAAAAAGTGTGAGTCATTTTGAATTCCAGCCTTGAAAGTTATTCACAGCGACATATATCATAACTTCTACTACGCGCTTGACTTTAAAGTTTCTAGCTTTCAAAAGACATCAAAAGTTACTTTTCACATAGGCAACAGTTCAAGAAGTAAGTTAAATTCTTCACGTGAATTTAAATGTGTTTCCATATTTCTTTAACTTCTCTTGAAGGAAGAGGAAAGAAAATGTTGATTCTATCTTAGTACATTCAGCAACAATCTGTATAACTCAAGCTGTATATGTTCCTCCATTTTCTCCCATTAATTAATTCGATACGTGGGATATTTTCATTTACGGGTGATTAGTAAAAAAGTGCACGAGCACTGGCATTTTCTACATGGGTAACTTTCTATCTGGGAAATGATGATGTGTAGCAATGGCTATAAATTACATAAATTCAAGGTATGAACTTACATTGTTTTAACTTTCATAATGCGCTACTGAATCACTGCTGCCTCTTGTAAATGTTTTCATTCTGCAAAAAAAAACCTTTAACTTAAAAAAATACTTTTGAAAAATCATGTACTATTTCAGATTCATGAGCCACAAAATCAGTCAGTGATACATAAGACGTCCTCCAGAGAAAGCATCGCTATGCAGTAACTGAACGGCCACCTTGGAAAAGGTGAAGAAGTCGGGCATTGCTGTATCCTGTTTAGCACGCAAACTGTGGTTCTGGAGATGGCATTGGGTGATACGTACGTCCGTCTCAAGACGGCCTCGCGATGCACCTCATGCGGGAAACTTTTGTCGCGACAGTTGCTCTCGAGGCAGCGTGGGGTGTGGAGGCCAAAAGTTCAGTCTCGAGAGGAATCTTGTACGCAAGCTCCTGATCTAACGTGTTATTTGAACGAGTGACAACTTACTAATGTTAAATTGTGCTTTCTTTAACAACTTAGGAGAGGTTAACTGTGAGCGTTACAGATTTTTTATTGCGGCTTTTGACCAAAGTTCTGTTTTAAATTTCAGATGGTTTTAGTTAGGGTTGAGGAATTGAATCATGAACCCGTATTTGTGATCACAAATACTCATCACCAGTGCTAAGTTAAGTAGTTGGCGCATTTGTTTTTTACCTAATGGAAATTTTAACTCCTGTGCCTTCACTTTAAAACTGATTCATCTTGACTGAAGATTAGAAAACTTGTTAGTGTGCTTTCTGATCATCATTCTGGATTCCAGAGTGCTTGGTAAATACGGAGTGGCGTTCTAAGTATGAAGAAAATTTTTATAAGAAAATGTGGGGGAAGTGGATTCCGCTTCATTTTGTATCACGCATGCTGCGATAAATTAACTTTTTTAGAACATGGCGCACATTGGTCTTTAGTTTATTTCATTAGCGGTATAATGATCTAAATAATACGTCCTTTAGATGGTTTTCGTAAATAGACAGCAGACCTCAAATACAAAATTTCTCTGCCGTAGGATCATGTTCTAATAATGAACAACTAAGGGATGGAAAAGCGTGAAGTTTTCAAATGCCAAATCCCTTGACTGGGATTTCGAATTCTATCTTTCATGAAAGTGTGAGCCGCTGAGTTTCGTTGGTGTGTTCGCCGTTTATCTGATGTGTTGGCTCAGTCTGTTCTTTAAAGGCCTGGATTAACTTGGAGGCTTAGAGGTGTTGGGCCTTAAAAGCAAGTTTTAAACATTCCAGACCGGAATTGAGTTCGGGTTTTGTGTTGTCATTGAACTATAGCTTAGAACTGCTCCTGAAACAAAGTGTAAGTAATTATTTTGTAAGTATGTGCAAGCACGAGTCTTTGTAGGAGTACAATCATGCCTGCGTTGCCGAAGCGTTTACTGCCTTTCCAAAGCAAGTAAAACATTTGACCTTTTAAGCTTGCTAGTACCTGTGATTCCCGCAGTATGATTTCACATGTTAGCCGTCTAAATTCCAGTTCTTGTATATAAGTTGTTAGTCGTCTATATTGAAGCCTTAACGTAGTAAATTCACTTATTCTAAAATTAGTTTATATTAGCACTACAAAAACCATACAAGTTGAAACGAAAAGAAACGGTTGTCAATCTTCGTGATAATCACAGCTGAATATGAACTTGGAGTAAAGTTTTCCTTGGACAACCTGCACTGCGCGAGGGAGCTCATGGTGAAGTAGGCACTTCAGTTTTCATTTTCTCGGCTAGGAAATCTTTGCTTTTCAAAAATGAACTATCACTGTATAATATTGTCGTAACACAAATCTAATTGGATCGCATTTTTTTCTGTGACAACTCGACGGACGCTCGATATAAGTTATAGCAAACGTACTGAACCGAGAGATTCATTTGTATAATATCGCCTGGTAGTGTCGTGCTTTTTTCAGTAATAAACCATAGCTCTTCTGTACAAAATCAGCAACTCTCGTTACAGAAGTCTGTTGCGTGTTTAATTTAGAATTGTAGTTCACACTGTTAATGCGACGTGAGCCGCCGGTGGTGCGCGGAGGGGATTTTCATAATGCTGGTGACCGGCCCGTAGTCACAAACTCGATTTTCGTAAATACTTAATCAAAACTAAATAATGGTACTATGCAGTTCATGTTGGCTATTTTCAACATTGCTTACCACAATTGAATTGAAATTTAAGTTGATTATTAAACTTCAGTTTTACCTGCCGCTGTCAAAGTGTTTCGCAGGCTTTATATTTCGTTCTTCGCTTCGCTTTCGAAGGCCGGGGAACCGTGCAGCCGACCTATTACGCAAGTTTTTGTCTTTTGTTTTCTCATTCTGGTTTTACCTCTCCGTCTCATTCAGATACGTTATTGTGCCAGCGTAACTCGTAGTGAAAAACGAGGCACTTCGATTTTGTGCCCTTGTGGTGCCACCTCAACTCAAATTTTGCAGTTTCCTTGTGTGAATGGCGCTTAAATGAGCGTAAGGTTAAATAAAAAATTCAGTAAATAATGAATAAATAGGTATGATAATGCTGCTGCGACTGATGCATTTATGAGAGTTTATTTAGTTTCTATTGAAAACTGATGCAGGGATCACCGCAAATCTGTGTACAGGGTTCACTGTGCAGGGCTGAAAAAAACGTTCAATGTTTGAAGTAGCGTTGGTGTCTGGTAGTGCTGAGATATTTCTCGGATTTAAAATATAACTTACGAGAAGATAAGCTTTCATGATCAATGTGAATATTCACGTGCGGCCGAAAAGAATTTTATTTTGCGTCTGAGAAACTACGGAGAAGTTGATCTCGGCTCTCCTTCATGCAGTTGGTTTGCGGTGAACAAACAGTGGAATGTGACGTACCACATCCGTAGAGTAATGTTCAACCATTCAGCTTCAATGTTTAAATTAATCCCCTACAATGATTACCACTTATTAATATAGTGGCCTACATAGTATGTAATTATTTAAATTATAGAAATCAATAGCCATTGTATGATATGCTTAAAATTCTCTGATCGAAAACAGTTAGGTGTACTATCTGAATTCACACTCCTAAATATCTCTGACAAAAAACTCGTGTCATGAGCATCTAGTAATGCCACCGTGATGTTCATGAGAAACCTAGCGTAGATGAGACCGAAATTAACTATTACCGAATGACTTGAATGGCATACCGAATGACTTGAATGGCAGACATAGAACATTGGGGGGTAGCTGGGTGAGTGCCTTATTTCCACGCCGCATAGGGCTTCCCGACAGACTAGAAGTTCCCGTACGCAGCGTTGTTTCTCGCAGATTTCTGGTAACCAATTTTTGAGGATGCATGAACTTAATTTGTTGCTCGCATGCGAGCAACAAATTCAATTATCTGATGAATGGAAAGACACTGCAGTGTCTTTCCATTCATCAGATAATTTTTCGGCTCCTTGCCAGTTTTTGTAATTGCCGGCCTTGCCATTATACCGATCGTTAGACATCTGCACATAATCCAAATTATTGAGGTTGTTAGAAAAAATGTGTTACTTTAATACGGCGTGGTTGGCAGAGCAAAAAATTGCTGAAGCCAGCGATTATCCATTTTATTCTTCTTAAATATGTTTCACACAGTTGAAGCTATCATAAGCCACTTGAAAATCCCATAGAATACCCTCGAGTGAACGACACTAGGTAGTTGCATTTGGTCAGGATGGGGCTAAATTGTTGCACTTGCAGAACAAATTTGAGAATCCTAAATGAACTCAATCACTTCAGCGGCCAAACGTCAATCACGAAAACCCTGTTTTTACCTCAGATAAATTCTTGCTTCTGGCTACAAAATTGATGTTTGCTAAGCCATGAGCTCTGTAATTTCAAATGAAATAATTCCTGCTCAGTAGATATTTGCTTCCCTTCGATTATACACCGCCTTACTCTTTTATCGTTTATCCTTGGGCGAATTTCAGAAACACGATGTATAGTTGCAAATGAGTAACGTTGACTATTTTCATGTTCTCACATGCTGAGCCGAGATGTACTGAAGAAACGTGTTATCCCTTGTAATTTTTCATGCACCCAAGCGACTATTTCATAATTCTTCAAGTACTGGGTGAGAAGTGTATTTCAGTTATTATTGCGAATTTTCGCATATTAGTGAAGATAGGCAGAACGATACCGTTCTTATTAAAATCTAGATGTAATGAACATGTGACAATTTGGATTTGGACTATACCCGTACATTTACACCGTAAATGTGTATGAGTTGTTCCGAGAAATCTTTTTAGGTTTACAGCTCTACACACTTTGAATTTTCACCTCCCTATAGAGCCTGGCTATTGAAGCGGGATATTCCACCTGCCTCTTTTTTATAGGCCGTTCAAAGAGAGATAACGTGATCGAAGCCGAGCGGAAATTCGAACAACTTTTCGCCCGTCCCTGGAGCAATTGAATGTTTCCTTCGACGGAAGTCAATCTGCTTCTTCGATGTCGGGTTTGCTTGGGAGGGCTTCGCCAACGCATTTTGTGTGTGGAAATCTTGCAAGCTCGTATCACAGATACTTACAGTTAGGTTTTTTTAAAATAACTCTTCCAGGTTAAAATATATATTGGGCCAAGCTTTCGAACTCACAAGTGGAGTTCGTCATCAGGGCTGAAACATTCACAAGAGCTGGACGTATATGGCTACACACGTACGTATCTATGATACAGTCTTCTAAAGTAATTGTTATTAAGCGGGTTTCGACTTGGTACTGACATCATTCCAAGTACATATGCTGTCATTTTGGAGGTAATAATTCCTGCTCAGTAGATATTTGCTTCCCATCGATTATACACCGCCTTACTCTTTTATCGTTTATCCTTGGGCGAATTTCAGTAACACGATGTATAGTTGCAAATGAGTAACGTTGACTATTTTTTCCAACACCAGCAAGAAACTGGTCACTAAATGAATATCGAAAATTTTAATATTTTAGCAACAGAGTCGAAAACAATGTCAAGAAAATTCATAGAAGCGTGCTACTCTAGGTAAAATTCCACATCAATTAATAGAAGACAAGATATCCCCCCATGTTATTTCCCGATAATAAATAAATTATTACCTCCAAAATGACAGCATATGTACTTGGAATGATGTCAGTACCAAGTCGAAACCCGCTTAATAACAATTACTTTAGAAGACTGTATCATAGATACGTACGTGTGTAGCCATATACGTCCAGCTCTTGTGAATGTTTCAGCCCTGATGACGAACTCCACTTGTGAGTTCGAAAGCTTGGCCCAATATATATTTTAACCTGGAAGAGTTTTTTTAAAAAAACCTAACTGCAAATATGGAACCCAGGCGTCAACTATTCACCTTGATACAGATACTTACGTAGAGACCATTCTTGTGCATATTGTTCGTCAGTGTTTCTTTCAGTGCATTCTTTATTTTATGTCACGAACGACTTTTGTCAGTAATCTTAAGTCGATCATTCCAGATAGTGCAATAGCTTTGTTAGGTCGACTCGCGAATTATTCTTGCAAAAAAGAACAGTGTTAATTTCCGCAACGCTGAGTCTGCCGGACAAATCGACTCCGAAGACGGCCGTGCTGTCGCCGACACCAGTGACCACGGCTGCACATGCTGCAGACATGAAGCGTCGGAAGTCCTCCGGGTCCAGGTCAGTGCCGCAACCTCTGCTGCAGGCTCTAGCGCTTTTTGTTCCGCGCTGTGGTTTGCATCTTTTTTGGATTATTTTACCTTCATGTCTAAAGGTGTTTGCCTTTATTTCAAAATGTGTTTACCTTTATTTCAAAATGTGTTTACCTTTATTTCAAAATGTGTTTTTTGCCTTATTTCAAAAAGTGTTTCCTTTATTTCAAAAAGTGTTTGCCTTTATTTCAAAAAGTATTTTTTTGCCTTTATTTCAAAAAGTTTTTTTTGCCTTCATTTCAAAAAGTTTTTTTTGCCTTTATTTCAAAAAGTTTTTTTTGCCTTTATTTCAAAAAGTTTTTTTTGCCTTTATTTCAAAAAGTTTTTTTTGCCTTTATTTCAAAAAGTTTTTTTGCCTTTATTTCAAAAAGTTTTTTTTGCCTTTATTTTAGAATGTGTTTTTTGCCTTTATTTTAGAATGTGTTTTTTGCCTTTATTTTAAAATGTGTTTTTTGCCTTTATTTCAAAATGTGTTTTTTGCCTTCATTCAAATAAAAACTGAATCTTGTGTTCATCCCTGCTCGAGCTCTGACATTTTTACTCCACGTTCTGGCGTGTATGTATTTTGGATTGTTTTGCCATCATTTCAAACGGAACCAACCCTTCTGTTCATGCTAGCTCGAGTTCTAGCATTTGTGTTTTTTTGTATTTTCTATCTTTTCAAACGAGAGTTTTGGGCAATTTTCTTTGCCGAGCTCCATTGTAATCATTTATTACGCGATTCATTTTTGAGTTTTAACCATTCGCTGTGCAATTTTTTCAGGTTTCAGTTATTCACTGCGCGATTTTTTTAGGTTTTAATCATTCACTGCGCATTTGTTTAGATTATTAGTTGCGCTTTTTTTTAGGTTTGAATTACTGCGTATTTTTTAGATTTTAATTATTCACTCCGCATTTTTTAGATTTTAATTATTTGTTCCGCATTTTTTTTAGATTTTAATTATTCACTGCGTATTTTTTACGTATTAACCTTTCGGTGCCCATTTTTTTAGGTTTAAGTTATTTACTGCGTTATTTTTTAGGTTTAATCGTTGATTGCTCAATTTTTTAAGCTTTAATTTTTCACTGTGAAATTTTTTAAAGGTTTAATTATTCAATGCGCAATTTTTCAAGTGGGAAAACTCAAATAATTCCTAATTTGAATGGCAAACGAACACTACTTCGAGAACCTGTACCACGAATGATATAATTTCTCAAGACAGGTAGTGTCGTTCATCATAATTCCCTGGACATAACTTCAGTCTCATGCTCGAAATTATATTTATTTTGTTCATTTTTACATTATTATTTTTATTTTATTTTAAATTATTATCCCATGCGTAATGGTAAAATAACATTATTCAAAGATGCTGTTCAATGAGATGATTGACAATGAAGTGTTAATAACGTTTCCCGCGTTTTGAGCCACTTGTGGACCAACAGGTAAATTGGCCATTTACGTACTGGTGTAAATGAACGATATTTCATGTTTCGTGGCCTTTCTAAAAAGATAAATGAATGAAATCATACGAGGGGAAATGCTATCGTGCAATTGTATTTTTCAAATTTTTCAAGAAGAGTATAAATTCATTTGACCAGTAAAGTGGATTTCCTTTTTCTGCTAAATACAACTTGACAAAAACAATAGTTCACAACCGCGGAAACGCGGTCAGCGTGTTTACACGTTAACTGCGATGGGTTTAACAAATATAAAGTAAAAAATCGTGAGTAATTGTATAAATACCAAACATTAACTGGGTCCATAAAATACCATTAATTTTAAAAGGTTGTTCAATTTTTTTCAAACGTGTCAAACACAAGCACAGTGTCGTCGGCTCATGTATGCTCGATGGCCGTTGGTGTGCATGTGTCTTTCGGCTCTGTCGGTTTTGCCTTTCCCTCCTGTGTTCAGGTAAGGTTCCGTTGATATTTACTCGTTGATAATGTGCCTGCAGGTGTAACTTTTGTAGCGCGGGTCATGGGATACTTCGTTAAAATTTTACTACAGAGATAATCTTCATAATTATGGTGAAGTCGGTGTATAAGATTGGTCATCAGTGGCGTAAATAGTTTTAAAGAAGTAGGGAGCCGCATCCAGGATAATACTATTACTTCAATAAGTTTTTAAAGTGTAATACGTTAGCTCAAATTTCATAAACTTCCAGTATTATTGAATGTCTTATTTAAATGAAGTCTAAGCTTTCAATGACTGTGATGTTCTTTTAATTTTTTCACTATTTTTTTAGTAACAAAGTAAAAACTGAATTTACAACCATTTATTGGGGCAACCGCTGCGCCTTCACCTTGTGGCGCGCGGCTGGAAACTCAGTTGCCCCTTTCTTGGCGAAATTATCACCAATTCTATATATTTCTAATAAAATTTGGCCTAAAAAGCAGCTGAGCATCTGTCAAACCAGCGGCAGGGTGACCAAATACGGAAAAATTTTCAAGAGCATCTTTTTTATATAGAAAATATAAAAGTTTTGGTGAAAAAATGGAAAATTGGGGGCTTTCTTTTTTCTCTTGAAAGCTCTTGATGCCTGATTATGCGATAGCCTAACCGCTGCGGCGGTAGACCGCCACAATAGGGCGTCCTGCGGTGGGCTGTCGTGAAGCCGAACCTATTTAGTCACGCTACGCTCATCTCCATATTTCAGAAAAAGTCCACTCGTTATCAACCTGGTGATCATTACTGCCGTAGTGGCGGTGTATAACTGCGCTACGCTGTAGTTAAAATTGCTTGTCCGTGGTTCTCATATTTCAAAAAAAGTTCTTTCGTTATCACCCTGATGTATCATTTCTGCTAGATTGGGTGTAGAATTGCGCTACGCTGTTGTGAAAGTTGCAATTATACGTTGCTCGGCAAAAGTTCACATCTTCCTGATGTACATACTTGCTTCCTACCTGTGCATTTCTCTGTTATAGATTGGCATTGGGATTACTTTAAATTGGCCTTATTTTTGGTTCTTTTTGTTGTCATGCTTTCTTCACTCCTTTCTTCACTTCATTGTTCATCCTCCTCTTTTTTAACTTTTTGTTTTAATAAGAGGCACTCAAGTGGAAAACACCCATTATATTTAAGGGTGTTTTATAATTATTTTATTTTATTTAAACACCTATTTTTTAGCGCTCCCTAGGGGAAGATGTGCGGACCTGAGCTGAAAATTAGGTATGGCTTTTCTTAAATGGAATGCTTTTTACTTTCTTTTGGTTACTGACCACTTATTTTCTGTTCACTGTTATCTCTCTTTTGAGCATTTATTACTTTCTTCTTCAATTTTTATCTTGTTCCAAATGCAAATCTTGATTTTTCAATGCGCGGGGCTTAGAGTGCACAAATTCCCCTTTCCCTCAATTCTGTACTAAATGGTGCTTTCTCCTTTTGAGAACACGTTTGTTTTCGGAGAGAATTAAACTAACTTATAATCTAAGCTAATGATTAATCAATATGAGGAGGATCTGACGTGGGAACATACTTTGTGAATAGAGCTCCCGTTTTTTGGAGTATATACATATAATGATATTCAATTGCTCAAACTAGGAAAAATGCTCATGCGTTTTATTTCTTGTCGACTGTATCCCCAAATGTGTTTTTTTAAGTTCACTGCCGAGTGGCAATTCCTTCCCTGTTCTGATGTCAGTGTTTACCTGATGCTAGTGCCAGTGGTCGTAATTATGGTAGTACGAGATGAAAAATTCTGACAGTTTAGGGCCAAATAGTTATTTCTTTTCGCCCTCTAGATATCGCTTTTGTAGTGGCAAGGAGTATTAAACAAGTGTAATAATAATAATGACGAGCACTTTTAAAGTTTGCCATTCTTCTGGAGTTCCGGCCCTTATGTCACTTAGAACGATCTCTATAATTGCCTCGAAATTTTACGTGCATGCTAAGTTTACTGTTACGGACCCCCTAAATTTGGTGTTTGGATTTAACACTTCAGATGTGGTTCCTGAAGTATTCACTTGTGTCCTGTGAATATGAAGCAATTACCACTTTTCCATTTCTGACTAAATTTTACATCGAGAGGCACCAGGATCGGCTGGCGGGATTCTGCTGTGGCTATTTTGATTTTTCGAGAACATACTCGATCAGTAGGGCTTTTTTTTAACCCATCGGTGCACCTTTGGTTCTATTGAGTAAATGTGGTGTTTTTGAATGAAAGTTTGGCTTTATGGCCTAGACGAAAGCTAATTAAGCTTGGCCTGAAATATTGGCGTTTCTCAACTTCCTTCGCCATGGTATTTGGTAGGTCCGTCATGGATTAGGTGCAACATGACCATAACTCGAGAATGCTGTGTATTTGAAAGGGGAAGTTCTTAATTTGCGGCGGACTAACTAATTGAGCCTGGAAGCATGGGAAACTGTTATTATTCTCGTTTTCGTAGAACAATTGCTGGTTTTAGATATAGTCCTTAACACCATTTATTTAGTCGTTGCAGAGTTTCTTGAAGTTTTTATACACAAAGAAGAACATATTCTGAATCATGATCGATGTGCGCAGCCAATACCGGTTACCAGAAACACATTCCTTTCATAGATCTAAGGTCTTTTTTACTTTTCCATAGATGATTCTCGTACTGGATACGCTGATATTTCGCAAACGAAAAGTTGAGTTCATTTTAAAAACCAATGATGGTTCTTGTAACATCTTTATTGGAAATATACTGTTTTTTTGATGATTGAATCTCATTTTGGATCATTCCTCATAGTCGTTACCAGATCGCGTTTTTCCCATATGCTCTTCGGCTACCCACAACGTCGTCCAAGCTTTTTCTCGCTGTAAGTTCCCCTTAGTTTTCGGAACCAAGTCAAAGCTTCCAGAGAAGCTTAACTGAATGAGCTGAAAAGGCATGCGTTGGCAATTTCCTCATTTCTGAATGTGAAAGAACAACATTCTTACCTCCGTATTCTAGCATTTTTGCAGGACTGAAAAGTAATTGTGTTTGGGCATGGAGTCCTAAACTGTTAATTTTTTGGGAACAAGTGCAGTTTACAGCGGAGATGAGGCGCGGAGCTAAAGGTTTGGCGGCGGCGGCAGGTGTGCGGGTGTGGGTCCGTGCGTGTATAGGCCTGCCCTCGCCGCATCGTTTGCTTGTTTAGACAGCAGCTCATCTCGGAGCTGCTCTCGTGCCTTCTATGATCCTCATTAGAGGTCCTCCTACTTACTTTCTTTCTTGCTTTCTTCGTTGCACTCTAGCTTCGTGTTTAGATTTCGCCCGTTGCTTAGCGGTCTAGAGCACCAGCCGTCGTTTTATTTCCAGCGATCTGTCATTTGACACTCTTCATGGTGATTTCCTCCTTCCTCTCTTCGGTAAGATTTTTCTTTAGCGGTTAGGGAGGCTTTAAACTAACATCTAATCTATTTTAATGTCATTTAACACGTATTGGGCCATATAACACTCTCCATACTAAATGGGGCCTTCCGCCTTCGTTAAGCTTTTTTTTTTAGCGGTTAGGGAGGCTCAAACAAATATCTTATCTAATCTATCATTTAAACTTTGTCTGCGGCAGGTAAAAGTGAAGTTTTATAATCATTTCTAATTTAAAGTCAATTTTAGGAAGCAATATTGAAAATACCAATCATTAACTGGATCGTGTATTTTAGTTTTGATAAAGTATTTCTTAAATTGAGTTTGTGACTATACTGGGTTGGTCAGCAGCAGACTCCCTCAGTGACCACCAAATATGGCTCACGTCACACTCGAAGTTTTAATCCAGCCTTGCAGAACTTGCGCGTAGTTTCGCTCCACATTCCAGCGAGCCTACTATATTATTTAATTACTGCAAGATTATTTATCAGAAGTTTATTTAAAATTATTTATCAGAATTCAATCGAGTAGTTACGAGATTAGCTCAGCTCAAGGATCTTTTTTGACAAAACGATTAAGATTAGCAGGGATTCTCTCGAAGACACGCTTGGCAAGCCCATTCCTCGTAATATATTAGTTAAATTAAAGCATAAACGGGGAGGGATTAGAGGCTTCCCTGCGTAATTTCGTCTTTTAAGCAAAAGCGTAAATCAGTTTATTTTAGCACATTGCTTGCGAAACTAACCATCTATAGAACGTTTGAAAATTTTTTAGCAATATTTTAAATTAAAGGTACTTAATGGACCCAGTTAATGCTTGGTGCTTATAAAATTGCTAAGATCTTTTGACTTAAAATTTGAGTTGAATATTGCTTAAATTTAACCCATCGAAATCAGCGTGTTAAGCACAAGCAGGCCATTGAGTGAACACTTTTATGCATAATTTAGTGCTCGTATGATCAGCGTTGTAAAAAAAATTGAGCACTGTCAAGCTGCCGAGGAAAAAACAGGGAATGAGATCCTTAGCTGAGGATGTTGTTACCCCCTGCAAATCTTTGACAAGGTGCAAGAATGCAGTGAAGATGAGGTTGACGCATTGCTGGAGTCAGGAGTAGTTATGACAATAAAATGTGATATACAGCAAGTGAGTGGTTCCCTTTACCACGTTTTACCTAGACATAATGATTTGTTTTTTGAATCGATGATAGAGCGGGATTCTGAAACTATTTCTTAGTAGCGATGATAAAATTTCCTCGGAATTTTCTTAACTTTTGAGTTTCTGTCAGTGAGTCTGTATCAGTATCGCTTGGAGACAAGTTGAAGGCGAAAGTTCTCAACACTCGCAGCCGACGTTCCTTGTGCACGTTTTGATCCAAGCGGCAGTGAGATTGAAAACTGATACTTGTCTTCCATTCTTGCATTTCTCGGGAGAAGGTAAGTAACTTCGAACGATTCCTACTGACCTGGAGAACACATCGGAGAGACGGGAGGCGTGCCAATACCCCAATAAGTAGAGATTTCTGCCAGAGCCGCGTTTGAAGATCGGCTTTCAGGTACTGAGCCGAGTCTGGAGCTGAGATCTAACCGCGATTTTGACTTTTGAAAAATTGGGTGCCTCTTGTTATTGATATTTTTTCATGATGCAGGCTGGTTGAGCAACAATAGTCTACGAGTGACGCGCAAGAATAACTTGAAGGTCTAGGGTTCTTGTAAAAATTGAAACCAAAATATTTGATGACCCGAAGTATACACCCAGAAAATCTGTGTCATCATTTACTGTCTCTCCTTGTATATGTTAGTCTCGCGCCTGCGTACACAGTTAAAGAGTCCTGACTAAAGCTTGTGAGTCAAGTTTGCATCAAAAGTTCTTAGGGCTGCGCTCTTCACCACTTCAACATGAACATTCACAACTAGGGGCGCAGTGTTGAAGTCGGAGTCACTTTTATTTTCGACTCAAGAATTCTAGCTGTTTTCTGGTGTGCGGAGCTAGACGAGAATGCAGCTTGTTTTTTTGGTGATGTCTCGTGTATGTTGAATCGCTTAATTTCAAACTAGGCGCATGCTGCAAGGGATCTCTCGTACAGATATTCTCGAGTTTTGTTGTGTTCTTACAAGACGCGCTATTTAACGCGTTAAATGTGGCGGGTTAAACTGAAGTTCAATATTCAACTCAAATTAGCTAACATTTAATAGATCGTACCTTCCGAAAAAATGTGTACGTCATTGGATGCAAAGGAATAAATGACCGTGTTAATGACAGGTACGCCTGCTGATCGCGTAGTAGTGGTAAATCGTAGATTTACGTAACGGTAAATCGGCAGTGAACGTGTTAACTTACTGTTGTTTTATTCGCGTGAGGTTTTGTGTAGGAGCACACCATGTGCATAGATTCGTTGTTCCTTAACTCCATTCTTAATGGGGACTTCCATCTTCCTGTCTTTGAAGCACCTTTGTTGTGGTTAAAGAGGCTTAAACTACTCTGCCTAATCCTTATCCTGTATGTACAGTATGTAGGTTGGTCTTCTGTTGCAAGATAACGTTTCATTTCTCCCTAATTTCTTTTGCTTTTTTAATGGCGTTTCATGCAACCGACATTACTCCCTCTCGTTTTCAACACAAGTACTTCACTCCTTACCCTTCTCAGTTAGATATGCGAGGTGTAGGGGTAATTTCCATTCCATTTTGTACCCTCATCAGAGTGCTTCTTTGTCGCACAGACAGGCTTGACCTTATGTTTCGTCGTAGGACTATTATAGTACTTCTATTTTAGTACAAGAAATACACGCTTAGTAAGTCCTTACATTCAGAGAGCCAGTCACGTAAACTTTACCGTCAAACTTATTGTTTTATCTCCTGTCATGAAACTCCTCACACCTTCGTAGTATTAGGCACCAAGTTGAAGTATAAATCCTTCCGTACTCCACGTGTCATTCATTCGGCGTTCTTCACACCGGAGCGCTTAGTGAACGTTACCTACCTCCCGACTTTATATTTGTAGGTATCAAAACAGATTCAAGTGTTGCCATTCGTCTTCAAGCCGATTCGTACTCCATAACCATTTCGCTGTGACGTTCATTGCTCTGTGAGGGCAGTTGAGAGACGAGCCGTAAACTGCCCAGACTTAACAGCGAAAACCAACGTCCCATAATCGTGTCTTCACTGCCTCATATCTTGTGATTCCAAACGTCGAGACGCCTTCTCATGTCCTGTAGCAGTCTAGATGCACTCGCTAAAGTATCAAGCATCGCTCTGAGGACGGACTGCAAACGTTGCTCAGCTTCATAGGGCTGGCGGTGAGACTCGAGCATTTCAGAGGCGGGTGCTGAAATTGACCACGGTAATATTGACTTGTGGCGATTATATAGCCTGTGACATACCGATTTGTTTAGCTTTATAATTTTTCCGTCAGATGTTTGACGTTGCTACTCTTAGAAATGTGTTTGCCATTTATATGCAGAAATGGCATTGACACAGAATAGTGAGGTGAAATTGACACAGGTAATCATTTTGACGTTATTTAAATGGCTGCGTCTTATTTTTGCACGCTTGGTGTCTGTGTTCTTTCCACATCCGTTTGTGAGTTGTAGATCATAACCAGGCACAAGGTTCTCATGTGTATAGTTTCTTCACATGCATCAGATTTCTTCTCCATCATGCACTCATTCACAACTCAGCTTCACGCACTTGAGCACCGCGAGTTACTCAAAATTCCTGCCCGTCTGCCTTCACACGGTCTCGAGCGAGTCTAGTGAGACCGACCCGTCGGTGGTGCATCTTGCCCTTGTCTTTTCCGAAGGTTAGTACGCAAGACCAGGCGGTTTTTATGTGTTATGAATAGCGTTCTATGTCGTTCGCACGTCGTTCACCATCTGAGTGACTAATGATTCATTAAACGTTTTGCTATTGTAAGCTTTTCTTCGCGTAGATACTCAAATAGATCTAAGAACTCTGAATATAATAATTATCGAAAGGAGCTAGGGATTGTTCCTATAAATTATATCCCTAGAGGAACTATTACTTGTTCATTTTGACTCTAAAATAGCAGAAAACCTGCGTAGAATTGCATGATATTTGCCAGAGCTAATCACTTCTCTTCGTTTGCGTTGTGTTTTACTGGCGTGTGAATTGTATCAGACGCCGCAGAACATGGTTTCATTCGCGTAAACATTTGCACTGCTCGACAGCACCAAAATAAACAAACGCCACCCGCATCATGATTTACGGTGCCGCCGCTTCGGCATTTTTGGGTGTTTGGTGTTCAGTCGTGTGTCAAACGTAGAGAAAGCACGTTAGAAGACATAAATTACGCTGAATGTTGGTGTGCTAGCGCTTGCATAGCTCGCCGCATTGGTCTGTGATGCAACACTTCAACGAGGCGCGTCTTCATTCAAAGTCCGACGTTAAAGGGTCCGTACTAAGTTGGCGTATTTATATGCTTGGTGTCAGAACGTACTTCTCTGAAGAGTACGGAAGAGGGAAGTGCCTGTCTAAGTATCTTCAGGTCTTGCAGAGTCCTTTGGATTCATTCTGGAGAGGTAGCTACGAGTGTGTCGGTATTGTCTGTCTTCGTCCGTGGGCCTTACAAATTAACATTTCTCAGGAATTACATAAGCTGCTCTCTGTGAAGTCAGCATCAAAATTTCCAAGAAAGCTTTATATGTTTGGTTTTATGTGGGGAGTTTTCTCTTTTCTTTTAATTTCGGAGGCTGATGTCCCATTCACTAAACCTCCAGCTCGAGCGATTTCGGTACTTCATCTGTCCACCTCATTTTTAAATCTTTCGTCTCGATGAAAATCTCTATTAATGAGAAAGATAACAAACACCCCGTAATAAATACCTTGAAATAACGAAAATTAATAACCTAGGTATCATTTGGGTGTATGTATGCCTTCATCTACAGTAATAACCACAAGGCAAGATTCTGAAAACAAGCATGACATTCAATTTGTCATGGTTCGATGACTCGTATCGAGGGTTGCATGCATTTCGTTGCGATGGCGAGTGTCAGGCCAGTTAATGAGTTGCTCTGTTTGGAGGGTGGCCTTCGCCAGCTCTCTCGGGAAGGTGCGATAACTGCTCGGTGGGTGCGTGCGACACGGGGTGTGCTGTGACACACTCGCTGCTGTATGGATGTTGGTCCCAGTCTAACTTTTTTGCCGCCTGCAATCATGTTCTCCGCCGCCTAAGCGATTTAAGCGATTAAATCGCTTAGGCGGCGAGAAACATGCATTCAGGTGGCGAAAAAGTTAGACTGGGGTGGTGCTCATGCAACTGTGGCAGCTCGTGTGACTGTTGCTGCCCCTGCACTCCTCAGGGAGATACAA
This sequence comes from Morinoia aosen, assembly GCA_030386875.1. Taxonomy (NCBI): domain Eukaryota; kingdom Metazoa; phylum Arthropoda; class Malacostraca; order Amphipoda; family Talitridae; genus Morinoia; species Morinoia aosen. Next base: position 48,700,594 of record CM059568.1, read on the forward strand.
CTATTGTATCTATGATAATTATAATCGCTCACAGAGAAATGTGCGACCCGAGCTAAAGGTTAGGCAGGCCTTGCTCATGCTGAAATAGAATGGATTTTCTGTTTTGTTTTAGATTTTTTTCTGTTCACTGATGTCCTGTTTTTCAGCACCTACTACTTTCTTCCTCAACTTTCATTTTGTTTCATGAACTTTTTTATTAAATTTTGTTTCGATGCTCCATGTGCATAGATTCTGCGTTTCTTTAACTCCATACTAAATAGTGTTTGTCCTTCCTCTATTTCCAACATCTTTGTTGCGGTTAAGGAGGCTTAAACTAACATCCAGTCTAATTTCTGATTCAAGTGAAATATGCCAATATCGCGCCTCACTCTGTCTGTCCTCAATAGAAGTAATTCGTTCATTTTTATCATTCATTCAGACCTCTGAATGAACTTGCGAATGTGCTGAGCTTCGAGAGCCCTTTAAATGCGAAGTTACCTCTCATGTAGAACAAAATTAACCTGTTTTCTTGCATCTTTCATCGATGGATGCGCAGCCGAGCGAAGGCGCTTGTATATTTTGGTCTTACCATTTAGATCATTTCTCTCTCAGCTACCGGCCGCGTCAGTATCTAGTAAGTCTGCTCAATATCCTCTGCCGTGGAGACGCTAATACTCTTGACCGAAAAGTGCTTTATGAAGAGTATCACTTCACGTCAATAATTTGCCGTCAGAGACTGCGTGTGATTCACTATAACAGCTCATAGGACCGTTCTGATACAGATCGTTCGAATATGCATTCTAAAATACGTGCTCTCAATACGGTCAATATGAATGTCGTCCTATGAGAATTGGATTTTTTTATATCTTTGAGGCACTGTTTGATCATTTGACGTAATTGATATTTCATGTAATTAATCTATTACCGTTATGTTTTCTTGATAGAAGTACGTTTAAACAAACATTTTTTTATTCGGCCGTGTTTCCCACTGTGTTCTACGATCTGCTGGTCCGGACGATTGTTGGTTGAATTTAGTTATCGCGCGGACCCGTGTTGTCTGTCACTCTACTCTTGTGTTCAAAGTGCTCGTATCTCACGAGGAGTAGGCGTAGACCATCACAACCACCGTGCATGGCGAGAATTTCATCTTGTTTGGGAAGCCCGGCTCATTGATGCACCGTAACTTGATAATTACGTTGTAGAATTGGAACCCTCTTGAGGTTCTGAGTTAACACGTTCAGTACGTTTCCGCGGTTACCACGGTCGGTTTGGTTAGGTTTTGTGAACCAGAATTGAAAAGCCATCTTCACTGCCTGATTACATTCTCATGCTTTTAACGAGCGGGAAAAATATGAGTGCACGATAGCATTTTAACTTGTACGGCATAGTCTAATTTGAATAAAGGTCGTGAAATAGGAGCCAGTATTACTTGTACGTAAATGAGCAATTTAGCAAGTGGTACAATGACATGCCAATAGGTAGTGAAGGTCTCAAGTCGATCACACGCACGCCAAAAGCCGAATTTTATGATTAAACTCCACTCGCTGATAACTGTCTGTTATCTGGAATCATAAACTGTTATTATGATTCAATATAACTCCAAATAAATCCGGCAAATTAAAACTACGATCAGAGTTGGGCGCCTGGGAACGTGAGAGAAATTTCGCGAATAGCACACGTGGCAATCCTTGCTGCGTTGCACGGACCACACGTTGCTAGCAAACGATGGCGGTATCGCTTTGTTGGACCCAAATCCACATTCGCGATCTCGCTTGACGGTGTTTGTGTTATGCTGTAAACTTGAGGGATGCCCGGAGGTGGGAGACAGCGTTACGTCAGGCCATCAAAACCGGACGTGCTTCAGTTTTTGCCGTAATAGTAAACTTCATTGCGTGATGCAATGAATATTTGATTGGTTTGTGCAGTGAGAGAACGTGATCATTTTCTAAATCTACCGCGATGGCCTGTATTAATCATTTTCTACTTCTACTGCGATGGCATGGATTAATCATTTTCTACTTCTACAACGATGGGATGGATTAATCATTTTCTACTTCTACAACGATGGCATGGATTAATCATTTTCTACTTCTACTACAATGGCCTGTTTTCCAGGCTCCAGAGTTTGGGTGGTCAGGTATGACAGTCGACAGTCTAAACCAGCTCACGATGATACGAGCAGAACAAACGGTCTACTGCAGTAGGCCTACCTTCGTAATGAAGGAACCGTGTCGTTAATGACAGCTTCTGATGCGCATTTGTCCCATCTTTGTTTCGGGTTGCTCCTGCCACCACATGAGACAGCGCAGCCTCTGCCTTGGTGGCACAAGTCCTGCTGGCACTGGCATCGGCATGTAAAGATGCTTTATTTCCAATCAAGCCTGATACATATCACCTGGTACATTGGTTTTACAAATGCCTTATAACTAACACTCGGACGCCATGACGCTTTCCCCCGTCAAGACCGGTACCCTTTTCAGACACCTGGGTAGAGTGGGGTATTGTGCTTTGAGTTTTTCCCCTATACCCCAACGGAGAGTCGCCACCCAGCGCCGGGATTCGACCCCTCGACACCTTCACGGAAGGGCGGGTACTTTAACCACACGGCTACGACGACCACTAGCATCGTGTTTTTCATTAACGCTTCGATAACGGTACGAGCGGCCGTGAAAATAAGTTGTCAGAGCTCAATTTATATAACACGTTGACTGCGATGGGTTAAGTTCAATATTTAACTCAAATATGAAGTCAAGAGTTGTAAGCAATTGTATAAATACCGAACATTAACTGGGTCCTTTAAATACCATTTATTTTGAAAGACTACATTTTTCAAATGAAACATCGATGTCGTAGGAAGAACTTCAAGGACGACCAATCGATGGGTCGTATTGAAAGCAGCGTGTTAAGGTGTTCAAAAAGGTAAAAAGCCTGCGTTCGCTAGTAAGTTTTCAGATGCAGCAGCGTTTTGAGCATCGTATCCAGTTTCTGCTGAAATAGAAACTCAAGCTTTTCCCATTGCGGTGAGAAAAGGAGCGTTGTATAACTATTAGTTATGTTTTCAACTTGGTGTCACTTTCATCAATGATACAGAAAAAGCGCTCATTTCTAAAATAGGTTTCTTTTTCGAAGATATAGAATCGTCACTCGAGAAAATGGAACGCATAAGTGCAACCTTTCCGAAGTTTGCCCTAAAATTGTATTTTTTGGCTACAAAGATCCTCTCCTTGCCGTAGCCTCATGTGCTCGCGTAACAGCCGTGCTGAAATTAGCGTGATAATCTTTTAGTGCCTATGTGACGTTTGCGTTGGCATAAGTCATCATCGTGTCTACATGGCACCAATGCAAATGCTGCTGTTTTCTGAAGAGGAGCTACAGTTTGGGCTGTAGCTGCGAATCTGGCACATATATACTCTTTAGTTGCCGTAATTGTGGACTGTGGTTCATCCCGATCGTCCTCTCAGGGGGATACAACTATTGTATCGATGGGAATTAGCGATCCCAGGCGGGAAATGTGTGAGGGCCCGAGCTGAGAGTTAGGTAGGTCTTCTTTTTGCTGAAAAAAAAATTTTGTTTTTTTAAGGACCCCTTTTTTCGGTTTACTGCTATCCTGTTCTTCAGTACCTGCCATTTTCTTCTTCAACTTTTATCTTGTTTCATGATCTTCTTTCTCTACTTACTGTTTCATGCCTCCTTTTGCATAGATTCCACATTCCCTTATCTCCATACCAAATGGTGCTTTCCCCTTTTTTCTTTTCAAAACGCTCTTTTTTTTTAGCAATTAGGGACGCTGAAACCAACGTATAATCTAATCTGAACCTGATCGTTAACTTTCTTATCCCAATTCTGGGAGCTTCTGTTTACTGACATTGCAGGTGGTTTCAGACTGAGTAAGCGAATTGAATTATTGGAATTCTATTCAATTATTTCAATGAGAGTTACACCATTCAATCAATGAAGAGCCTTGGGGAAAAAAGTCAGGGAATAATTGCCGATGCGATGTTTGGTGCCAGGATTTTTACTTGACGCCTTATTTCTCACGGTTCAAATTCGGGGATAGTTCATTGCAAATTAGAAAATGAAACAGGATTTTCAGTGGATAAACTGGACATTTATTTAATTTCATTTTAGTATCCTTGCGACGTCCCGAGCTGAAAGTTAGGTAGGCCTTCATTTTGTTGTAGTTGAATAGTTTTTGTTCTGTTACGGACCAACTTTTTTTATCACTGCTGTCTTCCCTTCAGTAACTATTACTTTTTTCTTCAATTTCTATCTTTTTTCCCTAAACTTCTTTCAAATTTGCTCTTTTTGGGTGCTGAATATCTAAACACACCTTGTGCATAGACCTCCATCCATGCTAAATGGTGCCTTCGTCCTTCTCTTTGGAACAAGTTTGTTTTAGTTATGGAGGCTTCAACTTATCTGAGTCTGCCAATTCTTATGTCGACTTTAATTTTTATGTTGTCTTCGCAATGAGCATTTTTAATTTTAGAGTCTCTAGCCTAGCTTTTATTCTAGCTGCACCTGCTGCTAGCTTGTGTAGAATAAGTTACGATCCAAAGTCACGACCATTGTTCTCACGTGGAACTTCGGGCCAACTTATTACGAATTAAATTTCCTGCGTTGTTATGCTCACCGATTGTTACTGAAGAATCTAAAGTTAAACTTCACTCATAATGAGAGTTGATTGATGGTTATTGATGAACGTTGGGTGTCGATAGCCTTTTATGTTCAATTTTACTACTCCTCTTGAATTCCATGTGGTAAATGGTGTAATTCTTCGATAGTTTTAGTCTCGCTTTTTATATTTCTCGCGTATTGAACTCTAGATAACTGCGAGAAGTACCTGTACACGAGTTGCGCGGGTTTAATGTAGGGAAAGCCAACTTTGTTTTAGTTTCATGCGTTACTTTGCTTGGGAAGTGGTTGCTGTGAGGAGGTGTGAGTATAGTTTACGCTGTAAACCGCTCAGTTCCCTCCAACCGAAAGCAAAATTTACGATTAAGTTGTATTTGGGCTGAGCAAAAGAAATTACCCGCTTAATATAACTATTCTAAAATAATCACAGATAAATGTTGTACTAAAGATTAATATTTTTTAAAATAAGTATTTTCCCTTGAAGGGCTTGTTCTTTCTTTGAAATATTTGATACGAGAAATGCTGAAATTTTGGTAGCTATAAAATTTCATGGCTACTATTTCAAATCAATTGAAAGTTTGAATTTAATGTTGTGCTCCTAACGAATAAACATACAACTCGTGTTCTGTACTTGTACTGATGTCTCAACCAGTGACTGTCCTACAACGTGACACAGGCTATAGACTTAGCAATTTTATATCTGTCATTCAATTTAGTATCAGGTTTCCCTCCAGCAAAGGTGATTACGCGTTATCTCTTGCGTTACTGACTCTAGTCATTCAGCTCATCTACAATGGTCTTCGTGGGAGCGTAATTGTTTGTTTTATTTCGAGTGCCATGAAACCTTCCTTCCATGTTTGTAATGTGCGCAGAAGACCCGTGATGACTGTTAGACTGAGCAGGTGAGCTGTAAATAGTAAAAATATCTGCTATAATTTTTTTGCTTGACTGAGAAGAAAGAATCGAAAACATCACTAATTTCGAAAGGTAAGAGGCCTGAAATCTGCCCTGTGTTATAAATCTTGGTGACTTTGAGTTGGGTTGTCTCGCGTACTTGGCTATTCGTCGACTTGACCCAAAATTGAAACCCCTCAAATATGACTTCTACTTTCTTCAACTTTTTGGAATTACCAATAAACAGTACAGTTGTATTATAAATGATAATTTATCTTTAGAATTCATCGTAACAGTGTTCTAACTTCCTTCTGTGCAGTCAGTCAAAACCGCACTCGTTTGATCACCACACACCCTTATTTATGAACATTATTTAAGATCGTACTTCAATAAACCTAAAAATATTCGGGTCATCTCAACCTAAAAGTACTATCAAAATGAGATATATTAGGGCGGAGCTTGACTTCTAACGTGCGCGGTGGAAACGCCCAAAAATATTAGTCTCATTTTACTCTTGAAGTGGCTTAAACTCATCCTTATTTAAACTGACATCTAATCTTACCCTTGAAGTATTCGCAAAATAAGAATCGATCAGGGAAAAGGTCGGTTTCTCACTTGCGCGGTCACAGAAATATCCGATGCAGCTCCATGAGGCGATCCTGACGCGTTACACTTCACGTTTCCGCCCTTCCCATGGTGAAGTCTCAATCAATGAGCTCTAAAGAAGGAAGAAGATTTGGGGGGTACGTGTGTGGCGGCGTGCGGAGAAGAATTGGTCCAGGAAGATTTCAATCTCATTTGTGTGGGGCAGGCTTGGCTGACCGCAGGCTGTCAGGCCGCTCAATTGATCTAAGGAGACTCTATTGTGAGCATCAGTAAACCGCTCACCACAGACCAATACAAGCCAACACTGAGCCAAACACTGCGTCGCTTCGAAACGGGCCGCTTTGGCTAATAGAACTCCTGCTTTGCCTCGAAACGGGGCGCTTTTGTTGATAGATCTCCTGCCTTGCCTCGAAACGGGCCGCTTTTGCTGATAGAACTCTTGCCTTGCCTCGCAACGGGCCGCTTTTGTTGATAAAACTCCTGCCTTGCCTCGAAACGGGCCGCTTTTGCTGATAGAACTCCTGCCTTGCCTCGCAACGGGCCGCTTTTGCTGATAGAACTCCTGCCTTGCCTCGAAACGGGGCGCTTTTGTTGATAGAACTCCTGCCTTGCCTCGCAACGGGCCGCTTTTGCTGATAGAACTTCTGCCTTGCCTCGCAACGGGCCGCTTTTGCTGATAGAACTCCTGCCTTGCCTCGCAACGGGCCGCTTTTGCTGATAGAACTCCTGCCTTGCCTCGCAACGGGCCGCTTTTGCTGATAGAACTCCTGCCTTGCCTCGCAACGGGCCGCTTTTGCTTATAGAACTCCTGCCTTGCCTCGCAACGGGCCGCTTTTGCTTATAGAACTCCTGCCTTGCCTCGAAACGGGCCGCTTTTGCTGATAGAACTCCTGCCTTGCCTCGCAACGGGCCGCTTTTGCTGATAGAACTCCTGCCTTGCCTCGCAACGGGCCGCTTTTGCTGGTAGAACTCCTGCCTTGCCTCGCAACGGGCCGCTTTTGCTGATAGAACTCCTGCCTTGCCTCGATCGGGCCGCTTTGGCTAATAGAACTTCTGCCTTTTCCTCGAAACGGGGCGCTTTTGTCAAAGGAAAACGCTACCTTGAACCGAAACGGGCCGGTGCTGCTAACTGGAACCTCTGTTTTACCTCAAATTATGCGTTGCTGATGTCGAAAACCATGCTTTTGCTTGAAACTGATCTGTGCTGTTATGGTGGGATAAAGTGATGCCAATACGATGCGTCTAAACAACTCACTATTTTTAGTGGAAAGCTTCCTCACTTTGAAATGGGTCATGACTGTTAATAGAAACTGGGCAGTTGTCACAAATGGGACACTGCGTGGCCTCTAGTTGCGCCGCTCAAATGATTGAAAGACAATTATTGTGTTCAAGGAAATAAGGGCTCTCAGCCTAAATCGCGAGGTCCTGAGCGGAAGGTTTAGTTAAAATTGAAAAGTTTTTTGTTTTTGTTATTGACCACCTCGTTTCCGTTCACTGCTGTCCTTTTTACAGTACCTATTACTTTATCAACGATCATATCGTCTCATGAATTTATCTAAATATTTTTGTGTGTTTCCAAGCGCGAGTGATCCTGTATAGATTCCCTCTTTGTACTTAGATTCCCCGTTCATTTTTCCATAATAAATGATGCCTTGTTCTTCTTTCCTTCCACTGGAACAAGTGGTTAAGGAGGCTTAAACTAACTTGTAATTTAATTTAGTCTCTAACTGAGCAGCAGTTACGAATGGAAAACCCCGAGTTACCTGTAACCGAGCCTTTGTTACGAGCGAAAAACAATGCTTTCCCTCCAACTGCGTGGGCTGACTCTACAAATGGACAACGCCACTTCATTTCTAAATGAGCCTCACTGCAGTTGACAGTAAATGTTTTGTTGTCTGAATGTTCGACTGAACAGCACTTACTGCTTGTAACTGTCCGCTTTGGTAGGAAAAAGTCTAAAGTATACTTCCATGTTTGTTGGCATTGTGGAGCAGTCTTAGGATGGAAGAGGTTTGGATGAAATGATAGATTCTATTTAGAGCTTGGTCTGACGCGCAGCTAGATTTTTTTACAAATGTGAATTTTACTTTTGGAATGCAAAACTACAACAGCCTATTTCAGGTCTCAGAGTTGTGCAGCAAAATTTTGAGAAAATGTATTCGAAAACATAACTTCTCAAATATACGGACACGTATAGTAAAGGGACGCTTATGTCTTCGGAACGCTTCTAAAACAAGTTTTTATATTTTATGTAAAGCCATTAAGAGCTTTATCTGGAAGTGATTAGTGACGTATCTGAGCGTGAAGTCAACGCAAGCACGAAGCACCACGATCTGTACCCGCTGTTTACAGCATGTTGCCAGCCAGCAATTCAAATTGGATGTCAACTTGAACCAAAGTGAACATTAAGCTCGAAGCTGTTTATTGTATTAGATTAAACCCTGTCGATGGATACTTTATTTAGAGTTGGAGTTTCATGCCGAGTTTGACATTTGTACTGAAATTTGTGAAGCATTTATGAATAAATTAGACCCAGGTAATTAAACATTAACTAAATGACCGAATTAATTCAAATTCGCTGTTGAGATTCAGAATTTAAAAGCATCAGTTGCGTTATGAATTGCCTCAAATTGAAGCACATACACGCTATTTAAAAATTATTAAGATCAGTATGACGCCAAGAATGAACATGACCTTAAATTTCAGAAGCCCTAATTGGTAATAAATTTGCGTGGCATTTATATTACCGACCGCATCTTCACGTTCTCACTTATTTGCCTCCATACAGAGATTAATTTTGGTGCAGAAGGTTAGTTAATCTCGTCGGTTGCATCTTTTCGGGCGTTCATCTCGTTTCGGGCGTTGCATCGTTCAGTAAAAATTTTCGGGCGTTCATCTCGTTTATCCTTGAGTTAGGCGCACAGAAAAGCGTAAGCTGATGTAGCTCGTGCATTCTAGTTTTGCTTGACCAAATGAAAGTTCTTGGTGTACCCAGACTCTCCGAACAAAGGGGGGCAAAACATTGCCGTTCTATTCACTGGTTCTACTCCAAAAAATTCTGGTGGAGATTGTGCGGGCAGGTGGGGCAGCAGGTTGAGAAGAATCAAAGCTTGTCAGTTGGCCGAGATTGGCGATTTTTCACGGCAAAGGCAAGACAGGCCACAAAAGGCACAGTCGCCGCTGTCACATAAAGACAACTTAGTCGCGTCTTGCGAGCTGTGCTCGGTTGACTCCAAGCAGAGCGGACCACGGCTCTGCTCTCATGGAAATAAGAGCCTCACGTGAGCAAACAACGCAAGCTGTTTTCCTTTCTTGTGTGCCTGCTTCAAATCCGTGATGCGTATAGCCCGTCACCAGACGCGCATCCTCTCACAACGTGTGCAAAATTTTATGAGAATGGACCGTTCTAGAGTGGCTTGAATACCCGCCTCTCACGGTTGGTTGTGTTGTTGGTGCATGCCGAGTTCTTAACAAACTTTACTCTCGGTCTAGGAGTAATGACGGGAGAAATTGAGCGCTGAAAAGATCTCGTTGAACGTGGAAAGTAAATGAAAGAGAAAATGGTTAAAATATTTATGTACGTTTAGAGAAACCGTATTATCTTTGTGCTTCTGATAAGCATTTTATAAAGTAACATTTAAAATAAATAACATTATCAATATGTCCTGTTATTATCCTGTCCTGTTTTTCAGCACCTACTACTTTCTTCTTCAACTTTTTTCGTGTTTCATGAACTTCGTTCCTAGCTTACTGTTTCTGTGAACCTATGCATAGATTCCGCGTTCCCTCAACTCCATACTAAATGGTGCCTTCCTCTTTCCTCTCTTGGAACATCTTTGTCGTGGTTAAGGGAGGCTAAAACTTTCTTATGTAATAATAATAATAATAATAATAATAATAATAATAATAATAATAATAATAATAAAAATAATAAAAATAATAATAATAATAATAATAATAATAATAATAATAATAATACGACTATGTTTCATTTTCCCCTGTGTTTCTTCTTGAGTGAGTCAGATGTACCGTTCTTGCAATTATTTCTTAAGTAACTTTGTGTTTCTATCTTTACACGGTGCCCCTCAGGGGATAAAACAATTGCTCCAATAGGAATTAACACTCCTAGGAACAAAATGTGGGGTCGTGTTCAAATAGATAGGTTTTTATTTAAGCGGATTATCTTTTTCGATTCACTGCTGTCCTTTTTCTCAGCATCTCCGACTTTTTATCTTCTTGTTTCATATTTTTTTATGATTTAGTGTATCTAGACGCAGGGAGCTTTATGTGGGAACACACATCGTGCATAGATTACCTGTTCCCTAAACTTCATACTGATTGGCTCCTTACTTTTTTTGGAACACCTCTGTTGTGGTTAGGGAGGATTAAACGGCCTTATTTAATCTGGTTTAATTTAACGATGAATTGTAATTCCAACTGTCATGACCCAAATGGGTATATTCACTCAACTAACACAGTCAGCGTGACAACAATCTCTACATTAATATTCAATACCGCGTTGGACAGTCCGTATTCCACAATTCTTCGAATCTCATTGTTGTGTTCAGTTGCAAGAGTTGTAGTGCCTCACGTGAGTCACAAATCCTGCAATCTAAGTTATATGTACACGAGTGCTTTATTTCTCATTTCGAAGAAACAAAAGCTGTCATCTTTTTCGACGTCTCACTTTCTCCATTGATCAGGTCGAGCACCTTTATTTACCGTTTCGAAGAAACAAAAGTCATCACTTTTAACGTGTCTCACTTTCTCCATTGCCTCACTTTCTCCATTGCCTCACTTTCTCCATTGCCTCACTTTCTCCATTGCCTCACTTTCTCCATTGCCTCACTTTCTCCATTGCCTCACTTTGTCCATTGCCTCACTTTCTCCATTGCCTCACTTTGTCCATTGCCTCACTTTGTCCATTGCCTCACTTTCTCCATTGCCTCACTTTCTCCATTGCCTCACTTTCTCCATTGCCTCACTTTCTCCATTGCCTCACTTTCTCCATTGCCTCACTTTCTCCATTGCCTCACTTTCTCCATTGCCTCACTTTCTCCATTGCCTCACTTTCTCCATTGCCTCACTTTCTCCATTGCCTCACTTTGTCCATTGCCTCACTTTGTCCATTGCCTCACTTTCTCCATTGCCTCACTTTGTCCATTGCCTCACTTTGTCCATTGCCTCACTTTCTCCATTGCCTCACTTTCTCCATTGCCTCACTTTCCCCATTGCCTCACTTTCTCCATTGCCTCACTTTCTCCATTGCCTCACTTTCTCCATTGCCTCACTTTCTCCATTGCCTCACTTTCTCCATTGCCTCACTTTCTCCATTGCCTCACTTTCTCCATTGCCTCACTTTCTCCATTGCCTCACTTTGTCCATTGCCTCACTTTGTCCATTGCCTCACTTTCTCCATTGCCTCACTTTCTCCATTGCCTCACTTTCTCCATTGCCTCACTTTCTCCATTGCCTCACTTTCTCCATTGCCTCACTTTCTCCATTGCCTCACTTTCTCCATTGCCTCACTTTCTCCATTGCCTCACTTTCTCCATTGCCTCACTTTGTCCATTGCCTCACTTTGTCCATTGCCTCACTTTGTCCATTGCCTCACTTTCTCCATTGCCTCACTTTCTCCATTGCCTCACTTTCTCCATTGCCTCACTTTCTCCATTGCCTCACTTTCTCCATTGCCTCACTTTCTCCATTGCCTCACTTTCTCCATTGCCTCACTTTCTCCATTGCCTCACTTTCTCCATTGCCTCACTTTCTCCATTGCCTCACTTTCTCCATTGCCTCACTTTCTCCATTGCCTCACTTTCTCCATTGCCTCACTTTCTCCATTGCCTCACTTTCTCCATTGCCTCACTTTCTCCATTGCCTCACTTTGTCCATTGCCTCACTTTGTCCATTGCCTCACTTTGTCCATTGCCTCACTTTGTCCATTGCCTCACTTTGTCCATTGCCTCACTTTCTCCATTGCCTCACTTTCTCCATTGCCTCACTTTCTCCATTGCCTCACTTTCTCCATTGCCTCACTTTGTCCATTGCCTCACTTTGTCCATTGCCTCACTTTGTCCATTGCCTCACTTTCTCCATTGCCTCACTTTGTCCATTGCCTCACTTTGTCCATTGCCTCACTTTGTCCATTGCCTCACTTTGTCCATTGCCTCACTTTCTCCATTGCCTCACTTTGTCCATTGCCTCACTTTCTTCATTGCCTCACTTTGTTCATTGCCTCACTTTGTCCATTGCCTCACTTTGTCCATTGCCTCACTTTCTCCATTGCCTCACTTTCTCCATTGCGTCACTTTGTCCATTGCCTCACTTTGTCCATTGCCTTACTATCTCCATTGCCTCACTATCTCCATTGCCTCACTATCTCCATTGCCTCACTTTGTCCATTGCCTCACTTTGTCCATTGCCTCACTTTGTCCATTGCCTCACTTTGTCCATTGCCTCACTTTGTCCATTGCCTCACTTTGTCCATTGCCTCACTTTGTCCATTGCCTCACTTTGTCCATTGCCTCACTTTGTCCATTGCCTCACTTTGTCCATTGCCTCACTTTGTCCATTGCCTCACTTTGTCCATTGCCTCACTTTGTCCATTGCCTCACTTTGTCCATTGCCTCACTTTCTCCATTGCCTCACTTTCTCCATTGCCTCACTTTCTCCATTGCCTCACTTTCTCCATTGCCTCACTTTGTCCATTGCCTCACTTTCTCCATTGCCTCACTTTCTCCATTGCCTCACTTTCTCCATTGCCTCACTTTCTCCATTGCCTCACTTTGTCCATTGCCTCACTTTGTCCATTGCCTCACTTTGTCCATTGCCTCACTTTGTCCATTGCCTCACTTTGTCCATTGCCTCACTTTGTCCATTGCCTCACTTTGTCCATTGCCTCACTTTGTCCATTGCCTTACTATCTCCATTGCCTCACTATCTCCATTGCCTCACTTTGTCCATTGCCTCACTTTGTCCATTGCCTCACTTTGTCCATTGCCTCACTTTGTCCATTGCCTTACTTTGTCCATTGCCTCACTTTGTCCATTGCCTCACTTTGTCCATTGCCTCACTTTGTCCATTGCCTCACTTTGTCCATTGCCTCACTTTGTCCATTGCCTCACTTTGTCCATTGCCTCACTTTGTCCATTGCCTCACTTTGTCCATTGCCTCACTTTGTCCATTGCCTCACTTTGTCCATTGCCTCACTTTGTCCATTGCCTCACTTTGTCCATTGCCTCACTTTGTCCATTGCCTCACTTTGTCCATTGCCTCACTTTGTCCATTGCCTCACTTTGTCCATTGCCTCACTTTGTCCATTGCCTCACTTTGTCCATTGCCTCACTTTGTCCATTGCCTCACTTTGTCCATTGCCTCACTTTGTCCATTGCCTCACTTTGTCCATTGCCTCACTTTGTCCATTGCCTCACTTTGTCCATTGCCTCACTTTGTCCATTGCCTCACTTTGTCCATTGCCTCACTTTGTCCATTGCCTCACTTTGTCCATTGCCTCACTTTGTCCATTGCCTCACTTTGTCCATTGCCTCACTTTGTCCATTGCCTCACTTTGTCCATTGCCTCACTTTGTCCATTGCCTCACTTTGTCCATTGCCTCACTTTGTCCATTGCCTCACTTTCTCCATTGCCTCACTTTCTCCATTGCCTCACTTTGTCCATTGCCTCACTTTGTCCATTGCCTCACTTTGTCCATTGCCTCACTTTGTCCATTGCCTCACTTTGTCCATTGCCTCACTTTGTCCATTGCCTCACTTTGTCCATTGCCTCACTTTGTCCATTGCCTCACTTTGTCCATTGCCTCACTTTGTCCATTGCCTCACTTTGTCCATTGCCTCACTTTGTCCATTGCCTCACTTTGTCCATTGCCTCACTTTGTCCATTGCCTCACTTTGTCCATTGCCTCACTTTGTCCATTGCCTCACTTTCTCCATTGCCTCACTTTCTCCATTGCCTCACTTTCTCCATTGCCTCACTTTCTCCATTGCCTCACTTTCTCCATTGCCTCACTTTCTCCATTGCCTCACTTTGTCCATTGCCTCACTTTGTCCATTGCCTCACTTTGTCCATTGCCTCACTTTGTCCATTGCCTCACTTTGTCCATTGCCTCACTTTGTCCATTGCCTCACTTTGTCCATTGCCTCACTTTGTCCATTGCCTCACTTTGTCCATTGCCTCACTTTCTCCATTGCCTCACTTTCTCCATTGCCTCACTTTCTCCATTGCCTCACTTTCTCCATTGCCTCACTTTCTCCATTGCCTCACTTTCTCCATCGCCTCACTTTTTTCACTGAACAGATCGAGCACCTCAATTTCACATTTCTAAGAAGCCAAAGTCGCCATCACTTTATAACGTGTCTGACTTTCTCGATTGCTCAGGCCGAGCACGGTGGCGACGCAGAGCTGCAGTCCGTGGCTGGTGTTCTCGCTGTCCACGCTGCCTCTGCTTCTGCTCACGGCGGCGGTGATGGTGGGCGAGGTGTCGGGCAGCGCTATACACCTCATGGGTGCTCGCAACGTCTCGGTACTCCACATATTTAATTTTTTTATTATTACTTAATATATTGATAATGTTATTTATTTTAAATGTTACTTTATAAAATGCTTATCAGAAGCACAAAGATAATACGGTTTCTCTAAAATATCATTTTAAAAGAGGCTTATCAGTAGCACAAAAATAATCGATATGGTTTCTCTTAAGTATTAATTTATAAGATGCTTTTCAGAAGCACAAAAATACGTTATTGGGTTTCTCCAAAATATTGCTTTATAAGATGCTAATCAGCAGCATAAAACTTATAGCGTTTCTCCAAAAATATCAATTTAAAAGATGTTCGTTGGTTTTTAAAAGAAACACCAGGATGCTTCTGAA
Organism: Morinoia aosen; assembly: GCA_030386875.1. Lineage (NCBI taxonomy): Eukaryota > Metazoa > Arthropoda > Malacostraca > Amphipoda > Talitridae > Morinoia > Morinoia aosen. Next base: position 48,715,598 of record CM059568.1, read on the forward strand.
AAGTTGTCGCTCAAGATGACGATCAGTACATTGGTGGTTTAAAAGAAACGCAGTATGCTTCTGAGAAGTTTTTGTACACTCTACAGGGCTGTACATTGGGATTGTGGTTGAAACGCAGTGCACCAGCACATCTGATGTTCGGTTATGAAACAAACATTCAGCCATTGGGTTTTAAAGAAAACGAGTATACCTATGAAAAGCTTGTACATGCAATGAATTCAGCCTATTATGTTTTAAAGGTAACATAGTGTACTTATAAAAAGTCAATACGTAAGCTGTAAGTGAACATCTCGTTTTTTTAACGTCAGTTCGAAGGTCCTTGGCTGATACGTGTGCAATTACAGGTTATACAATAGTCATGTTTATAGTTGGAACAACTGGAAGACAATCAAGATAAAAACGTTCTTATTTACCGTCCTTTTAACTTGGATAAACATGAACAAACTGCTGAAAACTGGAGCAAGGTAAAATCTTGAATGATTTAAATAACATTACAGGGTAGGATTACTTCAAATTTATTTTTTCAACATTCCAATATGAGGACAAGGGAAATGATGGTGAAAATTACGTGGAGTTTTGGTGCGCTCCTGAAATATGTGGGTATCTCGCTCAAAGATTCTGTGGTGTCATTGTATCGATTTTGATGCTATATAATATTTTAACTCATCTCACTCATTGAAATGCAAAGAGACGATACTGTTTCTCGTGTCTGTAGTGTGTGTGTGAACGCCAAGACATCATTTCATATCCTGTATTCGTTGTTGTAGTTATTTTTCGTGATGCCAAAAGTCTTTTTTTTCAACGGAATACAAAATAATCTTAGAAAGTTGAAGTAGTCAGTATTGAGGGAAGAAACTTCTCTCTTTTATTTCTTCTCATTTAGACATGTGATTTGGGTCATTCAGTACCATCGCTACATTTGACTTGAGAATAGCAGCCCCATTGAATTATTTCTCTGTGAGTTACATACAACTCGATTAAATTGTCTTCTCAGTTGCGAAAAAATTTGAATCGGTTGAAAATTATTAAAATCGACCAATAACTTTACAGCCCGACCTATTGGAAACAAAATCCTTGTTTTTTAATGGTGTAGTACATGAAAATTTTGATTGTTTGGTAAGTAAATGTCATTTCATCTTCCTCGTGAAGCCAATGCCTAAAATGGGACCCATGGCTCCATTGTACAATCAATTCTGGTTTCTCGTGTTATGTTTGGGGAACTAATAACGAAAACATGGCAGGTCAGAGCGAGCCACGGGTCTGAGTATGTATGGCGGGCTCGGAGAAGAGACAGGGTGTCTCATTATTGCTCCCTCGGCATGCGTTTGTGCGGCAGTTATTAAAACCACAGCACATTGCGGTGTTGGTGCAGCCACCACTCGCATATCTAATGCTTTGAACAAATCAATCTTCGGGATCACTCTTTGATCAAATCTTCCTTGGGGATTACGCTTTGGTTAAATCATCGAGATGTTTATACTCATGCTTCAATCTCATGCTACTCATGTTTATACTCATGCTACTCATCTTTCAGGACCAACTATTATATTTAAAGAGACGTTTATACTACCTCTGAAACGTGTCTGTGGTGATTGCAGCACAGAGCAGACCGCTGTCCCCCGAAGCCCCTGAAGGCGCTGCAGGAGGTGCTGCACGAACACCTGCGACACAACACCTCCAGCCGGACCGCCATCTGTGAGCAGCCTCATCTCCTCGATATCGTCGTTGGATGCGTGAGTACACCGACCCACAGCGGTTGTGTTCAACCGCTCGCTCTCCGTTGTACGCCGAAAGGCTACTCAAACATGCTTGTTCAGATTACTTTTGCAAGTGTCGATATCGTCGTTGGATGCGTGAGTACACCGCGGGACAGCGGTTGTTGAACCGCTCTCCGGTGTACGCCGACATGTCAGTCAAACGGTTGGCTCACTTGTGCCTGTGTCCAATGAAGCTGAAATTTTATTTGTGCCAAGTGTCCAATGAAGTTGAAATTGTTTTTATACCAAGTGGTTTTAAAAAGGTTGAAATTATTTATCCATCCTATGAGAGGTTTTATGTCCGTGTAGACTCTTTTGGCTCAAGTGCGGTTTCTTTTAGGAGCAGAATCGAGGGGAGAACGTTAGTTCCACGAATACTACATTTTATCGTCTATGTCATCTCTAAATTGCGTCTATATTATTCATGGTGATGATCTCAGAAGTGAAAGAGAATTGTTATATGAGCCGTTCTATATATATTTTCGACTGCATTCCTCTTTACAGGGATACAATTATTGATTTATGGGAATCAGCTCTCCAAGAAGGGATATGTGAAGTATCGAGCTAAAAATTTGATCGGCCTTTCTTTTGTTGAAATGGAATAGGTTTTTGTTTTGTTGCGAACCATCTTTTCTCGGTTCACTTCTATCCTGCTCATCAGTAGCTATACATACTACTTTCTTCTTCGACTTATATCTCGTTTCATAAACTTCTTTCTCAACTTGTTGTTTCTATGTACCTTGTGCATAGATTGTTGTAGTTAGGGAGGCTTAAACTAACATCTAATCTAATTTTCGAGCGCGTTCTCGATACTCATGTATGTACTGTACTCTAACAGTACATAACTGTGTAACAACGAACCAAACTCGGACGTACGACTATTGAGTTAGTCTGAAAAAACTCGTCAAGAATTGTTTCGCGGTTGGCAATGTATCGGAACTGGTAAAGAAAGTTCTTTCTGAGTTTTCTCGCCTATTATCTGGGGAGTTAGAAGTGTGTTGAGTGGAGGGCAATGGGGGCAAGACCTGAGCATGTCTTCCCTTGGGATTTATTAGATTCTGCGGTTTTTGGGGATCTCATATTCTAACTTATCAAGGCTCTTGTGTCCGAATAAACTTTTAAAAATGGTCGCTGATCCTTTATTTAGTTCTGATGGAATGTATTTTTGCTGAAGATATTCTTGATACTGGTACTTTGCTTGTTGCTGGCAGTCTGTTAGCACTGTGTTAGTGTCTGACTCCGTCGGTGTTAATGTTCTTTTAGTTTTACCAACTGCAAAGTCGGTACTCATACTCTTTTGGTACCGTTTGAAACAGTACTAATACTCATTTGCTAATGGCAATAAATAAGTAAATACTAATGACAGTTAACAGTACTAATACGTATTTGGTACTGTCTACAACTCGGTCAGCACTAACGCACTGTCAGTGCCGTCTACAACTTGGTACTAATACCTTTTTGGTACCGTCTACAACTCAGCATTAGCGCTCTCCTGGTGCTATCTACAACTTAGTTCTAAATCTTTTTAGGTACGGTCTACAAATCAGTATTTTTGGTCGGTCAGCATTAAGTTTTCTGTGTGCTGCCTGAAATGACGTGAGCGGTGTAGGAGAGAGCACGCGTGAGTTTCATGTCGAGGAGTGGTTTAGTCAAATTCTGATGTACGGACGGCTAAAAACAAGTTATGCTGGGGCTTTAAAGGCAGTTCAGACAAGGTTTGCTGCTTACGAGTAGATTAGTCCTCGGCGTTCAGGACAAGGCACCCAAGGGCAAAATGAAAAGAGAGGGCAAAGTTTACAGAATGTTATTGCGAGCTCTGACGTCATTGAAAAATTTAAGGTGCTCAATTCTCCGAATGTTAATGTTTAGATATTGATGTAGTTTTGCGAGGCAAATATTACAAATGATCGCAACGGTATTCAATGGAATACGTTAATCATTTATTCAGTTTTAAATCAGCACGCTCTCTTTCGTATTTAGCTCTCATTCACCGTTAGCTTCAGCGATCATAGGCTAAGGTGAGACGCTCCCGTTTATCTGCCTGAGCATCCTGTCCCTGCCCCTCATCTGCAGTCTGTGTTTCCCTTCTTTTGTTTTCTTTAATGTCTTTCCGCTATGGTTTTACTCGAGATTCGTCTTGAGCTAGAGGTTATGTAGGGCTTTCTTTTGTTGACTAAGAATCGGTTTTTGTTGTGTTTTGTTTTCTTATGGACAACTTTTTTTTCGGTTCACTACTGATCTTTTTTTCAGTGCTTGTAGCTTACTTAAACTTTTATGTTATTTCATATACTTCTTCCCTAACTAACTATTTCTCTGCGCAAAATATCACAAGGTTACACACCTTGTGCATAAATTCCGCGTTCCCTCAACTCCATATTAAACGGTGCCTTCAGCCTTTCTCTCTTTGAAACACCTTTGTAATGGGTTAGGGAGGAGCGAACTAACTTATCTAATCTAATCTTGACTCGAGGTACTCATCTCCAACAAGCGTATGCGACTCGAGTTTCGTTTTAGGCTGGAGATAGACCAGGCGTATGGTCGGTGTACACTCTCTTTTCCGCGTAACCACCACTTTTTCGATGGGCAATGCAAGGGGAGCATTTCTAGAAAAAATTTACATACCATACCATGCTATGTTGTCATTATTACTAGTTGTCATTATTAACGGTTGGATTTCACTGTGAAAATTCATTTACGTGAACAGTTGTATTTTAGCGTATTGTTTTCCTTCATTCGGTAGGTGTAATGCCTAACGCATAAATTATATTGGAACGACAATGGAGTCGCTTACAGTTGAAGATAATTTAAATTGCCTGGTGCACGGGACCGTTCTGCGCAGGCGTTACGTCAGACGGCCGCGCCAGAAGCTGTGTTTGGCTGTGGCGGTTGCCCTTCGAGGTCTCTGTTTACTAGCGTTTGGTGGGGCCTGTGTATTTTGCAGACCAAAGGCTCACTTCGTGTTTACTGCTCGCGTGTGTATGCCGTCTGTTCGACCCGCCTTAAGTCTCCGCGCCGATGTTCACTGCCTTGCAACGCGAGCTGCAGCGATCGTCCTTTCGCTAAGATGCGTTCGCTGGCTGCAGTGTTCATCATGTCGATGCAGTGCGCAACACCGACTCTTGGCAGGTTCATGGATTAGCCTTGAAAAAAATCGCAGGCTAATGGACCATGCATGGATTGAATCCGCTTGCTTAGGCTTTAAAATTTATATCGTTGAGGTTTCCGAAATGTTTTACAAATTATTTAAATGTATGCTTATTCTAACACGAGACTAGTTCGATTTGTCTCTCACCTGGCGCTGTTAGGATGCTTGCAGTAAGGCATGATATGATGCACACGTATTTCCCGAGACGCCTACGGAAAGCTAACAAATTCTCACGAGAAAACTTCGTTTCTGGATATCCGTTGGGGTTTTTCTGGTATTTGTATCAAGCTCATTATGTGATATTGTTAAACTCTCGAAGTAAACTACTTTTGTAGCTTTTTATTGCGCTAAAAACGATTCTTTCGAGAATCCCAAAAGTTGAATTAAAACTTCTGACGCCATTGATGTGATGTTCATACGAGCCCAAATATGCGGATGTTTAGCATCATGCTTGGGTTTCTTCCATGTTGGGATAATAACGTGAATGGTCTCAATTTGAATGTGCTTTGAACACATCAGATTTATTAGTAAACGTTTAAGTTTGTTTACGTTTGAAGATTTTTAAACAGATTTTTAGAGGATAGTTTGTGAAGGTTGAGGTACAAGCACCGTGTATAGTATTAAGTGTAAATTTAAAATATTTATCGCTTGTTTCCCTCAAGAATAGGTGAGTGATGAACATCTCTAATTCTTGAGAGCGCTTGTAATATGTAGGATCTAGATGCATTTTAGGTGTCACACGCTGGGGAACGGGTTTTTGGGGTTATTTTTTATGAATTTTAAAGGGTTCAATTACCTTGATACTCCTCTACCTTAACTGCTACCTGGAAGTCTCTCTATCCTTAATTTTTTTAATGGCTTTTAAAGCGACGCCGCCTCAGCTATTCATTGAAAATTTTAGCGAGGCTCGTAAGTGTCCCCGGGTTATCTGGCGGGGCACACAACCCTCAGCAGCGCGTGGAAGTAACTGGTTTCTGCCAATTTTTTTAGGTCTTGAGCTGTGCAAGTTTTGGGTTCCTGACTTCGCCCTCGACAAATTATGCTTATTAAACGGGCCAGGATGACTGCATAGAGGTGGTACTTTCTTCTGGCTGGTGTGCCTAATGCTTACTTAACTAGCAACTGAAATAAATTCAGTCTAACTACTATTAATATATAAAATAAAAGCTTATACAAATTTGGTGAAGTTTTCATTTCATTAGAAATAAGACTCGGAATTGATTACCTTCTAATATCCGTGAGGAGAAATATGACGGGTCGTCAAAAAAACTCGAATGTTATTTCACAAATTGGTATTAATGAAGTTAGCTGTAAAAATAAGCTCTCTTTTTTCAAAAGCTGACTCAAAATTGACGAGTTAAATGTTCAGCAACGAAGCTGGTTCTCAGGGCACATTCTAGGGTAAAATAATTAATTTCCGCTTGAAACATTATCATAATGCTGTAAAATTGAGCCTTATTTCACATTTGGTTACGTCGTATAACTGCGCGATCATTTTAGTGTATATTCAGGGTAAGTGTTTAACATTAAATACAATTGTTTGTGTTAGAATAAGGGTTGCCATAAGTTGCGGTAGGGAGGCTAAAACTAACGAGTAATCTAATCTAACGACTAAGCTAATCTTTATTATGATTAATCTAATCTATGATTTTAATTAAACAATTTAAACAATTTAAACAATTTATTTACCACAGGTGATACAGAGGTAGAATTTTTCTCAAGTCTAGTACAATGGTCAAATTTGAGTATAGCTACCTGTGGGCCCGAACAAGTTCAGCGACTTCTAGGGCATCCTACCATCACGTTATTCTAGGGTGTTCAAAAAGGTTAAACCTAGTTTACTTAACCTAGTTTCGCATTAGACTGATCCTTGAGATAATTAACTCGATACTTTATGCTGTATTTTACAATATAGGTCAAATCGGCTATATTTAACAGTATGTTCGATAAAACGATTCAAGAGCAAAGAGAAGATTGGTTATGGTACCCAAGGCAAGTTACATTATGACATTATCATTAGTTACATGTTGGAGGCAAGATTTTGACACGGTGATCTTACACGACTAGTATTCTGATAGGAAGTGAGACTCAAGATGTCTTTTGAATACTTTGTACGAATTACATTTACGGATCTCCGCAGGTATAGAGTTCCAAGTTTTGGTTCCAACGAAGAGAATACTGTGTTGCGACCGGGCCTTTGAATAATAAGGAGCATGAATTTACTTCTATTTCGGGTTAAATGGTCGTGATGACCAGTTTGCGCAGTCAATAATTGTCCTAGGCTATTGTTGCCATCATTTCTCAATGTTTTGTAAATGAAATTACAGATGGAGATTTTGTAGAGATCCGAAAGTTTAAGTATTTGTAAGTATTTAAGTATTTTGTGAGCATTATATTCTAGGTTCTTTACCGCTCTGACAGCTCTTTTCTGCAGAGTAAAAATTTTGTTGGTTTTATTTTTATCAGTTCCGTGCCATGCTTCTATTCCGTATTGCAAGTATGGAAAAATGAGCGTTCGGTAGAGCATTTGTAAAGCTGTTTCAGGCAGAAAATTTTCAACTTTATTTAGGATTCCGATGGATTTTGATAATTTAGAACTAATATGAGTGATGTGCTCTTTGAAGGTCAGATGTTTATCTATTATGATGCCCAGAAACTTACATGAGTTGGTTTCTTCGATTTCACCTTCGCCAATTTTAATGCATGGGAGAGATACATCTTTCTTGTGTGAGAATGCAATATAATTTGTTTTATCAATATTAAGGCTTATTTTATTAGGTTTGAGCCACGATGAAACTTTGTGAAGTTCAGTATTTATACTCTCCACAATCATCGCAGGATTTTGGTTCGGAAGGACCGCAGAAAGCGTACTGTCATCGGCAAAAAGTATGAATTTGAAGAATGATGTAGATTTTACAATATCATTGATAAAAATCAGAAACATGAGAGGCCCAAGAACAGATCCTTGTGGAACTCCATGGCTAATTGTCTGTGGGTCTGATTTTGCGTCGTCAATGACGACGTATTGCTTCCGATTTGTTAGGTATGATCTGAACCAATCATGGGCAATCCCTCGAATGCCATAACAGTGTAGTTTCGAGAGTAGTATTTTATGGTTCACACAATCAAATGCTTTTCGAAAGTCAAGAAATACAGAGAAGACAGGCTTTCCTTCATCTATATTAGAATAGAGGAATTGTAAATGATTTAATATAGCCTGTGTTGTTGATTTTTTTAGAGCGAAAGCCGTATTGTTTATCGTAAAGAAATGATTTTTTCTCAAAATAAGAGTACTCTTTTTTATACACAATCTTTTCGAATACTTTTCTAATAATTGGTAGTACGGAGATTGGTCGATAATTGTTTACACAGTTTTTTTCACCACTTTTAAAGGTAGGGGTTACTTTAGCAACTTTGAGGGAGTTCGGAAGAGTGCCTAGTAAGAGAGACTGGTTAATAATATTTGATATCAGCGGGGCTACAATGTCAGCAATAACTTTAAGTACTTTAGTCGGAAACGTTTGTAACCCACTCGATTTATTTTTCATGTTTATGCACGTAATTACATCGGAGGAGTTTGTAGGCTTAAAGAAAAAGGAGTTGGGTTCTCGAATATGATCCATAAATTCCAGGTGATCAGTAGGTTCACTTGGAATACCATCAGCTATAGTTTTCCCTACGCTTACGAAAAAGTTGTTAAAGAGATTAGCAATTTCTTTCTTTTCATGGTATTTTACATTATCTTGAATAACATTCTTTTTTCTTTTTATCGGCATTATTCGGTTTACAGCAAGAGTTAAGGAGATGCCAAGTCTTTTTAACATCAGTTTTGAATTGAGTAAACTTGAGCGTAAAGTAGTTCTTTTTTGATGTTCTTATCTGGTTTGTTACATAGTTTCTGAATCGGTTATATGTTTCTCTAGAGTCTAGATATTCGCCCTTCGCAAAGGAAGGCTAGGTACGCTTGACGTTTCTTTATATTTATCACGATGTCTCTAGTAATCCAGGGCTTTTGTTTATTTTTCGGGGTAACTGTACGAGTTACAATTGGGCAACACTGATTGTATGCGGTCATTATAGTTTCAGTCAACTTTACTACTGCTTCATCAATGCTCGAAGTATTATTGTTTTGTTGAGAGATGTGCAATGTAGGCATTGATTCTTCTAGAACGGTGCGCATTTCTTCAAGATTTGATTCGTTTATTTTACGATATGAGTAAGTTTCAGCTCGTGCCTTGGTGCAAGCAATATAGACATTTTTCTTAATAAGAAAAACTGGGAAGTGATCTGATAAGTCAGAAGTAATTATTCCAGCAAGAAAATTACTAGGGTCTGTCATAAGATATTGTCAAGCAGCGTAGCACATTCTGAGGTTATTCGTGTAGGCTTTGTAATGATCGGAAGGAAGGATTGAGACTGAAAGGTTGTTAGGAAATTAGAGATTGGTTCATAGCTTTCATGTTTCAGTCGATCATAATTGAAGTCACCGCATATTATTATGTCATTGTATAAGGACCTGTTGAACTGAGAAATAATACGATTCAGCTCATTCAGGAAGGATATAGGACAGGCTGTAGGAGGCCTATACACCGTTCCAAGCACAATGCGTTTACCATCTCTAGACAGTTCTACGAAGAGTGATTCTATATGATCCTGATTCATTGTTGCACTTGCTATGGTTCTCGAGTCTATGTGGTTAGATATATGTGTGCTGATGCCTCCGCCCCGCTGGTTTTTCCTTAGCGAATGGTAACTATGATAATTTTCAAATCGAATCATGTCTTTAGTCGAGTCATCTAGCCAGCTTTCGGTGAAGCTAATCACGTCTAGGTTATATTTAAGTTCAGTAATAGTACATTGTATCTCTTCCAATTTTGGGTAGAGTGACCTACAGTTCCAACACAGGAGTGAGAAATCTCGGTCAGTTATTCGTATAGTTTCGTTGAATTTTGATATATTAGTATACCTACACTCGTGAGAGTCGTTTAGGTTTGGATATATTCTGTTCAAATGATTGAGATCTGGGTCGATTTCCTCGAATATCTCGGGGTGATCAGTCATTTAAAATTAGTAAACAGTATTAGGTACTATAGAGCTTAAAACAAAATACAGAGTCAAGCTTAAAGGGATATTCCCGTCTAAAAAGTAGCTTATTAAGTAGGAGAGAATAGAGTAAAAAAAGAAAAATCTAGCGCGATTTCGTGAGTACACACAAACTCAAACTCAAACAAATGGTATATTTCTGATGAAAGCAAAGTGTTTCAATTATTTAAAGCTTGACTGTGCACACGGTTTTGTAGGGGATGACTGAAAAAAGAGGTTCCCGAAAAGTGTCATGGTCTTAACTTGGTCTGCGCTTGCAAAGTTTATTGAGGTATTTTAGGCGAGCACTCAATTACACACACCAGACCGTGCTATACGCTTGCCATGCTATCCTATCGGCTGCTTTAATGGTGGACATTATCACTTCCGTCTAATGAAATTAGCACTCCCTCAGGGAAAATGTGAGGCTTTGAGGTGGGAGTTAGGCAGGCCTGTTTTTTATTAAAAGAATATGTGTTTTTGTTAAGGATCATCTTTTTAGATTTACTGCTGTCCTGATTTTTAGTACCTAATACTTTTTCATGTTCAACTTTTATCTTGTCTCTTAACCTTATTTTTCAACTTACTGTTTCTATTCGCCGGGGTTCCTGTGCAAGACACACCTTGTGTATAGATTCCGCGTTCCCTTAACTTCATATTAAATGGTGCATTCATCCTTCCTCTCTTTGAACATTTTTGTTGTTTTAAGGAAGGCTGATACTAACTTACAATCAAGCAGCCTATAACTCCCGTTCATTTCCTTTCCTCAGGAATATCTCGAGCTAACTAATCTATGCATGTATAGATTGTTGAAGTGCGTTTTAAATCCTATTTCTAGCCAGAAAAAAATCGTTTCATTTACACCGGACCAAACTATCATTTAATTTGCTTTCATTTTCAGCTTCATAAAAGTTAATTTTATTGTTAGCTAAAATATTCCTAATTATCCGTAAGCTACGTACATCGATATTAGCGGCGCTGCAAATATCACACTTCCTGATCGTAGCAGGGTGCACACGGCAATGCAACCGTCGAAAATTGGGAAAAAGGTTATTTTATTGTTAGTTATAATTGTATTTCAAATTACCCTTACATCGATAATAATAATAATAATAAAATAATAATAATAATAAACACACTTTATTATAACAGGGTGCATACGCCAATGCCACCGTCGAGAACTGGGCAAAAAGTGCGTGCTCGGAGTCAGCGTCATCTTTGAGGGGCGGCGTCTCACAGAGCAGGCCCCGGCGCCGCACATCCTCCTCTCTCATGGGTACGAAATCAAACTCTGTTGCCGCTAGAAAATCTGGCGCTAAGTCAACTGGTCGCCGCAGACCTGGCTCCAACAGCGCCTCGTGTGAGTACAGCTCCTCTCTGAATTCTGGTGCTACCCTCGCCTCAGCCTTCTAATTACGATGACGCAGCTTTGTAGGTCCCTCTCCGCCTTAGTTTCTTGATTCGAGGTTCGAGGTTTTTACCCATGATGTTTGATTGTGAATTTCCCCGATTTGCTTTTGTATGGGGAAATGCTTGTTTCGCGTTCTTAGATGGTGAATTTTTAGCTTAAATTGATGTGGATTGCTTTAGCAAGGGGAATCAGAAGGATGAACGAACAATATATGTCAGAAACAACGGCGTCTTGGAAATATAGAAGAGCGCTTATTGCGCTGGCGAATTTTCGAACCTATCGTTGGTTACTAAGCCCACTCACAAAAAAGTCTTGAATTTTTCCATTAAGATATTCCGTAGCATCTCTCGACTTGAAAATACTAAATTTCACTTGATTAGGCCCCAGTTCAAACCCAGGTATAAAGAAATGAGGGTCTTGCATTTAACGATTTCATGTATTTTATCACGTGTATTTCTGGAGATCTCTTGATATTGTGGCTGGGGCTTCGCTGATAATATTCAAGATGGTTTTTTGGATCAAAAATTTTCTCCTTTTTTTTGTTTAAAGTTCGTCGAGGGGAATTTAGGTGAAGTGAATCCTACTCCGTTTATCATCAATATTTCTGTTTTCATTTTTTGTTCTCTTTCTCTTAATTTAAGATTTTTTTAATATCTCTAAACAGTGAGAATTAGTTTCTTGGAACATCGGATCGTGCTCAGTGTCAAATCAGTGATCTAATTCAAATGAGAAAATATTTTCTGATCTCACACCTAACGTGTAGGATATTAGCTCAAAATGCCAAACACGATGCTTCATCAATTTTTTATTGATGAAGTCCCAAAAATTTAGTCGTTGTTTCGCTACTGTCTCATTCTACGATTTGGTTATGATATTTTTAATTTGAAATGTCGTAATTGAACCTATGCTGCATTCCTAAATGGGAGGGCGAGCGAGTGATTCAATCGTGTAGCTACCTTCCCTGCATTTTTAGAGGGTTGATCTGCGACGGTATCGAAATCATTCCTCTCCTCACTAGCTAGGCGTCGGAGGGACCTAGGGCGCGTTTTCAATATTAGGCGGGCCGAGGCGTGTAGTGTATCTGTGTTGTGATCATCGAGTTTATGTTGTTAACACTTGTGTCGCACGTTCAGTGTTCGATTTCATGTGAAGTGTGCCTTTATGTAGATTATTTAGCTTGTTGTTGTGATCAGCCGTTTGTGTGTACCGTTTGTTCTACTTTTTTTGAAGCCTGCCTGTAGTTCTCGTAAATTTCGTAGTTATCTGTCGAATCGATGCATGGACTGCACTAAGCGCCTTGACATGCTATGGACGCTTATGCTTGGGAGTTGTATGGGTTTTTCAGAAGAAAATCATCGTTCAGTCCATTTTCGAAGTCTGGCTGCTCGAGTTTGAGAGGGATACAATTATTCTTCAGCTGCTCAGTAGTAAAAGCAGGGTAGCGATTTTCTGGTATTTGCATTAAATTTTGTGGTTCTCGTGTCATAGAATTTACCATTCTCAGTGGGATACCTGGCTTCTCCCTACTAAATAATTATATATATCATTCCAGAGTCTACTGTTAGTTTGGTTTTTGACGTTTGCATATTCTGTTGCTCTTCGAGTCAAGCGTACAGAATGGAGGACTTCTTGCGAGAGTCTTTTTCTCATTTCATCATTTTTCTTTCCAACATGGTTACGCTCCTTGGTTTAACTGATGTCACTGACTGTGCCCACCGCAATACTTAGCGCCTTGATGACTCAAATTGAACAAAGTTTGGTCGGACTCATTCTCTCTCACTCCAATTAAGAGCTAACAGAAATTTACCTCTAAAATGGGATCAACATTTATGGAGAACGCACTCCAATTTTTGAAGAAAATTTTTCTGACCTTTATACATGCAATGCTGAACGTCATTCGACTTATTAAACGTAGATTCCAGTTATTATATCGGAGTAAAAATGCCTTCGAATGAGTCTTATGGTTGTAATGAAACTCAGAGAGTTCTACTTTAACTGAAAGAAGTTCATTTTTCACATTACCCTAGGCAAAAGTTCATCTATTGTATTATATTTTAACTTTTTTATGAAAAAGACAATTTTAATGCGTCTCTACATTAGAATATGGTGTATATTGTATATTGTTATTTTGTATAGATGAAAGTATACAGCGTTTCAAAATAAGAATCCTAATTTGAACCGTACGCTTGTCTGTAGACCACTGAGAATTTTCTGACTTCTCTAATGTATAATCTTACTTCCCATTGACAGCATGAATTAATTGTGAAAACTTGGGCTGTATGTTTGATACCTAGCCTATCACGAATCGTATTTTGTTGCCGCTGTCTTTTCTATTTTGTGTGCCGTCACACTAACGTCCATCTGTACTGTGCAGGACGGAACGTAATACTGCTTCTGTTTGAGTTAGAATCTAATGCCTGTTTTGCTCTACTCTCACAATTGGTGCTATTTTTCGATTTCCGTTTATACGAAAATTTATACGAGGGAGGTGATGGATGGCGCAGCAGTTTGTTCTGGAACAAACTGTTAAGTGAGAGTGAGCTCGAGGGTAATGCGATGAAAAGATCCGGCAAAAATCGAATGAATTTGTTTTGAATGAAAATAGTCGAATCAACAAGTGTAAGGAAATACTGCTGGAAGGGACATTCACATGGCATCGAAACTGGTACAAGAAACGAATTATTTAGAAGCTAAATATTAACCCTTTCGTCCCAAAGGACTATAAAGTCCTCTTTCAAAAATTGCTTTGATGTTATATTTTTGTAATTTTTCCGTTATATGTTTCTTGAAGTTCACTGCCGAATGGCGGTTTCTTCCTCATGCTGATGTCGATGACAACCTGATGCTAATGCCGGTCTATATGGCTGGTAGTTGTGATAACCGTTGAATGAATGAGCATAGAAAGGCTGACGCTAAGAGGTTAAGTTTTCAGCGAAGTTAACGGCAGTAAACGTTTGTCTCAATGTTAAACTCTGGAATGCAGAGTATGAGACTTAAAAAATTCTGGTTCAGTTTCAGAAGAAACACGTTTTGCTTGCGTCAAGCTTAGTTTCATATCTTTTGCAGCGGAAGAGGATGCGAGGGAAGATTTGATGCGTATTCGCTGAAAAGCTGAAAAAAGAAAATTTTCTAGTGAAAGAACAGCTATGAAATTAGATAAGGCCTTGGACCGAATTGGTGAAAAGGTGTACACTGTATAAAGTAGGGAGTTCGCTACAGGAAGCCATGGAGCGTTAATATTTAGTGAGTTGGAGGGTGCTCGTACGGTGTTTCAGCTCTATAGACAGATGATGCTGTACAAATAAAATGTAAAAATGGTGTACTCTTCGGTCTTATGGCAAAAAGCAACTCCTATTTACGAATACCACTGCGATTGAAACTGCAATGTGAATTGCGTGTAACTTGGGTCGCACACGATGTGGTGTTACTTTGATGGGCATGATAGCGGGGGAGACACTTGGGAGTTGTAAGATATTGTGTCTCAATGATTCGCGTTTGGCCTCAACATCCAATGATAGAGATGGGTTTTGCAGAAAGTTCAATGTTTTGCGCTGGTCCTTAAATAACGTTTCCCCTCAAGGGGGCATTTGATAGGCAGTAGGTTTAGGTTAGCTAGGCTTGTCTATCCTATGCTACAGGGACTGGCGTCTCCAAGAGGTATACTGTATACTGTTAGGAGACTTCAGCTATATGTAGATAGTCCTTTCGGGACTTCTATCTCTCGTGCCTACTCCGCTTCTTTTAGTTTTCTTGTCTTTTTGCCATCTCTTCCTTGTTTTTTCTTGCTCTTTCTCCTTAATTTGTTGTTTCTATGCGCAGTGTATCCTGTGTGGGGACACAACTTGTGCATTGATTCCCTATATTCTGATGTCCATGCTAATTTCTGCTTCCTACTTTCTCCTCTTTGATACACATTTTATGAGGTTAAGCGGGCTTAAGCTACTAATTATCTAACCTAATCCACGAATATCGTTTTTGTGAAGACGAAAGATGATACTCGTTCATACACATAATTTTCAAAAAAAGGCTCCTTGAAAACTGGATAGACGGAAGAACTTTATGGAAACCTGAAAATAATGGTCTGTTGTGTAAAATTATGGTGACTTAGTTGAGGAAAGAAAGGGGAGTTTTCAATAGAAATTAGTCAAAACTATGTGCGATTACGGAGTTAAGGCCTGTAAATGACATTTTCAAATTTACTTGTGAGAGTTGGTATATTCTTGAAAATATTAGAAAGAATTACTTGGAAGAAACGTCACAGAAATTATGTGATACGAGTACTCTGTATGCTAGACGAAGAGAAAGAAGCATGGATGTTTGCTCGGTATACTCATTTTAGATGCAATTACATCCTGTATAGAAGTAAACGCTCTTCTCCTGGCGTCCTGATACTATGCTTGGATTAGGACACTGCGAACAAAAATGATTGCTAAATTTTACTTAGCTATTGAGCTACTTGATTGCCATGATGCGACCTGGAGTGGCGGTAGTAATTGGCTTTCTTTATTTTGTAGAGATGAAGCTTGGCGTGGTCCTACAAAACTTATTGTACCTTTGACCAAACGTTTTGAATAACTACCTATACGTTGTAATCCTAATACTATCTCTGTAGTACTCTGATTATAAAAGTTCCGTAACGTAATGAATGTATGCTCTCGTGTGTATAGAAGTAGTATAACGTATGTTGTGTGGTACAACGATCGTGCATTATTCGGTGTGTGTGATGCACTAGTTAGTATAGAAAGTGCTTGCCTCCTATCATCTCGGCCGTGGTAGTGCGCTACTCAACTTGCAGGTGAGTGAGAGCATGCATTACCAGATAGTGCCTTGAGATTTGTGCATGACTGGTTTGCTCTTCGATCGCGAACACCTGCACACTTTTAAAACGTGTCCGTTTCTTGCATGATAAGAGGAGTGTGCAGATTGCTAGATCTCAGCATACAGATTGCCAGATATCAGCATACAGATTGTCAGATATCAGCATACAGATTGCTAGATCTCAGCATACAGATTGCTAGATCTCAGCATACAGATTGCCGGATCTCAGTATACAGATTGCTTGATATCAGTGTACAGATTGCTTGATCTCCTCTTGCATGACTTGTGAGGCTCGTATCTTTTTTTTGTGTCATTAGCGTGCTCCTCAATAGGACTGATTGTGCCCGTTAGTGTATCGTACAATGATGTGAAACCAGCAGTTGGACAGCTCAAATCAGTTCACTTAATGTCATAGTAGTCTCTGAGTAAATGAAGCCGTGAAACTTACATAATTAGCAACAATATGGCATTGGCGCTTTTCACTGGACATCGAAAGTGAAATATTTCTTTGAATAATGTAAGTACTGAATAATTTACGAAGTACATGGTGGAAAAGCAAGTATTTTGATGCCTTTTGAAGCAAGTTTTATGTGAAATCTACGAGCTAAGACGATTAAAATAATTAAAATTTATTATGAAACTTGAATGGTCTTACATGTTAAGGTGTCATTAAATTCATGCTTAGTTTTACATAAAAAGCCTGCCTAAAAACACAACAATATGTCGATGCTAAATAAGTTATCGAAAGATATTAACGACCGTGTTATTTTTTGCGCATTGGTAAAATGATCTTTTGGAAAATAATTTATGGCACTACAAATAAAGTTAATTATCGTAAGGTATTGACCTAATAATTTTCAAAAATCCACTGAGAAACTGGATCGTAGATACCAATGGTTGTTCGAACGTAGAAGCGATTCTAAGTTGCTGTCTACTTAATTCGTGAAGGTCTCCAAAACAGCAATATCTAGGTACTGACGCGACCTATTCAATCGGGATATAAACCCGATAGAAAATTTTTTGAAGACAACTGAGAAGTCGGATGACGACCGACCAATCTCAATGTAATGAAAGTGTCAGGAAAGAGGGATAGGCTAAGATCCCACTTAGTTATTATCTAAATTTACTGAAATAAACGAAGAAGTCAAATGGCAAATGGAGATGCTGCACCTGCGTTGGACGCTAACGTGCGAGTCTGTTTATTAAACAATTCAGTACCCGTTTCTTTCAAACATTTTGTTCGAAGTGAATATTTCTCTCTTATTTCTTTTCTTTGTAGGCTATTCAATGTGCTAGAAAAAAATTCTTATTGAGCATGATACTGTTACTCTCTTGGATTTTTCAATTGATGGTATCAGACTATATTGGGCATAGGACAATCCTAGGGTGGAAACACTAATTTGGGCTAAATTTTCAGATAAAAACTCTCCAATATGAGGAGAACACTATCTCATGGGGGACAAAGAAAGGCAAAGAATTGATATCACCTATTTTTTTCCGACAGAGTAAAATATTTGTTGCATTACCTCCAAATAACCTATTTGCAGAATGTTCTTCAACGCTGTGTAAATAGTGAATACATTTCTCTGAGGTGTCCAAATACTTTTTTCACCATGTTTTGATAAATTCTTTGTAAGTTCTCAATGCGGAGCAATGTTCTATAGTCGTTCCATTTCACGTAACAGTCTCAATTATATCCTTTCAATAATTGTTTTAAAATAGTTTTCCTGTCCAAACTCTTGCATCACATCACTGTGCATTTATCGAGTTCACGTGTATTTTATTTCGGCTTTCAGGGAGGTAGCCGATTATAGATAGAATCGAATGTTTCATTTAAGGGAATTACTTGCTGTACCACATTTATCTCTTTCTGCGCCATACACCAGAATGCCCGAGCAAACGGTGCACAATTTAAGCGGGTAATCAATCTACTGTCCTTCTATTGGGACTTGAAGCGTGGCACAATTGAGATGACCTCGCACATTAGAGTGTCTATTCTGCACAGTTTGTAAAGAAATTGAGAAGAAAATGCTTTGTTGAACGATTTTTATCTTGGTTAGCGTCGGTGGTCTGATCTTTTTCCAGCGGGATAATTTGTATTTTTTGAAAGCTATTCTACTGCCTCGGTGTAACCGATTTGGCTACGTCTATTCTGTATGCTGAGACTTTTCTCAACTTTTTAATTGCATTATTTTCCATTTTGTCATAGAACTACAAAGTGCTAAACTCGTTCGTTGAATTTAGGATCTAATGGAATATGTCAAAAGTTCAGGTGCACAGTATACAGTAGCGGCCATAATGGTTCGGACAACTTACAACCCGACAATCTATCGTCAATAAATTCAATACTAAAAGCTGCAATGAGCTCAACTTATACACACATGTGAAGCCACATGTCTTGCCTAACAGGTATTAAAATCTTGAATCATTTGGGTGAACAAAACACAAGTCGTAAACAAATACATTAGAATAGCAAAAATTTTATGTGGTCAAAAAAGTTCGGACAAACATTATAGAAACTGAATAAATATTTGAAATATGCAAACAAAATGATATAAACATCGTAAAAAAGTAATTACCGATTTATTATTTGGTATAGTACCCTTTGTTTTCAATAACGGCTTGACATCTTCTGCCACAATACTTCACCAAATGGCTGCATTCTTCGGTGTTATTTTTGCCCATTCATCTTGCAAAGCGGTTCTAAAAATCTTGCAAATTTCCAGGATTCCTTGCCTTTGTCCATTCTTCTAAAAGTTTCCGAACATTCTCGATGGAATTCATATCTGGCCTTTGCGCTGGCCAGTCCATAACAGTGACTTCTTCTTGATCCAGGAATGACTTCACCAATTTTGCTGTGTGCCACGGAGTATTGTCTTGCATAAAAATGGGCTCTTCGGTTGGAGAGTCCTTGATAACTGGTACCACATGTCTCTGCAGAAGTTCTTTGTACATTTGCACATTTACTCTCTCTTCCAGTCGAACTAGGGGACCGGAACCGTTTGCTGAAATCATGCTGAAGACCATAATGCTGCCTCCACCAAACTGACACTGGATTTGACGCACTGTTTGGACAATTTTTCGCCATTTGATCGGCGAACAAATCTTTTTCCATTTGATCCAAACTAATTAAACTTCGATTCGTCACTAAAATACACTTTTGCCCAGTCATCATCAGTCCGGAGAATATGCTGTGTAACAAAGGCCAATCATGCATTTCTGTTATTCTTGCTGACCAAGGGTTTGACAGCTAGAGTCCTAGCATGCAGGTTTGCTTCTTCAAGGCTGCGTGAAACAGTCTCCCTGGATACTCTGATATCAAGAGACTCGCCTGCTTCAGTTTTGAAACGGTCCTTTTTAGCTAGTCTAACCATTGCAGTATCGGCTCTTGCTGATGTTTTGCGAGGTCTGCTACTTGACACACCCGCGGTGCTTGAGCATGAGCCATCCTTCTCATATTTAGCTAAATCATCACCAACAACACTTTTAGGTCGCTGGACTGTGTTGGCTATTGCCCTTATCGACAGCTTCTCTTCAAGGTGCAATTTCAACTCACGAACAGAAGCAGGTGTAGGCACTCCCCTAGGCATCTTGATGCGACGGCTGCTGCGCAGATAATGACAGTGATACTAGTCTTGTCTGGATCAATCTATATATCTAACATTCTCTCGTGCAACATTTGTTTACTCAAACATAAATGTGGAAATGAAGAGATGCCCGAACTTTTTTGAACACACGATACTTTTGCTATTCTAATGTATTTGTTTACAATTTGTGTTTTGGTCACCAAAATGTTTTAAGATTTTAACACCTGTTAGGCAAGACATCTTGCTTCACATGTGTGTATAAATTGAGCTCATTGCAGCTTTTAGTATTGAAGTTATTGATGATAGTTTGTCGAGTTGTTAGTTGTCCGAACCATTATGACCACTACTGTATTTGACCACCTACGTTAATGTTGTCGTACCTGAAGGAGTTTTGTACAAAGGCATTTTGAGCCAAAGAATTATAAACATCTGAGCATTTACGAGCATCTAAACTTTGCATTTGCCATACCTTTGGCTATGTTGAGTGGTGTTCGATATTGGAGCGGCGATGTTGCAGCGGGGACCTGCGCTGTTCTCAGAAAGGAGTTAATGTATTTTGAAAATCTTTTCTCGACAAAGAAGTTATGCATATGTTAATTGGAATTATACCCTAAACATTCTCACTTTATGAGCCTGCTAGCAACTTATTTTATGCCTTTCAGTTACGTAATTTTCTTGATGAATAAGTTATCGCAAAGTTATAAATAATATATTTCGACGTTTGTGAGTCAGCATTCTTTTTACTTTCAGTACTATGGTTTACGTGAAGAGGAACTAAAGCTTATTTATGCTCTACAAATCTGACGAAAATTATTTCGATTTCTAAAACTAGGCGATGCGCCGAGGCTATGCTAGTTAGAATAGTTATTTCATTTCTGGGTTAGAAACAAATTAAATGCTGAGCAGGAAGTATAGCTTCATCCTTATATTTATCTTTTTTTTTGAGGAGCTTTTTCTGAGGAGTCATCATGAAAGGCCTCAACTTTTCAATTAAAGATGGTTTCACCAGCGATTTAGCCTTGGGCAAATTGCTTAAAAGCGTTCTTCATACCTTTATCTCATTTTCAGATCAAATTTTCTTCTGCTTGTGCCCATTTTCTATCGCAGAGGTTTTGGCTGAGGCATTTCATAACTCGAATTTATTTTCAACCTTTCTCATATTTTGCGTGGGCAGACACATTTTCCAAGGCAATTATCAGTTCAAAATGACTCTTTTCAGCTATTGCTGTTTAATTTTTTGAGCCAAAAAAAATCACATCAGTACTGCGAGAGGTGCGAGACAAATGGCATAATGATAGGCATTACGGTACATTATCAAATCCCATTATCAGGCATAGGATAGTTAGATTTGACTATCCTGTGATGTGGGGACGGGCGCTTGCAAGGAGGATACTGTTAGGTTACCTAAGTCCCAGATAGACCATCGGGATTTCTATCTTTCGTGCTCACTTGGCTTTTTTGTTTACGTCTTCCTGCCTCCTTCATAGTCTTTTCTCACTCTGCCTTCTTAACTTGCTGCTTCTATGCGCAGAGTATCTTATGTAGGAACACACCTTGAGCATAGATTCCCCGTTTTCTGTAGTCCATGCTAAATAGTCCCTTTTCACTCACTTTGTATAGCTTTGATTGTAGCTAGGGAGTCTCCAACTAACATAATAATTATAAAATTATATGCAAGTTTCTACTGGAAATGACAACAAGCAGGGCCGATTAAATTGACACGAGATTTATTCAGGCTAACTTGAGCTTGATGTGCAGTTGACAAAGAAATGAAGCGCATCAACACGCTGCTGAACAAAGCTCGCTGCAAGCCGCGCAAGATGCTGCTCCCGGTGACACAGGCCGCCTGGCTCACCGACGAACAGCGCAGGTACTTCACCGAGAGGGTGCACCTCGAGCCTTGCATGGTCGAGGTGAAGCGATGCGCAGGTTGCTGTGCCAACGAGCTCGTCGAGTGCTCTCCTGTTAAAAGCAAGAACAAAACTATTCCGGTGAGTTTCCCTCCCTAAGTTAGCTTGTGATCTTTTTTTTATTCCTCGTTCGTGTGTTGTGTTTATTTGTCGCGCAGCGATGAAGTTTATATGCGCCTTCAATTTGATCAGTTCTGAAGCCATCGTTCTTGGATCATTTACACGATGGAATCTTTTTTGCTCGTGATCGTTTTTGAATTTTCTCGTTCGTGCGGTGGCGTACCGCGTACCGTCATGTTTATTTGTCGCTCAACGATGAAGTGTGTATGCGATTTGATTATTTCTGAAACAATGGTTCTTGTTTCATTTGCACGCTGGAATCTTCTTTGTCTGAGTCTTAGCTTGTAATCGAGTACTTGGCGCACTGCGTAGATATTTTGGAACTTTTTTATGGTTTTTGATTATTGTCGGTGTTGAAAATTTTCATATAACTCGGCTATTATGGTGATAACCTTCGTATGCTTGTCACCATGGATAGATCATTTTGCGTTCATTTTAAACGAAAAACGTTCTCGTTTCATTCATGCCAGCTTTGGATCTTTTTGACTTTACATTTTGTTTGCATAAAATATGCCAAACCAAGGCCAGTTTCTTCATCAATTTTGTTACCAAAGTTAATTAGTTAAAAAAGATATGTGTTCCTTAGTTTAGAACTTCATCCATTGTGCATGCGTGAAATGTTTCTCTATGCTCTAGCGTGATGTTTCTCTATGCGCTAGCGTGATGTTTCTCTATGCGCTAGCGTGATGTTTCTCTATGCTCTAGCGTGATGTTTCTCTATGCTCTAGCGTGATGTTTCTCTATGCGCTAGCGTGATGTTTCTCTATGCTCTAGCGTGATGTTTCTCTATGCTCTAGCGGGATGTTTCTCTATGCTCTAGCGTGATGTTTCTCTATGCTCTAGCGTGATGTTTCTCTATGCTCTAGCGTGATGTTTCTCTATGCTCTAGCGTGATGTTTCTCTATGCTCTAGCGTGATGTTTCTCTATGCTCTAGCGTGATGTTTCTCTATGCTCTAGCGTGATGTTTCTCTATGCTCTAGCGTGACGTTTCTCTATGCTCTAGCGTGATGTTTCTCTATGCTCTAGCGTGATGTTCGTCTTTGTTCTTCCCCTCAGGGGGATACAACTATTGTATCTATGGGAACTAGCACTCTCAGGGGGATCATGTGAGGGCCCGAGCTAAGAGTTAATTAGGCCTTAATTTTTGTTGAAATAAAATGTTTTTGTTATGTTAAGGACCACCTTTTATCGGTTCACTGCTGTCCTGTTTTTCAGCACCTACTACTTTCTTCTTCAACTTTGATCTTGTTCCATGAACTTCTTTCACAGCTTACTGTTTCTATGCCCACTTCTGCATGGATTCCGCGTTCCCTTAACTCCATACTGAATGGTCCCTTCCTCCTTCCTCCCCCTCAGGGGGATACAACTATTGTATCTATGGGAATTAGCGCTCCCAGGGGAAAAATGTGAGGGCCCGAGCTGAGAGTTAGGTAGGCCTTCCTTTTTGTTGAAATAAAAGTTTTTTTTTTGTTATGTTAAGGACCACCTTTTTTCGGTTCACTGCTGTCCTGTTTTTCAGCACCTCTCACTTTCTTCTTCAAATTTTTTCTTATTTCATGAACTTCTTTCCCATCTTACTGTTTCTATGCCGCTTCATCATAGATTCCTCATTTTCTTATCTCCATACTAAATGGTGCCTTCCTCCTTCCTCTCTTCGATACGCTCTATTTTTGAAGCGGTTAGGGAGGCTTAAACTAACTTATAATCTAATCTAATCTTCCTCCTTCCTCTTTTTGATACGCTCTGTTTTTAGCGGTTAGGGAGGCACTAACATATAATCTACTTTAGCGTAGTGTTTTTAACTACTCTAGCCTGACGGCATTTTTATCGTGATGTTTTGTCTATTTTACCATCATATTTTTCCCTACTTCAGCGTAATATTTTATCCCTCTTTAACGCCAAGTTTGTCTCTGCTCTAGTTCCTGAAGCTGGAGAGCTCGGGAAGTATGGCACGCAGCAGCAACCGGAACTCTGATGATTCGATAGAAAAACTCGTGGTCGAATTTCACACAAAGTGCGACTGCGGGTGCAAGGTGAGTCTTGGATGTCATTGCCCTGTGTTGCGTTGTCATTTCTTGTGACACAAACTGTTTGTGGCTTATGCCGCAAGGCGCCCTTGTATCTTGACCATGGGTATATTTCCATGTGCGTAAGTCAGTGCTTTTTGTATATGCTGATTGCTCGAGCAACTTTCTAATGCTTTATGAAGTGGGACAAATGAAAATAGCTGTTGTATTTACATAGAATATTGAAACATCCTAAATCTAGATTTGAAAGATTTTTCCCGACATTGAAACCTCAAACTGGCAATATTTTCAGCTTCGGAAGTTTTACTTCTAACCTCAACACCGATATCGTAACTAACATCAACACTACTGTTAGCATTATAAACTCCAACCTTCCTCATTTACACCCTGCCCAGTTCTGTCATTCTCAGCCCGGCTTTTATCTTGTTTCATGAACTTATTTCTCAACTCACTGTTTCTATGCCCCTTCTGCATAAATTCCGCATTCCTTTATCTCCATACTAAGTGGTGCCTTCCTCCTTCCTCACTTCGATACGCTCTTTTTTTTGTTACGGTTAGGGAGGCTCAAACTAACATATAATATAATCTTATGCTTCGTCTTACAAAAATCTCAATTTATACAGATGAAAGTTAGTCCAAATTAGTCAACTGATACGATCCTTAATTTAAAATATAAATGACTTTGACTTATTTTCATCTCTGCATGATAAATTTTACTTTAGGGGATGTAATATAACTCAAGAATCGACTCTAAGAAGTCTGAGCCGAAGCTAGAAGCTCAAATAAAGCTGATTATATCTTTCATATACCTTATGCCAGCCATGATAGAATCTAGCCTCAAATCCTGTGTGTGCTCGCTTCATTTCAGTGAATGTGGTCTTTTTCAAGTAGAATGGGGTAAATGCCTCATTAATGTTGCATTTAAAAAAAAATGTGTGGATGTTTATTTAAGCAATTATGTAAGAGATTGTGTCCACACGCCGCTCGCTCAGGTTACTTGACTATATCAATGCATGTTTTAAATTATTTCAGATTACTCAGTGTACGCGGAGTCAAATATATGACAAAGAAGACTGCTCCTGCCGCTGCCCTAACAACGACCGCTGGTGTCCACATGACCAGGTACGGAGTTTTGTTGCGTTTTTTCCTTACGTATGCAATACTACGATCAGACTCTGAGACGTTGTCCTCAAATACTCTAATACATAATTTCTTAAGAACGTGAGTATTCATGTTACTTGAACTCTGTCAGGGCCGCATGGTCTAACTGCATTCGAGTAATGCTGTGGCCAAGCCTGCGGGTTGCAGATTCGCTAGGAAGTTGCCATAGCCAAGTCAACTGTAATTAAAAATAACTGGAGAAGCGAAAATAACACAGCTATCATATAATTCACTTCTAAATGTGAGAAATCACCATGTCAAAAGTTATGCGGATTTAATTAAAGTGATTCAGCTTTGCTTCACGTTTCTCAGTTTCACAGCTTCGTGGAACATCGCAAAAAGTATTTTTTCTGAAAAAAAACAGAAAATAAGCTTTTACATGAGCTGGTGTTTCAAGTACTTTTCAAGCATGCCCAGGTGGTGACAGTTGTCTTTATTGGTTCTAAATGTGAATTATTTCTGGTAACCAGGGCCAAACATCAAAACAAATATTCTGGACACAATTTGTTTTAATTCTGATCTTTTTCCTTGTGTACAGATGAGAGAAGCGAATGAGTTCGAAGAAATAATTTTAAGAATCACTAAGGCTGAATTTTGTTCACACATCGCTGATCTTGAGTTGCAATTCGTGAAAAGTTCACAAAGATGTGCCCATATCTGAACCAAGCAGGTGAAACTGGGAGCAAAATTGAGTGTTCATTTTGTAGTAGTATTGGCACAAATTCTTAAGTAATAATACAAAGATTAACGCTACAGGTCATTTATTTACAATACATTTGTGACCAACTTAGAACCCAATTCTCCCGAAATCTATCTCTTATGTTTTTGAGATTATGTAAAATTTTAAATTTGTTGTCAAATCTAAATCATGCTTATTTATTTTTCAATCTGGAGTAAAATATTTTTTCTTCATGGGTCAAAGTCGTATCATTAAATCACGCTAAATGAAATAAATTTTTATTTGAGAGGAAAGTTTATTGACGGACCATTAAGTTTTTCCTTAGTTCTTCCTTTGTATGAATTTGTGTGAGAAAAATGAAATCCTTTACAGTGCTATCGTTGTACATCATGTTCGTTGTGTTACCTGAAGGAAACTTTGTAACAGAATTTTTTAACAAGTTTAAAATATTACCGCGCTGGCGCTGGCCCCACACGACGTCATAAAAGATCCCCTTGTCCAGCTGGCATCAGGAGCTTCTTATCCTCCAAATATTTTGGTGTGAAAATTTATGACATGTCTGCAAGGCCTGTTTTTGGTAATATCGATTAGTTTTGTCGCTCACCTTCCGCATAGATTAAATTCACTAACCTTCGTGCTATCTAATATTCTTTGAACTGGAAACTTCAACCTGAAAAATTATTCTATTCTCGAGAGTGCATTAAATTTCATTTGTTCTCACTTCATTTTCTCTATCTTACGGCTGGGAACATATGTATTGTATAGTGGGAAAGCTTAGCGAACGTGTGATAGTGGTACAAGCGCAACTTGAAACTCCTCGTTTCACATATACAAACTACCTCTTTCCCGCAGTATTTCGACGACGAGGAGTGCGTTTGTAGGTGCCGACGACCCCGGGAGTGTTCGTCAGGGATGATTTTCGACACGCGTACGTGCAGGTACGTTGTTCCCTCTTTAAACGCTTGAAAATAACTTTATTTTGAAACTCTATGGGTGGAAATTCACAAAACTCGTAAGTTATTGGTGAGCCGAAAGAATCTCAGGCGGGACCTATTTTCAATATAAATACAAATTCTGTTTGGAACAGTTACAGGTGCCTATGTTTTCATACCGTTCTGAGGAATCGGTTCATGAAAAGGGATTTGTATTTCAACTGCTATGTCCTTGTCAGAGCCTTAGAACGTTATCTTTTTGTTTCTATCATTTTATGCCTTCGTTAGGAAAATATCTGTGATTAGGGATATTTTTTTCGTATAGTTACGCCGTAACCTTATTAGCACTACAATGTTTTAGTGATATATGATTCCTTAGAAGTGCAACTCACCTGCTATTCCTGATGTTTACTCATGATTACAAGTATAGTTTTGTTGACAGTGAAAGTTTTCATTTACATGATGATTGCTTTATCTTTATTTTACTTTTTAAAAATATTTCAATCCTGTAAGGCGGATTTCTGTTGGCTTATACGTAGACCAGCAGTAATATAGTACTTGAAATAAATGTGATCCTTCTCTACTTTAGTTGACGCATAATCTGATCGGTTCTATCTGCCTTTTGGTTTCAGAATGAATGCGCTAAACGGTTAAGTAGCAAAAAACTTTCTTAAACATTTTTTGTTAAGACGAATCTATGTTATATCGTTTCCTAAACTGGCGTTCTAGTCTTCTTTTCTATGTTCGATGAAAATTTCGGTGGTATTCTGAGGTGTATATAGTCTGGTTCGTAACCCCTTTTCCACTGGTATGTAACCACTAACTTAGATGTCTACTAACTAAATTTTCTCCTTCAACTTTCAACACACCTACTCCAACATGAAAAACATTCATATGTTCCAACTATTCACCATATTGAATTCATGCATTATGAACCCCTTTTTTTCGACATCAGATGTAAAGTGGAAGATATTTTCTATGCGGAGTATGTTCTCCTGTAAGACTGAAGGCTGTTCTGGGCGAAGTGCGTCTATTTGTCGAAGTACTTTCGAGTCCGTCTATCTGTTCAAGCGTTATAGATGGGAACGTTGATTAGGTTTAGAGATAATTTACATCCGCGACTCCTTAATTGTCCATCGTGTTCAAAACTTAAGCTATTAGTAAGGAAGTTGATATAGCAAGAAAATATCCGATAATACAGAAAGTAAAGCGATTTCTTCCTCAATATAGTGAAAGTAAGATCAACTCTGGCTAGTAAGTCAGTGAATACAGCGTCGTAGAAATATATTATTCGTAAAAGTATTCGAAATTGCGATTATATTTGTATTCTAAAAATTTCCTCCTGAACTTAGGGTTCAATGTAGCAAAAAAATATTTTTAAGGAAATGTAAATTTTACTTCAGTTTAGAACTATAGAACAATTTAAACATCAATATTTCCCGCTGTGTGTAGTCTTGATTTCCTAATCTATGAAAATAAAAGTGCAGTGTATGTTATATTATACTCGTAGAAACACGTTTCAGTTTCACAGTAAATTTAGTTTCAACAAATACAGCAATTTAAGATAAGCAATTCATCGCCGTTTCCAAAACAACTGTTGTGAGCATGCGCATTTACACATAACACTCACACACTCACTGAGACACAGGACACAGCGCTGGGATCTGCATGCTAACATCGGGCGAGCTTCGTCATCTGCATGTGGTGAGCGAAGCCTCTTGATTAAGATCTCTGCAGGGCGGGAGTAAAAGGTCTCCTTTGGTCGAACTTAAAAACGGATGAACATAGTGTTCTAATCTTACAATTAGGTTAAATTATGCTTCATGTGAAAGAAAACAAAGATTTATTTGATCAGATACAGCTTTTTATGCGTTGCGTCCCAGGCCCTTCAGTATTTTCTGAGGGCTCTTAACTCGTTCAATTTCTCCAGCTCTGCAGAACTGGGTTCACCTGCTGGCAATCTTTGAGCCGCAAATGTCCTGTAGTGTATTCTGGTCTCTGTCATATTGTTTCTGGCCACACAACTAAAGTTTGTTGAATTTTCACTGAATAATGAACCAATTAAGAGAGCTATGTAAAAGTTTTTGGATCTTTTATTGGCGGTTCAAAGACTTGTCAAGTTATTAACCGCCTACATAAGGTGTTGGTCCTGGTCTTATGCACGGACATGTGCGGTGTCGAGCGAGCATCAAGAAGCGGCTAATAACAGGTCATTTTAGAGGTCGCTTCTCTGCTTGCGGGAACACCGATGTCAAACTCGTAGGCGTCTGCCCCAAATTGTTTTTTTCTTTTTCATTTTTCTTCAGATAGCCTAGAAATCTGATCTGCTTCCTAATACCATTAACACACGCTTCAACCATGTTTATAATTCTTTAATTATATTTTTCCTATTCGAACAAAGAAATTAAAGGAATTATATGATAGTTTCTTTGGCTGTAAACCTTCTGTATCTTTTCAAAATAGAAAGGGAGTACTTAAACTCGAAAATTTCATACGGAGACTCATGTAGTGATCAGCTTTTATTTTTCACATCATGTAGTGATCAGCCCTATGCAAGTGCACAATGGTACCCGTTTGAAGAGTTTGGTAGTGCATATTTTTTTGGAATTAATTTTTTGTTAGCATTGAAAATTTTAAAAATTTGACGTCTTCGTTTTCTCATTTTTCTCTTGTCCCAAGATATTTTGCGTGTCTTATGATAGCAGCGCGCAGTGTTAACCACAGGATTTATTTCAGCTGTACGAGGTAGAAGGGAGCGCCGAGCAGCTGCCAAGCACGGAGCAGCCATCTCCAACACTCTCTTCCAGAACGGAACTTTTTCACCGCAGCCGTGGACACATCACTAACTCTGCTTGAAATTGTCAAGGAAGAATGAAAGGCTTTCGACTTTTTCCTAAATTTGCTAGAATATTAGGATTCAGGAATTGGAATCTATTTAAATATTTTATGGGTATTTAACGTTGACACTACCGGCATTTTAAATATTTTGAATTCCTCAAATTTGTTCTTGATGTAACTTTGTTACACACCGCTAAATTATTCAAGTTGCAAGGGATTCATTTAAAAAAATAACATGTTGAAGTCCCGGCAACTAATGCTAGTATCGGGCGTACTGGCACTAAAACGAATTTTCACGCTGCACTCACGATGAACCAATTTTAAAAACGGAAGAGAAACGAGAATCCACAATTTTTTGCTACGCCGAATTTTGTATCCGTCATACTGATGTTAAGTTGTCATTTAGTTGAAATGAGGTCTTTAATAATCATAAAGACCTCAATATCTGACCTGAAGGACATTGATGGTCTTGAAGTTTTCATTCATATTTCTAATATCAATGAAAACTTTTTTGATGGGAAACGAACCATAATCCAATGCAACACTCATGTTCTGAGTTAATTCGAACCTTGTATGGTTGAACGCTAGTTTCGGGGAGAACTTTGAATTTCGCAGAGGATCTTCGTTACTACTTGAAAAAGAGTAACATTTGCCCACTTGTGTTGAGTGTTTCACATAACTATTTCGCACGTTACTCAACAATTATGCTTTTAACGGACCAATTATTTAGTGTACTATTTGATCAAATCAGTATTAGGATCCAACCTCACTATTGCTTGCACTAGATATGAAGTATAGATAATTATTGAATTTGACTACCTTGTTGTGAGTTCTGCAGTATCACCAATGGACTTTTGCTCTAAATGTACCTCCTTAAAACTCTAGCGGAGAATTTCCATGTTATTTCAGACTAGCCTTGAAAGACTCGTCATGTGTTCTACCAAGGGATCCTTTTTGGGTCCCTTAAAAAGATACGATTCGCACTTCATAGCCATATCTATTCATGACAATTCAATTGCTTAAAATCACCAGATGTCTTCGCTATAATTTGCCACAGTTGTGAAATGCGAGCGTCATTGAGGGCATTTAAATCAAAACTTGCTCCAATGGGCTGCAGAAGCCGAATAACTTTGGTTTACCTCAGCTTTGTTGTAATATCCGCTATTGTTTTACCGACAATAGCTACCTATATCGTTCTATGTTCCTGGTCATATTGTTCAATGTACCTTATTTAATGTTACTGTGTACAGTTAAACTAGATGTCATATTTAGGGTAAGGAATTTGTTTGTGAACTGGTCCGAGGGTTTATGGCAAAAAATTCTTTTGTTCAGGCTAGTTCGATAGTAGGGCGAGAGAAGCGGCCTTTCACTCCATGCATAAATCCAGTATGGCGTTGATATAAGGTCATAGTCTTAATTCCAACCTACCCATGAATATTTTGAGAACTAGTAGGCGAGTCATATCAAATTTACGAATGTAACATTTGAAGCTCCGAATCATCAAAATTCAAAAATTGAAATAGGAAATTAATCTAGTCTACAAATTTATAGTAAACTTCACGCAAAAGGTAGGTTGAAATTTGGTGATTAGTCGAGTCACGCTACTGATGCTGTCAATGTTTTCATGTTTGAATTCGCTCCGCTCGTAAACGCCATGTTGAACGTTTGTCGGAGAAAGCGCGCAGCATCTTGACAACACGTTAATAGGATATAGTTAATGTAGGTTGTATTGAGAGTTTTTTTTGTTCCAAAATAGTGCGCCCCAAAAGAAATGTCACACAGGTAGATTCTTTTATGCAATTCTTAATTATTCTAGTCTTCTTAATAAACCTATGGATATGCCGATGTTAGGCCTGGGACATGTATGTGTCTTTTAAAATGTTAAAAAAGACTAAGTGTCCAGCCTCCCAGCGCATGATTTATGCGGTGTGTGTATGCATTTTATGTTCGTAATGAATTAGGACCAAAACACAATTGTAAATGTCAGTTCTTTAGAGGGCAGCGAACCAATATTTGTGTTGACCAACTCCTTCAAATGGCGTGATTACAATGCACCTTAACATCAGTTTAGAACCTCATGCTGCACTGTGA
The DNA here is from genome assembly GCA_030386875.1 of Morinoia aosen. Taxonomy (NCBI): domain Eukaryota; kingdom Metazoa; phylum Arthropoda; class Malacostraca; order Amphipoda; family Talitridae; genus Morinoia; species Morinoia aosen. Next base: position 48,747,157 of record CM059568.1, read on the forward strand.
GCTGGGCTACTTTTCGTACGAACGTCTGTAAAAAAAATTAACAGCCCAAACTCTATGCGCCAATTACTATCGAGAAATTGCTTCAGTTAAGTTATTGCTGACAAACTTTAACCACATTAATTCGTTCACATTCACCGATGTTCCGGAAGAAAAATGTGCAGCCTTCTGAACACAACTGGCAGAATTGTATACCGAAGAATTATGATGAAGCAAGTTTCTGTACGAAAATGATTTTTGTGTATCAATATATTTTTGTATAAATTCAAAACAAGCGCCCGAACTTTACAATTTACAGTGAAAAGTTTTTGCTCCCAGTTCCAAGCTACTATTGCGTCAGTGGAATTTCTCTGTTCAATTTAAGTGATTGAATGAATTATTCATGTAGTTGAGGTTGTGTTTGATTTAGTGCAAGCACGTACTAGAAGGTTAGAAAGCTTACGTCAATCATTTTTGTACGTAGCCGAACTCATACAAAAAAGGGAACAATTACTTTGCTGCTGCCAGGAACGTTACAATTACCCCCACATTTGACTTTTAGTTAAAGAGGGCCAGTTAATTTATCTTTCTCATTGGTTCGTTAAAAACCATAACCCGATACGGGCTTCATACATTATCATTTTACTCACCAAATGAAGCCGGAGTCATTTTTTATCTCAAAATTGTAGTTTGGTCGATTTTCATAAATATACCTTTCAAGGTACGACTGATGAAGACATTCACGGATTAGATTTCTAAAATTGCTTCTTGGAGCAGGTGCTGTGGCAAATCCCGAGTCAAGTCTCTGGGATACTAAATATTTTCGAATGTAAGGAGATAACAGTAGCGAGTTTGTTGTTAAATGTCATCTATGGATTGTGTATACTCAATAAAGGACTGCAGTGAACAGTCTTAATGTTTGTCCTAGCGACCGTTGCGGTTGATGTGGTCAGAAACGTATTTGTACGGCTCGAATTATTAACTCGCCGTGAGAACTAGGGATCAAAAGTCTATTGTTGTCGATCAAGTCTTTTTTTTTGTATCCAAGTTTGTATAATCTAAGATAAATACCGATCTACAGGTTCACCACCTATTAGACATCAAAGATTATTTGTAGATGGTATAGCATGACCTGAATCGAACTAATAAAATTCCATAGAAATAAGGGAATCTTTTTATCCCTAGGTACTCGCGACACTCCTCGTGAACCCTAGCTCTATAAAACAAGCTAAATGTCAAATACTGCAAGGTTAATGCTAATAACGAGAGAGATACAAACGCAGGAACAACTACTCACATTCATTAAAGCAAACTACTATTGCCATAAGTCAAATAAAACTCCTTACAAAAATGTTATTTCCTTGATTAAGTGAATAAAGTTGCCGAAAATATATCAGGGGTCATTGGTTCAGACTTCGTCAAGTGAATACATTCAATCTAATGAATCGGGTAATAATATTCTCCTCCCTATTGTAAAAGAAAGACAAAAAGGTGATTAAAATTATCACAACTAACTAAATACTTCGTAACAATTTTTCCAGTCGGAATCTATATGAATACAGGCTAAATAGAATCCATTATCGTGTATAACTACGGTATACGATCAGTCATTACTTTAAGGATCTTAGTTCGGGGATTAAGAAAGGATCTGTGACTTGGCACACATTCTGCTAGATGCAAATGCTTCCAACTTCTTGCGTGTCCAACTTCAATGTTCTGAATAAAAATCGTCACATAGAAACGTTGAAGAACATAGAAACGTTGAAGAAGTAATCCGCACATACATACTTATGAACACTTCAAAAATGACTTATCAATCTTAAGCCAAACGAAGCACTGATGTGTTGGCGCGTCCCTCTTATGTGCATAAATATACGTATATAGGGAGCTCCGTGCTCAAATAATTCGAATATGATGCTGTAAACATGCCAAGCCTGAAACAATTATTCTTAGCAGAATGTGTACAGGGACAAGGGTCCTTTCTTTCCTCAAACTTAGATTTCTCAGAAATCATCCTGCACCATGCGCATCAAAAAAATTCAAAATGATTCATATTTTCACTGTTGATAGCCTCTTATTGATCGATTATGTAGAAAACGGAGCATGTGTTGCTCACAGACTAGCAATCGTTAATGCTAAAACTTAGAATCGAGGTACAACAATTTGCCGCGTACACTGCACGCCCATGATACAGTCCATGCACACTAACATTTACAAGAAAGATACTGCAAAAATAGCCGAATTACGAATGAAATGTTAAATTGGGTATGGGAGGAAAGTTGACAGTACAGCATTTTAACTGGCGTTGTAGATCGTTCATAAGCAATGCTTTCGCCACTGACCGTAAATGCAATTTTTCTAACTCAGCGGATTAGATTACATTATAATTCAATTTTACCCTTTGAAATCACAACAAAAATGTTTCTCAAAAAAGCAAGAAAACACCATTTTGAATAGAATTTAAGGGAACAGGGTATCAATTCACAAGGTGTGTTCCCACATCCTGCCCGTAAAACAAAAAGATCGAAAGATGTTTATGAAACAAGATAAAAGTTGAAGAAGAAAGTCACAAGTACTGGAAAAAACAGTGAAACAAAATGTGGGTTCAATATAAAACAAGCCTATTTTACTCCCAAAAAAGGATCTACTTCATTTTCAGCTCGTCTCTTCCCCCTTAGATTCGGGACCCAATAACGAGAGCAAGTAAAATATTTTTCATAGATTGCGAATTCAAGTTACACATGGTGAATGACTTGTCCCACCTTCCGCAAAAAGCGTACACGCAGGTCTGATGGAGAAATTACTTCCAGTGTAGATGTAACATCATAGTTCACTCATAACAGGATCCCAGAGACAAGGACTTAGTCTCAAAATTCATAAAAGAGTAAACCTCGGAAAATTAACCAACAAAAATTCTCCCCAGTTATGCTACATAAAACTATGCAGCTACTGAGCTAGCCAATACAATCAAAGCTATATGGCAATCTACGACTTTAATCTTAAGAGCTAACAACAAGGTACGAAGATACAGTCAGAGAAGTTACAGCGAGAAAGTCGTAATAAGCATAAGTGGAATTCACAAGAAACACACACAGAGAAACATTCATCAGAACTTTAAAAAACCCAACAGAAAATGATTGACATCTTTTGGCGTCCCATACGTTCATGCACTTTGAGGCCACTTAAATAGTGACTAGGAAAAGAAACTTCACACTTTCTATACACAAATATTGTACACAACTTCAAGCTTATGAGAAAAAATTAAAAATCTCAGACCTTCCTTATATTTGGATTAGTTTAGGTACAAATAGTACATGATAAACTGAGCAATGAGTGCAAAAACTGAAAACGATTAAAGTGGAAAAAATAGTCACAAATAAAGATAAAACTTTAAAACGCACATGTCACTTCACCATTACTTCAGCGTTTTTTGACATTTTCATTTCCGAAAAGCCCTAACGCTTTAACGTTGAATCTTAAAATATCCGGACAGACATTCCCTCTTAACAATAACACTAATTTTCACTTGAAAATAAATAACAAACCTGAGACAGACGCCTGACAGCAGTTAAGCGATGACACTCATTTCAGACTACAGAATTAATAGCATCAGGATCAACAAACATCCAGTTCTCCCCACGAATTTTTGGAGAAATAACTGCAAACCATAAGAGAAAAAACAATTTTTTAACGAGTTAACAGTAGCTGCAAAATTTTCAAGCTGAACCCATTGAACTGTACACGTTAGACTTAACAATAAAATCAAACAATCGTGGAAAAGCTAGTATTCGCTCATTTACTCCCTAACGCTCAACCTGTGCAATTTCTACCAGATTTCAACCTAACGCTATGTATACACATTGCGCTAAATACGAATGAGGTTGTGCTTAAAATTCGAATGCCCAGCTCAAATCAAACAAACATATTAAAAATTAACAGAAATGGAAAATAAAAGTTTTATCCATACTTTAAAATAAAATATCTAGTACATTTTAAGCGGTTAACAAGTAAGTAACGAAATACCTTAAGTTTTGCAAGGAGAGTCTTCCAGTCGAGAAGCATCAAGCCCTTGAGCACTAGCGTCATCATGGCTCAAATAGAGCTCGCTCTCGTTGGATGTCAAGCCCGCTATTTTAGCAGCTCTTTTGTCACCTCCATTTAATTTGATTGGTGCGACGGTGCAGTCATTCAGATCTAAATCCTCATCACTTGCCTCAAAAGAAAGATTAAGAGCAGATACCGGTTTTTGAAATTCAGAAACGGCATCATCCATTTCACACGGGTTTCCATGTATTTTTTCAGCAGATCCGTCATTTGGTTCGTAGGCCTTGGACCAAAAAATTTTTCCTGCAAGCCCTCCTATATCATCTTCAGCCTTCTGTGTTATGTTTCCCTCATTCCCCTTGTCTGACACTGAAGAGTCACTCGAGAGGCCAACACCACTAAACCCGGTATCGGTACTTTTTTCGCGAGTGTTCCCAATAGCAGAGCTGATCTTCCCACACTCTGACTCATCGTCCAAACTTACTTCCTTATTCTTCTCGTCACTCTCAAGTGGTCCCCTTTCACTCAGTGCCTCTTCGAGAGCACTGCCTTCTCCACCCCGCACACTTACTTCAGAACGCTCATTAGAAACACCTACTACACCTTCACATGTCATGTTTTCATCAGAAATCCCCAACCCCTCACCCATCAAATTACATTTAGCCTCGATCTCCGATCTCTCATTCAATGAACCACTTGTACTAGACATCCTTGGCCCCTGACTCGTCGAACTATTTAAACTAGAATCCTTTCTCGTCTCAGCACTTTCATCGCCCTCTTCTGACACCTCACTAACCAAAACGCTCGAGATCTCGCTCACCCCAGCGCTCTGGTTAGTTGCATGTTCTTTATCAGCTGTCACAACCTCAGCACTCTCAATCGCAGTGTTGTTGTCCGACTGTTCCGATGTCTGCCTACGGTTTGAGTTGCTTGAGTCAAATATTGAGGGTTCGAGCGGCTTTCGCCCTCTTCTGTTCGACGAACCGTCTTCCGTTTTGTTCTGAGCCCATGCGTGGTAGCACGGGTACCAGTGCGTGGGCAGGGGGCAGCAAGTTCTCAACTTGCAAGTGGGGCATTTATACAATTTCTCAGCCCTGCGGAACTTGTGCTTCTCGACGGACTTGGAATATTTGGAGCGAAAATCACAGCGATCACAAGCATACTGCTTTGTTCTTATGTAATCTTTGATGTGATGGCTCATCAAATCTCGGTCAGGAGTCGTAAAGAAACAGTCATTACACCTGTAGTCCCCGATATCCGTTTTATTGATGAGAGGATTTTTTGGATTGTCTACATTCAAATAAGTTTGAAGAGATGTACGTTCTTCATCGGTTGCATTGTCAACAACATCAACCATGTCCATTAGCGATGGTTTTATTACTTTCAGCTGAATGTTGCTGAAAGGATGAGGCTCCCCCACATCGGTAGCGGAATTAGCCCAAGATTCGGTATCATTCGGCACGACGGATTTGGGGCTGTCATCTACAATATCAGTTGCCCGCGGCTGAAAAGCAGGGGGCAAGTTAACCGCACCGCTATCATCATCACTTAATGCTTCTTGTTTGATAATAACACCGCAAAACGCCGACGGATCACAGCTCATGTCATCCGCGTAAGAATCATCTGGTATATTCTGAGGTGAGCTGGGATTCACTGATGAAAAAGCTAGGCCAAAAGATGAAGATGCAGTGGAAGCCGAATGTTCTTGTTCAATGTGCGTAAGAAGAGTCTCTCTGTTCTCGCTGCGGAATGAACAATCAGGACAATGCGACTCAATGGCTATACCAAACTGGTGGGGAGAAGCATCATCCACATAGTCATCAACAATGTGATTTTTAACTACGTGATTACGAAGCAAGCGCTTACCCACTGTGGAATACGAGCAATGAGGACACTTAAATGGTAAATTACGACGATGCTTTTCCATATGAGACGTTAAAGCTGCATACTGCGACGCTCTGTATAAACACTCAGTGCAAGCATATGGTTTTTCGCCAGTATGCCGACGCGTGTGCCCCTTCACAGACGTCCTGGAGGTCCTAGTGAAGTTGCAAAAGCCACATTTGTAACGGTTTCTGCCTAGCTTTATAACGACGCCCTGAGATGCATCATGAACTCGAGCGCTTCCAGGCACAGCTGCAGTTGAGCCATCACCACCAAGATTGGCAGGAACATTAGCAGCACCAGGTACGTCAGACGCTTGTTGCGGTTGAGCTGAAGACATTTCTTTGGACATCTCAAAATTTTTCCGCCTATCTGCAGCTTCCTTCGATGGGGAATTTTTCTTGTGTCGAGTTCTTATATGACAATGGAAAGATTTTGGGTCATGGGTGCAGTAAAAGCATTCTGTGCAGAACCATGATTTTGTAATGGGAGGATGAGAAAGCATGTGTCCTACATATTGACTCGTGTTTGAAGCCAAAAAAGGACAACGAGGACACAAGTAAGGAACATCACCTTCAGGATGAGAGTATAATAAGTGTTCTTCCAGTTCATCTGAAGACTTGGAAGCAAAAGGACATTTTGGACAATTGGCAAGCTCGTGCAGCGGATGTTTTTCCTTTTCATAATGAGACCTCAAGCCATATGGGCTTCTGGACATATAGCTGCAAAAAAAACACTGGAAGGGCTTCTCGCCTGTGTGGATTCGATGATGGATAACAAGATTAGAACGGTCCCTTGTGGCGAAACTGCAATAACAGCAACAGTAGTGACCATCTTCACGTCTGTGAGAGTGGTAGTGCAAAGAAAGCTCAGACTCGCACGTGCAAATTAGATTGCACAGGATACACTGAAGCTTGTCCTTTGTAGGCGAGACTAACACTGGCGACATCACAGGAGGCATAACGATTTGAGGCTTTGGACGCGACGTCTCCTCGGTAGCAAGCGATGCAAACTTAACCTCTTCTTGCACAGGAGTATGGGATCCCATGTGTACATCAAGAGCTGCTTGATCACTACAGTAGAATGTACACAATGGGCAGGACAGTTTTATTTTAGGTTCCATTTCCTCGGCTGTTTTTACATTTATTGCAGAGACAGAAGACAGTTTTTGCTTTTGGCTAACAGTTATTTTGCCACACTCGGTCAATTTTTTGGTCACAGATTTAAGAAGCGTTCTTTGATGCAACTTCTGGTGTAGCCTGCTCCTGTGGTGCTGTCGCCGCATGTGTGCTCGTGTATGCAACACCATCGCACCTTTAGCCCGCGATCGAAACCCACATAGTTTACAAAGAAATTTTTTATGTTTCAAATGTACGTACGTTTTGGTGTCTTCAGAACCAAAATCATCTTCTTTGGAAGCATCCGAGTCTACAGGAGAAAGACGAACGCTGCAGGCCTTGAGAGGACGTTCACCATCAGAAACGCTACACTTCATCAAAGTGTCGCTCGAATCCTCCGACTGACTGTCAAACTCGGGCAATTTAACATCAAGAGATTGAGAGCGAGACTCGCAACTCTCGGTTTCATTTTTCTCAAGAGTTGGGGCAATCTGAGAATTGGACTGTAATACATCAGACAAAACTCCAATGGTAGCAGCACCCACAAAGCTGTCGCTACTGTCGTTCTCTTCGTAGTTAATGCGAGCTTTGGGTCTCCTGCCTCTCTTCTTTGGAAAAACCTGGAAAATTAACAATTATTAACTATTATTTCAAAAAATAAAAATTATTAATTAATAGGATACAACAAAGTCAGCTAAGATACCTTCAACTACAAGGGCAATGATGCTCAACCTTCGATAACGTATGAGATCCCAAGTTACAGAGAACACTCTGTCAAAATATCTCATTTTCTAAATTCAACTAGAGAAAAGCCTGGAATAATGTTTAGGTTATTGAAGTAAATACATTCTAATAGATAGAATATACCAATAGATTTTTCATTAACAAAAATACTATGATGTGCCAGATAATTACTAACACGAAATGGTTGTGAATACATTCGAGCAATAAGAATGCTTTGCTCCATGAACTCAGTATCATGTAGAGGAGTAGGAAAATTAGAAAATTGTTCAAGTCTATATTATTGTTTCAGTAAAAGGTAGTTGGAAGACAGGTAACATATAAAATTTAGAAAGAAAGTGCTGAAATAACGAAGACAATTTAGGAAGTTGTTAGTAAAGTAACGACCACCTCAACCATGAACAGAAAGCAAAGAAAGTGTGCTAACTCCTTGACGCAAACAGCGTATGGTCAACAAAAATTTGACACAATTTTCAAGTTCCTTTCATTTATCAAAGATAACTAGAGAATATTAGATATAAAAGTTACGCGAAAGATTTCCAACACACGTTCCACAACACGTAAAAAACGTCAACTTTTATGAACCTGTAGATGGAATTTTTTACCATTTTTGTGCATTGTCATGTAGCTTCAAACAAATTAAAAAAGTTACCGGAGACGATTTTACGTTTTCTATCATGATCAGAAGGAAAGCATTAGGTTAATTACTTTAGAGGTCAAAGGATATAGTGTTATTTTAATGTTGCGGCGTCTGACAACACTCGAAGATGCTTCTTGGACACAAGGTCTTACTTCACAAGAAACATAGCCTTAGCTCGGCAATGTTGATCTCCCGTGTGAATCGACACTGACGACAAAATGCGCTCTTAATCACTAAGTGGCAGTTGTTCCAACAAAACTCGGGTTTCAGGATAAGCTATTCTTGTGTAACCCCTTTCGTAATTTCACAAAAAAAATGTGTGTAAAATTGACAACACGTCAACCGAAACTTGAATTTGAGCCTTCCTTTCAAATAAATATTTCAAATAAATATACGTAATTAGCAATTTAGCTCACATTAGTGACATTTCTTACCGTCACCAAGATACCTAGTGTAACAGCCAAATTGATTCATACCTCATTCTTCTTGTATACGTTTGAATAAAACCTTCAATAAAAAAATTAATAAATAAAACCGAATTGATGCTTATACATACCACAAGACATAGGAGTGTCCTGGAAGGCACGTTAATTCAAAATTTTCGAAAAAATAATTCGAACAAATAATGTAAACAAACTATACATTCACCATGTTTATAATTATTCGTACTTATCTCTTTGAACGAAACATTATACTGTTGTTCATAGTAGCATGTGAATTGAATTCATAATTCTTATACTTTCGTTTAATTTAGAACATTCTACTCAGCTCATTAACGCAAGTTTTCATGAAATTCCTGATTTACACTTAGGCAACACTCAAGATAAGATAATGAAGAAAACAGCTAAGCTTCGAGTCAAGGATGAAACTTGTATAAGCTCACAAAAATGGGAGTGGCTACAAATCAATTTGGAAGAAATTTGATGTACCTGTATCAATTGTTCGAAGCATCACACAGAAGCATGAGAAGTTTAGCACCATTCAGGACCTAACAGAACGAGGAAGAAGAGAGAAGTTTTCACACGGACCGGCAAGACTAGTAGTGCGACATAACAAAGGCCTGAGATCACGGGGATGGTGTTGTTGAAAAATCCAACCAAGTATGGAGGGAATGGAAATCTCAATATCAAGACTGGAGAAAACACTTAAGAAGGAAGGACTGAACAAATGCAGACCAAGGTAGACACATCTCACTCCTCGACACATTAGAGCCAAGTTAGCCTTTGCCAGAGAATATATTGATGAAGAAACTAGCTTCTGGTTATCGGCCTGAGGTCAGATGAGACGAAGATAGAACCTTCCGGTTACAGGAACATTTCCTTTTTCAGGGGATAAAAGGCGAGACTAAACTTTTAAGCCAAGAACCAGGATTCCAACCGTGAAACATTATTGCGGGAGTAGTGTGTTTCGGGGCTTCTCGGCCAATGGAACAGGTAGCCTTGCGAGGATTGAAAGAATTGTGAAAAAAGATAAATACATTAGAAGATTTGATTAGATGTTAGTTTAAGCCTCCCAACCGTAACAAAGGCGCTCCAAAGATAGGAAGGAAAAAGACACCATTTTGGATTGAAGAGAAAACAGAACCTTTGCACAAGGTGCATCGAAACACTGAAGTGCAAAAGAAGTTCATGAAACTAGATAAAAGTTGAAGAAGAAAGTGGTACGTGCTGAAACATTTGACAGCAGTGAATCGAAAAAGATGGTCCGTAACGAGAGAAAAAGAAATTCTATTTTAACAAAAGGAAGGCCTCTTTAAGTATAGCTCGGGGACTCGCATATTATTGGAGTGCTAATTTTCGTCGATACAATAGTTTTATCCTCCTGATAGAGATTAACGTATTAACATTTTCCGCGAAAATTTGAAAACAAACCTCATGAAGCTCTCAGTCTTGCATCCAATATGGTGTAACTGATGACCCCAAGCATACTGCTAAATATATTAAGAACTGTTTGAAAGACAATGAAGTTAATGTATTGTAGTGGCCAGGCCTAAGCCCAATCTTGAATTCTACCGACAATGTTGAGGCGATTGTTAATAATAATTTATTGCAAGGAAATCCAAGAATTAGATCATACATGGTTTCAGTCTCCCTAACCATTAAGATGCTCAAAGAGAGGAGGGATGAAGGAACTATTTAGTATGGAATTAAACGAATGCAAAATCTATGCCCAAGGTCTGTCCCAAACAAAATACCCAGCTCATAGAAACAGTGTGTTGAGAAAGAAGGTTATGAAACAAGATAAAAGTTGATGAAGAAAGTTAGAGGAGCTGAAAAACAGGACAGTGTTGAACCGAAGAAAGATTGTTCTTAACAAAATAAAAAACATTTTACTTCAACACAAAGACCTACTTAACTCTCAGCTTAGGACCTCACATTTTCCAAAAGGAAGCACTAATTCCCATAGATACAATAGTTATGTCCCCCCCAAAGGAGAAAAATCAAGAATCTTGACGAATTAGAAGAAATTGTAAAGGAGTGGTCCAAAACTTCTGTTGATGTTTTCAATAGCCTAATAGTGTCAGAAAACGTCCGGAGTCAGTTTTCAAAAAATAAAAGCTTTGTAACCGGTTATTCAGATGGATATAAATAAATATGAACTTAGCGTACACGCTATTTTTGTTCTTGTTTACTACATCAATCGTTTAAAGACATCAAACTTGCGTTACCTTTTAGAGCACCTTCAAAACATTTAGTGTAAGCATTCCGAAAAAAGTAGCCTATTGAAGGTTTTATTCAAATATATGTAGTCAAGAATAAAGCAGAAAACTAATAATTTCGGGCACAACGGTCTTTTAGTAGAGGCGTAGGAAAACCAGTTTCTTAAACTATATGTGATCTAAATTTTTTTATAAAAATGTTTTTAATCTTATAGCGCACTGGGAGAGTACATTTTTAGCGTTTGGCTCTTAGTTGATCAAACCATCGTCTTTATTAGTAGAATACTAATTAAAGTATTCCTCTTAATTACACTGAAGGAAATTTACTTGGTAACATTTTTGAGAGCCATTAGTTAAATTTTCAAATAGAGTTTCCAAAAATACAGTTTTTACATTTGCATGTGAAAAGTCAGTTTTATATTTCGGGGCACATGACTTCATCGCCTTTTTCATTTATGTACAAACTTTTGTTTCTGCTCAGTGTATTTTCAACAACATCAGTGAACATCATAGAATCGCTTCACTTATAAGTTAGTGCTCGTCATAGCCGTGTAGTTTAAGGACCTGCCTCCGTGCGGGCATCGAGGGTTCGAATCCCGGCGCTGGGTGGCGATTTTCTACGTTGGGTATAGGGGAAAAATTCTACGCACAATACCCCCACTCTACCCAGGTGTCTGAAATGGTTACCAGCCTTGACCGGGGGAAAGCGTCATGGCGTCCTGGTGTTAGTTATCAGGTATTTGAAAAACTAATGTAAATGGAGGAATGTATCAGGCTTGAATAGGAAGTAAAGCATCCGTAGATGCTGATGTTTGTTTGTTTAAAAGGAAAATGACCTCCAAGGCCTTCTTTGTCAACATTTCACCATTTTCATTTGGGAGAAGTATTTCTAAGTCTTTTCAAATATAGATTAAAATAACCAAGAAAATAGATTTTTTTTCCCTTAAATATTTTTTCAACCAGACACGGATGTCGTCTACTTTTTACGGTTAGGCTATCAATTTAGGACCTTCGTTTCTAGAGACATTTAAAATGAAATTGGTTATACTGTTTCATTAAAAAAATTCAAGTTGGTTTTCTTTGTTCTCAGCGGTGCACAACACCCTAAACTCTTAACTGCAAGACAGTATAAGAACATTTCTCGGCATACAAATCAGAGTTTGCCGTCCTAAGAATCTTCCTGGATTCAAGTTATGAGTAATGATTGTAAAATAAAAGTAGGCAGTTGCAATTGACATCTACAGTAGTCAGTTGAAATGGTATCACTTATGGAATTGCACAAGATCGGCGTGAGCAACTCATTTTTCTTGTTTGCTGACACTTGATCAGCTATAGGTTATCACGATCTTTGTAACTAGGTAAAAAATCGGAGATATAATTAGTTGACTCTTTAAGGCGCAACGCTCGATTGATTAAAGAAGTAAACAATATTATTCAAAACGATGTTTCTCCCGAATTATCATTCCTAATGAACATTTTCAAGTCAATTTCAATAAAAACGACACAGGTGAGTGACAATACTGACGCCCAAAATCTGAGTAACCCAAGAAATTTGATTTTGCAGCGTGCGATCAACATAATGAACCAAGTTCAAGCTCAAAAATATTACATTTTCATTGGTGAAAAAGATAAATTTGTTTCTTCAACAAAATCAGCAAGAATTTTCCTCGATATGTACAAGAGATAACAAATGGCCAGTTACCTGAGAGGGCTGATGCAGCTGAGGAGTTTGGTTCGGCAGAACAAGTTTAGAGGTCGAAGGCTGCTTTATGTCCTGCCCAGTGAAGCGTTCTGAGGTGATAGAAGCTGTGCTCTCACTTCCCACCTGCTGCTCACCAACGTTCATACGACTAACTTTCACAACTGCCTGACCAGAATCATTGGATTCAGCAGAGGGTAACTTCCGTTTCTTATCTTGTTTCAAAACGTCAGCGTCAGGACCATCTTCAGGAGTTTCCAGAGCACCCCCTCGCTCATACGACGCCAAGCCACTGATCTTGAGGCATCGAGCAGCATTCACAAGGGCTCCAAACTTTTTCCTTTCAACATTAACTTCACCGATGTATATGAATTTGAGTAACACTTCAAAAATATCTGAAGGAATGTCCTTGAGAACAATGATAGGGTGACGTCCCATCGCGTTGGTGGCTGCAAACATGTCAGCAAAGTATTCACTGGAGACCGAGAGGACCAGTCGGTGCACCGGGTACAGCTTGCCATCACAAGCAATGGTCGCATCGTCGTAGTTTAGCTGCAACAAATATACGAGTGTCACTACCTTGAATCTGAAATTACACAATTGGTAAAGCATGCAATAACTTACAACCAAATGGATGATAAAATTGGTCACTGAAAATAATTTTGTAACTTCCAGTATAATATGAATATTTGTGGCTTTACTGGAAATTAAATGATTACCAGAACTGTTTTGCAATTTCTTTACCCTCAAAGCAATTCCAACAGAAGGGAAATCAATCAAGCATGCAGAATATGAAAAAATTTCCTTAAAACTCATTAAATTTGATGGTAACACGTTACTCAAAAAAAACAACACATAATATACGATCAAAAATATCTAAGAAGTTGAGGCTTTTTGTTCTTGCAAGATGAAATATTCTACCAAATACATAACATGTTCTAGATTTAATCACAAAATAAAGAAAAGGTACCTGATTTGGAAGTGAAAAATGGCTTCAATAGGTCAGATGAGTTTTAGAACTGTACTAGTTCAAAAATTAAATCTTTTGAGAGCATAAAAACACATTTCTAAACAAAATACAAAAAGATATGCACATTTAACCAAAGATTGCTTGCAATTTATTAATTGGAGCTACATCTTTCACCAACGGCTGATGGAATATGGCATGGTCTCAAACTTGTCTTCTCTATTAAAAAGTAGGAGTGAAAAGAGAGAAAAATAACGATTCTTTTTCAGTGCAGCTACACACAAAGAGTAGCAGACCAAGTAAGAAATCCTTTCAAAGCGAGTCTTTGATAAAAATTCTGGGCATAAAATGAGCATTTTTCAAGTTCACTGGATTTTCTAGCTTATCATTAGCTTCAATTTGCCAGAGAAGAACAAGCTAAATAATATGTTCTTGGAACGTTAACCTCTGAAAGATATTTTGTTTTCTAAGTACATGTGTACTCTCACAAATATAGCACACATGGTGTGCCACAAAAATGTTAAAAGGTTTTAACACATTGATTACTCAAAAACTAACAATATTATTGTCCCTTGTTGAAGGTTGTTAACTTCTGTTTCTGCCAAGAAGTTTTAATTTGTCAACCATTCACTTAAAGCACAATGGTGTCCCAAGTGAGGACTATTTGTTTCTGATATGCACAAGATGAATGTTTTTAGAATTCACTTCTTTGTTACACTTGGGGATGGGAAAAGCCAAACAGATTTTGTGCATGCAGGGCAACTCATGAGCAGCATAGCATGCCACAGATCTGTTTGTGTGGAAATACGTCAGATAAGAATTTTTAGAGAGGGTGTCACAGGAGTTGAGTATGCAGCTGTCAAGGAGCTCTAACCTCACCCTGTTGGATTTTTTTCTTTGGGGGCTCTGTGAACAATGAGAGTCCTAGTATATCTATGATCAAATCAAAATACATGTCAACATTCTTAAATACAATTCTGAGATAATTCAAAAAGTAATGAGGCAAATATGAGAGCAATGCCAAGAAGTTTCAAGAACTAACCCAGTCATTACTTCAACTGGAACAGGACTTAGATAGACATTTCCCTAAATAAATTAGTTTTCAAACTAGGACAATATTTTAATAAATTATCTTTGTAAATGATCAATACCCGTTTGTCTTTTTATATCCCAAAATGAAATAAGGGAATGAATTTAAAGAAGTTTTATCACATCAGAAGAAAATGGTCCTTGTACTGAACTGTCTCGTATCAAAATTGAACTGTCAACGATCATAAGCTTGAAACTGGTAACAAAAGATTAAATGTCACATCAGGTGAGACTAAACCCACATTACAATTCATTTTTGCAAAACCAACATGCTAAATTGAGAAAAAAATTCAGGCTAATCTTGTATTATCTCTTTCAATAGAAATTTGTCAAATTTTTTGCGTCCAACTGGGAAATGTGACAAGTATGGGCATGAAAATGTTCTTTAAAAGCATACAAGTTCACAGGAGTAAGGATTTCTAGGGTACATTCCTACCCTATTAAAAGAATGAGACATTTGGAGCAAATACATGTGGACAATGTAGAAGTTAAAAAATAACCTGAACTTACCTTACTGTCTTGACTAGAAAAGAGCTGCAGGAAGGAAGAACAGAGAGACGTGTAATGGTTCTTCCACCTGAGGTACAGCAGGTCTTGAGCCCCCATAGTGGAGTGCTAGATGTAAATTCCATCAACCATGATCATGGGTAGCAAAGCTGGAACAAAACAGTGTTGGTCATAATTACAACTCTGAACTTGTTAAAAGATTCATTTTAAAATTCATTGTCATATTTCAACACTACATTCAATTTACAGCAGGTTTATTGTTTAAGGTATGAACTAATTTTTGGAAAAAAAATTATCCAAGTTTGAAATTGTTTGCATGATACAGTTGCAGGAAAAAAATTGTTTGATTCCTACATATAGTCTAAAATTCCTATTTTGTCTAAGCATAATACTGACTATAAGTCCTTTGTGATTTGAAAACTATGACAATTATTTGACCAGAAGTGACTATTGCTTCTCAATAAATTGAGCCTATAACTTATGTGTTTAATATTGGATTTTTAGAAATTTCATAGAAGATAACTTTTCTTGAAAAAGAAATCCACCAACACAAATCATAAATACCTTTGAAAGTTCTGAAACTGCTTCAACCATTCTGTTGAACTTCAATTTCCACAAGTTCTTCACACACATTGAGATTATTTAACCACAAAGCTGAGGTAAAGTCAGCTGAAGTAAACTCCATTGAAGTACAGCTGAAATGAAACCAAATCAAAATTATTTTTCAATGAGTAAATGTTAATAAAGTAATCTTTTCCCCTCAAGTTTAACAAAGCCAAGCTATATCAAGCTAAATTTACTTAGAATTATCCAGTTAGATAATCAATGTAAAACTTGACCTTCTTTATGTGTCAAGCTTGTATTGCAGGGAAGAATGAATGAGTGCTTTATCAGGCTCTAAAACAATAAAAACTGCAGGTAGGAGTACATTATTTTCCCCATTTTGTAGTACATGATACATTTGAGCTATTTGGATGACTTAGTTGAAGTTAAGTTTAGTAAATCAAGTTGGGTTACCCTTTCGGTTCAATAATTCAAATGGTTTGGGTAAAAACTTCCCTGGGAAAAAGTGGTCATTACCCTGAATTTTCAGTGAAATTGTCCTAGTGTGGGTGCTTTTAGCTTAAGCAAGTGCCTACTTCTTTATTCTAATTTAAAATTTTTGAATCTTTGAAGGTCTATGCTTGGCAACAGAAATTTTTGATAAAGTTTTTGTATTTACAAAGAAATTATTTATTTATAAGTTTTTCCCAGAATTTACCAAAAATAAACAAAGTTCAGAAAAATCTTGCTTAAGTTAAATAGAAAGGGTATTGAATGTGTTGCACAGACCCTGTAGCATGAACTTACACGTGCCTATGCTACAGGGTCCTATCGTAATTACAGGGTCCAATGGTAACCTATGGTAATATATGCGTGCAGGCTTCTGGAATTGTTTAAAAACTAGTTTAATGAACGTTTATAATTTCCCTAATTTTGTTATTTAGTCCAAAATATTCCCTCACTAGTTAAATTACTTTAAAACGAGGTTAGATGCCCTAAACTGGAAGCACTAGCCAACTTGGCACTGGAATAGCCATCAGTACCGACAGGGTTAAGTCAAGTTTAGATGAGCCAAATTTGGTCAAATCTAGTTCACTTATTAAAACATCTTAAGGGAAGCGTACTCCCAGAAAGTCAAATTTTCTTGAGATATTGGGTTTTAGCTGCCATAGGAAGGGTAAGATGTCAGGTACATCCTGTGAAAAAATGAAGTTCGTACGTTCATTGTTTCGCCCGCAACGGGGGTTTGAAGTATGGGGGGGAGGGGAGGGGGAAGTGATATTTTATCATGTTACACCTCCCCCTTGGCACTTTCTTCACGGCTTGACGTTGCTATGCCTTCTTCTATGTCTCTTTTTTACTGTATAATGATTTCAAGGGTCCTAGCTGACCCCAAAAAAAAATAATAAAGAAAAAATTGAAATTGTTTATATATCTTTGTTTACCTGTTTTGCCTTATTTTGGAGGACCGGAATGTGGGGCTTCAAAATATAGCGTCTTCTACAGTTTTTGAGCTACAGTGATGATTTTAATATCAAAAGAACCAGAATTTAATCTTCTACAAGATGACGCGGGCTTTTATTCATTTTCGGAATAGAAAATTAGCTACATTTTCTTTTGTCGGGAAAAGTGTGGAAAAGGGTAAAATTTTTGTATTTTTCATTTTTTTTTCAAAAAGTTTTTCGAAAATTCAACATAACTCCACGTCACGTTGTAGAGAATACATTTCTGCTTCTTTTGATACCAATTTTATCTCTGTATCTCAAAATCTGATTACGTCCATAGATTTTCCCCAGACCCCTTATTTTGACGTTTTCTTTGAATAACACGTTTTCTATGGGGAAAATTGGAAAAACACACGAGTCCAATCTTAATTCTTGTTCAATTTTACATACATATACCAAGTTTCATGAAGATCGGTCGAATAGTTTAGGATTTTTTTTTTGGGGAGTACGGTTCCCTTAATCATGTTCAGTAAGATTACATTCAAAAATAGATTGTCTGATAGTTGACCTCAGCATCTGTACTTCTTTACCAATTTGAATGTTTAAAACTTCTCTTTTATGATGTAATTCAACCTAATATAATTATGGGTCGGCTTGGGTTGATTGCTCATAATATAATTGGTTGATAATTCTCTCAAGCTCTGTTGCTTTTTGCTAATTCAAGCCAAGGCTTGTTTACTCATGCAGCATTAATGGTAGGTATTAAGGAGATCGCCCCAATTTTTAAACTTTTTTTTGTCTGATTTGTTTGAAAATTGGCCAGTATATGTATTTTTGGAAGTAAACTTTTTTACTCCTGCCAATTTTCCGATTTAGGCCTTAGTTTTTTTTACGAAAAATTAGTTTTTTGGTACATTATGTATATTTCAAGACGTATCTCCTCATTGAGTTTTGATGCTAGAACAAAACCAAAGACAATTTTTGAATCCTTGAAGCATTTCTAACCAGAAAATTAAGGAAAATTTTAACATTTTGAAAAAAATTTTGTGATAAGCAATATTTTATGATTACATCACAAAAAATTATTTTAGGGTTTAGAGCTATATATATTTTTTCCAAAATTTGAAAAAAAGCCTATACTATTTTGTTGGAAATGTTCCAAAGATTCTAAAACTGTCTTTGGTTTTGTTTTAGCATCAAAACTCAATGAGTAGATACAGTTTGAATGTTGAAAGTTATTTGTTATGGTAAAAGCCATAACAAAATTTGTTGTTGAAGTGTAATATAATGGACAATTTATGTAATTGAATGCAGTTTTAATTTTTATTTCAATAATTTTCATACATAACTTCATATTCACACTGTGAATTGTGATTTCCAAACAAAAAAAAAAAATTTTTCTCAATTATGAAATTTTTTTCAGTACAATTCTTATGAAATTTGAGTAATATATGTAAGTAACTTTTGAAAAGAAACACAATTTTTTTGATTCATTTTTATGTTCAGGCCTCAGTTTTTGAAAAAAATTGGACATATTGGTTTCTTAGTTCATTTTTTTTAATATTTCAAACCGTATCTCCTCGTTGAGTTTTTATGCTAGAACAAAAATAAAGACAGTTTTAGAATTCTTGGAACATTTCTAACAATATAAATTTTCAAATTATTCATTTTCGGTTTTGATTTCTTTTTCTATGGGATTGAAATCAGGGTTGGCACATAAAAAACCCACCCAAAAAAACCCACCCAAAAAAGCCCAAAAAAACCCACTAAATAGTGGGTTTTTTGGGGTTTTTTGGGGTTTTATTATTGTTATGTAAATTTTATTTGTTTTCAAGCTCATAGAATCAAAATGAGCTAAATATTTATTCTGTCAAAATAAGTATCTAAGTCATGTGCATGACTATGACAAGAAAACATTGAAAAACAAAACACCAACCCTATACAAATCAAATTAGAAAAACCTTAATCACAAAAAAAACTCGAGGGACTAATATATTTTAATGAATTCCATTTCCGAAGTAAAAAAACAAAAATTTAGAAACAAATGCAGTTTGACTACTTAATATAGAGACTTCTGAATTTTTCCTGTCTTCTAGACTAGACTGCTACTACAATACTACTGTGTTTCTCTTTCTACATCCACTGCCATTTCATCGTTGTCATCCACATCATGATCATTTGTGAGGTGGCGATATACTGAGACGATTTCTGTACGCGTTATGATCCTAATCTATTTCTCAATTTATTCCACACAATTCTAAATGTTGAGAAAATTCCCTCAATGGATCCTGAACTTGCGGGGCAAGAATGAAGATTGCTTATAAACTTGCAGCAACCCTCTGCCAGTTTTTTTTTCATGAATCTGCATTTTATGCTGTTTCATGTCTTGAATATCCCACCATCAACAAGGAATCATTGTCTTGGTGATATTCTCATTGAACATGTGTTTTGGGAAGATGTTGGAGTCCTTCAATTTATAGGAGTAAAGCGCACCGATGAACTCCGGATTGTACTCAGCCAACCACTCTTCAATATCAGTCTTCTGTGAGAGCTTTGCCTTAAATGTTGTAAAATGAAACATAATATTGAGTTCATTATCTTGTTGATCAGTCTAATGTGAAACTTGGCTAAGTGAATTATGTTAAACATTATTGTACACCCTAGAATAATGTAATGGTAGGATTGTTATGTCCCAAGTACGAACCGTTAAGTTTTTCGCCACAAAAAAAAGAGTAAAGACGGTTGGACGTGAGAGCCTACACCGGGCTCTGCTATCAGAAGATCACAAAGCTCAGCATAATACAACACGCCAGATGTCGATGCTTGCACAGCAGCGGCTCGACGGTTACAAAAAAGAGGCGACGCCTACGCTCTCAGCGGCAGCGTGGCAACGACGTGGCAACAGCGTGGCAGCGGTATGGCAACGGTATGGCAACGAAATGGCAACGGGCAGCGCGATCTCAACGACAACAGCGCGACCAGCATGCTGGCGATGCTGCGTACACCAGCTGTGGCAGTTACGAGAAGCTGCGGCAACTCCGGCAGCATGAGGGTTACTTAAGAACGCGAGGGGAGTTAGGAAGATGATTAGACTACAAAATCCCGTCACTGAAAGGTCTCTTGGTGTCGCTTCATTTAATTTGTTTGCATACGGCTGGCACACCGTGTTAGACTCTGATATTGTGTTAACTTCATGTAAATTCAACGTTAAATCCGAGACCTTATTGTAGTACCTCGTCATCGCTGCATACTCAAGAGTTACGTAAGACTATTGTAACAATTGTTATCCCTATATTTGCTAGTTTCATCAATCTCTTGTCATATTTTGTGTACATCTTTCATTATAACAAGTAAAACGATGTGGCCACATTGAAAAGAAACGTCTTTTCTTTCGGAAAATAACTCCTTTGATTTGAAGATTAGGCTTGAAAAGACGGAAAATTTCAGAAAACGCTAAACTTGGATTCTAAAGAAAAGAAGTATATAACAGGATGCCCTAGAAGTTGCTGAACTTATTCGGGCCTACAGGTAGCTATACTGAAATTTGACCATTGTATTAGACTTAAGAAACATCCTACCTCTGTATCACCTGTGGTAAATAAATTGTTTAAATTGAAACAAGTCTAACAATTATAGTCAGATGGGGCAAGACAACCGCAGCCATCATGGGGTGAAAAAGTAAAGAAACTACTGGCCTATGGGAAGCATTCAAGCTGCACTGGAACAAATTTGACGATGGAATCTGTTAAAGCATTTACTTCCAATCATTTTAGTGTTTGTTGCTATCCTGTACTGCGAAAAGTGAATTTCTTGGCAAATTTAAAAAAAAAATTTGGCATGTCACTACATGTTGTAACATGTAACAGTGTGGTTGACTGACTTGACTTGCGCAGCTAAGCACTCCAGCTCACACAATACACATGTTAAGTTGTTAACAGCATGACTGTTAAGTGATGTGCAGCTGTCTTGCTTCAAGCTGCTTGTGGTGGTTACTTAGGATCTGCATGGTGCTTCCCTCTCACATGACTTGCGCCTGTCTGCTGCTAAAACAACTTACTATGAATTGACGAGCATAGCAATTCTCTTTGGACATCTTACATCTTTACAGACTGTAGAGCTATGTCTCTATGCAAATGGTAATTGGTAAATGGTAATTGTGATGGACAAACTTAATTCATATATTGTTCATATAATGTAATAATTCATATAATAATGTAATATAATGTTGGAAATAAAGTAATCAAATAACAATATTTACTCAATAAGTGTATTTATATAAATCTGAAATAGGGGCAACGGGAGTTGTGTGAATAACTCTTTTACAAAAACAGGTATTACAAAAAAACCAAAAAAGCCCCAAAAAAAACAATAAAACCCATAAAACCCAATTTAACCCAAAAAAACCCAGGTGGGTTGGGTTTTTTTAAAAAACCCTGGGTTTTTTCCATCCCTGGTTGAAATGGGGTCAAAAATTAAAGATTTTTGTCCCCAAAATTTACATATTATAGTCAAATTTCATAAGAATCAGACTGAAAACAAAAAATTTCATAATTTTTATTAAATAAGTAAAAAATTTTTTTTTCGTTCCATGGAAATTACAAATCCCAGTAAAATTTCGGTACATTTGATATATTGGTAAAATATTGCATATATATAAAAAAATATAAAATCCCTGAATATAACTTTGTTGGAAATGTTTCAAGGATTCTAAAACTGTTGTTGAATTTGTTCTAGCATTAAAACTCAATGAATTCTATTCTTTTGAAATAGGTATAAAAATGACCCCAAAAAAATAATAATTCAAATTTTTCGGACAACTAAGGCCTAAATCAAAAAATTTTAGGAGTTCATACATGTTTGTCTTGCAAAAATATATATACTGACCAAATTTCAGTCTAATCGGATCAAATAAATATTTTTCCAGAAGATCCCCTTAATGCAATGTAAAGTGGTAGGCATTAATGCAATGTAAAGTGGTAGGCATTAATGCAATGTAAAGTGGTAGGCATTAATGCAATGTAAAGTGGTAGGCATTAATGCAATGTAAAGTGGTAGGCATTAATGCAATGTAAAGTGGTAGGCATTAATGCAATGTAAAGTGGTAGGCATTAATGCAATGTAAAGTGGTAGGCATTAATGCAATGTAAAGTGGTAGGCATTAATGCAATGTAAAGTGGTAGGCATTAATGCAATGTAAAGTGGTAGGCATTAATGCAATGTAAAGAGGTAGGAATTAATGCAATGTTAAAGTGGTAGGCATTAATGCAATGTAAAGTGGTAGGCATTAATGCAATGTTAAAGTGGTAGGCATTAATGCAATGTTAAAGTGGTAGGCATTAATGCAATGTTAAAGTGGTAGGCATTAATGCAATGTAAAGTGGTAGGCATTAATGCAATGTTAAAGTGGTAGGCATTAATGCAATGTAAAGTGGTAGGCATTAATGCAATGTAGAGTGGTAGGCATTAATGCAATGTAGAGTGGTAGGCATTAATGCAATGTAAAGTGGTAGGCATTAATGCAATGTAAAGTGGTAGGCATTAATGCAATGTAAAGTGGTAGGCATTAATGCAATGTAGAGTGGTAGGCATTAATGCAATGTAGAGTGGTAGGCATTAATGCAATGTAAAGTGGTAGGCATTAATGCAATGTAGAGTGGTAGGCATTAATGCAATGTAAAGTGGTAGGCATTAATGCAATGTAAAGTGGTAGGCATTAATGCAATGTAAAGTGGTAGGCATTAATGCAATGTAAAGTGGTAGGCATTAATGCAATGTAAAGTGGTAGGCATTAATGCAATGTAAAGTGGTAGGCATTAATGCAATGTAGAGTGGTAGGCATTAATGCAATGTAAAGTGGTAGGCATTAATGCAATGTAGAGTGGTAGGCATTAATGCAATGTAAAGTGGTAGGCATTAATGCAATGTAAAGTGGTAGGCATTATTGCAATGTAAAGTGGTAGGCATTAATGCAATGTAAAGTGGTAGGCATTAATGCAATGTTAAAGTGGTAGGCATTAATGCAATGTTAAAGTGGTAGGCATTAATGCAATGTAAAGTGGTAGGCATTAATGCAATGTAAAGTGGTAGGCATTAATGCAATGTAAAGTGGTAGGCATTAATGCAATGTAAAGTGGTAGGCATTAATGCAATGTAAAGTGGTAGGCATTAATGCAATGTAAAGTGGTAGGCATTAATGCAATGTAAAGTGGTAGGCATTAATGCAATGTAAAGTGGTAGGCATTAATGCAATGTAAAGTGGTAGGCATTAATGCAATGTAAAGTGGTAGGCATTAATGCAATGTAAAGTGGTAGGCATTAATGCAATGTTAAAGTGGTAGGCATTAATGCAATGTAAAGTGGTAGGCATTAATGCAATGTAAAGTGGTAGGCATTAATGCAATGTAAAGTGGTAGGCATTAATGCAATGTAAAGTGGTAGGCATTAATGCAATGTAAAGTGGTAGGCATTAATGCAATGTAAAGTGGTAGGCATTAATGCAATGGTAAAGTGGTAGGCATTAATGCAATGTAAAGTGGTAGGCATTAATGCAATGTTAAAGTGGTAGGCATTAATGCAATGTTAAAGTGGTAGGCATTAATGCAATGTTAAAGTGGTAGGCATTAATGCAATGTAAAGTGGTAGGCATTAATGCAATGTAAAGTGGTAGGCATTAATGCAATGTTAAAGTGGTAGGCATTAATGCAATGTTAAAGTGGTAGGCATTAATGCAATGTTAAAGTGGTAGGCATTAATGCAATGTAAAGTGGTAGGCATTAATGCAATGTTAAAGTGGTAGGCATTAATGCAATGTTAAAGTGGTAGGCATTAATGCAATGTAAAGTGGTAGGCATTAATGCAATGTAAAGTGGTAGGCATTATTGCAATGTAAAGTGGTAGGCATTAATGCAATGTAAAGTGGTAGGCATTAATGCAATGTAAAGTGGTAGGCATTAATGCAATGTAAAGTGGTAGGCATTAATGCAATGTAAAGTGGTAGGCATTAATGCAATGTAAAGTGGTAGGCATTAATGCAATGTTAAAGTGGTAGGCATTAATGCAATTTTAAAGTGGTAGGCATTAATGCAATGTAAAGTGGTAGGCATTAATGCAATGTAAAGTGGTAGGCATTAATGCAATGTAAAGTGGTAGGCATTAATGCAATGTAAAGTGGTAGGCATTAATGCAATGTAAAGTGGTAGGCATTAATGCAATGTAAAGTGGTAGGCATTAATGCAATGTAAAGTGGTAGGCATTAATGCAATGTAAAGTGGTAGGCATTAATGCAATGGTAAAGTGGTAGGCATTAATGCAATGTAAAGTGGTAGGCATTAATGCAATGTTAAAGTGGTAGGCATTAATGCAATGTTAAAGTGGTAGGCATTAATGCAATGTAAAGTGGTAGGCATTAATGCAATGTAAAGTGGTAGGCATTAATGCAATGTTAAAGTGGTAGGCATTAATGCAATGTTAAAGTGGTAGGCATTAATGCAATGTTAAAGTGGTAGGCATTAATGCAATGTAAAGTGGTAGGCATTAATGCAATGTTAAAGTGGTAGGCATTAATGCAATGTTAAAGTGGTAGGCATTAATGCAATGTAAAGTGGTAGGCATTAATGCAATGTAAAGTGGTAGGCATTAATGCAATGTTAAAGTGGTAGGCATTAATGCAATGTAAAGTGGTAGGCATTAATGCAATGTTAAAGTGGTAGGCATTAATGCAATGTTAAAGTGGTAGGCATTAATGCAATGTAAAGTGGTAGGCATTAATGCAATGTAAAGTGGTAGGCATTAATGCAATGTAAAGTGGTAGGCATTAATGCAATGTAAAGTGGTAGGCATTAATGCAATGTAAAGTGGTAGGCATTAATGCAATGTAAAGTGGTAGGCATTAATGCAATGTAAAGAGGTAGGAATTAATGCAATGTTAAAGTGGTAGGCATTAATGCAATGTAAAGTGGTAGGCATTAATGCAATGTTAAAGTGGTAGGCATTAATGCAATGTTAAAGTGGTAGGCATTAATGCAATGTAAAGTGGTAGGCATTAATGCAATGTAAAGTGGTAGGCATTAATGCAATGTAAAGTGGTAGGCATTAATGCAATGTTAAAGTGGTAGGCATTAATGCAATGTTAAAGTGGTAGGCATTAATGCAATGTAAAGTGGTAGGCATTAATGCAATGTAAAGTGGTAGGCATTAATGCAATGTTAAAGTGGTAGGCATTAATGCAATGTAAAGTGGTAGGCATTAATGCAATGTAAAGTGGTAGGCATTAATGCAATGTAAAGTGGTAGGCATTAATGCAATGTAAAGTGGTAGGCATTAATGCAATGTAAAGTGGTAGGCATTAATGCAATGTAAAGTGGTAGGCATTAATGCAATGTAAAGTGGTAGGCATTAATGCAATGTAAAGTGGTAGGCATTAATGCAATGTAAAGTGGTAGGCATTAATGCAATGTAAAGTGGTAGGCATTAATGCAATGTAAAGTGGTAGGCATTAATGCAATGTAAAGTGGTAGGCATTAATGCAATGTTAAAGTGGTAGGCATTAATGCAATGTAAAGTGGTAGGCATTAATGCAATGTAAAGTGGTAGGCATTAATGCAATGTAAAGTGGTAGGCATTAATGCAATGTAAAGTGGTAGGCATTAATGCAATGTAAAGTGGTAGGCATTAATGCAATGTAAAGTGGTAGGCATTAATGCAATGTAAAGTGGTAGGCATTAATGCAATGGTAAAGTGGTAGGCATTAATGCAATGTAAAGTGGTAGGCATTAATGCAATGTTAAAGTGGTAGGCATTAATGCAATGTTAAAGTGGTAGGCATTAATGCAATGTAAAGTGGTAGGCATTAATGCAATGTAAAGTGGTAGGCATTAATGCAATGTTAAAGTGGTAGGCATTAATGCAATGTTAAAGTGGTAGGCATTAATGCAATGTTAAAGTGGTAGGCATTAATGCAATGTAAAGTGGTAGGCATTAATGCAATGTTAAAGTGGTAGGCATTAATGCAATGTTAAAGTGGTAGGCATTAATGCAATGTAAAGTGGTAGGCATTAAGGGAAGCATTTTGGGGGGCATCTGGGGGCATCTGAGTCCAAAGGTCGATTCTCCCGATTTTTGTTTTTATTGCTTTAAATGAGTTAGAGACATGTCCCCGAATGTCTGTAAAAATATCAGGAACCTACCCCAGAGCTAACGTCCCTCCCGGGGGGGGGAGGGCATCCCTCTTACGGACCTTTTTTTTCATTTTTGAACCTAAAGCAATGAAATTTGGTATACTGATAGGAAATGCAATTTTGAATCATTTATCATCAATGACAAAATGCGATTTTCTTGAAAAGAAAACGGGAAATCATAGAAAACGACATTTTTGGGGGGGTTTTCTAAATGCTTCTTCTCCTACAGTTTTTGAGCTACAGTAATGATTTTGGTATCATTGAATGCAGAATAACGTGGACAAAAAAAAAAAAAAATCTGAAATTTTCAATTTTTTTCCATTTCATTTTTTCATATATTTTATCATTCATATTCCTCATCCCCATCCGAATATTTTTTTTATTATTGAATTTAGAGCAATGAAATTTGGTATACTGATAGGAAATACAATTTAGAATCATTTATCATTCATGACAAAATGCGATTTTCTCGAAAAGAAAATGGGAAATCATAGAAAACGACATTTGGGGGGGGGGGTTTCTAAATGCTTTTTCTCTGATAGTTTTTGAGCTACAGTAATGATTTTGGTATCATTGGATGCAGAATAATGTGGACATTCCAAAAACTTGAATGCTTTTCCTCAAATTTCCAATATAAAAATTTAAAAAATTAAAAAGAAAAAAAATCAAAATATTCTCAAAAAAATTCAAATTTATGACGTCATAACTTTGAAACAAGAATGAATTTTGAAAAACTTCTCAATACATTGTAAAGTTCTTGTTTTTCTGCATCCAATGATACCAAAATCATCACTGTAGCTCAAAAAATGTAGGAGGAGAAGCATTTTGTTTCTTAAAAATAGGTTTTATTAAAAAAGTAACTTATCAAGACGTTTGTCAACACTACTCCGAAGTTTACAAAGCTAGAGCAATGCGGTTTGTTGCATTTGAAAGTGAAATGTGTGTTCTACCTAAAATACGGGGCGATTTTCCAAATTCTTTCTGTAAAGCTTTCCATAGACTTTTTACCCTAAAATTATAACTTTTGCATTGAGACTCTGACAAAAAAAATTCATATAAATTCGGAATGAAATAAATCAAAAATTCCCCCCGTATTATGGATAGAGTGCACGTTTGACTTTCAAATGCAACAAACCGCATTGCTCTAGCTTTGTAAATTAAAAAGCCTTAGCAAATAATATATGTATATATATAATTTTTTTTTTTCAAATAAAAAATTTTCTATGGCCTTATGAAAAATTTTTGTTTAAGATAAGTTGTTACAAATGTGGAGATCTAGTAGTCTGCAAATTTTCATAGACGTACGTCCAATAGAACCAAAGTTGACCATTTTGTCAAAATGCTTCCCTTAATGCAATGTAAAGTGGTAGGCATTAATGCAATGTTAAAGTGGTAGGCATTAATGCAATGTAAAGTGGTAGGCATTAATGCAATGTTAAAGTGGTAGGCATTAATGCAATGTTAAAGTGGTAGGCATTAATGCAATGTAAAGTGGTAGGCATTAATGCAATGTAAAGTGGTAGGCATTAATGCAATGTAAAGTGGTAGGCATTAATGCAATGTAAAGAGGTAGGAATTAATGCAATGTTAAAGTGGTAGGCATTAATGCAATGTAAAGTGGTAGGCATTAATGCAATGTAAAGAGGTAGGAATTAATGCAATGTTAAAGTGGTAGGCATTAATGCAATGTAAAGTGCTAGGCATTAATGCAATGTTAAAGTGGTAGGCATTAATGCAATGTTAAAGTGGTAGGCATTAATGCAATGTAAAGTGGTAGGCATTAATGCAATGTAAAGTGGTAGGCATTAATGCAATGTAAAGTGGTAGGCATTAATGCAATGTTAAAGTGGTAGGCATTAATGCAATGTTAAAGTGGTAGGCATTAATGCAATGTAAAGTGGTAGGCATTAATGCAATGTAAAGTGGTAGGCATTAATGCAATGTTAAAGTGGTAGGCATTAATGCAATGTTAAAGTGGTAGGCATTAATGCAATGTAAAGTGGTAGGCATTAATGCAATGTAAAGTGGTAGGCATTAATGCAATGGTAAAGTGGTAGGCATTAATGCAATGTAAAGTGGTAGGCATTAATGCAATGTAAAGTGGTAGGCATTAATGCAATGTTAAAGTGGTAGGCATTAATGCAATGTAAAGTGGTAGGCATTAATGCAATGTAAAGTGGTAGGCATTAATGCAATGTAAAGTAGTAGGCATTAATGCAATGTTAAAGTGGTAGGCATTAATGCAATGTTAAAGTGGTAGGCATTAATGCAATGTAAAGTGGTAGGCATTAATGCAATGTAAAGTGGTAAGCATTAATGCAATGTTAAAGTGGTAGTCATTAATGCAATGTAAAGTGGTAGGCATTAATGCAATGTAAAGTGGTAGGCATTAATGCAATGTTAAAGTGGTAGGCATTAATGCAATGTTAAAGTGGTAGGCATTAATGCAATGTTAAAGTGGTAGGCATTAATGCAATGTAAAGTGGTAGGCATTAATGCAATGTTAAAGTGGTAGGCATTAATGCAATGTTAAAGTGGTAGGCATTAATGCAATGTAAAGTGGTAGGCATTAATGCAATGTAAAGTGGTAGGCATTAATGCAATGTTAAAGTGGTAGGCATTAATGCAATGTAAAGTGGTAGGCATTAATGCAATGTTAAAGTGGTAGGCATTAATGCAATGTTAAAGTGGTAGGCATTAATGCAATGTAAAGTGGTAGGCATTAATGCAATGTAAAGTGGTAGGCATTAATGCAATGTAAAGTGGTAGGCATTAATGCAATGTAAAGTGGTAGGCATTAATGCAATGTAAAGAGGTAGGAATTAATGCAATGTTAAAGTGGTAGGCATTAATGCAATGTTAAAGTGGTAGGCATCAATGCAATGTAAAGTGGTAGGCATTAATGCAATGTAAAGTGGTAGGCATTAATGCAATGTAAAGTGGTAGGCATTAATGCAATGTTAAAGTGGTAGGCATTAATGCAATGTTATAGTGGTAGGTATTAATGCAATGTAAAGTGGTAGGCATTAATGCAATGTAAAGTGGTAGGCATTAATGCAATGTAAAGTGGTAGGCATTAATGCAATGTAAAGTGGTAGGCATTAATGCAATGTTAAAGTGGTAGGCATTAATGCAATGTTAAAGTGGTAGGCATTAATGCAATGTAAAGTGGTAGGCATTAATGCAATGTAAAGTGGTAGGCATTAATGCAATGTAAAGTGGTAGGCATTAATGCAATGTAAAGTGGTAGGCATTAATGCAATGTTAAAATGGTAGGCATTAATGCAATGTTAAAGTGGTAGGCATTAATGCAATGTTAAAGTGGTAGGCATTAATGCAATGTAAAGTGGTAGGCATTAATGCAATGTAAAGTGGTAGGCATTAATGCAATGTTAAAGTGGTAGGCATTAATGCAATGTTAAAGTGGTAGGCATTAATGCAATGTAAAGTGGTAGGCATTAATGCAATGTTAAAGTGGTAGGCATTAATGCAATGTAAAGTGGTAGGCATTAATGCAATGTTAAAGTGGTAGGCATTAATGCAATGTTAAAGTGGTAGGCATTAATGCAATGTAAAGTGGTAGGCATTAATGCAATGTAAAGTGGTAGGCATTAATGCAATGTAAAGTGGTAGGCATTAATGCAATGTAAAGTGGTAGGCATTAATGCAATGTAAAGTGGTAGGCATTAATGCAATGTTAAAGTGGTAGGCATTAATGCAATGTTAAAGTGGTAGGCATTAATGCAATGTTAAAGTGGTAGGCATTAATGCAATGTTAAAGTGGTAGGCATTAATACAATGTTAAAGTGGTAGGCATTAATACAATGTTAAAGTGGTAGGCATTAATGCAATGTTAAAGTGGTAGGCATTAATGCAATGTAAAGTGGTAGGCATTAATGCAATGTAAAGTGGTAGGCATTAATGCAATGTAAAGTGGTAGGCATTAATGCAATGTAAAGTGGTAGGCATTAATGCAATGTAAAGTGGTAGGCATTAATGCAATGTAAGGTGGTAGGCATTAATGCAATGTAAGGTGGTAGGCATTAATGTTAGCAGAAAGGTTAAATTAGTAGTTGAGGCCTCCCTAACCACAACAAAGGTGTTTCAAAGAGGGGGAGGATGAAGGTGCCATCCACTATAAAGTTATGGGTATATGGGATCTATGCAGAGGGTGTGTTCCAAAATAAGATCTCCTGGGTATAGAAACAGTATACTAGGAAGGAATTTAATAGAACAAGATAGAAATTTAAGAAAAAGTGAAAAATGTTAAAAACAAACTAGCAGTAAAATGAAAAAGATAGTCCCTAACCAAAATATCTTTCAAAAAGAAGGCCAACCAAGTACTCAGCTCAGAACCTCATTTTTCTTTGGATGTGCTCATTTCTATGGATAATATTGTTGTATTCCCTAAGAAAGTAAAATAAAGTAGAGTCATTTCATAGCAATATTAAAATAATGTCCCACTTCAACTTTTATTATGTTTTACAGTTTCTTCAACTTGAGAAAAAATACATAACTTGAATAAATTTGTTTTCAATGTTACTATTTTCCATTAATCCTTAATTTTAAGAAAAGCTCTTCAAATGATTGTGTTATATTTACTAAGCAATTGGAAATTATTTCAAAACAAATGACTGGTTATCAGAAAAATAAATAAGAAAATCAAAAGCCTTTTCTTTTTCACCATATAATTTAAAGAACACGACATCCATCAGCATAAGCTATTGATGTAAGAAAAAGACGAGAAAATTGAATTTCCTGCTTATATAGGTCACGCATTTCATCTTTCTGCAAAGATTAGGTTAGATGTTAGTTTAACATGTTGAGTATAGAATGACCCACCGGTGGTCATTGGGGGGCTTTTCATAATGCTGCTGACCAACCAGCAGTCACTGACTCAATTTTTATAAATACTAAATTAAAGCTAATTGAAAGCACAATCCAGGTAATGTTTGTCATTTTCAAAATTCCTTACTACAATTGACTCTAAATTTGAGTAGCATATTGAAGTTCAGTTTAACCTATACTTAATGTGTTAAGCCTTCCTAACTGCAACAAAGGCATTCCAAAGAGCAGATCAAAGGCACCATTTAGAATGGAGTTGAGGAAATGCAGAATCAATGCATAAGGTTCATAGAAACAATAAGTTGAAAAAGAAGGTACCTAATGAAATGAGATGAAAGTCAAAGAAGAATATAATAGGTGCTGAAAAACTAGATGATAAACAACGAAAAAGAAGAAGGTCCATAACAATAGAAAAATCTAATTTATTTGAATCAAAAGAAGGCCCACATAACCATTAGCTAGGGACCTCACATACTTCCCTGGCCTGCGGGAGTGCTAATTCCCATAGATACAATAGTTGTATCTTCTTAAAATCTTTTGCGATAACAAAACTTGTCATTTCTGTCTTACATACTTGTGCACCTGTTGCAAGTGAGAGCCAATAGCAATCAACAGCTTCATGCTGACTGCCCATTGAAACTCAAAACTTTTGAAAGCTTCATAAAATTAGTGAAACATAATAACTAACCATTAAAATCAGGTATAATAACAGTTATAATGCTATATTCACAATTTTTACATAAATTATAACTGAATACCACTATATCCAATAAACTTTAACTACTGATCTTCAAACTAACTAGACAAATTATTTCATTTGTTTTAGTCCAAGAATTGTTAACAATGCACCCAGCAATTTAGGTCACCTATGTCAAATATACAGTTCATATCAACCCAGAAATACATTTTAAGATTTCAAAAATAGGTGTGAGTACATGAATTTATATACTACGATTCAAAACTTAATATCACAAAATTTTGCTAATGCTTTGCAAAGCAAACAGCTAGAATGAATGACTCAAAAACCCAAAATTTCCCATTAAGTATTTGCCCAAACTCCCTATACCTAGTTCAGCCAAACTGAAAATGGTCATAATTTCAAAATAAAATTTATTTCTCTCCATTGACTTTATACCTAAAAATAAGCTTAATCATACATATGTCTAAAAATACTGAATTTTAGGATAAGTTCTGAATTGAACAAAACAGTTTCATTACATACCTATTTTAGAGCTAAAAAAAATTGTACAGAAAAATCAATACTTGCTGCCTCGCTAGATAATTAAAATATTTAATTCGAGATATTTATGTACCAATCTAGCCATTAGAAAAAATTCATGTTAGCCATGCTAAACTGCAAAATAGCTAGCTATGTCTGAAGGAAAAACCTATGTGTATCCAACATAATAAGATTTACAATTGTACAAACACGCAACAGAATACGCTTACAATTTGGCAGCCAAGCTTATGACAACAAACAAGTTTTCTGTAAATTATACACCAAATTTTCATCAGAAACTTAACTAAAAGTCTACCAGCACATAAATAGTTTCAAGAAAATATCAACGATAACAAATGCAAATTTGATGGCAAGAAAATGTTCAGAATGTGTGTTAATTTACTTATAAAAAAATATAAAGTTCTCAGTGAGAAGATCACAATTAGTATTTTATCCTTTAGGCCTATATGTAATTTTAATTTTATGAATATTCTAAACTACGAGCAGTTAAATGAAACCGTACAACTTTCAAAGAAACAGGGCCATTATTTACATAATCTTTTAAATTTTATTTTAATAACTGGCTTTAAGACGCCACAACGATACGGAAGCTCAATTGAAGTTGATGCGGCGCATCATTTTTTGTCTTTTTTTTAGTAAATACTCCCAGACACAGATGCTAGTATATCTGATAGACCATGGAACCAATGACAGACAGCCCATTGAATATTTTTTATCTCTAGGTATAAAAATATTAAACTCAAGGCTAATAAGTGTCGCAGTATAGTTGCACAATATTGTTCTCCTGACAATGACCCACCTAGGGGATTACCAGTGCGCCAAGGGTCACATTCAGTGTTGATTCTTAGCAAACCGTAGTTTCTGAGCAATGCCCTCATAGGTAACAGTTAATAAATTCAAAGAAAAAATTATTCTTACAGCAATACAAATGAACTACCGCACCCATCACGTAATGTATGTAATGGAAATTACTCTTTAAAGAATTGGTTTCACCGAAACTTTTTTCAGTATGCGGGGAGAGGCCGGAAGCCCGACCTTCCGTAAGATGCGCAGCGAGCCAGTTCCGAAGCGAGAGTACTGGATTCCGAGCTCTGTTTGCCGCCGCTCACTTGTTTTGAACAACGCATGCGCACCGAACGAAAATGTTGCTTAGCAATCGTTTAAACGCTAGACACAAGGATATTGGGGTTCGTTGTTAAGGATTTGATTGCGTTATTTATGAAATGAGCAGAAAAAAAGAAGAATGAGAAGCCTTTGGCTTCTAACCTTATATACCTAAAAATATAACTGGAGCAATAAGCTCCAGAACGGACGAACAAAGTTTTTACTTCGGTTAATAATTGAAATTTATGTAGGGAAACAAAACAAAATCCTTTCTGCTTATGAAATATTTTACTTTGAGAAAAACAATCCCTAACGTGAAATTTTACTCACTCAAAGGCACAGGATGAGGGGTTTGGTCGACGCTATAAATCTCTCAGGCTATGGCACCTGACCACAGCATCGATTTCCTAGTGTTTTTGGTGTGGAGAATAGACCATTGGGAATCGTAATTCCCCAACATACACATTCTTATAAATTCGACAGCACGCTCATCGCAATTAGTATTTGCGAAAATTTGAATTCACAATTATTATTTGCGCAGTAATTATTTGCTGAGTTTGTATGAAATAAGTTTCAATGTGTAGGTAAGCTGTTAGCATTTCATTCGTTTTGTGTATTTGAGCGTGATGATTTCGATTGAGGTTTTTAATTTTTACCAATTACTCGATTAAGGATTCGGTCAGCTGGTGAGTGAAACTTCGAAAGGTTATATTTATCTTTGTTATTGCGCAAAGAATCTCCATATTACAATTTCTAAATACAATTTAGACATCAATTTCTACGGTCTATGTGGTCATTTTGAAAATGATAGTTGAAATTTGGGGAAAAAAGAGGATAGGTTCAAAAATATATTGTTTCTAAATGTCATACAGGATGATAGCACTCAGCGTAACACAGGATAAGGGTCGACAAAGAAATTTTTAAGGTTTCACTTTGAAATAAATATTAGATC
The DNA here is from genome assembly GCA_030386875.1 of Morinoia aosen. Taxonomy (NCBI): domain Eukaryota; kingdom Metazoa; phylum Arthropoda; class Malacostraca; order Amphipoda; family Talitridae; genus Morinoia; species Morinoia aosen. The sequence continues at coordinate 48,781,786 of CM059568.1, forward strand.
TAATACATGAGAACTTTGTTATAATCATTGGGTCGCAAACTTCAAATATTTTTAGCAGCTGTTGAAGCATACTTTCGAACAAATAATGTTTTATTGACAGTAAAAATTAAAATCTTGAAAAGACAACGTATTTATAATTTGTCTAACTCTCATCAATTTTCTTGAGTTACCTTCCGAGTGAATACCATAAATCTTAAAAAATATCCTAAAGCGAAAAAATGAAAGAAAACACATTTATTAATTAATGAACTTTAATATCATTCTCACAATACAGTTTAAATCAAACCTACTTCTTTCAAGTAAGTAGCTGATGCCCACAGGTAATGACGTACTCATATTAAAGAAATGCGATTTGCATCGTCTTGTAGATGATGAGTATTGAAGCAGGAGCGCTGAAGCGGTGGGGGAGCTATAGGAAACAATGCCACACACAACTTTGCAGCAAAATTGTGCTAAAACTACTGAAAAGAGAGATGATAATTGGAGATATCTATAAGGCAATCCATGCACATGGATGAAGCACGGGGTAGTTGGATTTGATGAACACTTTGACCGCAATTGGTAAATTGGAAGTTCAATATTCAAGTCAAATTTAAAGTCAATGGTAATAGGCAATTTTAAAACTAGCAATCAAACTGGACTGTGTCCTCATTTAGCTTTAATCAAGAATTTATAAAATTTGAGTTTGTGACGACTAGTCGGTCTGCAGCATTTTGAAAATTGCCTCCGTGGCCACCGGTGGCTTACGTTGCGTTCAAAGTATTAATTGTTAACTTAATCCTTTTTAAACGCTACATAGACGTTCCAAAGAGAGGAAAAAAGAAAAAAAAGAAGAAAATCTATGAATATATGCACGAGATGAATAGAAATAGTCCGTTGAAGAATTTTGTGTAAACAGGTAAAAAAATTAAAGAAAAAATCAGTAGGAGCTGAAAAACCGGATTTTAGTGAAGCGAAAAAAAACATGGTCCTTAACAAAACAAAAAAAAAACTTTTCATTTCTCTTAAAAAAACGCCTACCTAATACGCAGCTCAGGACTTAATTGCCAACTTAGACAAAGAACACATATTCCCCCTGGGATCCAATGGCAGTCTAATGATATTTTGACGGGCCGTGTTCACGCGGCCTCATCAACTCTCGAGAGATTGTATTTTTTTAATTTAATACGGCCTTTCTCTCATTTCGCCCCTTTTTTATTTCAAATAAAGGGGGTGAACTAGTTGAAATAATAAGGGCCGCATCCGTCTGTCGCAGTCTAATGATGGTGGTTGTAATGACACTAGTATGAGTCCAAAAATGCTGACGTCGACGGGTTAATCAGGAAATTCTGCACAATCATGTACAAACGTTTATACACTCTATACACGAGACTTTGGTAAGACATAAATATCTGTACAAATATACACGCATTTATCTCACTGGCGCAAGAAGCACCTAATCTATACTAGTCTATACTATAATAAGAGCCGCGTCCGTCCGTCCGTCCGTCCGTCCGTCTCTCTGTCTGTCCGAAGCCAGCCTGCAGTGTGTGATGAGCGCATCTGTGATACAAGCTCTAGCCCTATACTCGTATATTTTGACGGGCCGTGTTCACGCGGCCTCATCAACTCTCGAGAGATTGTATTTTTTTAATTTAATACGGCCTTTCTCTCATTTCGCCCCTTTTTTATTTCAAATAAAGGGGGTGAACTAGTTGAAATAATAAGGGCCGCATCCGTCTGTCCGTGTGTCACACCCACCAGCCGAAAGTTGGTGATGAGCGCATCTGTGATACAAGCTTCATCAACTCCACAATTTTCGGTGAATTAACCCCGCAGATTCAGAGTCGAAATGAATATCGCGTGTATTGGTAGGTTTGATAATTACTTAGATTACGTTGTATAGAATATCAGCGGTTGAAACTTAGCAAAGTACAGGAAAGCTGTAGGATGTTGCTAATTTTCTGTAGCACCTCCTTCGAGTCTATCACGGGGTTTAAGACCCGTCAAGGAATAGTAACGAGTCGGTCGCAGAAATGGATTTATTGTTTAGACTACTGAGGCCAGTAATCTCAAGAAGTAACGAGAACGTAAAATAGTACGACTAAAAGAGTGTAATCGTAAGGGTAACTTGAACAACGAAGGAAATGAGGCAGTCGATAAAATGAATAGGTGATATGAGCCTCGAGACATTAAGATGATATTAGACGTTGCCATATTAACATAACGGCATTGTAATGTATGGTCAGGCGCGAGTAAGGCGCGAGTAAGTGGGTAAACAAAAGGGGGTAGCGGCGGAGTAGGCCTGTGAAAACGGTTTACGTTAATACACATGCAAAGACATATTTCTAGCACTTTGACACGCCTAATGCATTTATTATATCTAGGTGCAAGATTTAAAAGAAATGACTATAACGACTATGGCCACATATCATTATTAGTTCATTATCACAATTCAACGTAATGTCTGTAAGTCGCACTAGTAATCACGAATTATCTAAAGAAATAGTTATATTATTTTATCGTGAGCTCGGTTCTAAAATTCTCAATGTATTATAAGAACCAAAATTTTACACAGAACACAAGGCACGAAAATAGTAGTTATTTCATCAACACAATAATTAAACACTGGCAGAAAATAGACACTCACCCAGACGGTTCAAGTTGGGAATACGCTACGTCTACATCCTGACGTAGTAGCTAGGCAAATGGGCTGGTGTCTACAGCCTCACGGTCGGCCTTGGCAAAATGTTGCCATAAAGGTTCACTCAACTCGTCTCGTAAGACGGTGTAGATTTAATCTATTTTAATATTTATTTATCTTTGAATAAAAGACTGTTTAAAAGGTACAAAATTACTTTATGTTAAATTCTAAATTTTTATTAATTATTCAGCAATTGTCCGGGCACCACAGTACTACCCTGACCAGACGCGGAGCGCACAGAGGAAACTGAGATAGTGAAAGCCAGGTAGTTAGAGGTAAAGGAAATCGAGGGTAGGACATGTGGCGAGAGCCTGTGTTAGGTCACTAAAAGATTGCTCTGCAGCCTCGGTCCATGTCAGCCGTTTTAGCTGCTGGGGTGGTGGCGAAATAGTTTGATTAACATAAAGCATTGTCGACAAGGAGAGGTATCATAGGAGAAAGACCAATATTAGACATGTTATTGAAACCTTACAGGTCACGATAACACTGAGGACAGGCGCAGTCAGCAATGGTTGCTACTCTTATCAGTAGGGGCCGTACGCCGCCTGCGCTTACCTCGTACTCAAGGAAGGTAGGTTTAGTTTGAAAGGAGCTACATTTGTCTGACGACAAACACTACCTGTGTTGAACCCGAAGGGAAAAAAAAATCAGGGTAGATCTACAGGCTAAGGAGTTTGAAAAGTCGGTTCGGAGGATAGTTTCCGAGAAAATTCAGGAATGAACACAATTTTGGACATATTATGTCAGAATTTAGTTTTAATTATAGCGCCTCTGTCGTTCACCACTTCAAACAGGAAACCTAAGCATGATATCCTCAAGATACGAATGTCATGGCTACCTGAGAAGCAGTGGAAATATTGAGCGGAACAGACAACAACATCTGTGTGCTGTCAAGAACCAGGATGTGAAGTTTCTAGCGAGAAAAACATGAGCAGGACTGTCGGCAATAGCACGTTTTAGGTCACTTAAAAGGTAACTTTTTAGCCTTAGTCTCTCAAGTAATTCGTTCGGTAAAGGTACGTTCAGTAAGGCCCTGGGCGATGCTATCGGAAATCGGAGGAATATCATAAGGCGATAGGAGTCAAGCATGCCACAGGAGTATCAAGAACGAGTGCGGTCAGGAATTAGTGGCTGCTCTGTCGGCAGGGACCGTTTACCGTATGCACTCGTCTCATACTAGAAGAAAGGCTACTTTTTTTTGTTTGTTATGGAAACTTCACATTTTTACGACAGCAAGGCATAACGAGCTATTTGCGAGGAATTAAGTAAATAAGTTAATAATATATACTTGCCGCTATGCAGAAGCACAAGATATTTTTTTTTTAGATAGGAAACATTTTTTTTAATTTGAAAGAGAAGAAGGAGATTGTGGACAGAACGTCCAGGAACGCTTCCTCAAAATCAAAAATTGAGTTCATCTTCCGGAAAATAGAACATTTTTGCACGTAGAGAAGCTACATACGTGAGTCATTAGACGAAGTAAAAGAATCAAATCCGTTCATAGTAGACATAATGAAGAAGAGTATAGGTTCCACCAAGAAAAGTAGAAAAAGCAAAAGGAAAAGTAGAAACGAGAATAAGGGATCTTCTATGGCAAAACATCGTAATAGGTGGATACTTTCGCTAAATTGAGATTTACAACAGTAGTTCCTAAGAATCGGAGAAAACAAAACGTTAGAATTAGAGAAAATGTCAAAAATAGGGGAGACTTTAGAAAGAAAATAATGCTGCGCAACTGGCCAATGTAGATGATGGGTACACTCATAAAAGAAAATATAAATTAATTATCACAAAATTGCAAATGGGGAGAAATTAACCGTCTGGGATTTTTTAGTGTCTACTTACAACCAGCGCTGCTATGACTGTGTTCGGCTTCTTGGGCACCACGCCGTGTCTTGTTTCTTCTTTCTTGGTAATGGCGTCCAGAACGTTCGGCTTGCAGGAGTTCGGCTGCTGGCTTCGGCGATCGGCAATGCTACCCCCTTTTTTGTTATAATTATGTATAGTGGGTGTTTTTTTATGTGAGAGTAAAAATATGAGTTGGGTGAATATAATGAAGGTGGGTGTTGGAGCGAAAGGGTCACCACTGTAGGATGTTGCTAATTTTCTGTAGCACCTCCTTCGAGTCTATCACGGGGTTTAAGACCCGTCAAGGAATAGTAACGAGTCGGTCGCAGAAATGGATTTATTGTTTAGACTACTGAGGCCAGTAATCTCAAGAAGTAACGAGAACGTAAAATAGTACGACTAAAAGAGTGTAATCGTAAGGGTAACTTGAACAACGAAGGAAATGAGGCAGTCGATAAAATGAATAGGTGATATGAGCCTCGAGACATTAAGATGATATTAGACGTTGCCATATTAACATAACGGCATTGTAATGTATGGTCAGGCGCGAGTAAGGCGCGAGTAAGTGGGTAAACAAAAGGGGGTAGCGGCGGAGTAGGCCTGTGAAAACGGTTTACGTTAATACACATGCAAAGACATATTTCTAGCACTTTGACACGCCTAATGCATTTATTATATCTAGGTGCAAGATTTAAAAGAAATGACTATAACGACTATGGCCACATATCATTATTAGTTCATTATCACAATTCAACGTAATGTCTGTAAGTCGCACTAGTAATCACGAATTATCTAAAGAAATAGTTATATTATTTTATCGTGAGCTCGGTTCTAAAATTCTCAATGTATTATAAGAACCAAAATTTTACACAGAACACAAGGCACGAAAATAGTAGTTATTTCATCAACACAATAATTAAACACTGGCAGAAAATAGACACTCACCCAGACGGTTCAAGTTGGGAATACGCTACGTCTACATCCTGACGTAGTAGCTAGGCAAATGGGCTGGTGTCTACAGCCTCACGGTCGGCCTTGGCAAAATGTTGCCATAAAGGTTCACTCAACTCGTCTCGTAAGACGGTGTAGATTTAATCTATTTTAATATTTATTTATCTTTGAATAAAAGACTGTTTAAAAGGTACAAAATTACTTTATGTTAAATTCTAAATTTTTATTAATTATTCAGCAATTGTCCGGGCACCACAAAGCCATAGAATAGTATAAGAAATCATGGGAAAGCCATGTTAATTAAAGCTTAATTAGTCCGAAATCTAATCCTGTCATTTTTGATTAGTGTGCATTAGTGAAGAATAAAATTAAAGACTAAAGTTGACGGAGTCCCGATCGTGAGGAACATTGTAGATCACAATAAAAAAATCACGCTAACTTTCTCACGGCTCACCTATGCATGTTTCAAATGGTGCTTGATGAGTAGCTAGGATAAAACGAGAAGCGCTTTTCGCTTACGATGCGTTTGAAAACAATTCACTGTGCACTGAATTATGCTTACCTTTCCGTAAGATCCGCGTTCTCAGCATTGTACAAGACTATTATCAACATCGGGACTCAGGTAGAATATTGCAAGAATAGATTATAAATATAAAAAGATTTTTCCAAAATAGGAAGGAGGAAGGTACCTGGGGTTGAAATTGTGAATGCCGTCCCAATGTCGTGGCCTGCTCGGCATCACCATCACGTGGACCACAGCCCGCTCATTGGCAACCAACACAGCTGTGTCTTCTTCACTCGGACTACAAAGGATGTTTTATTCCAATCAAGCCTGATACATATCCATCTTGTGCAATGGTGGGTCAAAAGCCTTATAACTAACACCAGGACGCAATGGTGGTTACCCCCCGGACAAGCCGGTACCCATATCCGACTCCTGGGTAGAGTGGGGAATTGTGACTTAGTTCTCCCTTTTCCCAACGGGGAGAATCACAAGGCAGCACTGCCGGGATTCGAACTGCCGACACCTTCCCACGAAGAGCTAGCGCTCTTAACCACTCGGCCACGGTGACCACGCACCTCACAGCGGTGTTTTACAGTCCATGTTACATCACACAAGTAAAATCTGAACAAAAATGACTCTGCTGTCACCGGTACACACAAAAAACACTGTGGTTAGTAGATTATTGCGTTCAATTAAGATAAAAAAAACTGTAGTTTACGTTTGTGTACTCTTGAAAACTCTCTCGCCCATGACAGTTTTCCACTCCTCTATCATACTGCATCATTTATTAAAATCAGCTAGGAAATGGCTCGTCTTTTTGCATCAATCTTACAAATTTAAGATGCTCTATTAACAGGAGCGAGGTCAGAAAAAATACGTATTGGAACGAAAGGAGCCCCTAGTCAATAAATAATAGCAGGGACGAGTGTAAGAACAACAGTTCACAACCACAATAACGTCTTAGCCTAGATAAGTTAGTTTAAGCCTTCTCTACTACGACAAACGTACTCCCAAGAGAGGAGAGCATTCAGAATGGAATTAAGGGAACGGAGCATCTATACACACGATGTGTCCGAACACCTTGTGTATATGAAAACAGGATTGAAAGAAGTTTATAGAGCGAGGTGAAAGTTGAAGAAGAATATAATCGGTGCTGAAAAAAGGACACCACTGATCCGAAAAAATAAGGTTCGTCGAAAAACAAGCAACCTATTCCATTTCAACAAAAGGAAGCTGTGCAATCCTAACTTTCAGCTCAGGACCTCATATCTTTTTTCTAGGAGCGCTTATTCTCATACAACAGTTGTATGAGGAGCAATAAAATAAATATATTTCAAGTAGAGGGACTTTATCAGATTTTTGTGATGGAATTGATTCACTTTGATCAGACCAATCTGCACCAAGGACTACCAAATGTTCAACTCAAATGTTTTGTGACATAAAAATAGTTATAGAAATTCATACTTTTTTAGATGCTTTGCTCATGTTTTACAGTTTTACAAGCCCACAAAAAATAAAAGGGGAGTGAAAGTCTTCAGTCTTTGTCTTGTTGAAAAACGTTACACACGCTACAATTATAATTCTAATTTCACTAGGAATGTGCCTCAAAGCACTGTTACCTTTCGCTTCTACTAATGAAGTATGTACTTTGACTAATAAATAACAATTTTTACCCAAGAAGCGCATAAAATACCTTATTCTATAAGTAAGGATAAAAAGATACCCTATCTAATTAAGAATTCACTGACCACATTTCTACTTTAATATTCACATTCCAGAGCTGTTTCATCCAGGTTGTCCTCATGTTATAAGCCCTAATGGCTGTCGGGCTCTAGCGGGGCTTGACATGGTCCCGAGTCTGCGGAAGAAAACTCTACAGCTGGTGCACCAGATGACATAAGAGCCTCATCTGTGGACATGGAACTGCCGGCCGCGATGATGGAGGAAACAGCACCTATGCTCAACTGTCGGCTGCCTTCAGAGGATGTTAGTGGACCAGCGACGGCTATGGAGGAGGTAGGCGACATGCTTAAAACAGACGATATGTTCTGAGATAAATTTCCTATCGATGATAGCTTCGATGTGGTAGGGTTGACACAAAGGTTACTTTCGGTCTCTGCTCCGAAATTTGAGTTGCCTCGATGTTGAGTTTGGTGTCGCATCATGTGTGGTTTAAGGTTTGATTTATGTGAAGACCGATAAGGGCAATAAGGACACTTGTACGGCTTTTCGCCCGTGTGTGTACGCAGATGAACTCTAAAGTTCGTCTTGATGTTGGTTTGGTAGGAACAAAACGTGCAAACAAAAGCCTTAAGCTCGGTAGAATCATTTCGCTTGAATCCGTCAGCTCGCGCAGCAAGGACGGCAGGGTTGAACACACCAGCGCGACCCACCGCACCGAGCTTGGGTGACCTCTCCGCCAATACTGGAGGAACGTACTGCGTCTCCGAGGCCCATGTTGGAACCGCTGATGATGACGGAGTGAAGTAAGACAGGTCGTGGCCTCCCCCAAACTGGTCAATAAAGAAGACAATTAGGAGAAAGTAAACAGCACACGTAACATGCCCCTACAAATCAACAAAACTTCTTCAGAGAGAAATTCCGGGCTAGTCTACAAGGTTGTTGTTGGTTGATTTAGTTATACTGCTATAGCGACAAAAGCGTTGGAAATCTCAACAGCGAGCAAGCAACATTCCATCCGCCCAACACGTAACAGAAAGTACGTCCAGAATGTATGGACGCTATAGTCGCACAAAACAATGCCAGATTTTATCTACAAACAGTAAGTAGGTCAAATCCAATCTTAGAATTACATTACGCACAATTTAACACACGCAGTGAAAGCAAAAAATTTGGTTTTCCTTACATTCACTGAAAATTTAAAAACATTCAATCTCGTTCTAAATTTTTTAGAGGGCGTTATCGATCACATCTTTCAGTGATGTTTAATTTTGTAGAGCACAGGCAATACAACATGAATCGTAAGTTACAAATCTGAGCGTATGGCATCACTTTACAGTTCAGAGTGCCTCATTGGCGAAAGCATGACGCGCCAGTTTTACACAGAACTGTTGACGCATGATGCATCAAAGCTCGAATGATAAATAAAACCCTAACAAATCGGGTTTCACTGAGGATGGTGAGCCTGCAGTCGAATGTGCCTCGTGAGGTTGCCCCTCTGCGCCGCTCGGTAGGGACACACGGGGCACGCAAAGGGCTTCTCCCCGCTGTGCACGCGCACGTGTTTGCGCATGTTTTCAGCACTGTTGCACCGGTACCTGCAAGTCAAGCACTGGTACAGAGGCACCAACTTAGACAAGCCCGTGAGACACGACACTTCTTCTGAACAGCGTATGTAGCCTTCTGTTGAAGATATGGAGCGGGAATCTGAGCTCTTCTGGCCCCGCCCAGCGCTTGATCCTATACGAAACTGAGGTTTTGGTGCCCCAAATGATGACATCGACGTAGCACGTGAAGACACAAGTGCTGCCGAGCTGCCAGCAAGAGATGAGGACCAGGCGGGAAAGAACGTTTCTGTAGGTGCTCCAGTTGTGTTGGGCAGTTCTATTTGAGATGTTGGAGAAGCAGAGCCAGTGGATGAAGGACCGGAGATCGTCATTTCTCGTGTCGTGTTGAGAGAATCCTCTTCAGGGGTCGCTTGAGCAGTGTCCACCTGCACATGTCACAACACACGGCGTAACACACATCGGTCAACGATATTTATGGAACTTAACATTTTTAGCATGCAAGATCCGAAATTTTCTCATTCGAAACCGCTGCGCAAACAATAGATCCACTCTCTCAGATACGACATAATATGTAAATGATACATTCGGTGGAATCAGATACTGTCACTGCAAGACAGGATCAGCCGCGGGATTTTTACAAGTCAAGACAATCAAAACCAAATGGTATGGGCAATTGAATTCAAATACCGGTATGGACAATTGATAATTTCCAATTTCATGGGCAATTGGAAATTATCACCGCATTTATAGCTGACACACTTCAACATTACAGTTGCGAGAGTCCTGATGGCATCTAAAAATAAAGGTCTTATTATTGTACTCGGAAGCAAGTAAAGATTGGTAAGGCATACGCATGGGTTGGTGACGCGTCTCGCGCTGTCATGAAAACGAGATCAATATTTACGTCATGATAAAAATGTAAATAAAATATAATCATAAATAAAAAAGCCCTAAATTTTAAATGTTAATGAACTTGAAAAGATTTCGTGAGAGAATTAATTGCAAGCCCAACTGCTGGTGAAGAGTTATTGAAAAAAGGTAGAATATGCACAAATTTATTAGTACACACACAAGTATAAGGTTACGACAATGTCACAAAATGCTCAACAACCCTAAATGAAGCTCCCTGACAAAGTAAGGTATTTTTACAAAGTCAGATTAAACATTGGTTGCACATTATTTTTGCCTTTATTTGCTACAATTAGAGTGAGTTCACTTCGGATGTAAATACGAAGAACACAATAAATATTACTAACTTATTTACAGCCACAGATAAACTGTTGAAGAATTCTGAAAATTCCTTAATTTTTATTTGAAAATTTTTGCATTATAGGATCTAAAGTTCTCAAGAGAATGCGGACACACTAGCGAAACTGTATATTAAAAATTTAATTATGCACATACTGCTTAATTACAACAATTTACATTCAAAGGACAAACTTCGACAAATCGTCCAGGTTAGACATTGGTGAGAGTGACTGTCACGAGTACCGACACCTTTAAATATTCCAAATATCGTTCAGAAAAACCACTAAACGATGAGTGATTAACTCACAGCGCTGAATCGTGAAGATTTTTCTCCTGTGATCTCTTTCTACATTTTTCTTTCCGCATTTTGGACCTAAGTCTAGCGCCGGTAAAAATTACCTGTCAGAAAAGGACTTTTGGAACTAGTAAACAAAAATATACGCGGATCACCACAGGCAATATATCCCAGCTTGTACATAGTAAGCTCGTTACGGAGTTTAGAACTTCCAAAACACCAATTAAACTAGAAATAACCCAAGAATTCACAAAATTCATAGGCTTTCAAATTTCTACATATCAACCAAAAACTGCCTGCGTCTTCATTTTCTTTAAATAAATCAACGCTTATTTTGCGTGTATTTTTTAAATCGGGTGATTAAAATTTTCTTTAAAGAAATCAACGCTCATTTTGTTAGTCGTTTCTAAATCGGGTGATTGAAATGCGACTCGTTGCCTCTGACAGCGCCCCGAACTTCAGTATCCATCATGTCGACGTGAACGCTCATTTTGTGGCGGAGGAGGTTGTTCTTGGTGGTGGAGCGGTAGCTGCAGAATGAGCATGAAAAGGGCTTCTCTCCCGTGTGAGTGCGCAGGTGAGTTTTTAGGTTACCAAGCAACGGAGAATTGTAGGGGCAGTAGTGACAGCGGTGCAAAGTTTTGCTCTCAGTCGCTCCACCTTCTGCAAGACGTCTGTGAGGCCGCAATGAAGGCACAGGCTGCGGTACACAAACAGAAGGAGCTGGGTTTGAGGGAGGGAGATGGAGGGAAGGCGCATTACGGTCGCTCGAAAAAGATGACAGGAGGAATTCCAAGGGAGGGTCCTGGGCTATCTGCGGCCCTTGATGCAATGCCCCAGTCCCGCTCACAGAAGAGGTTACATTTCTGGGCAACGTCGAAGGAACCCCCGACGGCTGCGGCACCAACATATTTTCCTGTGAACAAGAACAGGGCCGGATAAAAGGATTCATAAGTCAAGCCTCTGGGCGAATAAGAATGAAAATAGTTTTCCAGGTCATGATTAAAGTGAATTAATTACTGTAACCTAGATTTTAATTTTAACAAAGTTCTCTTTAACGTTACAGAGCAATCTCATTTTTCGAAAAGACATTAATAAATAATTTTTACCTTAAAACTTATCCGGCCCTGGAAAATAACAATAAATTCTTTATGGCGTTGACTGCGTTTTCGCGGTTGTTAGGTTTGGTTTAGTCAAGTTGTAACAAAATTTTGAAATCGACTTCACCTATGGAATACATTCCTATATTTCCTGAAAAATGTAATTCCACGATGACATTTTACCTCGCATGGTAATATATATATTTTTAAACCTCGTATGGCAATATGTATTTTTAACCCTTTAACGCCCCAGAGGACACCAGTGTCCTCTTTCAAAATTCCCCTTCAATATATTTTATTTCTTATTCAATTAGTTCCCTAATGTGTTCTTTGAAGTTCTCTGCCGAGTGGCAGTTCTTATCCCATCCTGATATCGGTGACTGCCAGATGCCAGCGCCAGTTTAGTGACGGTGGTTGTGTTAACGGTAATATGAGTACAAAAATTCGGACGTTAAAGGGTTAAAAAAGGTCGCGAAGTAAATTAAATGCGATTCATTTATACCGGTACATGAATGAGCAATTTACCTATTGGTACACGTGTTTCAATACAAAGTCAACGCGCGAATGTAAATTGAAATTGTGATGATAATCTAGTCTTACAAGATTCCATCTAGTCTATTCGAGGGCAATAGATGCAAGGAGCATCTCATTGATGGCAAAGGGCAACGCGTATGTGTACTTGTTTTCAACATATCCGCATGATGTTCGTTTAGTAGGTACTTGGTTAAATAAAAACTGCTAAGACACAGTAATCAGTGCTTCCCTTTTATTTATTAAGCACTTTTATCATGCAATTTATTAGAATGAAGTTTACGCGAAAACTTGATCCTCAATCCCAGGATCATCAACGCAACGAGACATGAATTGAATGCGAGGCACAAAGCAAAATTCATTAAAGCAAAAAACGCACAAATCAAACACTTTATTAATAAACGATCACATTTGCACGCTCCAATATGTAATTTATAGCAAACAAAATGCATCTACATCGCGATTCAAACTTCAAAAAAATTCACTGGTGTATAAGTGAAAGCACCAACTAAGGTCGAGGGCGGACGTGAAAGGCGTAAGAGTCATCGAATGCGGCAAATGGAAGAACCGAAGAGCAAATTGAATACGTCGGAAGGGTAAACTAGCTTAGTTTGATTACAAAGGCATTAAAGTCAGCTGAACGATTCTTAGATGAAGGGTTGACATAAACTATAAAGCGCAGGTTGATCGCAGGCTTTTAATGACACAGGTATTTATAGGCTGTCAATTTATACGCGTCAGAGGCTGTAATTGAAAACTCCCCGAGTGTGGTCGACGACACAAGTCTAGATAACTCAATATCGCACCTTAATGTGACCAGACCACACAACAGAAATTTGCAGGTTCCTCTTATTAATTGTACAAGTCAAGTTTAACAATGAAGGTCCAAGCAACGAATTACTTGAATAATACCAACTTGTCTTCGACTAACCGTCTCTGATAATTCAAAGTCGATGAAATGTAATATTAATACTATATAGATCCAGGTTAAACACGAGCATAACAGAACTAGTGGGACATAACTTCCAAACCCTAACTTTGGATGCTAAATGGCAGAACTATCAAACCAATACACAATCAAACATCTATGCACTGTACAATGACGCTGCTCTTCAGGCACGTCTTCTCCCTATTTAGTCAGTATGACTGACAAATATCTCCTTAAAAATCCGAGCGATACAACCTGATTAGTAAAAAAATTCATGGTTAAGTTCTTCTATTCGAATACCCAAAATCAAATGCAATAATAGAAGAAGATAAATGAGCCACTAACGAACAAATGAACATAGAGGTACGTATCTGTCGCATTCTACTTGTCGCCATACAATTGCAGCTAATGGAGAGCTCAAGACAACACAAAAGAGTATTACCAAGAGGAACTAAATAAGAACACTAGATTCGTTGACACCAATTCACCCGTTCGGACCCATGCTCTGTAGGCACAACCAAAGCTCAGCTGCAGACATCGACGCTCAATCCCGGCGCATGGTTTCTTGGATGTAAGTACTTCATGTACAAAAATTGCGGCAAAATTCGGAACGCGTTCCTGGGCTCTTGCCAACGAGTTCGGCCCAGGTTTCGTCACTAAGCAAAATGATCGACACCCAATTGATGAAAATGCTTTTAGAATGCAAGGTTATCTTTTCGACGTGGAATGAAAATAGTTTCTTTGTTGTAACAAGAAAAAGGTTAACAACAATCTTGATACTAACACCGTAATAACCTTCCTTCCTAGCACGGAGTGCATCTTTTATTCATTTTTTTGAGGCATTATTCTGTGAATGATCATTTGATGCCTGTGAAGATTATTCTTCCTCGTCGTGCTGTAATGACACACGGAGCAGAGGAAAGTCTTGCACGGCTTGTGAATTTTCATATGCTCTGACAGATGATATTTGTTGAGACTTCTGTAAGCGCAACAAGGACACGCATAGCCCTGGTCGGTGTGAGCAGCCACATGGTTCTGCAAATGCGTCGCAGTTTTGGCCTTGTAGTTGCAGAGAGGACAACGATAGGAGCCCAAGGGACCTACAAGGCCCACCAAGTCTGATGCCAGTGACGCTCCTGCGGAACTTCTAGCCAATGAACTAGGTTCTGAAGAGGCGCTACTTGGGGCGTCATTCACCGGGGCCGACGACGACGAGAAGTCAACTGCTGATTGCGAAAGGGCTGAAGATGATTCCGGTGTGTCAGAAGAGGTCACCAAACGAGCTGATGTCTGCGGCGACTGATAAGTACTGACTGCATTTGGCGAGAAAGGACGACCAACCTGTAGGCAAAGGCACAGCGTTACCTATCATGAGAGTGTGGGTAGATCGCTCATTCAGTGACATTGACTTTTTTATTATTATTATTATTACTATATAAGAAAGTTTTAGCCTCCCTTAACCACGACAAAGATGTTCCAAGAGAGGGAAAAGGAAGGCACCATTTAGTATGGAGTTGAGGGAACGTGGAATCTATGCACAAGGTGCACAGAAACAGTAAGTTAGGAAAGAAGTTCATGAAACAAGAAAAAAGTTGAAGAAGAAAAAGTAGTAGGTGATGAAAAACAGGACAGCAGTGAACCGAAAAAAGATGGTCCGTAACAAAACAAAAACCTATTTTATTACAACAAAAAGGAAGCCTACCTAACCTTTAGCTCGGGCCCACACATGGTTCCCCTGGGAGCGCTAATTCCCATAGATACAATAGTTGTATCTCCCTGAGGGGAGTGACATTGACTGGTAGACAGAGATAGGTGGTCGCTATAGTTTTTGCTGAATAATAAGCAAAAATACTCGAGCAAGATTTTGATACGCAGTGCAACTATTTATGCGTAGCACAGGCTCAGTTTACATGTAATAGGTTTGGTTCAGGATAATAGTTAAAATGCTGTCCAATCATAATTTGGGTGCGCAGAGTGAATTATGAAAAATTGTACATTCTAGAATGTAAGGAAGCAATCATATTCACACGTAGCTATTGATTTCTTTCATACTCAAGCTGGCTTAGCTTGTTTAAGTAGGTTATTTATAGGAATCATGCTCAGCCGACGGTGAAAACCTGATTAGACAAAAGTTGTCCCGAAGAACAAAAAAATTCTTCGCCTAAGTAAAATGCACTAATTAACATTTTATTAAAATGGCTTGAATATTAAGAAATAAGGTCAACGTTATCATAATATGATCGAATGTACAACCTTAGAGACGTCACACGACACAGCGACCCGCAACTTCATACATAAGACATTGCCCAACTCTCTGATGAGATGAATGCCCCAATCTAGTCACCCTGCGAGCGAACTGATTCATCACCTAGGGTTCATGGTATTGAATAGTAAAAGAGTTCGGGCACAGGCAAATGTAATCGATTTCAAAAAGTGACATTTTGATCAAGAATCATGATTCATGATTGACGTAATATATACGAGGCCTGTCGAAAAAGTATCCGACCTTTGGCCAGAAAAAATACTTCAACAACCTGACGGGGTTGGGACCCTAATCCCCTTCAAAGTAGGCTCCTTGTGCTTCCACACACTTAGCCCACCGATCCTTCCACTACCGGAAACACCTCTGGAAGTCTTCTTTTGGAATGGTGTTCAGCTCTGTCGTCGCGTTCCGCATTATCTCTTCTCTACTCTCAAAACGGGATCCTTTCAGTGGTGTCTTCAATTTTGGAAACAACCAGAAGTCGCAAGGAGCCAGGTCTGGAGAGTAGGGAGGTTGGCGAACGGTCGTAATTCCATGTTTGGCCAAGAAATTGCGGATCAAATGGGATGAATGTGCGGGCGCGTTGTCGTGATGCAAGTGCCAGTTGTTCGCAGTCCACATGTCTGGTCTTTTGCGCCGAACTGCATCACGAAGTCGCCGGAGAACATCCTGATAGTACTCCTTTGTCACTGTTTGTCCTTCCGGTGCGTATTCGTGATGCAAAACTCCACGGACATCAAAGAAAACAGTCAGCATCACCTTGATTGATTTTGCTTCGCACCAGAAAGCGACGACGGAGCTGAACACTATTCCAAAAGAAGACTTCCACAGGTGTTTCCAGCAGTGGAAGGATCGGTGGGCTAAGTGTGTACAAGCACAAGGGGCCTACTTTGAAGGGGATTAGGGTCCCAACTCCGTCAGGTATTCGAAATATTTTTTCTGGCCAAAAGTCGGATACTTTTTAGACAGGCCTCGTATGTACATCATTTTGGGATTGAACAAAATAGTGAACACGATGCCGGTATGAAATAGGCAATTTGGTTTATAGAACCACTACAGAGTTGGTCTTAAAGAACCACCACAGATTTGGTCTTATGAACCACTACAGAATCGGTTTCAAGATAACGAACGTACGCCAATGTACGTGTAACATCAACGTACACAACTAGTAGGCTAGTACTTTTCAGTTCGGTAAAATTTAGAAATGCATTGCGAAGACCAATTAACTGTCACGAATATTTTACCCACTTTTCAAGCGAAGAGTTGACAGGCAAGGATAAAAAAAAATCGTATTTCACCGTAAGCATCTTCTTAAACAAAAAACAAAAAGAGTATCATCAAAATTTGAAACAGTAATAACATTACAAGTGTTTTTAAATGCGCTGAATATTACCATTCTAAAAAAATCTTGAATATACGGTAAAATGGTACAGATTGCTTCCACGAATATAAAAATTAAAAATTGAGATAGTGGCAAAATATATTGAGTTTTGTATGAACCGCCGAAGACGTTCGAAAGAAGACTGCGAATTTCGCAGGGAAACAGTACCTATAATGCAATAAAGCAGCGGTAGACAAAGCCAATAATAGGTAATTTAGTAGGACCAATTTTGTTAGGCAGCGTAATTTTGATCCCGAGATGAACGAAAAGAAACGAAGACTGACAAGACGTGGATAAATCCGCGCTCGCACTAATATAACCAATTTCCCTCTCCAAAAGAAGGGAACTGAAAATATAAACAAGTGACGATTAAACGATTCATGTAGATCAGATGCCTCCCGAGAAAGCTATATATAGCAGTGCTCTCCTAAAAGTTGAACACAGAAATTGTACATGCCTATGAGAATGCGATTCCTTCAAGAGCTGGAGTACCTAGGATACGTAGAAAGAAAATCTACGCCAGCCCATCCCGCGGAGAGAGACTTTAGCATTCGTTGGTTATGTGAAGTGAGAGCTCGGTGACAAAGTTTTGAAAGAAATCAGAGGGAGAACATTCCACTCTCGTACGCAGAAAATGAAAGTGAAGAACTTTAATGGTTGAACGCATGGTCAATTTGATGCAATGAAAGAGTGAAAACAATGCACACAAAAGTGTTTCAGTCTTCCCGACATTCATGGAGATTACATGCGTCTGTCTACATTGGATGAATGACGGACATTTTTGAAATAATTACGGCTCTTTCAGAATCGCACAACGTGACAAAAAAATGCACAAATAGAAAAGGTGCACGGACGCATTTAATGTTTCTTTATTCTGTGCCTTTATTCGCTGAGCGACAAGACAATCCTTTTGCTGTCAAGTATAGTTTAGGGGAAAATAGTAATAGCAACAGGGCAATACTTTTGCTGTCAAGTATAGTTTAGGGGAAAATAGTAACAGCAACAGGGCAATACTTTTGCTGTCAAGTATAGTTTAGGGGAAAATAGTAATAGCAACAGGGCAATACTTTTGCTGTCAAGTATAGTTTAGGGGAAAATAGTAATAGCAACAGGGCAATACTTTTGCTGTCAAGTATAGTTTAGGGGAAAATAGTAATAGCAACAGGGCAATACTTTTGCTGTCAAGTATAGTTTAGGGGAAAATAGTAATAGCAACAGGGCAATACTTTTGCTGTCAAGTATAGTTTAGGGGAAAATAGTAATAGCAACAGGGCAATACTTTTGCTGTCAAGTATAGTTTAGGGGAAAATAGTAATAGCAACAGGGCAATACTTTTGCTGTGAAGTATAGTTTAGGGGAAAATAGTAATAGCAACAGGGCAATACTTTTGCTGTCAAGTATAGTTTAGGGGAAAATAGTAATAGCAACAGGGCAATACTTTTGCTGTCAAGTATAGTTTAGGGGAAAATAGTAATAGCAACAGGGCAATACTTTTGCTGTCAAGTATAGTTTAGGGGAAAATAGTAATAGCAACAGGGCAATACTTTTGCTGTCAAGTATAGTTTAGGGGAAAATAGTAATAGCAACAGGGCAATACTTTTGCTGTCAAGTATAGTTTAGGGGAAAATAGTAATAGCAACAGGGCAATACTTTTGCTGTCAAGTATAGTTTAGGGGAAAATAGTAATAGCAACAGGGCAATACTTTTGCTGTCAAGTATAGTTTAGGGGAAAATAGTAATAGCAACAGGGCAATACTTTTGCTGTCAAGTATAGTTTAGGGGAAAATAGTAATAGCAACAGGGCAATACTTTTGCTGTCAAGTATAGTTTAGGGGAAAATAGTAATAGCAACAGGGCAATACTTTTGCTGTCAAGTATAGTTTAGGGGAAAATAGTAATAGCAACAGGGCAATACTTTTGCTGTGAAGTATAGTTTAGGGGAAAATAGTAATAGCAACAGGGCAATACTTTTGCTGTCAAGTATAGTTTAGGGGAAAATAGTAATAGCAACAGGGCAATACTTTTGCTGTCAAGTATAGTTTAGGGGAAAATAGTAATAGCAACAGGGCAATACTTTTGCTGTCAAGTATAGTTTAGGGGAAAATAGTAATAGCAACAGGGCAATACTTTTGCTGTCAAGTATAGTTTAGGGGAAAATAGTAATAGCAACAGGGCAATACTTTTGCTGTCAAGTATAGTTTAGAGGAAAATAGTAATAGCAACAGGGCAATACTTTTGCTGTCAAGTATAGTTTAGGGGAAAATAGTAATAGCAACAGGGCAATACTTTTGCTGTCAAGTATAGTTTAGAGGAAAATAGTAATAGCAACAGGGCAATACTTTTGCTGTCAAGTATAGTTTAGGGGAAAATAGTAATAGCAACAGGGCAATACTTTTGCTGTCAAGTATAGTTTAGGGGAAAATAGTAATAGCAACAGGGCAATACTTTTGCTGTCAAGTATAGTTTAGGGGAAAATAGTAATAGCAACAGGGCAATACTTTTGCTGTCAAGTATAGTTTAGGGGAAAATAGTAATAGCAACAGGGCAATACTTTTGCTGTCAAGTATAGTTTAGGGGAAAATAGTAATAGCAACAGGGCAATACTTTTGCTGTCAAGTATAGTTTAGGGGAAAATAGTAATAGCAACAGGGCAATACTTTTGCTGTCAAGTATAGTTTAGGGGAAAATAGTAATAGCAACAGGGCAATACTTTTGCTGTCAAGTATAGTTTAGGGGAAAATAGTAATAGCAACAGGGCAATACTTTTGCTGTCAAGTACATTTTAGGAGAAAACAGTACCGCAATACGTGAGGATGGCATTATTTGCACTGCAATATTTCAACCATTGCCGTGATCCGTAGAGAACAATATTGACCTGAAACGTCGACCAAACTCGAAAAGAGATAATTGAGATAACGCTTCAGCGTGTCAGGCATGGCACAAATAAATAAATCTCTAGATGAAATTAGACAAGAAAATTGCGCAATAATTTTGTCCATTCAGGCAACTAACGCAGCCAAATAAAATCCATAGCTTATACGCACTCAACAATCAGTCATTATATTCATGACTACCTGAAGGTACATCGTATGAACATTAACTTACACGCTGCATATTTTATGCTAAAATGCACAAAATCCATTTGTGTTGAAAAAACACAGTATTAATTTCATCAACTCTATCTCAGCTAACACATTACTCCTGCATCGCATTTGCATGAAAAAACGCAACATTCACTTCATCAAGTTTTTCACATTTAAAGCTCCTCGGAAAACCTCGCCCGCACATCGCATCCCACTTTGCTTTCCCAAATCACGGATCAGTGGACTGCGTATGAGTGGCGACGTGCCGGATGAGGTTGTGCTTCACAGTCGACCGGTACGGGCAGTGCGGGCACGAGTACGGCTTCTCTCCGGTGTGTGTGCGCATGTGAATACGCAAATTTTCGGGCTGCCTCGCACGGTAGGAACACACGGAGCAAGCGTAGGGCCTTTCGTCGCTGTGCGTGCGAGAGTGCCGTTCCATGTGGCTCCTGAATGACGTGCTGTAAGGACACAAACTGCACTTCATGGAGCCTGATGTCTTCGCGGCTATCGCAGACATTCGCTGCTGCTGCTGAGGCAATCCCAACTCCAGCCAACCGGCAGCTGATGGCCGAGTCAGGACTGACGTAGAGGACAAGGCGTCGGCATCGCTCAGAAGAAACACCTGCACGTGATAATGCAAGGTTTCAGAGTAACGCAATGCTTTTAAGTGCCATATCGACGCAAGTTCTTGACACCTCTATTTGCTTGAAGGCTTCACTCACCATACTATCAATGAACAGAGTTTAACAATTTAGAAATGTAATTCAGTACTGAAGAAGGTTGTTTTCGTCACTTCATTTGTGAAGATCGTCGGGCTTGTGAGGCGGGGCAAGGAGACAAGGAAGTTGCGCTCTCAAACTGTTCCTCGGGTCGGAAGGCGCATGCTTCTCACGATCTTGGGATCGAAAACATCAGAGGAGAAAATACTTTTACTAGCTCCTTACATTTATTTATGTATTTATTTATTTATTAGCTTATTCATAATAGCGAACACCAAAAAACCAGATAGATGTTAAATAAAGTTTTTTCTACGATGAAAAACGGTAAAAAAGAGCCATCGAAAAAAATTCGTCCACGATATTTCCAAGACACTGCATTGTATGCGCACGTTCAACGTTCAAACTTGATCCACATGACCACGTGTGTACAAATGTTAGTTAACTCTCCATTAGTGTAGAAATTTTCCGATTATTTTTTCAGCAGGCGCAAGTCACGCCACGACCGACGGCGCCATCACACCTGATGTATTCACGTAGTTTAAGGAAGAGAACGAAAGCGGGATGACAAATTTATTATCCATAAGATCTGTATACTTCCAAGACATAATGAGAGATAAATGACTGAAACAGGCAAAGATATACTTGCTCTTAGCTGCTATAATGGTGTACGATAAAAAATTTCAATCGCCATGACAATGTGAATGTTCACTCCCGGAAAGCGAATTTAGATCTAATTGCGGACGTTTTAATTGGAGAGTGCGATGTTCGACAAATGCGATCAAAAAACCCTTACCGAATAAAAAATTCAGCGCAGGCCACAAAAGCTGGAAAACTCGGCAGTTGAAACTGTCAGCGCAAACGCCTCATGTTTGAGAGCTAGGCCGTTGATTTAATGAATACTTGCTTTGGTTTTTGAGGGAAGTTGGCTACATCACATTTCCAATGGGCGTATCACGGATAGCTCGAGCGATTTTAAATATAACTCAGCATTACGGTAAGACATTATAGCCTCGTATAAATGCTTAAATATAACAGGATAAAAAAAGGAGAAAAGATGCAATCATTTCGATCGTAGAGAAACTAGATGCCTCATTCAGAGACCTAACAAATCAAACGCTCGCATAAGATTCAATAGTTTGAACTATGAAAAATATAAACAAAAATTGATATCAACCAGAAACTGTTCATTTAATGTTTGAATTTTTTTAACTGTTTTAAATATTTTCACCGTACTTATCGGTAATGAAATTCTAGCAAAAAATTAAATTAAATAGTCAGCAGAGCCCCGTACTGTAACGGGATTCTTACCCAGCAACTTAAAAAGTTTATCAATCAGCATCGGCGTAGAAGTACATTAGTCTTATGCTGTAAAAAGTATCTGCTTTCGTAGCACGCAGTGAGAGAATTCGACGTGCGTTTCGAAAGCTGATACTTTTTATAGCATTGTCGATACAATAAATTATCGATACTATCTGCTATAAAAAGCAGATACCCAGCGTATAATGCTCAGCGCCGCCAAAACTCAGAAGAAGTAGCATCAGAAGCAGAGAGGCAAGTCAGCCTTCATGTCGATAATGAATAATGTCGATAAATAATGTTTCTGCACTCGATTGTTTCATTCTCTGTGCAGATTAATGGACCTGAACTTGAGACTTACTGGCACGTTTGGAAATCTATCACAACGAGAGCTACCACACGAAGCCCAACCCTGTCAAAAAACATAGGGACACCAATATAATCTCTTGAATTTAACGACATTTAGCAGTCAGGAGCCGTGACTCGGAGTCTACTCCATCAAACTCGGCGTTACTGTCTCAAATGACACATAAAAAACTTCATATATAGCATGAAATGAACACAAATTATTGAAGTTTTTTTTCGTATATTAATAAGCGACCTCTCCTGACCGATTCATGTACGTAGGGCAAAAAATGTGAAAATGCATCGCCCGTTTTAGAACACAAACATGAACGAAACACTTCGCTCACCAACGAAAAACGAAAATATTTTCTAACGCATTGCACGAAAATACAGCTGATGATTGAATAAATAACACAATCGACGCATGGAGTCAAAATTCAGCTGATGATAACAGGACCGAGAAGCTGAAATACGATCTTATACATAACTGGCATGAAACTTCAGGAAGTGTCATTGCGAAGACTAGCAATTGAAATAAAACAACACAACGCAGCGGCGATTTTGTGCCAGTGCAAGAGCCCAAAAGAGAACATAAATTGAGTGAGGTACTTTCACCGGCTCATCGCTAACTTGGTGTACAGCAAATACTGAATACAACTACAAATTCAAATGCAAGCTTTATGATGAAAGAAGGAAGAACAGCAAATAGTTTTACGTTTATACAATTTATCGTTTATTTATTTATTTATCTACTTCCTGACAAGAATGTCAGGATAAAATGCCTCTTAACACATTCATTGCGGTATGACCCACTGGTGAGTCGTGCTCAAGTTTTTCCAGCTCCAAAACGACCCATCGATGGGTCGTTTGAAAATTTTCCAACACTCTTTTTAAATTAAAAGTACTTATTTTACCCAGTTGATGCTGGCTATTAATACAATTAGAAACTTCAACTCTAAATTTGAGTTGGACATTGAACTTCATCAACCCATCGCAGTCAAGGTGTCGCCCCGAGTCCCATCCTACGAGAGCGGGGGCGCAGACGGAGGTTGGTCCTTATGTAGCGTGCGCACGTGTCTGAGGAGGTTGCTGCGCACGCTGAACCTGTGGCCGCACGTGAGACACGCGTACGGCTGCTCGCCCGTGTGCTTGCGCACGTGGTACTGCATGTGGTTACGGGTCATGCACGAATACGTGCACTTCTTGCACTCGTACACGCGCGTTCTGTACACGCTCTGGGTTGAGGAAGAGCCGGAGGGGGACAAGACAGGCAAGCACTTCTCGACACTGCGGACGGAGTAAAACTCTTCCTCGTGTTCATGATCTCTGACGCGGGGGCTGCGGTTGAACAGAGATGACGAGGAAGCGATCCACTGCAGCGCGGCAGCGCCGCAAGCCTCCCTTCCTCCCAACTGCTCATGAGACAAAAATGCACCCTGTTATTATTGGCCTTCACTCAGAGCACCACCCCTGTTCTTCATTAACCTGCACTGACAGTACGATCGATGCTTGGTTTCCACTTGTGTTCCGGTCCCCGTTACCGGTAATGTTCACTGAGAGAAAGATCCTGGTTATCATTTTCTTGCATGTGCTCAGAACAATGTAGGTTGTAAGTTCTCTTCACGAGTGGAGATTTTGTTATGCATAACGCCCCAATTGCTTACAGTCATAAGAGGCGGGATGGCTCGAATGAAACGTGAGATGCAAAGCCACTTGCAACTTCACGGAGACAACGTAAGCGCAGCTGCTGTATATTTCTTTGTAATTTTATTCTACAGTTACCGACAGAAAATGGCAATAAATTTTCGAAGTTAAGCCACGAAAAATGAATGCTCAAGCATTTATGAATTATTATGTTTACACAAACTTTCTACTGTATTTCAAAGTTAATAAATCATGCTAATGAAAATACGCTACCACGCTTCGCTGCGATCCAATTCAGACTTCTAGCATGTATGAGAATATGCACTAAAAATGCGTGTTTTTCGCAAGGCGAATATCATACTCAAACACGATAATTAGTCGAAACAACTTTACGGACGTAAAAAATTTGAGACAACACCTAAATCGTTCGTTGCCGGCAAGATCATCTCTAATATCGTAAATGAATTACAGGATCGCCATGATGGTAACCCCCACTGTAACAAAAGGCGATGTCATGCCAGAGATCTTAGATGCGTACTGAGGAATCTTTGTGTCACTATGAGGGCCCTTGCTAAGGCAAAGTCGCAACAGGACAGAAGCAATACAGCAGGGGAGAATTGAGGTCGACAGTAAGAAAAGCTAGAGCCCGGTAAAAAGAGATAAAAATTTTGCAACAAAGGAGGCTAAACCCTAAGATTGATGGCTTCTGAGTATCCAATACGCTAAAATGAGGAAACATTTTCCTTGCCCGTGTGTGTGATAACAAATGTCGTGTGTTTGTAGTTGTTTTTTCTTTCGTTATCGGATCTCGTGTCCAAAACAGCTGAGAAATGCCTGATGAATGTGTCGTTGATACAGGCTTTACCACCTCATCAGTATGAACATTTTTAAGCCACGGAAATTATAAGTACATTCACTTGGTGGCTATATCTAAAAAATTAGAAAAATTTCGGGAGGTTGTGATCGACTGCTATTTTGTGCAATATTAACTTGATTACACAATGAACGTGTTTCATCGAGCATCATATAATCACGATATTATTAACGGGTCGTATACACTAGTTCATAATAGTACACAATTTGTTGGTTGCTTTGTCTGCCTATCCGTAGTCCCACCTAGTCAACTGGGTGCCTGAACACAACACACTGCCCGTAAATTTCCAATTTTCAATTTCTCCGTGCATAAATGTTAACGAAACTCTCATAGTCTGTTTTGTAAGTAAGTTTACTCAGCGGTTACCACCTAACCTTTGCATTCAGCACTTCGTTTTCAGAAACAAGATGAGGCAATTTTAATTTTGTTCTCATATAGAAGATAACTAAGTCCTCTACCATTGCATAGGGAGAAATTAGCAGTTTTATTGGTCCACCGTGTGTTTCCCGACATGCAGTGTTGTAAAAACGGTCTGCAAACGTATTTTAAAAATTTATATTGTAATTCAACTATTTTAGTAGTCTTGAAAAGTGCGATCTATTAACTAATTTCAATACTAAAAATAAGTTATAAAAACCACCTATTGGGTCTCAAGTGGTCTAGCATAAGAATAAAACTGACAGCCTTATTTGTTTGTTCTTAATCTTGAACGCTTGCTAGCTTATCCCGTCCGCGCAGCTTTCAGTAATAACATAGGGTAAAATTCAACACCTTACTATCCGTAACAAAGGGTAAATGCAACTTTGTGCTTTCAGCAACATTCCAAAAAAACTGACAACCTTACTTTGTACTCTTTCACCCCGGCTGGGTTGTCGCCGTCCGTACAGATTTCAGTAATAACATAGGGTAAAATTCAACACCCCCGTACTCGGTAACAAACAGAAAATGCGGTAACCCTTCCTAAAAAAACTCATGTCATTGTAAATATCCTCCTTCCACGGCACACAAGCTTTAGCCATCGCGGTGTGGAGCCATCTTGAGCCGTCGCCGTTTCGATAAATGAAACAAAAAGGTCAAGTTCTGCCACATTTAATGTCCGGTACCCCTGGGCTTATCGGCTCCAGCGTATACAAAGTTGCTACTCTCAATAATATAGTAATCAGGAACATAGGTAATCACACAACTGTGAGTTCGGTTTAAAATGCGAAAACCTTTTATAAGAACACCTTTTATATAAGAAAATAAAATATTGAACAATAATTATGCCTATTATCGATTCCTCTTAGCATGTTATGACTTGTAAAATATAAGATTAACAGAAAACAGGGTAACTAATATTCCTTAAGAAACATTCCTCGGACTCGTTAGCTCGTGATATACTCTAACGCCTCGATGACGACGTACATATATAGCACGGGTATCCAGTATAACTTTTCCGGCGGGGCCTCTATAGCTTTAGCAGTCCCCAAGTAAAGTACTTGAGTGGGGCGGCCAAAACTACAAATGCAACAGCGAGGAAGTTGGACTGGGTAATAGCTTGTGTTTGAACCAGTTTGAAAATAACAAAACACATTTGAGGTTGCGTTCACACTAACGAGTCCTTCTCAAAAATGTGAACAAAATTGTTCCATCCGTCCACGAAGAGCTACATTTTTCACCTCAAAGTAAATGAACCTCCGCCAATTCAACAACACGACACCATTAAACGACATGCTTCCTTCATATTGGTAAAAATTCGAATACAATGATGCACATGAGGGTGTGTATACTCTTACGAGCTCTTTTCTAAAACGTAAACGATACGGTCCTATCTATGAAAGAAGTCCTCCATTCAAGACCTCAAAATGCATTCCTGAATGCAAATTCCCAAATTTTGAGGTCAAAAAAGCAGCACTTCGAATTCATGGAAAACATTTTTACTCGGATTATCAGAATAACCCGGAAAATCCCAAAAATAATAATAATTAAAATAATAGTAATATCAGAATAACCTCCTAAGCATGAACAAGACAATACATGTGCGCGAAAATCGACTCCAATGACACGGGCTGATGGACAACCCCTCGGACGAGAAGTGAGGAATTGTTTCAAGCAGCCTTCAACTCCGAACTGACAATTATTAAACATCCATTCGTTCATGTCTTAATTAAATCATGAAATTTTATATGATTATCATTACTATACTGGAACAGCGGGATGCACCCTAGCCAGAAAGAAGAGTTTTACCAAATAAAGATCCTCTTACTACTCTGAAAATAATGAACTGAGATGAATACAGGTGAAAAACAGCTCCCCGTTAGACTGCACCGAAATGACTCAACCAATATATCGAAAGAAAATGGTAAATGAACAATATCCTCTCTCTGTAATTTGAATGATTACTACCAACTACATAAGTGCGAAATTAACGTCTCGTAAGACAGACACAACCATTACACAGCAACGTGCAGCAGGCAGCTCATAATCTACGCGGATGACGAATTCCTGAGCACCCTCCCTACAGGAGACATTTTCAGTCACCTCTTTAGAGAAGCTCTGGAATACGTACTATCGCTTTAAGGTAGCCAAGTCCCCAAGATAAACTATAAGATAATTCACTTCAGCGCAACAAACTTCGGGGGCAAATTTTGCCAAAGAATGAAAATAAAACAGAAATGATAACTCAACTCACTTTTCAATCAAAAATTCCAACGCGAGCAATTTTTGCCAAAGAATGATACGTAACACAACTCCCTTTTCAATCGGAAATTGCAATCGTCAGGATATCTTCAGTCGGACTCATTCCAAATGCTGTAACAAGAAAGCTTAGGGCGAGTTATCGTTGGCCAAATGAATACTACACAACGTATGGAGCGAGGGCGCCAGGCTAAGAAGGATGCTTGGAACGCGTGTGCCGGAGTACATCACTTTTGTAGTTACTTCTGTACGGGCAGTGGTCGCACGCGAAAGGCTTTACGAAGGCATGAGTTTTAACGTGTCTCCTGATATTGTCCCGTCTTGGAGTACTAAAGGGGCACAGAGGACAGCGGTAGTGAGCTGTGTCATTCTGCGTCACCACAGTCGAAGAGCAAGGAGACGCCATGGTAGACGTGGAAGCAGTGGTAGCGCAACACCCAACAGCTGTGATGTCACAAGTGAAGCCCTGCCCAGCTAAAGGATGCAATGCACTTGGTTGCAGACTCGGAAGAAGGTCCAAAGCGCCACAAGGGAGACTCAAACTGTCCTGTAACACCGACTCCTCTCCGCCTGGCGCAGGCAACACCTGCATACCAGGACGCAATACCTGCACATGAGGACACGACACCTGTTAGGCCTCAACTGATAACCTCTAACATCTGTCATCGGCGAAGAAAACGATTCTCCGACTTGCAAAAATTGTTCCTTTTAACAAATCCTTGTCAAAACACGCACATTTCCTCTTATAATTGAAAATCCAAGTATGCATAATTTTGACTGAGTTGTTTAGATTTGCTTTCCTTTCATACGTATAAAATGGCTAAAAGGAGCAGCGCTATTTCGCAATTTCCAAACGAAAAGGTTAGGAGTGCGTTATGTACGAACTATACCAACATAAATCAAACTACAAGAAATTAAACGCGAGTTCTGTCGACTTTTTCCACAGTAAACCAATAAGAAACACTACAAACACAGTCACACAGCCAGCTTCAAAATTGTTCGATTACAAGTTCACGCGATGATGTTGAGCCTATTCCCCGTGCCTTTAGTTGCAACAACTTCACCGTGGATGTCTTCCGTTGGACAGGATCCTCTTCAGCGATCTTTATTTTGTCCCACAGGCAGCATTTCGACTGACTTCACCTCAAGAGGCATTGGGTAAGAGTTCGTGTCTGAGCCTCTTGTGCCGTATGAGGTCACCTTTATACTTGGTGCTGTAGGGACACAAGGAGCACTTGAAGGGCTTCTCGCTGGTGTGCACCTTGAGGTGCTGTTTCAGGTTGCTTCTCCATGCAGTAGCGTAGGAGCAGAGCGAGCAGCGGTGAAGCGAGGGCATGAGGGCAGACTGAGGTTGCGGCAGAGATGCAAGTGATGAGTGAGCCCCAGAGTTATTTCCAAGCATATCTGAGAATTCGACACCAGGACTTGTGAAGTGCTCAGCGTGTGTCCCATACAGCGTGTCGCTCCTGTGGCGGTGGTCGTCGCCTCCAAGAGATGACACCTGGGAGAAGAGAACAAGCGCTGTAGCTCGGGTTACATGAGCCACTTTCGCTGCATCCTCTCTTGCACTATACAGGCAATCCAAACTAACTTGTGATCCACATACTGGAAATTGGCAAGTGTGTCTTTCGAGGTGTCCGTCTCCTCGACGACGAATATTGGGACGTCCTTTCATAAGTAGACGTTTTTACAACAAAAATGACGTACGCAACCTCAATAAATAGAAGCGAAAGATGAATAGTTGCTAATAAGCTAACAATTATATCGTAAGCTTCTTGATAAAAGGAATGGCAAGCAAAAACAATGTCAGTAAAACATTTCAAACGTTGGCCCACAACCGGGATGTTTCTCCTCGTCTGCATGAGGTTTTACTCCGGAATGTTGCTAGGCAATTGATCGAAGAGCGAGATTAGTGCTGCAGTTTTTGCAGCGATCATCACTAAAAGATCCCCTCCTCTTTCACTTGCCAACATATTTTACGAATGGTGGCAAACAATGGAAAATCGGCCAAAAATATAATCGTTGAGAATCTTTGAACTCCAAACCAATGCTACAACCTTACAAAACGTACGGATTAGATTAGATTATTAGTTAGTTTAAGCCTCCCTATCCGCAACAAAGGCGATCCTAAGAGAGGAAAGAAGAAGGCACCATTTAGTATGGACAAAACGTACGGAGAAAACTTCAGTTTTAAATATTGAAATTTACACTACCATTTAGGGAGAGAAAAGACAATAGAAAAAATATTTTGGTAGCATATAATGGGAGTCATTTACAATTAAATTAGGAATGTTGTAACCTTCAACGATTTGAAACTGTAAGGAAATTGACGATTAGAATACATTGATTTAAGCCTCCCTAACTAAAATAAAGGCGTTAAAAAGAGAAGAAGGAGGAATTCTCCATTTAGTATGAGTTAAGGAAACTGAACCAAAGCACAAGATGCATAGGAACAGGAAATTGAGAAAGACGTTTACGAAACAATATATGAGTTGGAGAAGAAAGTAATGGGCGCTGAAAACAGAATTGCAGTCAACCGAAAAAAGATGGTCCGTAACGAAACAAAAAATTATTCTATTTCAACAAAAGGAAGGCCTACTCAACCTGAAGCTCGGGACCTCACATATTTCTCCTGGGAGAGCCATTTCCCTAACGTACTTTAGTTGCCATTTTTGAGTCGGCAAGGGAATTAAATATCCCCACCGGTTTTGTTCTGGCAATCGCCAACAATCAATATTTTCCAGCCACTTGTTGATCCGTTTAAAGATCTTTCAAAAAGAATCCGATCTCCTAAGAACAGTTACCGCCGATGAACATCGTTGATTCACTAAGTACTTAATAGAAGTATTCAACTTTAAAAAAATTCAAGAAACCCCTCACAAAAAGTTTCTATGTTCGGAGTTCGCAAGCGTTTCTTTCACAAAATTCAGTGGTAACAAGGAAATGCGGCTAGCTCTCAATTCCGCCTTAATGATGAGCACTACTCAGCACTGCAACGGCATTCCCTCCAAATACACCGAATTTACCCATCCTAATAGCAGCAATATTCACAGGCGTCCACATCACAAATACTGCGACTGCACCAAGTCAACACACGCGGGATGAGATGACAACTCAGTTGGGCTCATCTCTATGCTTCATGGTGGTATGCTTGATAACATCTTTCTTGAAGACGCTTCGGTACGGGCAATAGCTGCACGAAAACGGTTTGATGTTCAGATGCATCATGACATGGCTTTTGACGTTATACTTCTTGAAAGACGTGTAAGGGCACAGGCAGCACGAGTGGACGGCAGGCCGAGCAGTAGAGTTCGTCACGAAAAGGTGATCGATGTGTCGGCCTAAAGTGGAGCGTTCAGCTCCCAGGAGTCGAGAGATGTTCACTCCAGACGCAGGTGCAGTGGATGTAGCGCTTCTGTGTGCGGTTCCCTGCCAGTTGACGGTACCGCATGTCACTTGCATCATCTGTTTGGTGGCGACAGATGAGGCCTCCCAGCTCGGACTAACACCGGAGGAGGATGGCAATACCTCACCGCCACCCAATGGTGGTTGTGTCGAGGCCATGAAGGTTTGCAGGGGGGCGTTACCAGGCCCACCCATCTGGAAGTGGAGAGAAATACAATCCTCAGTCAAGCCCGTACCCACAATTTTCACATCAAAACGCTCTCGAGAACATTCATTAAAAATAGCATTGACATAGTCCTCAATCTTCCTTGAACATCGAGTTCATTCTCCCGTGCAAACCAATGGGTTGAATTCCAACAGTCGCAGAAGATGATGCGTCGAGCGCTCAACCTGTGCAAGTAACGAGAATCGGAAGACAATTTTCGTCTCGTCACGCGAAAACACGCTACCACACGCCATGAAACTTCCGTGGCCTCTAAGGACATGTTGTTAATCAACAATAAACAAGATTGGCAGAAACGAAAACCATTCCATTCTCGAAATTGTTTCCGAAAACGTGACGATACAGACGATAATGATCTGACAGACGATACTGATCTATAGCACCAAGGTGCCTTCGCAGCAGTGTTCAGTAACGGTATTTATCTCCCCTCCAGAGAAGATCTCATGAAAGCGGTACTTGATCTTGGCGACAGACGTGGTGAGCTTGTCGGTCCTTGCAGCTGTGACACGTCGCAACAAGCTCTTTAGGTCATCCATTATTAGAACAAGAGGCTCCACACAAGGAGTTTTGGTCGATGCATGGCACGCTATATGCAGTGCGTCTCTGAGATGCTTTTTCTTCTTCTTCTTCTTCTTCTTCTTATTCTTTTAATTTAGGCTGAGCGAATGTCAATGAAAGATGAGATACATTAAGTACTGTATTTTTTCCAATATCGCATGAACATTATTTTCCAACTACGAAAATTAAAACAATCGGATCATGCACCACGTCTAAGTACTGAAATGTGGGTAAAGTTCGAAAAGGTGCTTTTCCTTTCCACATAATACCTTGTTCCAACAGGAAGAATCCTATACTAACCATTTCCTGTATGACTTTAAAATTGTGCGCTATAAAGCGAGAGATAAACCCAGTGACACACCCCTTCCCCCACCCCTAAAAAATAAAACTCAAAACAGGAAGCTGAAGTTAACCCAATCCGTGCATCAATATAAAATTCAAGTGATAACTACAGTGCTCACTTAATTATTAAAACAATCACCAGAGTGATATCCGATAAATCTCTGGCAAAAGTGACAAAAGAGAAAAATATTTACGCCAGCATGTCGGAATCCACAGCGCGCAGGGCTGAAAAAAGATAGAGTATTTTGAAGAGAATCAAAAATGAGTTAAGAAATTCACTTCAATAAAAACGTCACGAAAACGGAAAAGATAACACTAACAAGAGCAGTTGCACGATTTGAGAAATTCATTTTGCAAAAACCAACGCCACAACGAACCCGTGACTCGCTGATTCTGTCGTAATTTGCCAGGAATGACACGGAATCCTTACTCGCTAGGCACACTGATGAGGACACGTAATACAAACACAGCTCTCCGCATGGAGTTCACGAATTTCACATAACCTGTGAAAAGCTCTAAATTCCCAGTATACACTGACCGATATCATATCAGGGCTCCACCTAGAAAAGAACTCCTAAGCCGGAATAGAAGACTTAAAAATTGTACAAACACAAAAATTAATGGATAAATATTTATGAGAACTCGATATCGTACGAAATGTGCATTTTTCATAGTATATAATTATTTGGTGCGTGCGAAGTACCGACTTGGATACAAATTTTACTCAACGAAGAGCCAAAACGGGCCGTTTTCTCGGGGCGCGTTGTGTTCATTTAGAAGAAAAGTTCGGCGGGTGAGGCGCGTGAGGATGTGCCGTGAGGAAGTGTCGCTTGAGAGAGCAGAGCTGCGTGTAGCTGCAGCCACAGACGGTGCATGCGAACGGTTTCTCGCCGGTGTGCGTACGTTCGTGCCGGACAAATTCACTTCGGAACCTGAAGACTTTCGTGCACGACTGACAGTGGATGAGTTCTCCCGTATAGGGCACGGTCGCCACAGGAAGACTTCCCATTAAAGCCTCGTCAGACACAGGCCTCCCACTCCCCCCTCTGCTGTCGACACTGCCGGTGTTGTTCGAGCTTGTCTTAGCCCCACAGTACTGAGAGGAGAGAGGCGATAACGACGAAGCAATACCAGACAAACTCGACACCAGACCGTCCATGGAGTGCCCTAACCCAGCAGCACTGCTGATATTGCCCGTACTATTCTTGGAGAGTTGGTTCACAAGAGATGAAGCCGAGACGACGAGGCCTTTATGCAGGCTTCTATCGCCCCCTGATCGGCTCGAGAGCACCTGAGATAGAGGCGCACGCTCCAGCTGCTGATCAGGCGGAAGGGAGAGGACTCCGAGTGCGGTGGGTGAGCCGTCTCGAACCTAGCGAAGGAAAACGCCCTGTTTTAGAATATGGACCGAAATTTTGGCACGGAAACGCTAATTGGTCACGATGTAGTAAGTTGTGGAGCTTTTCAGAAACGCCACAGCTTAACCCTTCAACGCCCCAGAGGACTATACAGATCTTTTTTGAAAGTAGCCGTAATGTGTTGTATTCATTGCTCAATTTGTTCCCTAATGAGTTCTTTGAAGTTCACTGCCGAGTGGCAGTTTCTTTTTCATTTAGATGTCGGAGACAACCTGATGACAGCACCAGTCTAGTGACGGTGGTTATGATGACGGCAATACGAGTACAAAAATGACCACGTTAAAGGGCTAAAGCTTTTTTCAAGTTTACGCGTAACTTTGCGATTATAGTACAAAGAGCCAGAAAAAAAGTAGTGAAATGTCAACTGCTACTCACTTTCAAATGAGGCTAAATGAAATGCAGTGATATATTCCGCCGACAATATATTTTCCCGTAGTACAATTAGATCATAAAAATACAATCGTATCCTGAACTGCAACATAAAAATGATCAAAGGATCACAATGTCCCTATAAAGGTTTCTATTGGTTGAAGTAAGAGGAAAGTGATGCACACTAAGTAACAATTTTCCATTATTTCCGATAAAACCGTTTACGTAACAAATAAATTAAACCTACTTCAATGAAAACATACTGCTGCGCAAGAATCTTCACGTCGTTCGACAGTAAACAAATTTTGTTCTTCTGCAGCACAGGTCAACATAGCGCGCACACAAGGTATTACAGACTCCTCGATTGGGACGAAAAATTCAAGATGACAAATTAACATTAAAATTTCTTCCCGTGAGCCAGATGAGGGGAAAATGAAAATAAAATGAGCATAACAGACTCACACGAGTCCTGCTATCTCCGGTCGATCGCAAGCAAAGCACCCCTCCAGAGGTAGTTAAGACTCTATTGGAATATGTGGCGACGTGTAAGGGCATACATTCGAAGCTCACTCTAAAAGGTCGAGAACGTTACTAAGTTGTGCAAAAAACATGAACAAAAACAACAGAACTCATCTACCAAAGCAAAGATGAATTAATGAATTAAGAGGTACCTTCCATTTCACATGCTTTCAAAATATGAAATAAATTGTTAAACAGATCTGCGACCAATTACCAACTAAAGTCTCTTAGATTAGATATATTGTAAGTTAGTTAAAGCCTCCTTAACCGCTACAAAAAAGAGCTTATCGAAGAGAGGAAGGCACCATTTAGCATGGAGGTAAGAGAATAAGGAATCTATGCAGAAGGGGCATAGAAACAGTAAGTTGAGAAAGAGATTAAATTATATTAGTTCGTTTGAGCCTCCCTATCCGCAACAAAGGCGATCCAAAGAGAGGAAGGAAGAAGACACCATTCAGTATGGAGTTGAGGGAACGCGGAATCTATGCAGAAAGGGCATAGAAACAGTAAGATAAGAAAGAACTTCATGAAAGCAAGCAAAGTTGAAGAAGAAAGCAGTAGGTGCTGAAAAACAGGACAGCAGTGAACCGAAAAAAGGTGGTCCTTAGCATAACAAAAAACATTTAATTTCAACAAAAAGAAGGCCTACCTAACTCTCAGCTCAGGCCCTCGCACATTTTCCCCCGACACTGAAGTCTCTTAGATTATTTAGAAAATTCAAACTACAATCGTGTTTTTCTACTATATCTATTAACGTGGCCAGCAAACACAAAAAACAATGATACTATGAACGTGTGGAACTGATGAAATAAAAACGTAGATACAAGTCACGTGAAGAATATCAATTACATAAGTATTATACGAAGGTCTGAATATACCACAAAGCAGCATTTAACCTACAAAGATTCCATCAAATAGAAACACAATCGAGCGGCGGGCTATCACACAAACACGACCACTCTCCCATAACCATGAGGAGTATATGAATCCGAAGCCTACCTCACTCAAACACTAAAACAAAATTTCACGAATCTACTGCAAGTAGCAGAGCATTTGTTGACAATGCGCCAGGTCCTCTAGAGAGGCTGAGCAGGACAGGATTGCCACGATTAGCGCGTCCACAACTCGAGAACCATGCCCGTCACCCATGGACCGCTGAGTCTTCACGATTACGCCATCCCCCATCCCATCAGCGCACATCCTAGGAGTTCAATGAAACTGAGAGATGAGGACTGCGCCGAACTAATCTCTTATAAGCCGTCTGTGCAGAATCTTGTGAATATTCTCCTAGACTGCAGGATTCGATGGATGAGGCTGGATAAGGAATGGTTTTTGAATAATGCGGATTCGGCAGACAAGCTTTTAGTTTCCTTTGCTGCGCAGCTCATAGGATCATTTACAGCTTTGATCGCGCGAACGTCAAGGCAGTTAGTATCATTCACCATAATGCAGAACAAGTTCTACTCTACTCATTAGATCACCATTTATTTGAAATTACGCACCTCAAGCATTCACTACGATCAGTTGGTTTCGATGGGACAACCACACGATTGCATTCAAATATTACTGTTAGCTTCTCACAGCTGCGTGAAGGCCTCAAACTTTAACTCATTACCCATGAATAAGACTTGCGCATATATACACAGATAGAACTAGATCCAATCAATCCCAGATTCAGACTTTTTCCTTTCTCATATGCTCCTCCTAAATTGAGGATATCACTTTATTTGATTTTCCCCTACGTCGTACTTTACGCCATTATTTCAAAGAAAACCCCTATACTCTAGTGACTAAATTATAAAAGTTGAAAACCGTGACTTGACACAACTAAAATAATACGGAAGGCTTACACTGGTGGAATGAAATTGTTTACGAAGGTGTTGAACATGGGGTATCTTAGAACCAGAACGATAGCTTGGTTACATTAACCATAACAGCACAGAAAAACCAAGCAGAACTTATGTCACGACTATTACGGTCGTATTAAACCACTAGAATTCCTATTTACAACATTCCCGTAACTGTATTGAGTTTTCTAAGAGTATTACTGCTTCTGATGCTTCGTCCACATGTGCGTCTTGAGATTGTCTTTGCGGGCCGACGAGTGCGGGCAGAAGGGACAGGAGTACGGCCTGAGGCTGGTGTGAGTGAGCATGTGGCGCTCGAGGTGGCTCTGGGCCGGGAACTGCAGTCCGCACACCAAACACCGACCGCCCCCTGAGGGCGACCGCTCGGCCAGTGAACTCCAATCTTGTAGGTCAAGCTTCACGGGACGTCCTCCAGGTTTACTGACGGTCACAGGAAGGGCTGTCAAACGGGGGTTTTGCGAGGGAGAACTTGGTGAGACTCTTGCGTCACCGCTCATGGTGGAGCTTGCAATCGTGACGTAAGGTCGTGAACAAGTGGCAACAGATGTGAAGAAGTCGTCTGTCTGTGACATTTGAAGTGCTCTCGCATAGCTGCCGCTAGTGGTGGTAACCAAATGCTTGGTCACGGCACTCTCGTGCAGTGCGTCGCCCGAGTTCAGACGAGAGGCGGACGCGCTGTAGAGAGTGGTGTAAGGTGCAGCTACGGGCAAAGCCGCGCACACTTCCGAACGAACCTAAAAAGAAAAACACAGGAGTCAATCAGAAGAGACTCGCATACGCCGATTGTTTCTGTGAAGAGGCGAACTCAATGCTTGCAATTTCTGAGTGTTTCTTACGAGCCAAATGAATTTAATGTCAGTGTGAGAAAGGTAAGTACCGACTCTTAAGGTTTATCGTACTTCAATCAAAGTGCTCAAACGTATCACTAACCCAAGACAGTCGTCTCCAACGGGTATAAATAATTAAAATACGCGAAATTAATCCTAAATACAGATATTTCAAATACAAACAAGTTTCAATTAAAAATAATGGACCAGCACACAAAACTAGGAACACGTGGTGTTACTTCGAAAGAAGCAACAGTGAGCACGCATCGCCACACTTCGTCAACCTTGGACCCCAGTAGTGCTACACGAAATGAAACGCTTCTCAGAACACGCGGATCCAACACGACAGTAACACGCTGAGCAGTTGAGTAGTTTATTATATTTCTGCAGGAGAACGCAAACTTAGCACGTTACCCGCGCACTGGGTCATATGTGTCGCACTAAGGACTGTAAATTGCTCATTCAAGTACCAGTATAAATGAATGACATTTCATGTTTCGCGACCTATTTATAAAAAAATTTAATCATACGAGGTGAAATATTGTCGCGCAATTGTATTTTTCCCATTTTATATAAGGATAAAAATGTATTCGAGCAGTGAAGGCGATTTCTTAATTCTGCTGCTTGCAACCTAACCAAGCCAATCGTTAACAACCACGGTGAACGTGTTAACCCGAAGACAAGGAACAAAACAACATCTCGTTATAAAATGGCTCAGGACAAGGATTTTCAAAGAGGAGCTGTACACGGAAGCGTGGTCTGCCTGTGCACACAGTTGACGTGCCGTATAAGGTTGTCATTTCTGGAGCATCTGAAGGAACAGTGCGGGCAACCGTAAGGTTTCTCGCCGGTGTGCGTCAACAAATGCCTTTTCAAATCAGCCATTTGCGAGAACCCTCGAAGACAGAAGCAGCATTTCAAGTCTCCGCTGCTACAGAGACGAGAGACGTTACCATCAAGTGATAAAGGGAGAATCTTGACTGCATTGACAGACATTGCTCCGCTGTTGGAGGACTTGGACCTGGCAGGGGTCGAATCGGTAAGTAAAGATCTTCCAGAACTAGAAGCTGAAGAACAACCGTTTTCAGAAGCAAGAAAAGGAAGCCGGGCAACTCCAGTAGGGGTTGAGTTCTTTGTGCCCGCATCAAGATGAGATGCTGCCCGGTACGGAAAGTCGGACGACCGTAGCTGATCCCGAGTTGGAACAACCTAGGGAAAGGAGACGGCCTGTCAGAAAAGCGCAACTCTGCAGCCTCGAAATAAAAGGCCAACATTCAAAATGCGTATCCTAATTTTTAATACGCATTTTTAAAAAGACTTGAATGTCTGTAAAAGGTTACAGCCGCTGACTACCAAATTAACACGTTAGTTGCGATGGGTTAAACCGAAGTTCAATATTCAACTTGAATTTAAAGTCAAAAGTGATAAGCAAATTTGTAAATATCAAACATTAACTGGGCCTGTTAAATACCACTAATTTAGAAAGGTTGTTAGAATTTTTCAAAACGACCCATCGATGGGTCGTTTCGCAGCAGGAAAAACCTAAGCACGACCCACCGGTGGGTCGTGTCGCAGTCAACGTGTTAATGCAAATAAGCTCTTGTGCATAGGTGTGTACTTTGCAGGTACAAAACCCGAGTGTGCTTCCAGTTCTGTTTGAACCAAGAATAGTGAAAACACACAATACAGTAAAAACACGTTCGGTGGTAATGGAAATTAAACTGTTAGACACAAATCATGAACATTCGACGACAACGCAGTCTATCCTGACAAACCTCTCAAACTGACATCACGTAAACTCACACACATTTTTGTGTAAGTACACTATCGCTGCGAGATAACTCCAAATTAAAAAGAATTCAGCCAACGCTACCGTAGTAACGGTACGTGAACAGCGGTACAACACACTTCAAATGATATAGAAAAACATTAGTCGGAATACATTAAACTGCACACTCCAAACAGCATGAACAAAGAAGGAATAAATCTACTTCAATAATTCGAGCTTTACTCGTAAGTGTACTATTTACGAGGCTGAATATGGGCGCTTTCCAAAAATGTGAAGTCTGGCTGAGCTAGCCAGAACACTCCCGAGCTTTATAGTTCTGTACAACAGAATGCAACACGTGACCTTCCACAGCGGCAAGAAGCAATTGAAAATGGAAATTCGAAAGACATAGTTGCAAAGATAGTGTTCGTCTTTCCAATGGGTAGCGAAGGAAAGGAATGTACACAAAATAAGTAAATTTTCCCACTTATAATGGAAGGAGTAGCCCATGGAAGAGAAAATGGAACCCTGTACCAAGTTTCCCTTTTCTGACGCAAGTTGGTAAGAAATATCTCTGAGGAGTGCTATTTCGATTCATGGACACCAAAGGAACAAGCGCCTTCAGTATATATCGCATACAATCCCCGAGTAGAGCTCCAAAATTTTATCTATTCCCACTAGCAAAGCTATGTCTCTCAAAACGCGTACATCTATCCCACCACCATCGCTATGACGCTGTGTCAATCAAAAAGCGTAGAAATATAATGCTTCTTAGAGTACCAACACCTAAGACAGCTCAACTTGATTACTCCAATTTACAAGTCTGAAAAATAGACTAAAATAAACTTTATATTAAATATAAATTGAATTTAGTACAAACGCTCTATAAATCTCGAGACTTTTTTTATGTGGTAAACAGGCCCCAAAGTCAAGTTAGCGCGACGATGTGGCAATACAGCCACAGTAATGTAACTAATGAAATATACCTAATTTACATCTAACAATAAAAAATTACGAAAATAAATTATCGTTCCAGCAAATTGAAAGATAAATGGAAGCGCTGCACAAATTTCACAGCTCTGCTACGGCATACAATAGATCTCTCAAACTACAACTAAGTGTGGAGACAACAATGCAAACCTAGCACCAGCATACTGCATACTTCGCAGCTAACGTCAGTTTCGCAAAAACCACTCGCAAAAACCACTTTGCACTTTAACCAAAGTGCAAACATTTCAATTCAAATTAACACGTTGACCGTAATTGGTTAAACAGAAGTTAAATAATCACCTCAAATTTAAAATCAATTTTAGGAAGCCATTTTGAAAATTACACACACTACCTGCATCGTGCCTTCATTTAGTTTCGACTAAGCATTTTTGAAAACTGAGTTAGTTACTACTGGTCGGTCAGCAGCAATATGAAAATCCCCTCCGTGACCCCCGACGGCTCACGTCGCGGTCGAAGTGCTTAAATGTAAAATAATCAGAATGTCCCAGAAGTCGTGCACAGTCCAGATTTTTATAAAAATACATAAGTATATAAATTTAATAAATCATAATCTTAACAGATGCTCAATTTTTCCACCCTATGTTTTGACCCGTGCATCAATTCTCTTCATATTACTTTCTTTTACATTTTGAGGGTTTCAGCGTTGATCTTTCGACACTCGATTGCTATCGCAGCTTTGAAATCATCAAGAATGCGTGGACGATTCTTGTACACAACAGATTTGAGATGTCCCCAAAGGAAATAGTAAAAGTGGGATCTCCATCTCTTCCGAACATAAAAACCAATTGAACTCTTTCTTGTACTGTTAGTTTCTCACCCAAATCAGATCTCATAAATATAAAACAATCAATACCAGTACCGAGTTTTTATTATAGAGCGAACATGGCATGCGAGTGCTGTCCGGGAAATTTCATGATACGGACATTCACTCTTTCTGAGATAGACCTACACTACGCACAACAGAAAGAGACACTAATGAAATCTCACCAAAGCACCCTAAACGGTTACTTCACAGATAAAAATATCTGTAACTGTACCAATATCCATAGATTAGATTATTAGTTAGTTTAAGCCTCCCTACCCGCAACAAAGGCTATCCGAAGAGAGGAAGGAAGAAGGCACCATTTAATATGGAGTTAAGGAAACGCGGAATCTCTGCAGAAAGGGCACAGAAACAGAAAGCTAAGAGAGAAGATCATGAAACAGGAAAAAGTTGAAGAAGAAAGTAGTAGGTGCTGAAAAACAGGACAGCAGTGAACCGAAAAAAGATGGTCCGTAACCAAAAAAACCTTTTCTATTTTAACAAAAAGAAAGCCTACCTAACCTTTGGCTCAGGCCCTCACATAGTCCCCCTGGGAGCGCCAATTCCCATAGGCACGATAGTTGTATCCCCCTGAGGGGCTGACTATTCATCATACAATAAAATTATTCACGATACGAGTTGGAAACACTATCAACTTGACTACGTTTGCGTGGCTGCTACTGTTGGTTAGGTTATTATTATTATTATATAAGAAAGTTTTAGCCTCCCTTAACCACGATAAAGATGTTCCAAGAGAGGAAAGAGGAAGGCACCATTTAGTATGGAGTTGAGGGAACGCGGAATCTATGCACAAGGTGCACAGAAACAGTAAGCTAGGAAAGAAGTTCATGAAACGAGAAAAAAGTTGAAGAAGAAAGTAGTAGGTGCTGAAAAACAGGACAGCAGTGGACCGAAAAAATATGGTCCGTAACAAAACAATAACCTATTTTGTTACAACAAAAGGAAGCCTACCTCACCTTTAGCTCGGGCCCTCACATAGTCCCCCTGGGAGCGCTAATTCCCATAGATACAATAGTTGTATCCCCCTGAGGGGTACTGTTGGTTAGGCTAGATTGTTAATAGTAGAATTAAAAAAATGGACTTTATTGCACGAACACTTCCATCCTAAGAAGTATGCAAAGTAAAACTGCATGATATTTCACATTCTGAGCGGAGATCTCTCTCCAAGAAAAGCAGTTATATGATTTAAAGATTAGATTATAAGTTAGTTTAAGCCTCCCTAACCGCTGCAAAAATAGAGCGTATCGAAGAGAGGAAGGAGGAAGGCACCATTTAGTATGGAGATAAGAAAATGAGGAATCTATGCAGAAAGGGCATAGAAACAGTAAGATGGGAAAGAAGTTCATGAAATAAGATAAAAGTTGAAGAAGAAAGTCAGAGGTGCTGAAAAACAGGACAGTAGTGAACCGAAAAAAGGTGGTCCTTAACATAACAAAAAACATTTTATTTCAACAAAAAGAAGGCCTACCTAACTCTCAGCTCGGGCCCTCACATTTTTCCCCTGGGAGCGCTAATTCCCATAGATACAATAGTTGTATCCCCCTGAGGGGAGTTATATGATTTAATTGCTAGGCATTTATACCGGTACGCAAACGAGCAATATACCTGGTGGTACACACGTGTCCCAATACGTAATCAATACAGAAGCTTTAATTCCATACGAAGATAATTCCTTGGAAGAGACACGCTCATTTTTGGCAATTTTGTAAGAATGTTTCACCTTTCGTCGATATTTCTCAATGAACATGAATCAAGAAAAGCGTTGCAATTAACCGCACTAACGAATTTTTTTCGTGGAAGTTTGTATATTAGCATTTTGGTCAATCAAATTATAACACAGATGGTGGAGCCGTCGCCGCTCATTGACGGATATGAGCTTCCCACAATAAAAAACTAGAAGGAGCAATCGAAGATTCTAATGAGTTTTTCCACATCGCAACAGGAGGAAATCGAAACATAAAATCCGCACCAAAAGAGCAGAATACATAAAACTCCCATAACAATCAGGGGTGATTCTCAAAAGTGTCCCTAACCATTCGATATCATAGGACAATAGCAGGGTTTCAAAACAGGGACCAGTAACATTCTACACATCTCGCTCTAAAAACGCCCTATTGTGTTGGTATGCTATGCCCACCGAGTCTACAATGCAAAGAACCGTTACGCACCTCATCAAGAGGACGCGTGCGTGATTTACTTCCAGATCCAGCTCCATACTAACACTAATGACTAATAAGGTTATCCCATACAAAATTAATTACAGAATAGAAGAAATTTCTCCCAAGTAATTTAAAATTCAAATAATGTGCTACTGTGACACATCCTTCATCATTATAAAAATAAGTAAGAAATATAGCACATACCAGAAGCACAGATACAACTTTTTTCATAAATTCTAGCGAACTATGTCACTAAAAATGCGTCGGGAAACACCAGGAGCCTCAGAGCACAACAAAGTACGCGAAAATTCTACCGTCCGAAACACCCGAAAGACACACAGCAATAAAAAATTTGAAAAACACATACTTGATGCTGTACTCGATACATTATATCTCATTATTGCAGACGCTCATTAGTGGAAAATGGATTTTTACAGTTTGATCTTAGGTAAGAAGATACGGGACAATCGATTCGCACTCAATGACGGAGTAATACAAAGTCGCGCTAATAATTCAAACAATTGCATACCGAAAATATCTTTCAGGAGCGGCATCATGAACTTCTACTCTAGAACGACTAGGATCATTACGAACAGCACAAGAGTCCGGCTATCTTAGTTCAAGCACAGGCGAAAACACACCCTCTTTAAATTGTGCGTAAACATACGCCACAAGTCCAAAAATGACAAAAAAACAAAATCAAATGAAGAAGCGTACTCAGACCAACACCCTATAGCAGAGGTTCTCAACCATGTGTCAATTTACCCGTGGTTGAGGTAAATTTTGGCCTTGTGTATTAGATCCATTAAGCCGAGGGGGTCAATGATGGAGGAAAGGTTGAGAATGGCCGCCCTATAGCCACATGGAGTGCTTCATGGGGATCTTATGCCTCAAAAAACAATGCTGGCGTAAATTGAACTTCCTGTTGCAGCGGTAGGAACACTGGGGACACACGTACGGCCGTTCTCCCGTATGGATGAGCATGTGACGCTTCAGCTCGGAAGGGCTATTGAAAAAATGCTCGCACGAAGGCTCGTTGTAGCATCGGTAGCGGCGGACGCGAGAGCTGAAATTAGAAGCCATTCCAACAGGCGCGGACTCTAAGCCCTTGTTCGCTCCGTTTTGAACATCCATAGAGCCACCCAAATGACCCGAGCTCTTCTGCGATTCCAAAAAGGCACTGCTGGGTTGAAGGAATGAAGTAGCATCGCCGTGACTTTCTTCCACGTGGCCACCCGCAAACCACTGGTCATGGTCGCTACGTTGAGAAGGCACCTACAGGAGAACACAAAACTTCAGCTCATACAAATGAAGGTGACGGCTGTAGCTGCTATGTCGCGTCCTCTCTTTAGTTGCTGCTAACGCGCGCCACAGCTGACATACGAAAAGGCAAAGGTAAGAAGGACCGCGCAGATACGAATGTATTTCACCATCAAAACAATTTGTGTGGCAGTGACAGCAAGCTATAACCGGCTCCAGTTGCATCAACA
The DNA here is from genome assembly GCA_030386875.1 of Morinoia aosen. Classification (NCBI taxonomy): domain Eukaryota; kingdom Metazoa; phylum Arthropoda; class Malacostraca; order Amphipoda; family Talitridae; genus Morinoia; species Morinoia aosen. The sequence goes on from CM059568.1 coordinate 48,826,187, forward strand.
GTAGAAGTACAACTTTTATATTTCCAAACATTAAGAAATTAGATTTCATACAAATTAATATTGTAGACATGTTTTATACAAAGCACATTAAGAAATACGCTCCAGTTTGGTTACAATGAAAGAACGTACCTATTCAGGAATAGGTACGAGCGAGGTAAACCATGTTTTCGACTACAATTGACCATCGACATGTAGTTGAATCTTCATAGTAAAAATGAGTTACACGTTTATTGAGGAGCAATGAAAACGCATATGGCTCGATTTTTGTTCTATCAAATGAAAGGGTTGCATAGCATTTGCGCAGCATGGTGCACACCAACCCGCGGTACAGCAGTCCAGAGTACATTTCAACTTAGCTATTAGATAAGATGCTAGTTTCACACGCTGACTCCTATGGGTTAAACTCAAGTTCGATATTCAACTCATATTTAAAGCCAAAAATAGTTAGCAATTTTTATGAATACCTAATACCAACTGGGTTCATCAAATATTAATTTTAAGAGATTGTTAAAAATGTTTTCAAACGACCCATCGATGAGTCGTATCGTAAACAACGTGTTAAGCCTCCCTATCCGCAACAAAGGCGTTCCAAAAAGAGGAATTTCAATATGTAGCAACACCAGATGCAGTTTGGTCATATTGCTCGAAACAGCCCAACCTCCTACAGGAGTCAACAGCCGTAATAGAAGTTGAATAGAACTGAAACATCACCTGAAAAGTTCATGACTGCAAACTTCTCGATAACATATTTTTCATGTACCAGTTTTTGAAGCACTTTATTTTAGATTATATGGTTGACATTGAAACAACGTCATAGATTATTATTATTATTGTTATTATATAAGAAAGTTTTAGCCTCCCTTAATTGCACGACAAAGATGTTCTACGAGATGAAGGAGGAAGGCACCATTTAGTATGGAGTTGAGGGAACGCGGAATCTATGCACAAGGTGCACAGCAACAGGAAGCTAAGAAAGAAGTTCATGAAACGAGAAAAAGTTGAAGAAGAAAGTAGCAGGTGCTGAAAAACAGGACAGCAGTGAACCGAAAAAAGATGGTCCGTAACAAAACAGAAACCTATTCTATTTCAACAGAAGAAAGCCTACCTAACCTTTAGCTCAGGCCCTCACATAGACCTTCTGGGAGCGCTAATTCCTATAGATACAATACCTGTATCCCCCTGAGGGGAACAACGTCACAGAACAATGTAGTTTCAACTGTTGGGAAGTGGCATCTCGACCAACAACCAAGTATACACATCGCAATGGGAAAACTTAAAACTTTTGTCATGCCTAAATGTCTGACACATGATCAAGAGTCAAGTTAACCCAAGTTCGTATCATGTACAACATACAAATATTATACTTGAACATCAAAACAATAATTTTCTCCAAGCCTTACCCTCGTCACGGCTACACGCCAATGCCATAACTCTAAAATTCGCAGTTTACTAAAACCTGGTGGATCGGACGATCATAAGTGATATGATCGTCCGATCGACCAAGTATCAGTGGCGTTTCTTACTTGACGTTACAGTGCATCTACGGCACAATCAAAACATAAAATAATTAAGAGCCACTCCACGCAGCCGAAAAACATAATTATTTCATAGCGTATTTGTTAGTTTGAGACTCCCTAGTCACAATAATGCAATCTCAAGCGTTAGTAGTTACCTAACAACTAAACGAACAACATGAACTCTGCAAAGGAAAAGGAATTGTCTATCACACATATCACTCCATTAAACTTCGAAAATAACCACAACAATGACTCGCAATTGATAAGCCCTCGTCAAACGTCAAATCATCTGAACGATCTACTTTACAACAATACAGAAAATATCCAGCATCATGAAAATTTAATACGAATAACGCCAGTGTCCCAAGGCGCACTCATCGCAAGAACGACTACAAGGTTACAGTTAATGTTTGGTATTTATAAAATTCCTCACAACTTTTGATTTTAAATACGAGTTGAAGATTAATCTTCAGTTTGAACCGTCACAGTCGACGTGTTATACACCTACCCTCACCATCTACAAACTCATCCCTCTTTGCACATCCAACAGCGACACGTCTTCTACGAGGGTTACCGCATCATCGAGACGCCATAGCGTTTCGAAGAATATACTTCTATGCCTTTATACATTGAATCATATAGGGCTGTATTTTAGAGATAGGGTCTAGGATTTATCCCCTTTATGAGTCAATAATGACTTGATGCTTTTATCAGTTAACTTATTATTCAAATAGTTATTATTACTAAGTATATTGCAGCGGAAGTCAAAACAGTGATAAAACATACGCTGGAAAATCTCAGTGTACGACTAGTTAGATATTAACCCTATATTCACTGTCTAGAAATCTCAGAAACAGCAATATCGTTTACTCAGAAATATCAGAATAGCATCTTACCATGAATATCGCTAAAAAATGTGCCATGACTGTTCAGGTTCCTCACGCGAGAAAATCACTTGCACATCTCATTGCAAATTAGAAGCACTGGGTCGTGTGAAATCTTTCTCAATATTCCCTCAAATATTCTTAGTTTCGAATATTCAAGTGAAAAGTGCAATACCTTTTGGCACAAACGGCCAGCAATTAGAACACCTTATTTTCCCTCCGCACAACACTTCTCTCCAACGAGAGTTACAGTCACAAACGGCCAGCAGATTAGATTATAAGCTAGTTTAAGCCTCCCTAACCGCTGCAAAATAGAGCGTATCGAAGAGAGGAAGGAGGAAGGCACCATTTAGTATGAAGATAAGAAATTGAGGAATCTATGCAGAAAGGGCATAGAAACAGTAAGATGGGAAAGAAGTTCATGAAATAAGATAAAAGTTGAAGAAGAAAGTCAGAGGTGCTGAAAAACAGGACAGTAGTGAACCGAAAAAAGGTGGTCCTTAACATAACAAAAAACTTTTTATTTCAACAAAAAGAAGGCCTACCTAACTCTCAGCTCGGGCCCTCACATTTTTCCCTGGGAGCGCTAATTCCCATAGATACAATAGTTGTATCCCCCTGAGGGGAAAACGGCCAGCAATTAGAACACCTTATTTTCCCTCCGCACAACACTTCTCTCCAACGAGAGTTGTTCCTAACCATACTCCACACATGTGACGCATTCAGCATACAATGGTGTGAAGCACTGCACCCCAGTCAAGTGTGTTCAGCTAACAATGCTGGCAAGAAGAAGTATTTCGGTAACAGTAAAAATGCATCAACTATTTCGACTACAAAAAAAAATTCTATCCCTTCAGAGAAAATAATTTTTGTAGGAACACGTTCACCAATGCTTACAAAATTCAAGCCATGAAGTTAAGCACGAGAAAACCTTCCTAATGCGATAATGACTCTTTAACTTATGAAAGTCATCTTGATGCATCACCACTTAAATATCTAAAGGTTTCTTCACAAAGGGGGCGATATTAAGCAACTAAATTAGATTTGACCTTAGTTCAAAACTCCTCAGCCCCAACAAAGGCTGTCCAATGAAAGAAAGGACGAAGGCACAAGTTATTTCGGACTAAAATGAACGCGGAATCTAGAAACAGCAAGTTAAGAAAGAAGTTCATGAAACAAGATAAAAGTTGAAAAAGAAAGTAGTAGTAGCAGCAGCAGCAGCAGAAAAATAGGACAGCAGTGAACCGAAAAACGATAGTCAGTAACAAAACAGAAAAATAAAACTATTCTATTTCAACAAAAGTAAGGCCTACCTAAGTTTTAGCTCGGGACTTTACACATTCCTCCAGGAGTGGTAATTCCCAAAGATCGAATACTTTTATCCCCCCCAAAGGCCTATCAAGCTAACTGAATAAGAATTAGCCTCCAGAGACGATGTCATGTTATTCATGCGCAAGTTGGCTGCGTATGAACTACATTCCAGGCGACTCCCACTAGAAGACACGTTCTATTTCTAAATGATATTTGACACGTTCTATTTCCAAATATTTTTTCATAGAATTCTTACACGTATACACCGACAGGTGAGAAAGGCTCCGAATTTACGTATAAACTTGTCCGTAGCTCTTTTTGATACTTCATATTTCAGATGAGTCGGCTCGTCGTGCTCAGAAAAAGACTAAATTAGGTGAACATGAGTTAACTCGTCCTTGCCGAGCGAGGGTTGGAAATTGCAAATGCCGTCTCAATGTCGTGGCCAGTTCCGCATCACCAACACATGTGCTACAGCCCGCCCATTGGCAACAAACACAGCTGTGTCTTCTTTACTCGTACTACACACAGCAGTATTCAACTCTTTAACGACAGCATTTTACAATTCAAATTACCGTTATCATAACCACCATCATTAGACTTACTCTAGCATAAGGAAGTGACCGTCATTATAGAATGAGGATGGAGCTGCCACTCAGCAGTGAACTCCAAAGAACACATCACGGAACAAATTTAAAAAGAAATATAATATACCGAGACTTTTTTTAAAGGTGGACCGAAAAGTCCGTGGACTGTAAAAGAGGTAACAGTCACGTTATTTCACACGAATAAATTGGACAAAATAACTTTGCTGTAGCCTGCGCACACAAGAAAGCAGGTCAATCTGAGAAATTAAAATCGAAAAAGAAAGGTGTTGACTTTTGCATCCTTTTGAAAATTTACCCATTGGATGTTTTTATTCAGCTATCAAAAGCGTGTCATTCAAATAAAGCAGTAAACAAAATAGCTTCCTTGGATTTCAATCAATTCAAAATTTAAGATCTTCCAACTCCAAACATCGGAAGACCAGACGTAGTAGTAATATAGTAATTAGTTTTAAGGATCCGTTTCCGTTGCCAAGATATTTTCACAGAGGAAAGAAAGAGGACCATTTAGTGTGGACTGAAGTAAACGTGGAATCTATCCACATGTGTGTTTCCACACAGGATAACCTCCGCACAGAAACAGCCATTAACTGTAAGAAAGAAAAGGGAAGAAGGGAAGTAGAAATAAGTGCAAAAATTACAAGCCAAGTGTGCCCAAAAGATTGAAATTCCGAAAGGTTATCTACTATAGCTGAGGTGACCTAGGAGTATCTCCCCTGGAGACGCCAGTTATCGTACCATAGATTTGATAAACCTAACTTACCTAAACCCATTGCCTATCCTGTGCTCTTGTGAGCAGTACTAAGAAAGAAGGAGTACTGAAATGAAACGTGCGATGAAATTATAAATTCAGCACTAAAGAAGGTTTCCAATAAATCAGATTAGATGAGTAACAATAGCTTGCGCCTCGTAACTGAAAACAATAAAGGTGTTTCTAAGGTAGAAAGTAGGGAGGCTCTGCTTAATATGGAGTTAAGGACTGTAGGCACAAGGTATGTTCCCACAAAAGATCCCTGCGCACAGAAACAATAAGTTAGGAAGTTAAGTTAACGAAACAAAAAATAAAGTTGACGAGAAACAGGAAAGCAGTGACCGGAAAACAGAGGGTCCATAACAAAATAAAAACATAACCTTATTTTAATAAATGTCAAGACCTACTTTACATTCTGCTCGGGACCTCCCATCTCCGCCTCTTTCCTAATTCTCACAGATACAGTAATTACTGGAGATGACGGGTGAGTGAGACCATTCGACCACGTCTACAAAGGGTCCACTCAGGCGTCGTCTGAATAGAAATTACACGACCGCTACACAGCGGTAGCCAACTTTGTCGCAGAGCTCACAGGAATTTCCCACGCAGACATCACAGCTGGTTTAAACGGCAGGAGTTCCGTGCAGATCATAACTTTACATCGCAAACCGCAGCTCAAACGCAACAAGTCGACTTGTTCGACAACTGTGAGGAGCCAAGATACCAACAAAACAGCCGAAGCGATACAAGAGAAATATACTTGTTAACACGTTCAATACATTTCCGCGGTTGCTATGGTCGGTTTGATTAAGTTGAAAGAAGCAGAATTGAAAAACCCTATTTACTGCTTGATTACATTTTCATCCTTTCTAAGAAGCGGGAAAATTTAACTGCACGACAAGATTCTAACTTATACGCCATGTTTAATTTCAATAAAGGTAGTAAAATTAGCGAAATGGCAGCCATTGTTACTGGTACGTAAATGAGCTATTTGCCGTGCGGTACACACACATGTGTACCAATACGTAGTGAACGTGCTAAAGAAACATTACGCAAAGGGAATCGTGCCTGAGACGAACACGCGTGCGTTTGCTAGGCAATGATTACGTGTGACAAAACAGTGCCTCGTCAAACGCAAGCTGAATCACGACCTCCATGGTAACTTGAGGTCGGATGTACGAATGTAGCTTTCCACTGCTGACGATAACAGCCAAAATGATAGGAAGACATATTTTGGAAGGTAGATTGTGTATTTTGTTCCTTCAAATACATGAAGCTAAACTAATATTAATAAAATCACACGTGAGTTCAATTATGAACAAAACTGTTTACTAATGGATAAACAGCACACACGAACTCCAGATAGCAACTCACATCAACAATGACTCCAGAAGTGAGCATTAAAAGCATTAAGAAAACACAGACGTCTTCGATGTAAACATGGTGAGTAAAATAAATTCAAGAGTAATTTTTAATTTGCAACAGCAATTCCACCGCCGGGCGAATTAACCTGTTTAAAATTCATAACTTATATTCAAGACAAAAAATGTAAGGCTCAAGACAATTCTCAGTTTCCCGAAATACAATACAAAGACAGCTAGGTTGCAAGCAGGCCTTCGTGAATAAAAATCAAATTCTTAATCAATAATTGCTTACACTTCGCGTCGTACAACTTCATTTAGCAAAAGTATACGTTCAAAATTTGTAATATTAGCTTATGCTTAGAACCCGATATCTCATTTATAGTGGCAGCATTTCCATCACGGCCATTTCTGGAGCACGTTAAATGTTTCCAAACATCGTACAAATTGACGTGCGTCTGGTTAAATGTTTTCAAACATCGCACAGATTGACATGCGTCTAGTTCCATTTTACGTTACGCTTGGTCTGCCTCTTTTAAGTTTGGCCCACGAAAATGAATAATTTTACGAAAAAAAATAATTTTACGATAAAAATAATTTTACGAAAAAAAATAATTTTACAAAAAAAAATAATTTTACGAAAAAAAAATTTTACAAAAAAAAATAATTTTACAAAAAAAAATAATTTTCCAAAAAACATTTTACGAAAAAAAATAATTTTACGAAAAAAATAATTTTACAAAAAAAATAATTTTACGAAAAAAGCACTGTCCTCGCATCGCGATGAAAGTCGCCGATGAATTTCGGTTCCTTTCACACCCTCCAACCACAAAAATCAGATCACAGCTCGTTGTTCCTCGTCGGCGCAAACTTATAGCGGAGCAGACGTTGCCGAGGCAGAATTACTTGTGCGGATGCCACTCAGATAGCTTTAAATGCTGTTATGTCGACAGCTGGACACTACATGACTTACCCTCTTAGTTATGACAGAAAACTAGCCACTTACCTTCTCATAAGCAGGAACCAGAAGCAACAGCTACCTTCTTACATCGTTGAATGATAAGCTTAATATTTGCTAATAAGGGTAAAGAAATACTCGTAAATAAGGACAGCACCGACTTCTCCACAAGCAAATTAGCGGATACCACAGGATAAGATGACAATTCGACATATCCCTCGATCACGTAAATAACTTGCGCCGACGATTAGAACCGCTAGCATAAAAAAATAAATTTTCACGCGTGATCAATTATAGACTTTAAATTTGGCCTTTCAGTCACAATCGTTCGAAAAAACCTTAATTTAAAGCAAGCGCAGAATTTGCTAAGCTTAGCTCATGTTCCATGAATTCATAATTTATGTGACACATGAAGAAGAATATCAAAATTGTGGCGTGAACTGACAAAAATATTTTTAAATTTTGCAACACACTGGTGACAAAAAAAACCATCGGCAGCAGCAGATGGTCAACTACCAATACAATAGTTCAGCTCGCCAGCAACAACAAGCGTTCAGGAATTTCTCAGCCACTGCACTGAGCGCGCAGTTAAAACTCTCAATACAACGACACCAGGAATGCTGGTTAAGCTTATTGATGCTTGCTCTCAAAAATGATCCGCAACACACGCACTCTCACTTTAAGGTACAAGACGAATTGCCAATCAAGAATGTTATTTGCAAGAATAATGACGACCTAAAAATTTAGTGGCATAGTGTTCACCACATCGGACACAGAACCCTAAACTCAGACAATCAAATTAAGCATTTAATGTACTAGAATCAATGAATCATGATAAAAATACAATGCAATACGTCGCACAGAAATTCACCACAAATAATATATTCCACACAGAGTTTTACATAGCAGGAAAACAAAGCACGGCAACAAGAGGCAAGAGTACAGGGTGGAGTACACAAGCGACTTGCATCCAGGCTTGTCAGATCAACTTTTCTCTTGCAAAAATTTTAAATTTTACAAGGCAAATGCCAACCTGGTAACCTTGCTTGTGTTTCCCTGACTGAGGGTGAAGGGGAGCGCCGTTGTGACGTATTTAACACTCGTTTTCTCATTACCCAATTCGGATTCACGTTATTCTGGCGTTAAATTAAGAATGTGGGATATAGCGTTAACAACTAAATGGTAATTCTCAGCACTGTACTACAATGCTAATAAGTTCTTCAGTCGTGCATGCATGATAATTGAAAAATAATGCAATGAATAGAGTCTGAAGTTAAGAAGATTACTTGGCTTGGCATGAATGTAAATTTTTTCTCTGCGCCGGCACCAACAAGGCAATCTGCCACACACGTCACTGCCACATACGTCGCTCTCTTCCCTCCAAAATCACAAAATTCATTTGAGGAGGCCAACAAACGAAAAGCTAGGCTGCAGGGTCTCTAAAGCGGCCCATAGACAATCAATTTTATTGTCAATATAATTGACAATAATGGATACTGACAATTTAATTGATAGTCTGTGATCTTGATTGACGACCGTCAATTAATTGACTTGCGGGCAAAAAAATTTCATCAATATATTGAGTCAATGATAATGACAATTAAATTGATCGTCTACGGGCCGCTTTACAACACTTATGGTGAATTGTGAGCTTGGCTGTGCCCAAGCTCTACAGTCATCATCAAATGGTCAGTTTGTTAATTTGTTTGGTATTTAAGACACTGAAGTTCCTTTCATGATATACCTTGCTGGAGTCAGGCAACATTAACTTCTGTTCAAATAATGCGGGTGAATCATATTCACATTTTATTTACGAACATACAACACAGCTTATTTAAACAAAGATTCTTTTTAAAAGCTCAATTATAAAGTTGGAGTGATTCATAATAAAAAGGATGAGCATGATCTTATTTAAGTGATTTCCTACCTAAGCACTAGGGAAAATGAATGCAAGGACTTTCATTTGCTCAATACATCTAGTAATATTCAGTTCCTTTCCAAACATTTCAAACTAGATTCATTGCTACGATGGTGTTTCTATAGCTTTGATGAGAAGTAGTTTTAAATAATAAGGTGAATGGTAAAACGATGTCACCACCGCACTACTTCTAGGTAATCACTTGCAACGTGTACCCTACCAAAAATGAACTAGACCAACCGACCAAGAAGACGAGTTCAATTCAGGCTGCAGATTAGTTGTAATTTGATCCTTCCCAACCGCAACAAAGGCGTTCCAAAGAGTGGAAGGATGGAAGGTACCATTACACCAGGTGCATAGAAACAGTAAGCCGAGTAAGAAGTTACGAAATAAAATAAGAGATGAAGAAGAAAGTAGTAGGCTGAAAAACACGACAGCAGGTGTCCGAAAAAAAGATGTCCATAACAGAACAAAACACTTTTCTATATCATAAAAGAGACCTACCTAACCTTTGGCTCGAGACTACACATATTCCCATTAGTAGCGCTAGTTCCCATCGATACAATAGTTGTACACCCCAGAGGGTATTTAGGACTGCATGACACTAGTATATCAACAACCACTATAAACACTGCTATGCATAGACCATTGCGGTGCTGTAGTGGTTTGGCTGCGAGGAAACAGGGTAGAGTTAACTGAATGATCACATCAAAAATTAGGATGTGTGCAAGAAGCTCACCGAGGTTTGATGGATAGCATAAAATTAAAAGAACTCCGAAAGAATGCTGGTGCACATCATAGATTGCATTCAATACCGGATTGGCATTGGCGAATATATCTGACTAATTGGGATCTAGGAAACTGGTCTTCCTCAAGGCGATCGACAGTAATGGAGAAGTATAATATTGAGCAAGACTCCAGCGAGAGTAATCAGACTAAGTATCAATCAACAGAACTACCGACTCTTCAAAGCCACGATGTGAGGCATAAGTAAGCTAGTGTTGTAGTACCTCCAGAATGATCGGACTCGTATCAGATTTCCTTAAAGGGGAGATATTTAACAAGTCTCTACGAAAATAAAATTATCATTCCAAGAGAACACCCCACCACCAAAGAAAGCTTTCTGACGCAAGTTAATAATATCTTCTTTGGTCAGAGCTGCATCACAAGCAGAGCACGTTTTGAGTCGGCGCAATGGAAATTTTGGAACAAGGGAAACCTCCAAATAACATTGAATGTGTGCTTCTACAGTAGGTTTGACACTCGCACGTGCAAATTAGAATAAGTGATCACAATTAACTGTGAAATTTCAAGAGGAAAAATTATGGCCACGCTACGAGTAACTTCGAGCCAGCAAATATAAATTGAATTATTTTATAAATCGCTTCAAGGCAGAGCACGAGCTGTCCAACATATTTTATCACTTGAAATTAGCTTTCTGTGTTGAAAATTGACAACGCCTGAAAGTCTCACTAACAAAAATCAGCTCGAAAAGCCTCTAGTTTACGGGTCGAGGATCAATGTCTGGAAAACGACAAATGGTCTCCCGCAAGAATTAATACTTTTCAGTATATGTATTTGAGTTTATGATACTTGAGTATACAATATCTGAGTATATGATATTCGAGTACAATATTTGAGTATATGATATTCAAGTACGATATTTGACTATATGATGTTCGAGTATATATTTGAGTGTATGACATTTGCTGCTCAAGTGAGAACCTTCAGCAACCCCTGCAGCCAGCACGCGTTGGCCTCCCAAATGCATGACAGACAAGGGGCACGCAACACTCACCATCTGGCGAGACTGAGAGGAGGAGTCCCCAGAGAAGCCGTCACCAGGGAAGGCGGACAGGCTGCCCTCCCCCTCCCACAGGAACGAGTTCTGCAAGCAAGCAAGATCAGGTCAGCATTTCTGGGGCACGTCAACGAATGGTTGGCGGTGTTTTAAAATGAGGAATTAAAACGTGAAATGTTCACAACACTAACCACCAACAGCGTTGGCTCTTTTGGTGACCCATCAACGGCCTATACAACACTGACAGTAAGACCCGTTCATGTGCTACAGTTGGGCGATTTACTTAACAAGTAAACACATTGATGGCAGAGAGATTGTTCGAGAAGCAGAAGGGTGAATTTATGAGAATTCTTCAGCTACCTGTAGCATTTAAGTGAGTCGGTTTGACAAATTTGGAGGGCAAATATGCAGAGTGTCCTAACTCACAAAACACATAATTTTAGGACACTCAAGTTCGAGGCGTGGTGTTCATCGCAGGGTTGACAAACTGGCTTTTCCTAGCCAAGTTACTAACTAGGAACTAGGCTACTCTGCCTGAAATACATCTATGCCACTATGGGGTGAAATTATCACTTAATCCACTCTGCCAGTATTGACCTCTGATTTGTGGGTTTGGACACTGCATATTTGCCCTCCAATTATTCAGCAAATTAGTCAATGATCTCTTCTTTGAACAATGTTGCATCACAAGCAGGCAACATTTTGAGTTGGCAATGAAAGTTTTAGAACAATTGAAACACTCAATATTCAATGGGTGCTTTTAGGTTTGAAGTGATAGCCCAGTATTCCCAACCAGCACCACAACACAGCTGCAGTGAACCACAAAATGACAGCTGCAGTGAACCACAAAAAGACAGCTGCAGTGAACAAAAAAAACAGCTGCAGTGAACAAAAAAGACAGCTGCAGTGAACCACAAAAAGATGCTTTGCAGCAAAACAAGACAAAAATTCTATTTCAACAAAAGGAAGACCTACGTAACATTCAGCTCGACACCACACACATGAGGTGCCCACACGCACCTCATGGTATCCTGACGCGCCAGCAGAGCCGTCGAGCTGCCCCTCCATCATGGCGGCATTGGAGTAGCCGTCGTCTGTGGCGTCCTGCACGTCGAGGCCGAGCTGCTCATGGAGCGAGGCTTTGCTCTCCAGCTCCTCCATGCCCTCGCCTCCGTCCTCCCCCCCCACCGCCCCCTCGTCTTCTTCCTCCTCTCGAGGCTCTGCTTTTACTTCTTGCTCCTCTTCTTCCTCTTCTAAATTGACCTGCGTGGAAACAAGCATCTGTGTTGAAATTGATAATTGATAAGAGAGTTAGAGCTTCCCTTTACCCTAAAGATATTCAAAGAGAGAAAAGATGAAGGCACCATTTTGTATGGGGTTAAAGGGGTTAGATTTCCCTCAATCTGTGTTAGATTGAGGGAAACTTGTTGTTTTGTCAACATGAATTTTTGCGGTGATGAGTGACGTGAAGATATATTTCTTAACAATGTGGCAAATAGACTTGTCCACATTTAATTGATTTCTCTTTTTTATCAATGGCAAATCAATATTTAAATAATAACAATAACATCACACAATTAATTAATAGACAAAGTAATTAGCAAGATGATATCTACATAAACAGCAAATACAAAAACTTTTAGATAGCATGGCAAACTCACTTCCACTACACAGCACTTTTCAGGTCAGTAAGTAGTTTTGATCTAAAACACACATTCAAGAATTCAATATCAAAAATTGTAAAATATAGCTAAATTTGATTAACCAGCATAGTGATGAAAATATTTTAAATATCAGATGATATTCCAAAATCAGTTTTTGTTCCATTTTACAAGTTTTATTTCCATTCCAAGCCAAATTGTCAGAGCCTATTTGCCACTACACCCACACCCCATGTGCTTGGTTTGTCCACTTGATGTTTTACCAGGAAGTTAAGGTATTACAAGAAGTAAACATACTGAAGTATGAAACTTCCCTCATTCTTCACCTTTGAGAACACAGTAAAAACTAGAGTTGTTTTTAGAATGCATCATTATTATTAATCACTGTTACCACTTACAAACCATCAAAACAGTGTGAGACACAGTATTAAACTACTGTACTCGGATGTTTGAGACTGCAAGCATCTACCCATTCAATTTTTTGGCTTTGGGTTCAATTATAGGTCAGTTTACGGCTCTCTTACTACAATATAAGTTTTCTCATTATAGGGAAGAGGAAGGCGCTATATGGTATAAAATTCAGGTGTCCCCACACCCTTCAAGTAGAAACAGCAAGATAAAAAGATGTTCATGAAACAAAATGAAGGAGTGCAAAATATTAGACTGAATTATAAGTCTATTCAAGCCTCCCTAACCATAGTAAACAGTAAAGGTGCTCCCAAGAGAAGAAGGAGGAAGGCACCATTTGGCATGTTAAAAAAAAGAATGGAGAATCTAGGCACAAGGCGTGTAGCCAACCCCTGTGCAAAGAAATAACAAGATTAAGTGATCATGAAACAGAATAAAAGCTCAAGAAAATTGAAGACACTGAAAAAAAAGCCTGCAGTGAACCAAAACAGATGGTCCTTAACAGAATAGAAAACTCATTCTATTTCAACATAAGGAAAGGCTAACAAGCCTTCAGCTTGGGAATTCACATCTTCCTCCTTTGAGTCGTTAATTTACACAGACACAATAGTTTAATCCAATCAGGGTTCAATATTTTAATGTATGGCTCCCTTCCTCCTGAGGCTTCAGAGCAATATGAGAAGAATAGCCAACCTGAATGTCTCTTGCCTTTTTATTTTATGAAACCGAAAAGTACAGGGCAGTAAGTTAGCTCAAATTTTAGCATCTGGCCACTGAACTCCTACATGTGAAATTCCAACAAACCCTCCTATACAGCAATAACAAGTTCAAGGTGATAATATCTCAACTTCCATCTCCTACACGTAATCATTCTTTTCAATTCCTTAATCGTTCATCATTAGTGATGTTACTTTAAATACACCAGATTTAGACAACTTTTTCATAAACTACACACCATAAGGACATATATTGACACAACTGAGAGATGGGATGAAAAACTGAAGACATGAGGAAATGAATTGAATCCCTGAGCATAAAATTCAACTGAACACAAACCATATCTCACATCTGTCCAATAACACGATGCAATGCCATAAAATCTGCAACTCAGTATTGAAATTAATTTTTTACTAAAAGGTGCTCAGCCATAGCTACCTAAAAAAATACTCACTTGTTCTGGCTCTCGTTTACTTTTCAGTTGACTAGACAATTTGGTTTTGTTGTGACCTTCTATTCTTCTATTGGCATTGATTGAGGAATTTTCAGCTTCTTCGGAAGCATCAGTGAGACCATGCATCTCTCTGGAGCCTTCCTCATTTTCTTCACTAGGGGCAACAGGAGCACTCTTGGAATTTTGACTCGAGTGATATTCTCTATTTCTGGCACTTGGACGAGATCTCACAGGACTTAGAATTTCTTCAGAAACGTCAGACGAGTTCTCTCTTCTCCTCCTCTTGGCACGTGGGCTGTCCTCACCTCTCTGAGATCTTTTGTGTCGTTCTCTATCTATACTAGAATTATCTTTAGATTCCATAGGATCTTCATCAGGAACAGCCAAGCCTTTGATTTTCAAACACTCGGCAGCTTTGATGAGACCGGCTAATTTCTCCTGCACCACATTCACTTCACCAACATACATATAATTCAACAAAGCTTCCAAATCTTCAGAGTTGATATCTTTCAATACTATAACAGGATGTTTACACTGTGTCCTCTCAAACATCTCCTCAAAATATTCACTACAAGTTGACAGCACAAACTTATGCAGGGAGTAAAATCTCCCATCACAGGCCAGGGTGACATCACAGTAAGATTCCTGGAATAGAAAAAGGTACGACACTTAGAATATAGACAAGGAAACTAAATCACTTAGTACTTTTGAAAAAAAAACCTACTCAATATAAGTTCAGTTGTAGAAAATCCAGATTGTCAATCAAAATTGCAGATCACACGGCAATTGGTGAAATGGAATGAAACTAAAAAAATGATACATTTGAATTCACACACAGAATGCTTCATGGTCAATTTATGCACAAAAGCATCAATCATGGCATCGTGATGCTGGTTGCAGCAAGCTCCAAGGTATTTCACGCAATATTTGCAATTCCCACAAAAATCCCTTCAATTGCATACCGCTAACATATGCAACACAGAAGATTATGATTCATACTACAAGATTAAAACACTTTCTCCGATCATTGGAAAATTAATTCCACATGCAGAAACGGGATGAATTCTTACAAAGAATTACCGTATTACTTACTTTTGAACGAATATTTGAAAGGACATGAAAGAAAGTTGATCTGTGGTTGTTCCACTTAAGAGAGAGCAATCCACTTGCCATGGCAGCACTCCTGGAAATGTACAAGAGAATTAATACTCAATAGCTGCCAACACGCTCTTTAAATTAGGTAGTAATTATGAAATGATCAGGCTTAAAATAGTAGGTAGGGGCTAAAAAAGGATGTCAGTTACAGCAAAAGAAAAACCTATTCCACTTTAAGGGGATCATCCGGGGGCCCTTGGGGGCCCTTGCGATGTCATGGTCATTTTGCATGTTTTTGTTGTAGAAGGACCCTTAGTTGGTGGACTATTCGTTCCTAAAATTTTCTGGCGCTTTGACAATACTTCCCCCCCTCCCGGAGGGGGTGAAGGGACCAAAATATTTCAATTTTCCCAATTTTGACCCCATATAAAAAGAGAACAAATGGGAAAAAAGCCGAACATGAGTGTGTTAGAAATGTTTCAAGGATTCTAAAACTGCATTTGTTTTTGTTCTAGCATCAAAACTGAAGGAGGAGTCCTATTTTGAAATATCGATATAATGAAAAGCACCCAAAATTTTTTCAACTTTTTCCTGATTTTGACCCCATGTATAAAGAGAACAAATGGGAAATGGAAAAAAAGCTGAACGTGAGTGTGTTAGAAATGTTCCAAGAATTCTAAAACTGCATTTGTTTTTGTTCTAGCATCAAAACTGAAGGAGGAGTCTCATTTTTAAATATCAATATTAGTGAAATATCAATACCTAAAAACCAATTTGTCAAATTTTTGCAAAATCTAAGGCCTGAATCAAAAAAATTAATAGAATCAATTGTGTTTCTTTTCAAAGGTTACATATCCTAGTCAAATTTCATAAGAATCAGACTGAAAAAAAAAATATTTTTTTTATAAAAAGGAAAAATTTTTTAATTTTTTTTTAAATCACAATTCACAGTTTGAATATGAAGTTATGTATGGAAAGTATCGAAATAAAAATTAAAACTGCATTCAAGTACATCAATTGTTCATTATATTACACTTCAACACAAAATTTTTTTTTTTCTTATACCCAACAATTCGAATTTTCAACATTCATCCTGGGACTAGTTCTCGAGTTTTGATGCTAGAACAAATCCAAAGACAGTTTTAGAATTGTTACGACATAGATACGTAGAGAGGATAGGCAGGCAACAGGCTCCAGAGTCGACGCAGCGCAACATACCAAGAGGCATAGGAAGGTGTGACGTACATACGTACATCAGGAGCAAGGAGTACGTATAGGGGGTAGAGGCTGGATTGAAAAGCTAGTGCGCTAAATTGCATACAGAATAAGACGAGGGCAACTTGAATACATAGCACAGAAAACAGTGGGTTAAAAATTGAATTTCATACGAGTAAGAAATCAGGGGTTTCTGGGTTTATTTTAGAGATATATGCGTAGCAATATTGTGAGGTAAGGGACACGTCAGTATAGGGAGGTGACGCTTGAGGGTTAGCCAATCGCAAAATGCTACGTCACTTTCAGTTTTCGCAGGTATAGCAAAGCCCAAAGAGCGCATTCTTTGTTCGAGGGAAGGTATATATAAAGGAAGGAGAAGGGTAACCGATATTTTTTGCTGTGCCTGGTGCGAGACAAGATGTAGGGATACGAGTTCTTCAATGGGGAGGTGAGAGTTTGTTCTTTGTAAGAAAAGTATAGGGAATCCTAATCTCAGGCAGCTTATTAAATTTTTGTTCATAAAAAGAGTGGAGTGATTCAAGTAGAAATGGTCGACAATTTTATTGCAATCGAAGTTGTTGTCTAGGTGGGGGCGCAGGGATTTTCATTGTTAATATTGAAATTAGTTCTTTGGGTTTTCAGTTTAGATTATTCTCAAATTGTTCTCGTGTTTAGAGTTTTGCTTTAATGTGGGGAACGAAAGAATTATTACATTATTTCTTAGAGGGAAATCAGAATATTTGTGTCTTATTGAACTATTGAAGTGTAGGCTAAATGGTTTTCATTTTTATTCCAAAACAGAGTGCTTTGTGATTTGTTAGAGGGAAAATAAATAAATTTTATGATTTATTTGGGGATTAAAGGGGAGTAAAATTCAATCAATTCGATTTGAAGTAGGGGCATTGCAAGGAATAAAGATTCAAGTGGAGTGTAGTTATTTACTGTGATCATTGTTCACAGGCGGGTTGGGTTTGAGTTGGGCCTCCGCAACCGGGGGGTTCTCTCTGCAACCTGGGCAGTCGTGGTGCCCTCTGCAGCTCTCAAATCTCAGGCAGCCTATGGGCAACCTTCAGCGAAATGTTGCTGAGCAGGATAGCCAAACATCTGAGGAACGACTCAAGTTCCATCAAGTTAACCTCAGTGCACATACTGAGTAGCAGGTCGACTACATACAATAAAGTTGCAGGCTGATTGCGCGCGCATGGGGGTGAGCTGGTGCAGTGAAACGCGATACGATTTGCAGTTGGTACTGTGGCATTGGTAGGTAACAACATTTCTATTCCCTGGTATTGTGATATGTAACGCAAAGGTTGGGCATTGCTGCAGTGTAAACTTCTCACATTCTGCCACACATATGTCTGAACATGCACTGGTTATTAATTCAACATACGATTTTCCGTGTTCATTAGCTAACTTGAAATAAAGTAATCAATAATGTACCATTAACTGAGTGTTTCATTTTTCCCGTGTTGAACTGAGGTATTGGTGTGGGTGAGCAGATCAGTGTTTACTTTCTCTATTTTCTAAATATTCTACCATTTCCTCTTTCTGTGTTTTCCGCTCTGTCTTTTCATCTTTCCCCTCTTACTAAGGAGGTTTCGAGTCCTCCATTCGAACTAACACAGTAGAGGCGCCTGATCAGCGCCGTGCGCAACACTGTGCCTTAGTTTCGTGACAGAATCCTTGGAACATTTCTAACAAACGATCGTTCTGCTCATTTTCAAATTCGAATTCTTTGAAGAAATATATAGCTCTAAACGCAAAAAATTGTTGCTGATTTTTGAAATTTCCAAAAATTTTGAAAAAATAGAAAAAATTTGAATTTGAAAATAAAAAGAACGAACGTTTGTTAGAAATGTTCCAAGAATTCTAAAACTGTCTTTCTTTTTGTTCTAGCATTAAAACTGAAGGAGGAGTCCCAATTTGAAAAATATACCAAAAACACATTTTTCGTCAAAAAAAAAAAAAAACTAAGGCCTAAATCGAAAAAATGACAGGAGCAAAAAAGGTTTACTTTAACAAAAGACATATACTGGCCAATTTTCAAACGAATCAGACAAAAAAAGGTCTCAAACCCGGATGATCCCCTTACCTCCCTAACGAGCTTGAGATCTCCCATTTTTCTTCTATGACAACTTATTTTCATAGCTACAACAGTGGTTTCAGCCTGACATGTCTCCATACTGCCACAACACTCATCTAATCCTGTACTAGCAAATTTCAATAGTTTTACCCACATACAAACATGCAGCAAAAGGCTTACTGACTCAACCAACTCAAAGCTCATCTTTTTATAAACATACATTCAACTATAAAAGTTTATTACAAAAAGACCATGGGTAAAAAACATGACAGGAAAATGAAAGCCCATAAGTTGTTCCCAACTCTCAAGTTTAATAAATGCCATCCTAATCAGTCCCTTATGATGAATAATTATAAGATGTTTTCTATATCCATGGACAATATGGTAATTTTGGAAAGCATTTAGAAGTCCATTAGCTCTTATTAAGTTATGTCATTTCTAAATAAAAAAATATAGGTCAATATGCAGTTTAACCTGTTCATGGAAATTAAAAATTATATTTTTAAGAATCACTGAAGGAACACATTTAAAAACGTTTCACAAGAATGACATTCTGCTCGTTAATGTACTATTTGTTATTCAAGTTTTGAATTTTCACCTTCTGTAGCAGTTGCATTGCATGTTTGAACCATTAGAATACGCTTGCGTACTTAGTAATTTATTATTAGCCAACCCTGCGGAGCCTGAACCCACGTCTAGGATGTTTTAGTTAATAACACAATAAAGGTTATCACCCAAAAAATATGAGCGGGACTCGGGCAGTGAGTGAATACTGAAATTGATATGCAGTTGACATCTGTTTCAATATGGCGGCAACCGTAGAACTTAAGCAAAACCGTGGGAGTGAATACCGTAGATTTAACTATTCACTATTCCAGTCCCGCTCATATTTTCAAGTGATAACCTTTACTGTGTTATTAACTAAAACATCCTAGAAGTGGGTTCAGGCTCCGCAGGGTTGGCTAATATTAAATTACAAAGTCCCCAAACATACTTTAACAGCTCAAGCGTGCAACTGACTGGAACTGCTATGGAAGACAAAAATTTCAAAGTTAAATAACTCTAAAATGACCTACCAGTGAGCAGAATGTCATTCTTGTAAAATGTTTTCAAATGTGTTCCTTAAGTGAGTCTTTGTAACGGAATTTTCAATTTCCGTGAATGCATTAAACTGAATATTGACCCTAGATTCAAGTATTCACTACCCCAGTTCCACAAATATTTCTGGGTGATAGCGTTTATTGTGCTATTAACTAAAAGATCCTAGAAATGGGTTCACGCTCCGCAAGGTTGGCTAATAATAAATTACAAAGTACGCAAACTTACTTTAACAGCTCAAGCGCGCAACGCAACTGCTATGGAACACGAAAATTCAAAACTTGAATAACTCAAAGATAACGTATCAGGGTCAACATCGAGTATAGGCCTTTCACGGAAATTAACAATTCCGTTCCAAAGAATCACTAAGGGAACACATTTAAAAACGTTTTACATGAATGACATTCTGCTTGCTGCTGCGTTAATTTTGAGTTATTTAACTTTGACGTTATAGGAACGGCGCTCATGAAATGGCTTCCCCGCGCAAAAGGAAAGGGTGTTTCAACAATGCCGGAAGTGCGCTAAGCGTGGGAAAAGTTAATGTTTTGCAATATATGGCGTAATTCATTATTTACCAACCCCGCGGAGCCTGAGCCCACTTCTAGGATGTTTTAGTTAATAATACAATAAAGGTTATCATCCAAAAATATTAGCAAGACTGGAATAGTGGACTTGAATCGATATGCACTCAACATCAGTTTCAATATAGCAGCAACCGTAGAACATTAGCAAAACCGTAGGAGTGAATACCGTAGATTCAATATCAGAATATTTCTATAACATAATATTTTTGGGTGAGAACCTTTATCGTGTTATCAACTAAAACATCCTAGAAGTGGGTTCAGGCTCCGCGGGGCTGGCACACAATAAATTACAAAGTACCCAAACGTGCTCTAACAGTTCAAGCTCAAGTGCAAACTTACTGGAACTGCCATGGAAAACAAAAATTTCAAAGTTGAATAACTCAAAAATAACGCATCGACGAACAGAATGGCATTCTTGTAAAATGTTTTGGTCAATATGTATTTTAGGTGCCTCACGGAAATTTAAATTTCCGTTTCAAAGAATCAGTAAAGGAACCCATTTAAAAAGTTATACATGAATGACATTCTGCTCGCTGATACGTTATTTTCCAGTTATTTAACTTTGAAATTTTTGTATTCCATAGCAGTTGCGCTGCTCGCTCGAGCCATTAGAGTACGCTTGGGTACTTTGTAATGTATTATTTGCCAACCCCGCGGAGCCTGAACCCACGTCTAGGATGTTTTAGTTAATAACGCAATAAAGGTCATTTCTGAAAAATGTTACATTTTAAAACATTATATTAAATCTACGGTATTCACTCCTACGATTTTGCTAATATTCTATGGTGGCCGCCATCTTGAAAGTGATGTTACCGGCATATCAATTTAAGCCTTCACTATTCCAGTCCCGCTAATATTTCTGGGGGATAATTTTTATTGTGTTATTAACTAAAACAGGTCAATGTTGGGTTTAATGCGATCATGGAAACGAGTAATTCCGTTCCCAAGAATCACTAAATAAACACATTTAAAAACGTTTTACATGAATGACATTGTGCTTGCTGATGCATTATTTTTGAGTTATTGTACTTTGAAATTATAGGAGCGTCGCTCATGAAATGGGTTTCTCGCACCAAAGGAGAGGATGTTCCAACAATGACGGAAGCTCCCTGAAGTTATTGTCTTCGCAATATATGGCGTCATTTATTATTTTCCGACCCCGCGAAGCCTGAGCCCACTTCTATGATGTTTTAGTTAGTAACACAATAAAGGCTGTAACCCAAAAATATTAGCAAGACTGGATTAGTTAAGACTTTGTTTACATCAGTTTCAAAATGGCGGCCACCCGGTAGAAAATTAGCGAAACCGTAGGATTGAATACCGTAGATTTAATATCATAACATTTTTAAAACGTAATATTTTTCGGAAATAACCTTTATTGCGTTAACTAAAAAATCCTAGAAGTAGGTTCAGGCTCCGCGGGGTTAGCAAATAATACATTACAAAGTACCCAAGCGTACTCTAATGGCTCAAGCGTGCAACGCAACTGCAATGGAAGACAAAAATTTCAAACTTGAATAATTCAAAAATAATGCATCAGAGAGCAGAATGTCATTCATGTAAAATACGGTAAATCTGAAGGATATGTAAGTTATCGATTTTGTAAATTTTGATGCCTTAGCATAGTTAATTAGATCGAAATAAACAAGTTTTCTTCTAAGCACTTTCCGTCTCAAATGAGTATTTTATTAGTTATAGCGGTAAATGACTTACCGCAACTCCAGTGTTTGGAGCGGCAAGTTATTCAAAGAGCACGTCGGACAGCAACACTACAATGCGCACTCGCTTCCAGCACGATCGTCATCAAAGACGAAACCAAACCTACAGCTATACCTCGTCAAATACTCATTCGACGAAAAAAGTGTATAGAAGAAAACTTGTTTATTCCGATGTTATTACCATGATTCAAGCAACAAAAATTCGAAAATCGATGAGTAGCTGTTTATTCGAGCGCATTCGTCATCAGAGACGAAACTAAACTTACCGCTATAAATTGTAAAATATTCATTTGAGACGGAAAACGCATAGAAAAAACTTGTTTATTTTGATTCAATTAATTAGGTTCAGGCACCAAAAAGTGGAAAATCGACAACTGACATATCCTTCAGATTTACCTAAAATATTGGAACAAGTCTTGCTGAGCGGCGAAGCCGCTCAGCGAGAATGAAAATATCGATTATAACTGGAATTTGATGCTGATTCCAAATCTGCAATTTGTTTTGACCGCTCTCAATTTTTTCGATTTTTTGAGATTTTTTTTTTAATTTTAAATTTTTATACATTTTTAATGTTTTTTTGGCCTGCACCACCTCATGATCCAAACTCTGCCATTCTTGATCCAACCTGGTCGGACTTAGCATGCTTTGGCTTGCACCACCTCATGATCCGAACTCTGTCATTCTTGACCCAACCTGGTCAGACTTGGCATACTTTGGCCTGCACCACCTCATGATCCAAACTCTGCCATTCTCGACCCAACATGGTCAGACCGTGCCTTGAAGACCCGAGTACCGGATAGGGCCGGGTTCCACCCAAACTGTACGGACGAGTTGTTGCTAGCCGCCTTTCCAAAAAAAAAAAATTGAAAAAATCGAGAGCGGTCAAAACAAATTGCATATTCGGAATCAGCATCAAATTCCAGTTATAATCAATATTTCCATTACTTAACCCTAAAATATTTTTAAATGTGTTCCTTTAGTGATTCTAGGGAACAGAATTATTAATTTCCGTGATCGAATGTCATTCTTGTAGAACATTTTTTAATGGGTTTCTTTGCTGATTTTTTGGATCGGAAATTTAAATTTCCGTGAGACACCTACATACATACATACATATTGACCAACATTTTCAAATGTGTTCCTTTAGAGATTCTTTGGAACGGAATTGTTAATTTCCGTGAAAGACCTAAACTCAATATTGACCCACATCAGCTAGCACAATGTCATTCTTGTAAAACGTTTTTAAATGTGTTCCTTCAGCAATTCTTTGGAACAGAATTTTTAATATCCATGAGCGCATTAAACTGCATATTGACCTAAATCAAATCGGTCAATATTGAATTCAATGTTGTCAACAAATTTCATAATTTTGTAGGTAAAGATGGGTAATATAGTTGATTATAAGACGTTTTACATGAATGACATTCTGCCCGGCGATGCGTTATTTTCGAATTATTCAACTTTGAAGCTGGCTTGTGCGTGTCATCCAAGCACGCGGGGCTAGCGTAATTAAATTAATAACGGAAGCTAACCCCCTATTACAAACGTTAAGAGGTTGGGTCGTGAGGGGTAGGCACAGTTCTTTTAGTGAAAATTATAAATAAAGGTTTCGAGTGACGTTTGTTTACATCGACGCCAAGGTGGCTGCCGCCATGGCGCCAACCGGCTGAAGATGGCAGCAGCCATCTTCGAGTCGATGTAAACAAACGTCAATAGAGAGCTTTATTTATAATTTTCACTAAAAGAACTGTTGCTACCCCTCACGACCCAACCTCTTTACGTTTGTAATAGGGGTTAGCTTTCATTTTCATTGCTAAAACATGACTGTTTTTGCGTTTAAAGGGCCATTCAGGAGCGCCGTTTGTATAACTTCAAACTTAAATAGCTCGAAAACTAAGCATTTCCGGGCACATTGTCATTCGTGTAAAACATCTTAAAATTGACTATATTACCCATCTATAGCTGCAAAATTATGAAATTCGTTGACAACATTAAATTCAATATTGACCATCAAATCTAATCTTAACAAATTCAGCAAATCCACAGTTAATGTTGAGGATTATTTGGGAATCAATATTTGATATTTAGGTGCCCTAACATAGTTAATTAGACCAAAATAAGCAAGTTTTCTTCTATGCACTTTCCGTCGTAAATAAGTATTTTACGAGTTATAACGGTGAATTAGTTCCCGCAACTCAAGTGTTTGAAGCGGGAAGTAATTCATTTGGCCCGGCAAATGGCAACGCTGCAATGGCGTCTCGCTTCCAGTTTTCTTGTTATCAAAGATGAAACTAAAGCTACCGCGCTAACTCATAAAATATTCCTTTGACGAAAAAAGTGTATGGAAGAAAAGTAGTTTATTTCAATGTTATTACCATGTTTCAAGCAACAGAAATTCAAAAATCAATGAGTAGCTGTTTATTTGAGCGCATTCGTCATCAAAGACGAAACTAAACCTACCGCTATAATTCGTAAAATAATTATTTACGATGGAAAGTGCATCAAAGAAACCTTGTTTATTTTAATCTAATTTACTATTAGGTCTATTTAGCATTCAGAAAGTGGATAATCGATTCCCAAATAATCCTCAACATTAACCAAATCCACTACTAGGGATTAACACACAACCGTACAATTTGCTAGGAAATATTATCTAATTGATCAATTGAGGCATTAATTGGAATAAAACATGAATTAAAATATTGCAAAATCGCACTAGCCAAACACAGCAGTATACCTACTTAACATCAAATACTTCAGCAAGCAACAAATTACAAATATGAATTGTTTATTTAAACCCAGATGCAAATCATGCAATATCTGTTTTCAGAGATATTACCAACATGTGCACATAACCCTAATATTATGAAAATCTTATAATTTTTTAACACAGAATTAGAAACAGTCTACTACCTACAAGATAATATTTGATTTAGTACCTTCACCACTTCACACAATCATACGACTCCTGTGTACTGTATTTTTCAGCTCAATATTAACGAGACTCAAGACATCATTAGTCTTCTAACACCCTTGAAAGAAAATAGCATGGGAATCAAATCAAAGCATTTAATACACACTTAAAGCTACCAACAAACATATCAACCCTTGATATTTTCACTCACTTTGGACCAATAACTTAAATACTATCTTTCACAACAACACATAATTCTGACGTACTACTTCACAATGGATCGACGCGGGAGTAAACTAATGCCCCAGATAAAATTTCTCGAACTTGTTTGAGCTTTAGCAATTTTATAACAGAATCTTATTTCATCTCCTTCCTATTGTAGGAAATATTGAACCAGATAAATTCTCCTATTTACTATTGAAACATGCCTATGAATCAATATTAACCATCAACAGTCAACTACGTTTGATAGTTTGACAAAAGCAAAATATTCAGATGGCACCCGTTAAAAATGTACTTGCAATTTGTTGCCAAATTGTTTCATCCTCAGCTCAATTGTAGAAACTCTAAATTTCATCTATATGAGCGTTATCGCTAATTGATTCTGTTTCTAAAGATACTCATGAATGTTTCGAGGAGAGTAAAATTATTTCTATGTCCAACTATAAGCTACTTCTACTCTAAATGTAACAAGAGTGACGTCTGCCCAACAGGAGTGAAATAAAGCATTAAATTAATGTGAGTCGCAGATGCTAATATACACGAAAAGTCAAAATGATCTCAGAGTATTTGTCTGAGTCATTGTGACACAGTGGGTTGAAAAAACACTTAGGTTCAATCCTCATGTATGTCGGGTTTTCGTGACCGTTGGTTGGTTGAATGTAAATATTTATTTGAACGGCCAAGAAAAACTCGATCAATTCTCGAAGCGCATGGGAAAATAATGAGAGTGATAATGAAAAACGGTTTTGGACTCAGCTCGTTTTTAGGTGGAGTTTATTGGAAGAGGAAACCAGGAAAACTGGCTTGGATCTTGATCTCGGAGAGCCTGTCTAGGTGGGCAATCCTTGCCGGAGGACCAGGCTGGCGTTGACGAAAGCCGGCACGCGATGGAGTAGGCAGGGTGAGTGAGTTGTATTTGGGAAGTTGAATTAGGCAATTTGAGATAATTGAACGAGGGTCAGTGACGTAGTTCAGGTATAACTAATGACTCCAAAATAAGGTGGGGCGTGAGTGAGCAAGTTAAATCCGGCTCATGTGAGCAGAATCAAGTCGGCACATTAGCAGATTAGCACATTAGCAGGAGAAAGTTAAGTGACGTGCTCATATTAGTAGGAGCAAGTTTAGTCACTGCTTATGTGAGAATAGCGATCAGCGTGGCACTCAGGAAAAACCCAGGGAGATTCAAAAACTGTGAGTGTTGTGTGTCTGGCGATGATGTAGAGATCCTGCACAGGAGTCCAAGACGCTGGATGAAACGTTCCAGGAGAGACATCAAGACATTCCACCACTGACAGTCCAACATATAATGACAACTCTTCCCACACGGAGAAATCCGAGAAACTCCTACAGGTTTGACTCCAGCTACTTTAGGATTCTCACTTTTGGCAAACTCAAAAGAGATAGGACAGATTTTTGGTTGACAGATTTTTAACCATAAATAAATTGTTTAATCACTAATGCCTCTGGCTTTAAAAATCTGAGTATTAGGTTTAGGAATTTCCAAGAATAAAGATCATGATTCCTTACAGAGACTACGGGCAAGTAAACACGAGATCTACGGAAAATGGTGAAAATATCAAGTGACTGCACTTTTGAAAGCAGTAAAAAAAACACATAAAAAATCCTAAGTTCATGGATATAAATCCTAAACGTTGATTTCACAGGCGGAAAATACGCGAAGAAAGAAAACACGAAAGGATGAAAGTTCCGTGTGGCGATTTAGCCGGCGACTATACGCGTCGGCCTCAGCCAGAGTCGCCAGCAATTTGCACACACTTAAGATAGGCAGATAGTAGTGGGTGTTTTGTCACAAGAATGCGATGAGTTAAATTAAATTTCATTGATATGTTTCTCTATTGAAATAAGGCGTTTACGTAAAGGTTTGCTAGGATATGGAATTAAGAAATGAAATTCCAAAATTTATCAAGCATAGGCATGAATACTTTTCGTAATTTAAACTACTGCAAGTCGGTTTGTAAAAAAAAGAATAAATGCTACTATAACACATGCCTATAGTATTTATAATCACAGGGTAGTGACAAGAGACGACGGTGTGAGGTTCCGCCATTACACAAAGACGCTATCGAACGAACGCCGGCAAATTTCGCCGCGTTCATTCCAAGCAGAGATTATCGTAGATTAGTAGATTATCGAAAAGAAAAGGAACGAGCATGATTATGCTTTGATAATAAAATCATGACACGGAAATGCAATGCACATCTGGCGCAATATCTTTACGCTAAGTCACGTTGAGAAAAGACAAACAAAGCACTGAATGAGACACATGCTACATCAATATTCCCACGCATAACTACGTAGCTTAATAACACTGCACTGTCACTTACTAATACTCACTGACACGACGAAAAGGAACACGATAATTTTCTAACACATTTAAACTCACGAGAATTTGCTGTAACACTGCCAAAGTAGGACGCCAAGGTAAGAGTGGCTGTTTGAAAGAAGAGACGCGCAACTGCGCAGTGTTGCCCCCAGAGGGCTTCTCTCTCGAAAAATGTCAAGTGTTATTTTTATTATTTCATGCATTTACACAAAAACTTCAATGATTACGAATTAGAAGTAGAAGATACTTAATAATAAATTAGAGTAATATTTTTAATGCTACTAATTAATTTATTTAAGTATGAATGGGAAATTTATAATTTTTACGCTTATGTAGCGGTATGCTACATTACCCCCCAAGGCGCAGACCGAAAGGTCCACCCGCTGCAATCATCTGTAGCGGGAAGGAGGGCGAACTACACGACCCTGCCGAGTTCGGCAATTGGCAAATGATACTGAGCGGGGAAGTTTCACCAAACGGGTCTGCAAGTTTAGATCGGCAAGAGTCCTAGGAACAGGAGTTACTGCAGCGGGCTCGTCTGGTCTCCCCAGACTTGTCGCTGTGTCAGTAAGAGGGCTAGAATTAGAGTCTACGATAGGCTTAGGGATAGGGTTTGAATGTACAGACACGTAGAAAGGGTTACACTCAAGTTGACTAGGCAACAAGGCAGCCAACTGAGGAAGCTGAGATGGTAGATATGATCGAGTCTCAGTGGAAGGAGAAATCTGCGGAGAGGAGGATGAGTTATGAGTTACACTATGATCAGAAGTGTATGCGACTTTTAATCGATCAATGCTCACAGGGTCGTGTGAACCGCCTCTTTCGAGGATGAAATATTTTTGCTTGCGTTTAAGTACTTTGAATGGGCCATCATAAGGGCGCGTGAGTGTAGGTTTTATAGCATCATTGCGGACATACACATGTGTGCAGTCTTGCAGGGCAGAATCTAGTTTGTCCGGAGTCTGAGGCAATCGTGGGGCCACATACTTGATCTTTCGCATGCAATCCTTGAGGCAGGTTACATAAGCGGAACGGTCAACGGATGGAAATTCAGGCAAAGGTTTTGGGTCAACAATGTCGCCGGGGAGACGAAGCGTCTTCCCGTACAACATTTCAGCCGCTGTGCACTGCTGATCTTGTCTGTGTAAATTTCGGATGCTAAGTAGTACTACTGGAAGTCTATCAGTCCAATCGTGACTGCAATTAAGGCAGCGCAATGCAACCTTGAGGTCTCTGTGGACTCTCTCAATAAGTCCATTTGACTGCGGATGATACGCTGTAGTTGATGTATTTGCACACCCTAGGGCGGTGCTAAGCTCACTCCAGAATTTGGAGGTGAATTGTGATCCCCGGTCATGTGTGACACTTAAGGGAACCCCAAATCTAGAGATCCAGTTTGATAAGAACGCGCGCGCTACAGTCTCAGTTTGGGTATCAGGTAGAGGGACAGCCTCAACCCAACGCGTGAACCTATCGATGATGGTCAACAAATAAGAATAACCGCGCGATACAGGCAAAGGACCCACCAAATCTAGGTGTACAGAGTCAAACTTGTGACCTGTGAATGCACAACTCTGCAGCGCCGCACGATTATGTTTCACCACCTTGCTACTCTGACACGCATGGCAATTTTGCACAATTTGCTTTACCTCCTTACGCATCGCTGGCCAGACGAAACGATCAGAAATCAAACGCACTGTACGGTTAATACCTGGATGAGAGAGGGAATGGTAGTGGAGGACAGCTACTCTGCGGAGCGTCGCAGGAAGATACAAACGAGAAGGTCGCTCGGCATCACGGTAAACGCCGTCAACCAAGGTTAGTTTCGGAGAGGAAGTGTTAGAAGGTTTGAGAAGGTCCTGAAGTTCAGGATCCTCCTTTTGCGCTCTTGCAATGTTGCCGAAGGTGATTTCACCACTGGTTTGGACAGAATTAATTCGGGAGAGACAATCGGCAACGGTATTGTCTAGTCCCTTAATGTAACGGATGTCAGTGGTAAACTGACTTATAAACGACAAGTGTCGAGCTTTCCTAGGGGAATGTCTTTCAGAAGGCATTTTGATCGCTGAGGTCAAAGGTTTGTGATCTGTGTAGATCACAAACTCCCTCGCCTCTAGAGCATAGCGGAAGTGTCTCACAGACAAGTAGATAGCAAGAAGTTCCCTACCGAACGTGCTATAACCACGCTCAGTGGGCGACAGCTTTTTGGAAAAGAAAGCAAGAGGAGAGATATTAGTACCTACTTGTTGTTGCAACACAGCACCTACAGCGGTACTGGATGCGTCCACAACGAGGCTGAAATCAGCATTAGCAATAGGATAGGATAGTTCCGTCGCGGAAGCTAACTTGTGTTTGATTGTATCAAAAGCTTTGCGCGCCTCTTCTGTCCATGTTACCTCAATAGATTTGCCTTTTCGTTTCGGTTCGAGGAGGTCAGACAAGGGCGCTAAAGTTTGAGCACAGTTGCGTATGAAACGATGGTAGAAGTTAACAGAACCTAGGAACCTTCTTAGTTCCTTCTGGGTCTGTGGAAGAGGAAAGTTTTTGATCACTTCTACTTTGGAAGGCAAAGGTTTTAGACCTAGGCTAGAGATTTCATGACCTAAGTAAATCAGTGATGGCTTTCCGAGCTCACATTTTGCAGGATTTACGAGGAGTCCATTGTCGGACAATCTTTGAAAAACGACCCTAAGATGGTCTTTGTGCAACTCTGGGGTTGTGGACGCCACTAGGATGTCGTCTAAATAGACATAAGCGAAAGTGAGATCAGAGAAAATTTCAGCCATGTGCCTTTGGAACGTCTGAGGAGCGTTCCTCAAGCCGTAAGGCATTTTTAGGAATTCAAAGAGACCAAACGGAGTGATTACCGCGGTCTTAGGAATCGCAGACTCATCCAAGGGAATTTGATGGAAGGCAGACTGCAGGTCTATCTTAGAGAAAATTTGTGGCCGATGCACCAGTGTCGGGTTTTCGTGACCGTTGGTTGGTTGAATGTAAATATTAATTTGAACGGCCAAGAAAAACTCGATCAATTCTCGAAGCGCATGGGAAAATAATGAGAGTGATAATGAAAAACGGTTTTGGACTCAGCTCGTTTTTAGGTGGAGTTTATTGGAAGAGGAAACCAGGAAAACTGGCTTGGATCTTGATCTCGGAGAGCCTGTCTAGGTGGGCAATCCTTGCCGGAGGACCAGGCTGGCGTTGACGAAAGCCGGCACGCGATGGAGTAGGCAGGGTGAGTGAGTTGTATTTGGGAAGTTGAATTAGGCAATTTGAGATAATTGAACGAGGGTCAGTGACGTAGTTCAGGTATAACTAATGACTCCAAAATAAGGTGGGGCGTGAGTGAGCAAGTTAAATCCGGCTCATGTGAGCAGAATCAAGTCGGCACATTAGCAGATTAGCACATTAGCAGGAGAAAGTTAAGTGACGTGCTCATATTAGTAGGAGCAAGTTTAGTCACTGCTTATGTGAGAATAGCGATCAGCGTGGCACTCAGGAAAAACCCAGGGAGATTCAAAAACTGTGAGTGTTGTGTGTCTGGCGATGATGTAGAGATCCTGCACAGGAGTCCAAGACGCTGGATGAAACGTTCCAGGAGAGACATCAAGACATTCCACCACTGACAGTCCAACATATAATGACAACTCTTCCCACACGGAGAAATCCGAGAAACTCCTACAGGTTTGACTCCAGCTACTTTAGGATTCTCACTTTTGGCAAACTCAAAAGAGATAGGACAGATTTTTGGTTGACAGATTTTTAACCATAAATAAATTGTTTAATCACTAATGCCTCTGGCTTTAAAAATCTGAGTATTAGGTTTAAGAATTTCCAAGAATAAAGATCGTGATTCCTTACAGAGACTACGGGCAAGTAAACACGAGATCTACGGAAAATGGTGAAAATATCAAGTGACTGCACTTTTGAAAGCAGTAAAAAAAACACATAAAAAATCCTAAGTTCATGGATATAAATCCTAAACGTTGATTTCACAGGCGGAAAATACGCGAAGAAAGAAAACACGAAAGGATGAAAGTTCCGTGTGGCGATTTAGCCGGCGACTATACGCGTCGGCCTCAGCCAGAGTCGCCAGCAATTTGCACACACTTAAGATAGGCAGATAGTAGTGGGTGTTTTGTCACAAGAATGCGATGAGTTAAATTAAATTTCATTGATATGTTTCTCTATTGAAATAAGGCGTTTACGTAAAGGTTTGCTAGGATATGGAATTAAGAAATGAAATTCCAAAATTTATCAAGCATAGGCATGAATACTTTTCGTAATTTAAACTACTGCAAGTCGGTTTGTAAAAAAAAGAATAAATGCTACTATAACACATGCCTATAGTATTTATAATCACAGGGTAGTGACAAGAGACGACGGTGTGAGGTTCCGCCATTACACAAAGACGCTATCGAACGAACGCCGGCAAATTTCGCCGCGTTCATTCCAAGCAGAGATTATCGTAGATTAGTAGATTATCGAAAAGAAAAGGAACGAGCATGATTATGCTTTGATAATAAAATCATGACACGGAAATGCAATGCACATCTGGCGCAATATCTTTACGCTAAGTCACGTTGAGAAAAGACAAACAAAGCACTGAATGAGACACATGCTACATCAATATTCCCACGCATAACTACGTAGCTTAATAACACTGCACTGTCACTTACTAATACTCACTGACACGACGAAAAGGAACACGATAATTTTCTAACACATTTAAACTCACGAGAATTTGCTGTAACACTGCCAAAGTAGGACGCCAAGGTAAGAGTGGCTGTTTGAAAGAAGAGACGCGCAACTGCGCAGTGTTGCCACCAGAGGGCTTCTCTCTCGAAAAATGTCAAGTGTTATTTTTATTATTTCATGCATTTACACAAAAACTTCAATGATTACGAATTAGAAGTAGAAGATACTTAATAATAAATTAGAGTAATATTTTTAATGCTACTAATTAATTTATTTAAGTATGAATGGGAAATTTATAATTTTTACGCTTATGTAGCGGTATGCTACATGTAGTGAACGCCCTCTGCCACACTTCAGCCTAATTTCATAAATATTAAAAACTAACATCCTAAAATTAAATTATACAAATTTAATTATTTTTATAAATTTACAAGACCGAATTCATTCGACAAAACCCAAAATTTTACCAAAAATGTATTTCGATAATAATTGCCGATCACGTTTCCGTCCGTCATTTCCGTTTGGAAACACTGCGCAGAACCATTTCACAAGCGCTCACAGCGTATATAAAGCCAGCTTTCCAGGCAGAGTCGTCATTCACGTAAGAGATTCTCCTGAGTGTAGTGCTTGGGCCCCAGAGGGGGCAAATGATTTACTGGACCACACATTCCACACACTCACAAACACGTAGGGAGCCAAACCCTAACCTCTTAATTGCTGCCACTCTGCATTAAGAAATCAAGGAGCTTACCTCCTCCTAGTATCCTCAACCTCCTCTCCAAACTTACTAAACTGGAAGGCCTGCATCCCTGCAGCTAAGCCTCTAAAATCTCCAGTTGAGACTATTGGGTCGAGAGCCTCCATTCTTATCGAGTTTAACCAACCGTTAAGCTTTCCCACTTAGCATCGGTACCTCCCACACTTTACACCATCCTGAACTTCACACTCCAGTACACGCTTCCACAAGCCTGAGCTGAACGCATCGTCTGAAGTTCTTCAACCGCCTCGAACTCTCCCCAAGAACGTCTCACGAACCAAGAATCAAGCCTCGCACTTCGGCGTTCAACCTCAACCTCAATAAACCCAAAGGCGAGATAGTCTGTTCTCTCATTCTCCCCGAGTGATGGTTGCATTGTGGTTTTTACTATTACTTGTTTGATTATTAGACGCTTGAAATATTGCGTCCGGACCCACTCCTTCTGAGCAAGCGGCCCTATCAATTCATCCCATTCAATATTGATGCCTTCCCTGGCGTCTGGTGACCCTGCCTTATCACGGAACGCCAAACTTTGTTCGATATAAAATCAACCAAATTCTCAACCTTTAACCTAGCAAAAACCAGAACTTTAACCTGGTAACACAGAACTTTAGACTCATTCGGCTCATGCGGTATTTTCACCACAGATATAAGACTTGATTCAGATTGTAAAAAGTGGTAGAAGAACGTAAAAGACTAACAAGAGAATATGAATTGAAATAATGTAAACACAACAGGAAGAAATATTTATGTTAATCTGGTGTGCTGACAAGAATGCCCCGTAGATAAAGATATGTGAAATTCTTGGTTGTTGCTTATTGGAATTTTTGAGTAATTTTTTTTTGTACTCCAGTGGATGTTCTGGAGTCGTCAGCAAGGCTTAAGGCATTCGATAATAACGGGTCACCAGTCACCGGAGAAGGCGACACTTACTAGATACATGGAGAAATATCTGACTCGTCCTCAGAAGGAGGTTGGTACGGTGTTCGGACGCGACTACTGGCGCCTCTAACTGATCAAAAGAAAGCCCATCTGCCAAAACTCGAAAGGTCAATGAAATGTCAGTTTACGCTCGCCTTGGGGTTTTTTTATTTCCTATTGATGGAATTCTGAAGCGAGGCGGGATCCGTGGGATCTTGAGGCGTCCTCGAGGATCTTCTCTTTGAAGGCGAGAACTCCCGTCGCTGCGCTCCAGGGTCCGTCTTGTGGCGGGTAATTAGGAGCGTTATGTGGGAATGCGTTTGGGGTTTGCGTGACGTGTCGCCATTGAGTGAATTCAATTGTTATGAATGGTGCGGCGGACAACTGTCACCGTTAGAAGAAGAACAACCGGTGAGCAAACACGGTTTGGGTGATAATTAATGTGAAGTGAGAACCGGACAGGATTCGAAAGACGATCCGGCAGAAGTATTTGGGAGAGTTGGAAGTATTGGAACTTGGAAGAGGCAGTATTCTTTTAGCCGTTGTGATGGTTGAGTGGCTACACTGCAAGAAGGTGCGAGTATTGTGCTATATCCCTAATTGTTTTAGGGATGGGTTGTGTTGTGATGAACTCGTGGGTCCTGTTCGGAACAAGACGCTGGTTACTGTGCACACATGAGCAAGCACTGACACACGAGCAAGACTGCCTCACAATGTGCTTACATGGAAGAATTTGACAGAGGTCTAGTACTCTAGGTAAACTACAACTCGGCGCCTGAGCCGCAGCCTAGCCTAGTTGGCACCTAAAATCGGGTGTTTTTCTAAAGACCCTCTGACAAGTCCTAACCTAACATCACTAGCAGTCAATAAGTTTATGGTCATTAGAATTGGTAATAGTAATGTATACTTCTGCATTAGCATAATTTGCAAATAGGTCATGGAGGTTGACTCTGTACAAATAAGGCTACTGGCTGTGCATCGATAGAAAGGAGACTTTATTTCCCTAAATCTAGGAAGTCACTTCCTCCTAATCTGGGTTACATTTTACTAGAATGCACAAGTGCTTTTGGGTTGGCCGTTGTGGTCTTAGAATGGGCTGCCAGACCACTAAGAACTGTCTGCAATAATTATACCTAAGTTAGAAATTAACTAGGATCAAACAATAGCAGGAATAGCCGCACAACTTTAAATTTAGAAGTTGGCTTAGAGTAATGAAATTATTAAGGTGCTTGAGTAAATTTTTAATTGTAAATAAATTATTTAAATTGTTTAAATTGTTTTTGAGTTAGCTAAATTGATTTCAAGTTGATAAGGGAATGGGAATCAGTATGCTTGACACAATGAGACTCTGAAACCTACCTAACCTATGTAGCACATAAATTAAGACAACTTTTAACATATTCACCCGGCAAAATGAAATTGATGAACCTAGCTTAGATAATTATTAAGTGAAATAAAACTTAATAAGAACTCTGCGCCGGGTGAAGGTTCATACCTTATTGAATAATTAATTAACTTTAGCACATGAACTGTGTGAACCAAGTGAAGCCACATGGTCCATATGACATATTAATTATGAGCCTGGTAAATTAGAACTTTGAAAACTTACTAACTAATTTTACATAAGTGAGGGTCCCTATTTTACAAAGTACATATTGAAATATTTATCTCTAATTGAATAGCACTCAGAAGCCTGACAACTGAGATAAGAGCAACCTTCAGCGCCATATCCTTAACAACTATTGGCATGTCTGAATTATTTAAGAATGAGAATGACTTGACATTTAATAGGGATTTGGCAATTTCATACTTCTGAAAATAATGACGGCAACTAGATTGCTACTATGCATCCTGCAGAGAATAATTCTCCTGGCCAGTAATAAATTGTTTGCCCAAACTTTAAATAGGGTATACAACAATACACAAGGAACAAAGGCACTGTGAGAACCACAACTTCTGGGCCAGAAACTACATCACAAATTTGGCACTATTGGCAATTTGAGGTAAGCCTACTTGATATTTACACAGCACAATATTATTTACATGTTAAATATAATATATATAGTTACCCGTAGATCAGCACAGTAAACCAATAATTTAAGTCTCACCAGTACGAAAACTGAGATGTGCACCAAGCAGTGATTTTTTAAAAGTGAGCGTCTGGTGTCGACTAATGTTGCCACGATGCGTCTATGGGACGTCTCTAAATATTTTTGATTGAATTTTACAGGGACGTATTATTTTGGTGCACAATTTTAATGGATTATGGATAAAGTTGCTTGAATTTATTATTCCAAAAATATTGGAAGTGATTATTATGCGATAATTGGATTTTTAGATGGACGTTTTAGCAATCGTAAATTTTATTTGGTAAGAGGGCTGGAACACATCCACTACAGATATACGAGAAAAGAAAAGGATATGTTAGAGATCTTCCTCCGTGGCGTTCACCAGTAGTATTTAAAGTATTTATAAGCTTTTAAATCTCTTGCCTAGAGTAAAATAGCCAAGGATTTTTATTGTATCTCTATATTATTTAATTAACCTTGACTTGCCTGTTGTCTACCTCTTATCTTTT
This sequence comes from Morinoia aosen, assembly GCA_030386875.1. Lineage (NCBI taxonomy): Eukaryota > Metazoa > Arthropoda > Malacostraca > Amphipoda > Talitridae > Morinoia > Morinoia aosen. The sequence goes on from CM059568.1 coordinate 48,862,760, forward strand.
TTAACCAATCTAGGACCTCTATGATAACAAACATGTAAAATCCAATGTGTTTTATTAAATTGTGTGCATCAATTTTTTTTAATATAAACGCAGTCTCTTTATTATTGATTAATTTTTCTTTATTAACCCTGTAGCAATCAAACATTGCATGCAGTGGAATTTAATACTTTTAAGGGTAAACAGGCACACATGGACAGAAAATGAAGCGGATGAAGATTATGCACGCAGTGCGACAGAGGATTAGAAGGAACAGTAAAACATCTGGTTTTGGAATGCAGTAGGCAGGAACATGCTAATGAGTTTCTAATGAATTTGGTGTTCGAACAGCATCAAGAGAACCAGCCGCATGCCAGGATCGAGTGCTGAATGCTACTCTAATTTGAGCTCCCTTGTGAAGTTGGGCGATGAGTACAACGTGACTGTTTTTTATGCTGTGAACAAATTTTCCAATTAATTAGTCCAATATAAGAAGATGACTCTAAACATTCTGCTAGTCACAGAGGACCTGATGATCTACAGAGAACTAGAGTTTATTTCATATAAGCTGGTTCTCCCAGTTATGCCTTCATGGTTGCTATTGCATTGAATGACCTAGAAAGGCCCTCCTGATTAATTTCCCTTATACGAGTCTGGGCTCCTTGGCAAGAAACACCGAGTTACCATCCAATAATGTGGGTGTATTTGAGAGAATTGTACGCTGCAATAAGGGCCCTGACTACCGTAGACCTTCACGTTCAAGTTCAAGTTCACGAGCAGCTAGCTCGTCACTTTAGCGGATAAAGCGTTTTTCCTATTGGTCGATTTTTAGGGAATCATACGCGTTAAGATGGAAAGAAGAACCAATGTTAAAATATACCCAGTTTATTGCATGCATTTCAAAATATAAGAATTCTATTTTCAGTGCTGTTACATACAAAAAGTAGAAAGTCAAACTTAAAACACACAGAAATGATAATAAATAAATAAACATACATCTACAAAAACCTAGTTTCAAACATTCTTTCAAACACCAGTTTAACCGACACGTGCCCTCGATCATTCGCTTATCCTACACAACCAAGCACAAGTACCTACAACAAGTACATTGTACATCGACTCGTGGAACCATCATATGCACAGACGTATGCGTACGTATACGTACACACACACAGATACACACCTAAGCAGATGCAAACAGATAAGCAAACAACAAACGAATAAGAGAGGTAAAAGGGGTTAAAAAAGACACTCTTTCACTCATTTAACAACCACTTCAATTACCCTTTTCTTCTCCTCAGGTAAGGAATCTAAACGCATTTTTACCACATAATTGTACTGAAAAAGCGATCGATAAAGAAAGAAAAAAACGGATTCATAATTAAGTAACCCTAGCTACAAAGGTCGGCAGAGGAAGATATTGGAGTTTTTTACAAGCAAATGGTGAAAACTTTCAGCCAGATCGAAGGTCAGAGAATTTTCATATAATTTGACCTTGAATTATGGTCTGCAAAATTGGAGAATTCATTCGAGTTACTTGACTTCCTAATATTTTCACACCAAAAAGTTATTATTTTGCTCGATTCATTTGTCACGTTCAAAGTGAGGAGTGGTTTTATTGAGTAGGACATCGTTGTACCACATATCTTAAGCTCTGGGCGCTGCAGTCAAGCTGGCTCTTTATTCTAATACCATTTACATTCAACCCAAGTAATGCATCGATGTAAAGTACAGTGACATCTTAAAATAAATTTAAAATTTTCAACGGTATTAAACACGTGACAACCTTCAATTTGTGTTGGTTTAAAGTATTCTATGAGTGTGTCTAGAGTGAATTCAAGAAGCACTCATGAAAAAACCAGAGTCATTCAAATTACAGTAGAGTAAGGCAAATGCGGATAAATTATGTTTTTCACCTCTAAGTGACGGAGGTTCAGCAGAAAATATCAATATAGGTAAATAACATCGTATATTCTATACTGCCGATGGGGATTTTCACGTTTTATGTTTAATCCATCCACAAACGACTCGAATTACACGTCGAACATTTCTGTGACCATCCAGCTAATGACCTGGAATTCGTTACCTTTACAAATAGCTACATGGGAAAATAAATTATTCATTCAATTATAAACCTCGCGTGTGAAATTGCTGGATAAATTCAAATGAATGTGTAAATTATTCAGGAAATTCACACTCTCCATACATAGTTATAACTTCGTGAAACACTGATCTAATAACCCAAATGGAAAAAAGCCATTTTCTAATAATGGTCTCACATCCATTACATGCAGTTTTACGTTGAAATTTTCAGTAGAACACAAAAAAAATTACGGCAGGAGATGGAATTGCTGAAGGTTGTGCACAGGTTGCCATTGTACAGAAAGATTTCTGAAGACAAATGTCATTCGAATAGAGCAGCGCTTTTTGGCTCAAACGATCTTGTCGCTAAAATTGCGTTGTAATTAGTTATTTTTTTACGCAAGTGCATGTTCTAATTTCAATTTAGAAACTCATAGACAGACTAAAATACAATTAGCTTAATAGAGGAGCACATATTTTGGTTTGCTAAATTCTGCTAGCTCAATTACTGTGGTTTGGTTTCTAATGAACGAGTGATGATCAACAGAGTGAGTGATTAAGTCCACTTGAAACTTTCGGATGTTTCTTATGACGAGCATTCTTTGCCTTGAAAGTGCGAGTGAAATGCAGACACTCCACCCTTGTATACGAGACTTCTCTCTGGTCCAAATTGGGCAGCAGTTCTGTGATCACTTGAATACGAGCATCAATCCACAGATGACATTTTATTCAGCTGCTCTCTGTGTTGCTAGAGCGCTCAATGCCATGGCGCACAAAAAAGCATGCATACACTCATGTGTGTGATGAACATTTTATCGCTGAGGCCGGCGGGTGAATCCAAACAAGTGTGACAACACTTGGGCAATGTGGACTATGAATAAAATTGCCTCTGTACCTGTTTCAAAAGCCTGGCCTAGGCCTCATACGAGTGACGGTACCGTGATCATGACGCGGCTGTACATTTTTCGAAATTGTTCACGTGCTGTCCGAGATAAATGGTTTTCAGTTGAAAAATTCAAATCTTATTTAAACCTTAGGCGAAGTGATAACTGGAAGATTCGGCTTCATGCGATGTATAACAATTTTTTGATATTAAAATAAGAAGGAACGTTCTATGTGTGATGTACAAACTTGTGTATCCATAAAAAGTTAAAAGCAAAAACCAAATCACTTCTCATTTTTCGCATCTTTATTTCTCATTAAACAAATTCTCCCTTCATATATGCATATACTATAAAGAAAAAAGTGTATCACCCATAACTTTCAAGTTATACAGCATAATAAAAAGCAAATGATTTTCCCAAGTCAACTAACTGCCACCTGTCATTGATCTTTTCAGTTTTGTTGGAAAAAATCATTCTACGACTCTGATTTATGAGCGTATATTTACTAAATAATACCGATATTTATGTGATTATAATTATGATGCACGTATTTAAAAGTTAAATGCTTCCTTGATAACATTTATTTTTCTCAATAATTACTGGTATACTGTTAGTTTTTGAAGAAATGAATCGTTTTGTTAAACGCGGTTGATTCAACTGGAGCAAAATCAAAGTAATTTCTGCCTCTCATCTCATAATTACTGCAGCTCGAGCAAGACTGCAACTGAACACACGCTATACTATTAAGATCTTAGGATAGAAACAATGTAATTAAAGTGCAGCGATCGGTTAATCCAAACTGAACACTGAATAAGTTGATGAGTCTAAAAAACTAAAAAATGGATTCGAACCCGTCATTCGAATTCAGATCAACGACTTCGATGTCTGATTTCCCTAAGTTTAACCAATTATTCACTAACAATATATACCCGACTCTATCAATTAAATGATCGGGTCGAATGCTAAATTTATTACTTTGTCTTTTCTGAATTTATTCTCTCTCTAAGGTGCTTATTCCTTACACATTACCAGAGGAAGGACTGAGCCTTCATCGTGCAAGAGAAAAACAGACAATATATTTTTATGAATATTTGCTTAATATTCTAGTTAGCGCATTATTTTTTCAAACGTATTAACGTCAAAGCTTATTTTGGTTGGCACAACATAACACGCAATACCACATCGATAGCCGAACAACTGGAAAAAGAAAATTTTCACGGGAATGAGAAAGCTGTTTTCGAAGTACAGTGATCAATGGGAAACATGATTCATATAAAAGTTCAATAGTAAACGCATTTAAATTTTATCATGGACATGATATTCAAAAAATTTAAGCCCTCGCAGCGGCACAGCTGGTGACGTGTGTTTTTCTGTCATCTTGGCCACGCTATGTGCTGGAGTTTCCTGGTCGAAGTCCCTAAGCTTGAGCGTTTTTGAAGTAGAAAGAAAAAGGTAAAAATAAAGAACGAAAGAAAGAAAAACCGCTTATTTATAAAAAAGTTGAGTCGCGAAATATATAACATGTTGGATTTTAAAAATTTCTTAATATAAAAATTCTTGATTAATAGACAAACAATGTCAGGTATACAATAGCCGTGTCAGGGGTTAATTATGCTATTGAGAGAGTTGAGAACTCAATAAAGTGACGTTCATTGAAGACGCTGAATGGTCAAATTACTGTTTGATTATCGCTCAATAGTATTTTTAAATTACGATATCAACTCATGAATAATTATAGTAGAACCTGGCAAGCAATACGAACATTTGAGACTGTTTTAAAGAAATGGACCTCTACACAAGCACACGTAACATGGCTGCAAATATATTCGCTTCGATAGCGTTAAAGAGATGCAATCGGTCTACAAGTTACTCTACTCAGATGACGCAACATTTTAATGTTTGCTACGCAATGAATGACAAGCTGAGTTTGTTCTCTTCCTTGCTTACGTACTCAGCCATGGAGTCACAGAAGTTATAAACTCCCTCAATTTCTTTTTTTTCTTCCTCACTTCTTTTATTTCTTCATTCCTTCTCACTTTATTTCCATTACTCAGTCACAGAAGTTATAAACTCCCTCAATTTCTTTTTTTTCTTCCTCACTTCTTTTATTTCTTCATTCCTTCTCACTTTATTTCCAGTAACTTTCCGGACGCTGGAAGATGATATTTTTATAATACGCTGTCTCGAAATTAACAATGCCAGTACGGCGGATCAACAATAACGTCAAAAACAATTCAATACAATTCAAAGTAAGCATAAAAAATTTCCCTGTGTGTCACGGAGATTGATTTGTGTTGAATGAATGTAAAAAATAAAGTAAAAATCGAAAACGAACTTCTCTTTCTCGACTCATTGTTCTTCTCGAAATGGGTATAATCTAAGCAGCTTAAAGTTTCTTGCCACAAAATACTTCATGGTTTCCTTGCGATATAACTCCCTTCATGTGAGGTTTGATTTGCCTACTGTAAATCTAACAACAAACAAACAACAATAAACATCGGCATCTTTGGGATGCTTTATTTCCAATCAAGCCTGATACAAATGATCTTAAGCATTGGTTTTTCAAATGTCTTATAACTAACCCTATATATAGGACACCATGACGGTTCCCCCGTAAAGCCGGTACCCATTTCCGACACCTGGGTCGAGTGGGGTATTGTGCTTGAGCTTTCCCTTATACCCAACGGGGAAAATCGCAGCGCCAGCGCCGGGATACGAACCCGCGACTTCCAACTTACAAGTCCGATCCCTTAACCGCTGTGCCACCGCGAGCACAATTTTACTCCAATATCTTCCTCGGGATCTAGGTTTATAATTCTATTTTTTTGCCTAATCAATGAAAACAAAACCTGTTATTTTCAATCATCACTCATATGGAAATGGAAAGTTATGAATGTGCCAGTTACTCTTCCTCATATGCAATCTGGAGCGTGATTTGTGTTAGACAATTTATTATCCGACATGGGTAGTATCCTCAACATGGATAAATCGGCTTGTTCCGATTGACATTCTATTTTGTTTTAACAACTTGTGATGTTTTACTTTATTCCAATTATATCGAAGATTCACTCAACTACGTATTATTTTATTATGGAAAATCTTTCATCACGTCTCCAAGCAATAAAAAAACGTATCCACGCCGAGCTACGTGAGCGGTGTTGGTTATGTAACGGCCAAACTTTTCACTGTTTTGAGTAATAATAAAATTAATCCTAAAATCTTGACAGTTGAGGTTAAATAAATATTACTCTGCTACATTTACGTATGCAAGCCGTGGTAGGAAACGACCATGTGTACTAAGAAAAGAGTTACCGAAGAGGCTGTACGACTTATTTTTCCGTGTTTCATTCAAAAATATTGAATGGAGTTACAAAAAAATGCTTTTGCTTAAGTAAAAATATTTTTGCAGGCAATGAAGCTGGAGAACAAGCACAAATTTCTTATCCCATATTTTTGTTCCAGAAATGTTTAGCGAACAAGTTATGTCCTGCATCTCAGTAGAAGACATTCGCTCATTGCATATGATGAACGAATGGGCAAAACGGTCATTTGGGCAGTGCGATTCTTCCTTCTCTAAACCAGTATTAATTTTATGCACTACACTTCTATACTTTCCTTTAAAAATCGGTAGTTTGCTAAATATTTCTTTAAATACTGCTACTTTTCCCAAAAAATACGACTGTCATCTCTTCAAATGTACCCTAGCGCGTGAAAATCGTTATCTAAGCCTACATTTCGACGAAAAAATTCCAGCGCATTTTTTACACAGCTTCTCTCAAGTCTTAAAGTGAAGAATTACGTTAACGAGGTATTGGGCTACAGATATGCAGAATGGCTTTTGTCCAACACTCCATGTTCTAAAGTGTAATGCCTCCCAGAGTACAGGGACCAAGCCACAGCTAGCCAAAAAGCGTTTTTTAAATAGAAGGAATTCGGAGGCTTGAGCAAAAAAAACACACACACATAACGCAGCTCAGTCTATATAAAAACTTTCCCTGTTCCTGTACAACTACGACAGCTAAAATTATTTGAAAATCCGGACTTAGACATATACCTACAGCAGCATTCTCCACCTTTCTTCAATTATTGACCCCCTCGGTTTAATGTATTAAATACATTATACATTATTAAATACATTTAATACATTAAATACATTAAGGCGAAAATTTACCTCAACCAGGGGTATATTAACCCCTGGTTGAGAACCTCTGCGCCATAGACCGTCCATTCTTTTCTGCCCTCACACTTGCGCTGAGTACGCCATACGCTGCAAGACAGGTGGCACCGTCAGTCACTCCGTCGTCGTAAACTTCTGGTGCTGCTCTGGACGGTCGCCACGTGTTGACTTGCATAGTGCCGGTACACAGTACGTGCAGCAGTACAAAATACGTGCAGCAGTACCCAGTACACCCAGCAGTACCCAGTAACCCAGCAGTAACCGATCTTTAGGCCGAAGCCGCTCTTATCTCTTTCGTCCCTGATTGGCTACCAAGCCAGTCCTGCTGTTGGAAAACTCTAGTTCTCAAACCTCCGAACGTCGGGATCAGATAGGTCTTACTCTAGAGTTTTTATATCAGTACCTTTCCTCCGTTAAATTTCTTTTGTCATTGCTTATCGTTCATGAAAAGATGCTGTGATAAAAATTCGTCTTTCAACTTCGAAGAAAATATCATAGTTCTTCACTTTCAGTTCTAATTTTAAATTCTATACAGAATGTACGTACACAAAAAAAATCAACTCTTAGAACATATCACTTTGCGTGTTCTTTTTTCTTGCAGGCTTGCAGTGAATCACTTGAGCATCTCCTTTAAGCTCATATATTGTTTCAAAATGTCGCACCCTTTCAAAGAATTTTTCTAATATCTCAAAACGCACAAACAATACCACTATTAACCATGTCCTCCAGTTCCTTTATTGAGCGTCTGCTCATTCAGCAAAGGAATTAAATTAGTGTGAATAAATCATCTTAAATTAAGCTTGATCGTAATTTTTTCTAAAATTTGGAATGTCCTCCTGGCCTTAACGATTCGTCAGTTCAAATAGTCATTGATGCTCATGGTGAATTTTGGTCTTTTTTATTCTAACCTCCAGCAACAGAAACATCGATCTTGTGTAGGCTGGTGTACACTGGCCGGTGTGCACTGCTCTATCAACATCAGATTTAAAAAAATGGCATTTTCCACCGACAGGCGCCAGCGGCGTCGAGCACAACACAGGTGTGCGGAGCAGAGCTCAGGTAACTCAGCGTTTTCCATGGTGTACACACGAGAACACACAGCAAGTGCACTTAAGTGGCGTGCGACAAGCGAGTGATGTCGGACACATGCTCTTACTTACTTGGCCTATGAGTTCCATGTCAAAAATGCACCAAGAATGAACTCGTGAAATGCTGTCAAGATTACCGATGTAGAAAGAAAGTAAAGATCGCTCCCGTGATTTAAACTGAAAAACTTAAGAAATTCTATCAAGTGTATCAATCACGTGTCCAAAGGGGCACCAACATTTCATGTACAATATATTCATGCTGTTCTTTACCTCCCCATTCGGAAACCATATTTTCAAAAGCTGGAAGTACGTATCAATGCACTCGACATTAATAGACAATTTCACGACTCACCAATAGACAGATGGTTAAACCTCACAACTTCAAGCGATGGGTTCAAGTGCAGCTGAACGAAAGGACTTCAAGCGATGGGTTCGAGTGCAGCTGAGCGACAGGACTTCAAGCGATGGGTTCGAGTGCAGCTGAACGAAAGGACTTCAAGCGATGGGTTCGAGTGCAGCTGAGCGACAGGATTTCAAGCGATGGTTCGAGTGCAGCTGAACGAAAGGACTTCAAGCGATGGTTCGAGTGCAGCTGAGCGACAGGACTTCAAGCGATGGTTCGAGTGCAGCTGAACGAAAGGACTTCAAGCGATGGTTCGAGTGCAGCTGAGCGACAGGACTTCAAGCGACATTTGGAGTGCAGCTGAACGAAAAGAACAAGAAATTAATGTTGTCTTAATTTGGTAATTTCTAGTTATTTAAACATGCTGCAATGCATAAAGTGTTTCACTCTACTACCCGAGAGTGTAGCACTGTCAAAAGACGTGTTTGTACCATTGCTGTGTCTATTTAGATTTTCTCGCGAGTAGGTGCTCTCCCTTCACCTACGTCTTAGACCTTAAACATGTGTGACCGAAGATTGACTCAGACTCATTCGTGACAGATAATAGAGTAATCAGTGGGAAAGTAGAACTGACTCCGATTTCTTTTTTCAATTTTTAATTAATATATTTATTGTTTTAGGCTAGCCTTGCTTTGGGAATATTATTCCTTATTGAAATATACTCATAAATAAAGGAAGTTAATTAGGGTGAAGAAAATACAAATGTTATTGAACATATTTTTTTCTATTTAGGGAAACATTGTTGAAGTTTCACAGAATTTATTCACACTTTCAAACTATGTTCAAGTTGTTTTAGATATATACATAAAATCGGTGTTTACAAATACTTAAAAAGGTTCTGTTCAAATATAAAGCCAACAACTTAAATTTTTGCAGAATTTCCGTCAAGAGATGAAGCTGTTGTACCTGTAGAAGCTGATTTTCGGGAATTAGAAGGTGCGAATTTAATTTTCAATGCAAATAACCTCTTCTCAATGGGATAGTTCACCCCGTTCTTTTCCTCCGTTATAAGTTGCACTTAAAGTTGTGGAAAGTCTGGTTTGCGCTTTACCAATTCCCTTGCCTTTGACTTCATCGACAAATTCAAGATTAGTTGCTAGAGTTCTATTTTTCAGCTATTTTCGTTGTCGTAGCGCTATAGCTGGCAGCTATAGCGCTGCCTTGCCACGCTGCGTACTTCATGACACACTATACATAGCGCAGCCAAGTCGACTAAGAAGGACTTATACTGTCAGCCGTCACACAACGACGACGGAAGTTTGTTGTGAATCAAGCACTAGTGCCAAAACGTCAAACGTCTTGGACATGAATAAAAAATGAATGACAACGCAAGTTATTGCGACAGGTATCTGCGAGTTCTAGTGTTGTTGAGTGACAGTTTAGTGCTTTTTGTTATCATGAAGACAGCAATCAATTCAAGTACTCCTTAAAACGTGCACACACGGCATAGAAAGATAATATCTTTCGGTTAAATTTACTCAAGCAATCGTTTGCGGGCGTGAAATAAAATTTGATTATTCTTAATTTTAAATTTGAGTAAGGATCAGAGCACTGCACTTGGCAACATAGTGGTCGCAACGCTTTAACACGTTGACTACGTTTGTGCGATTGCTACGGTTGGTTCGGTTAGGTCCCGACTCTATTGCTCAAATCCACTTTTATCCCTTCTAAAAAGTGTGGAAAATATAATTGTACGACAACTTTTTACCTCTTATGCTGAAATTAATTCTGAAAAAGGTTATGAAATAATTGAAATGCTATTCATTTATGCCGGTATGCAAATGAGCAATTTACCTAGTGGTACACAGATGTCCCAAAACGTAGCCAGACAACATAAAAAATATTTCTAATATACCACGTTAGAAGTCATTAAAGCGTGGCACCGTAGACAACGTGAGTGAGGTTTGAAAGTGGCGTCAAGCGACCGTCTATGCCTAGGCAGCCACCAACCGCGCGCGGTGCTGCCAGATGTACAGCCCTTTGTGTTGTATACACACCTGTGACGCGCAGTCGTGATGTACTCCGAGGTTGCCGCCATCCCGTGCCTTGCTCTTACGTGGCTCTGTTACAGGCTGATGCAATGTCGAAAAAGAGAGGCTTCCGTTCAGTGGTGGCGATCTCGCTCAACATGTTGAAGGAGTGACCTACGCCACAACTTTCATTTTCTCATCACGTTCGAGTTGCCTCATAAATTTTGAATCGTCTCGTGCAGTTTACTTTCGGCGTCAGGGATCGAAAAATCGAGAGTGTTTTTCATTCTTTGCCAGAATATCCACTAAATAATAATAATAATACGTAGTTGGTTGCTTGTTTGGTTGGTCCGTCTCTCCGTCACGCTATGGGGAAATGTGCTTAATGACCGTATCTGTAATACGAGTTTCACCAGCGCACAAGTACGAGAATATTTTCAATCGCCAGTACGCACAGATACGTTCATTGCACGCCGTCAGTTCTTCAATTAATCAAAGTGTTATGATGTTTAAGCAACCTGGTTACAGGATTTATCTGCTTTATCGAACATTATCGAATTCTATCATTTTTGACGGGCCGTGTACACTAGTTTATGTCATATTTATTAGGAACTGGCTGAATGTAAATTTTCAACGATATTCAAACTTTGAATAACTTTGAATGAACAACGATATTCTGAATGCTAGTATACAGCTATCATAGTTCGTATACATGCAAGAAAGTTATTTAATGTCACTGTTGATGACAAGGTTCAGAAGGAGAAATTATAGGCATGATGAATTTTACTTCGCCCGGTGCTCTCACCGGTTGCAACATTGCCTCTCCCAGAACAGGTATAAATACCTGGGACTGAGTACAGTTACGCGACGTTGGATGTAGATCCGTCAGTTAGAGATCACCATGTCTCGGACGCTAATTCTTCGAAGATGTCAGGAAAGAGAGTGCCATTTATCACTCCAATTCTTCTAACTTTCATGTTACGCTCAGCTCGGTATTTTAGAGGAATAAAAATGGGACTTTGCGTGACAACACTGGTGGTTCTCACGATTTTACAGATAACGGTGATAAGCCTGATTATTCAGCCAAGATTCTGCCTGCGATGAAGTGGCAAAGTTCTCAGGCAGCATCCAGCACGTGGTATCAAGGATACCGGGTACACTTCAGCTCTAGCTAGGGGCTTCGTACAACTCCAGTTAGTTGACGCCACGTGTTCACTCACACGTCATCGTCAGACCATAATTGGAAACCTAAAACACGTAACACGTTTGGAAGTTACTGGTCTTAGCACGAAACGCATTTGGAAGTTACTGGTCTTAGCACGAAACGCATTTGGAAGTTACTGGTCTTAGCACGAAACGCATTTGGAAGTTACTGGTCTTAGCACGAAACGTATTTGGAAGTTACTGGTCTTGGCACGAAACGCATTTGGAAGTTATTGGTCTTAGCACGAAACGCATTTGGAAGTTATTGGTCTTAGCACGAAACGCATTTGCAAGGTAGTGGTGGTCTTAGTTGAATAAATTTTTATTTATATGACGCAAGCAGCAGATGTATGCTTTGGAGAACGAAGTCATATGAACGCGTTAGCTATTGCAGCAAACCAATTCCTATGATTTTTGTCCTTCTCAGGTAAACGTAATTATTACACTGACTTTGTACGAGTTTTTCAAGGAGCAAACCAATAAGCTATCATAATCTTCGCACAGATTATTCAGTATAAAGTCTGTTGGCATCAAATGTTGGTAGACAGTTCGCGTTTCTAGAATAAATACATTACAGCCTCCTAATTTTTATTGAATTATAATGGTATATTAATTAATCATACGCTATACTTCCGCCCCTGTTTACTAATTACCACCGTTTTTACACGTGTTAAGACAGAATAGACATATGTTCAGAAATTTACTGAATGATTTTTGCTGTTTCACTTGCTATACCGAGAATAATGTGTCTCTGAATGGTATCATCGCTTTTTGCTGCTCTTCTCTGAGACAAACTCTTCATCCATACGGGCATCTGCCTTACCACTGAGTCCAAAGCAAAGTAAATCAATGCACATCAAGATGATGAATCAAACATATGAGCGAGTTAGGTGAACTTTAATGATCTGAACATTTGATGGATCGTGCAAGTCTCTTACAGGCTGGTCGTGTTGGCTGACAGCAAGTCATAAAAAAAAACATAAGTAAATGAATTCTGAAGTGTACGTGTATATTTGAAGCTATTTCTAACGCCAAACATCAACGAACAATGATTCAGAGCGTTGCAATTGAGGGTCATCTTTCGATTATCAAAGAATATTGATGTATGACATTTATAAGTAGTTAGGCTGATCTTTTAGAAGCGACGTGAGCCTTGAGTAATCACCCTCCACAGTCGTCAAGCAATACTTGAAAAAAAACTATCATTAGCGGCATCGATAGTTGGAACAATGAGACCAGCAGACTTCCGGATCGAGCCCTGTTCTGCGGGACATGCGGATTTGGCTCATAGTGGCACAGGGTAAATTTACGGTTTAGAAGCTGCAAGGATGTTTGAAAGCTGAGAGTTTCTCCCTGTGAATATTTCATCGATCAAAAGGGAACACACCGGTCAGTCTCTGTAACTTCTCTGCTGTTGAAGCAACGAGATCAGGATACCGGGTAAACGCAGGATACATCAGTGGTTTGTAACGAAATTGAGAATGCAGTGACTAACTTTATATGCTAACACTTTTTTCTGAAATAACATGTTTGATAAATTGACACATTATTGATGGATAAAACTCAAATTGCATGAAGTAGCATAAAATAACAGGTTGCGTAAGAAGTGAAGTAAAAAAAGAGGACTTCTATTAACGGAATGAACATAGTCTTGATCGACAGCACTAAGCGTTGCTTCCAGTAGTAGGACCAAAAAAGAAAAAAGTTAGCTGCATGTAATTTATCACGTATTTTCAGCATTCCTATGAGTACAAAACAAAAATTCGGAGGTGAGGACGCCCCTGCTTGCATACAAAATTAAATATGAATTATTTCAGAACATGACAATGCACTGAAAATTTGAGCAAATAATGCATTCAGTTTCCTCAAACTAAATGCATAATGAGGTGCCTATGAATAATTAATATTGCATGATTATATTTATGAACCGTTGTGCAATTTGTGAGATTATTATTTCTACTGAAAACGCTGACGAAAATCTTCATCTGTGTAAAAATACTCCCAAGCTACCATCATACGCTCTTGGAAAGCAGTCAGGACGCACTTTAAGTAAAATTACAGGACCTTATGAGAATCGTAAAAATACTTGGACTAAATGAGAAAAAGTTATTGAAAGAAATAATGTTTTTCACACGTGAGGCAAATAGACTTAATTTCCAAACGACGAGTGATAACAAACGCATTCGTATATGCCAAGATGTTCTAAATAATATTTGATTTGATTGCCCCGCATATGAAATTTTCTAAAACAAAAGTGCAGTTGCAATATATTGGATGAAAATTATCATCGTTTCATAATTAACCAAATTTTCCAGTCAACTTTCAAAATGTTCAACTTTCCGCCAGGAATTGCCGAATTAGATAGAATAATTTTGAATAATGGCAAGCCTATTACTAAAGACGTTTATATTTTTACTACAAGCATAAAATTTTGATACATTCATTTATAATTTTGATCTCTATTACTCTTCGTGTGTATCGAAATAAGGAGAGTAACTGGGACGTATACTCAGCATAAATAAGTGCACCCTTCATCAAAGATCTAAAAATATTTTCTTGATTTGTGTTTACCGCATATTAACCCAATTTTAAGATTAGCGTTACAGCAATGCGCATCGGCAGCATACTAAATGCGGAAAATATTTCGTAAGTTATAATACACTCAGGGAATTTTAGCATTAGCTTCCGTAAAAAGCTAATGAAATGCCGTAAAAATAAAAGCATATGACTCTCTGCAGTAATTTTAAAGGTTAAAATACGATGCTTAATTTTTATATTCTTCAAGTTTCGAGTCATTCCTCTTGAGAGAATTTTATATTAATAAATTTACTACATGATTACGGTATACTTATACCCACAAAGAAACGATGTTATGTCCTTCAGAGTATAACACTTTGGAAAATCAAAGTCAACGTGATCAAATATGATTAAATTCACAGTATTCTGTTCACATAGCTCTAAAGATGTTCAAAGAGCCCACCCAAAAGCTAAACTTTCCCAGCATGCCTCGCATGCAGACACATCACTTCATCGTCACACTCCTCTGCTGGAGTCATTCTGAAATAACCAAGGATAAAATATAAAAACATTTCCTCTTCACAGCTTATGAATCACTCCTCATTACATGAACAAAATTTCCTTCATTATTCTAAGATCAATAGAGTTTTACATCATTTGTAAATGGAGTAGCATTATCGACGAGGCGACAGATAAAAATGTTACTTCTGGCATTAGCCCGAAGAGCCAATGAGAAAGCCCCACGCCAAGCCACGTCTGCGACTGTGGGTGTTGCAGGAGCCATGCCGAGCGCCTCACTGACAGTTTGTGTTCAGCGCTAGAGCCATGAGGGTGATCATCGCGTGCCTCGCAGTCTTTGCGACCCTTATTGTTGCTGATGAGGCACCGTCAGAAGAAGACGTGCTGGTCTTGAAAGAATCAAATTTCAAGGAGGCTGTTACTGAAAATGAATTCGTCCTTGTTGAATTTTGTGAGTAATTTGCTTAGTTTTGTACTTGTTTAATATATTGGTACCGTAGTAGGGTCGACTGACCGGGACGCTAGTCCATATGCCTTCTTCAGGAGCATATTCCTCAGCTACTTGCTTTGGATTTCTCGTGTGTATGATGCACTCTCAAAATATTTGCGATAACAAAAGAAATTTGTTCATTAGGCTATGCTTCATGTGAAGCGTGACATTTCTATGTGCTAGGTTAACTAGGTACATGCTGCCATACGTAGGAGGCTGAATCACGCCGAAGGCGAGCTGAAGGAGTGGCGTACAGTTTCTTGTACGTGATAGATAATTCTCCTGTCGTCAACTTTCTTTGCGTGTTTTTCGACTTTTACCGTAGTACACTAAGCCTAATATGAATCGAAGTTCAGCTACCAATGGTTAAATTTAAGTTTTTATCGTAAAATATCTCCGTTACATACTAAGCTTTCACCTAGTTTCTATTATATTTTAACTTCTAATTACCGTTCAATTTATTCTCCTAGCAATCCGAATATGCGGACAGTATCAATTGAATTTGGCAAGAGAAGCGCACGGCTCCCAATTGCACACTTCTGAACTGCTGAGATCCATGTTGATCTGATTTCCCTGCTTTAGTTCTCAAAGACTACGTATTCTTCAGTAGCAAAGTTTAATTCAGATCATAATTACAAATTTGCAAATTTTCACCTAGGCAGATTCTATTTACATCTTAACTTAGCTTCTGGCGTCGCAAGTGTGAAGTCACCCAGCAGTTGAACGAGTTGTAGAATCGTGATTTTACTCGCCTAGTTTTGAGAAATTTGAACTTCTGTCTGTATGGTCTCTGTAATTTTCGTTCAATGGAGTAGGAGTAAGAGGAAATTTAGTGCACCTCTCTGAAGCTGCTGAGTGTTAGCCTCTTTAGTAATGAAACCTGTTGATTGTGCTAAGTATCTTGCTGAATTGTAGTTAGTCGAGACTTTTTGGTGGCGGGCTAGGTTGTGTGTTACAACAGTCATCGCTGGGGTCTCTTCTCAGCCCTCCAATAGTGCTCACGGAAGTTAATGAAGCGTTTATTAAGTTTCTACTCGTTGTGTGTTTAAATTATCTTCATGATTCTCGTATCTATGAGCTTACTAGAAGTAATGACCTTACATAGGGATTAGAGAAGGCCTCTAAAAAAGTGTTCCTAGAGTAAATTTCCGTGGCTGTTGTTAGTCACACATTAAATTAGAATGGCTGAGTCGGAAATCCACTTTCCTTCCATAACTAGGAGCGAGCAGTATTAAAATGCTCTATGGTTTCAACTAGTTTATAGAGTGAAGAGGAATCCCTATGTCGAGTCGAACGCTTGAACTGGTTTTTTACTCGTTTAGAATGAAACTTAACATTCAATGCCCTTGCATCTAGACGAATCATAATTTATTTACCCGAATCGAACTAAATAAAGATTTTCAAAATGTTTTAATTAATTGTTGAAGCCAGTGGCGATCACTCGGACCAATGCTAAACGCGGGTATCGGCGTAGTCAACGATTGGCATCTGTGGTGCGACAGATTTCAACCAAAAGAGCAGGGTTGCCTTCCCTATAAGGGCGTGTCATGCGAGCGATCTGAGGAGGCTCTGTGTGAGCTGGTTCTCTTCGGCGCGACGACGCTTTGTCTGGCTCTCCCATCCTACTGCTGCTGCTTATGGCGGGGTCTAAATAGCGACGTTAGCGGGAGATAGGGTTACTCCTTGTGACGTGATCGACGGATTGAGGTCGTTGATCCAGGTTTTTATTCGGAAAGTTTAGAAATATAAACTTCTGATCGAAGTGCGTAAAGTAAAGCTAGCGTTAACGTGTTGTTGAATCTCCTCGCAAAGTGCAACCGTTTTTATCTTTAGTATCTGTCCGTCGAGGAATCGCCCGTGGTATCGTTAACACGACAATTTTCGACGGTTGTTGCCAAACAGCAGACTACCTTTGCTGAGAAAGATTATCAAAGATATCGAATGATGAAACTGCCAGCGGCTGCTTCGTTTCATCATTAAGATGCAAGTCTTGGCATTCTTTTTCGTTGTAACCATAATACATTATCATATTTAGTAATTACAACTTGTAAAGTTGTACTAAAAATGTTCCAACTTTTTAACATACCGGTTTTTCAGATTTAGATTGGTAACGATTTCGCGGGATCATGATATTTTTATCTCTTGAATTGGTTACTAGATGAATCTGACCATTGATTTAGAATAATGTCTAGCTTTCAGGGATTTAGCATCTCATTTCTCTAATGTGATTGTTAAATTACATTGCTTCAGCGTGTAATGTTGCTCTGTGATAGTGTTTCGGTAAATCTGAACATGGCGCGAGAGAAATTTACCAGAGTCTGAAAACTGACCAGCATCATCACAACAGATCGGTCCGGTTTGTGGAGGCGACAGTTATAAGGTGCCGACGGTTGCTCCGTCAGGATTGGTCCGGTGTAGGGGTAAACGACCGCACCAGCGCGTAGCCGCGTACGTGCGTCGCCTGCTGTAGCAGGTCTGTACGGAGCGATTGTGCTGCTGGCAGACTTGGTTCCGGCGTGCAAAGTAAACAGAAACCCAAACTCGTTATCTTTGCTCGCTTGCGTTTGTTCATACTTCTTGATCGTATCACGGAACGGGTATTATCCCGGGCAGCTACTACCAATTCTCTTGAACACTAGTGAATTGGAAAGTATAAGAGTTTTGACGAACAGTATTTAGTCGAAGTACAAATCGTGATTATTTTTATAGTGTAGGATGTGCTCATCTGTTCCAAAGATATTATACTTGTATCTGTGGTGTAAAACATATGAGGGAGGCCCCAATGTGGATATTGTTTCCTCTGCTATAGATAGGTCTTCCGGAGTTCTATCTTTAGTTTTCACTTGTTTTCTAGTCCTGACGTTTTCTTTGCCATCATTACCCTGCGTTTTCCTCTTCAATTCTAATGTGCCGTTTGCGCTGGGTATTCCGTAGATCACATCTTCGCATCTCTTTTTAATCTCTCGATTCTTTGTGGCATTGGGGTCTTGCTCTCCTGTAACATGGATGGGGAAGTGTTCGAATTATTTTTGTGAAAGAGCGAATGGATCGACAGCCGCCCACCACAAACGTGCTCACATTTATTTAGAAATCAGTTCTCTCAGACTGCCTTACTCAACGGCGGGGCACGCCAAGTAGGTAATCGTACCGTTGACGGAAAATGCTTGTTCGATTGAAATAAGAGATAATCTAATTTTTCAGCAAAGAAAAATATACGTAGATATATTGGCGACTTGCAATGAATTTTTTTTTTTAATGTACCAGCTCCCTAAGCCGTCTTCATGCATAAGCTACCAAGAAATGGGGAGAGGGAGGGGGGGCGCAAAGAAAGTGGGTTTAAGTATTCGTAGATACTAGAACGAAACTGGCTTGCAACACGTTCCCGAAAATAGTTTAGTTCTCTGATAGTACATGCAGGAAAACTCGGAATTTTCCGTAAGGTTCATGTACCCTCACATAGAATTTAATTTCGGTTTAGAGCAATTTAACAATTCAAATAAACGTCTTTATGATGGAAAAGGTCAAGATTTCAAATTTTCATTTTCAGCAAGCATTTATATAATGATGTAATGTGTTTTGATGTAAATAGTCGGTATAGGGTGTAAACCCAAATTCTCATGCGGTATCTGAAGGCTTTTTATTTAGAGCTTGGTTGGTTTGATAATTTTTATTCGGTTGACAAAGAAATGAAGAATATTTGCTTTCCTGCTACGGTAAAACTGAAAAAAAATACAAGTTTGGAAAGTAGCGCGAGGTATTTCATTCCCTAGGTAATCCTTTTGTATTGCTGGTAATATTTCTACTCTGAAGATTCAATCAATTGCTTGGATGTGACGTAATTTCTGGTGAACGTTTTCATGTTCATTAAGAGATATTCTGATGTGCAGATGCTCCCTGGTGTGGTCACTGCAAGGCGCTAGCGCCAGAGTACGCGAAGGCTGCCACGGCACTAAAGGATCAAGGTTCTGCCATCAAACTCGCAAAGGTAGACGCTACTGAAGAGTCTGGTCTCGCCGAAGAAAATGGAGTGAGAGGGTAAGCTTGATAAATAATTTATGAATTACATTTATATTAAATAAACGAAGTGATCGGTGG
Source organism: Morinoia aosen (assembly GCA_030386875.1). NCBI lineage: Eukaryota > Metazoa > Arthropoda > Malacostraca > Amphipoda > Talitridae > Morinoia > Morinoia aosen. Next base: position 48,882,164 of record CM059568.1, read on the forward strand.
AAAGAAGTTTCGTTGACTGGTGATGAGTTGTACGATAACAATTTCAGTAAGGCTTTTCAGAGTTGATGAAGGCTTTCTTAAGTGTGAATGAAAACTCCTTTCTCGTCCCGTTATTGAAAGCAGAATTTTGACAAATGAATGAATAATTCAGTAAAAGTGAAATGCAATCTAAAAGACTGCAAAAAACGTGCTTCTAAATTGCAGGAAAATGTCGATTCTCTTAGGTAAAAATAACTTCGTTACCTAACGCACTAGCGATCAGTGCATCATTCTTCCTGTCTTTCTTCTTCGTCGGTTTGTGTACTAGCTCTCGTCATTAACCTTTCATTTGACAATGCCTCGTTTCGTTTTGTCTTACGTGGATATAACCTTTATTTTTTTACGCCTCCAGGTATCCCACACTGAAATTCTTCAGGAATGGAGAGCCCGTCGACTACAGCGGCGGACGGACTGCTGACGAAATTGTCGCATGGCTGTTGAAGAAAACCGGCCCACCTGCCAAGGCTGTTGCCAATGTTGACGAAGCCAAGGCTTTCATTGAATCGAAGAGCGTAACTATCATCGGCTTCTTCAAGGATCAGGAGTCGGCTGATGCTAAAGAGTTTTTGGCTGCTGCCGCTGCTCTGGATGATCATCCTTTCGCCATCACGTCCGAAGACGCAGTCTTCTCCGAGTACTCGGCCAAAGACGGTTCGATCATCCTCTTCAAAGAGTTCGATGAGAAGAAGAGCGTTTTCGATGGCGAAGTCAAGAAGGAAGAGATTCAGAAGTTCATCTCCGGTAACGCTTTGCCTTTAGTTGTAGATTTCAACCATGAAACTGCGTCCAAAATCTTCAGTGGAGATATCAAATCGCATTTGCTCATCTTCTTGTCAAAAGAAGCAGGACACTATGACAGCTACTTGGACATCGCTCGCGCAGTTGCCAAGGACTACAAGGGTAACCTTCTCTTCGTCACCATCAACACTGACGAGGAGGATCATGGACGTATTCTCGAGTTCTTCGGGATGACAAAGGAAGAGGTACGAAAACGCTTTCTGTCGCCTCTGTTATTAATCCACTAATCCATTCGGAAACTGGAAGCACGTGTATATTTACAATTTCCATGCTTATTACAGGTCTCTTAGCAAGTATGAACTGCTGCATTGTTAATAACTGATTTTTTTTGCAGGTTCCCGGCCTGCGCATCATCAAGCTGGAAGAAGATATGGCAAAGTACAAACCTGCCAGCTACGATATCACTGAAGAAAATCTGCGCGCAACCGTCGATCTCTTCTTGGAGGGCAAATTGAAGCAACACCTTCTCTCGCAGGACCTCCCTGAAGACTGGGACAAGAACCCCGTCAAGGTGACTCATATTTTATGCTAAATACACACTTCATACATTTTTCCACATCAGGAAAAACGTAGAACTTTATAAACTTGCTATCGATGAGGTGTTTGGCTTGAAGTTGGACGTTTGTGGAGATGGGTGATCCTAAATAGGCTTCCTACGTACACTTGCGTATCAAGAAAGGCATTCCACGCTTACTGGATAGGCACGATACTTACGCCTGATGAAGAATTGTTCAGCTTGATTTCAACTGCCTTTCGTTGATGAACTAGAACTATGCTAGTTCTAACAAAAAATTTCCCTGAAAGGGAAGGCATCTATGGGCATTAGCCTTCTTGATGGAAAATGCGAGGTCCCGAGCTTAGTTAGGTCATGCTTTAGTTAAAACGGAATAGGCCTTTTGTTTCGCAATGGACAACCTATTTTAGTTTCCTGCTGTCCTGTTTTTCAGCACTAATTTTCTCACTAAATTCCTTCCTTGTTTCATGAGCTTCTTTCAACTTGCCCTTTCTATGCCCCCTTATGCGCATAGATACTGTGTTGCCTCCACACCACACTAAATGGTGCTTTTTCTCTTTGGAATGCCTAATGAGGCTAGGGGTTTAAGTAACGTCTAATCTGATGAGTGAAGATAACGTGTGGAATTTTCAACAGAAAATATTTCAAACGTTACTATAAAATTTGCAAATTTATAAATTTGCAAGAGAACGTAATTGCTAATTGAAACAGATTGAAGAAAAAGATCTCGATATTTGTCATCATTCGAGCCATCTTATGATGGCGTATCGATATTGATCTGTGACACAGGAGGAACGCGTAGAAGCTTAGAGCAGAGCTTTACGGATGCTTTAGCTTCCACACTGAATACCAAATTCGTTGTGCTTTCAGCCCTGTTCTTTTTAAACCATAATTATGGAATTATGCCCTGGCCTCCTATCTTATGTTCTTAGCATAATTTTAGTTTTTAAATCGGCGGTAGTTACGTAAAACTGACATTTAACCGAATTATCCCTGAGGTAGCAAGATGTTGGTAAGAATTTTCCTTAAATTTGAAAAAAAATTGAGAACGAGGCATTAATGCATCGGGTACTAATGATGTCCGACAGATCTAATTCTGCCGTGGTACATTAAGGGATTTGAGGGCGAACTTGATTCATCTTATGGAAGATACAGAACTTGACGAATTTTCATTTTTTCAGCGCAAATTCAAAGAAAATGCGCTATAAATTGTAACGTGTCGAAAACAATTACCGAAGTGAGTTGTAGTTCTAATATTACAGAATTGTTAACTATAGCTACGCGTTTAGGTAGAGCACTAGGTTACATCTTTCCTCCTAATGTTGAGTCGACAGATTCTGCAGGCTGCTCGTATTTCATTGAAAATGTGAATAATTTTAATTTCACAATCTAATAGCTTTCGATAAGTCTCGAAGGCACTTCCCGGAGAGATGAGGGAATCTTGTTCCAATGATATGCTCTCATTCCAGGTTCTCGTGTCGAGCAACTTCGATGAGGTCGCATTCGACAAGAGCAAGGACGTGCTTGTGGAGTTCTACGCTCCGTGGTGCGGCCACTGCAAGCAGCTCGCCCCCATTTATGACCAGCTCGGCGAGAAGTTCAGTGACAGAAGCGACATACTTATCGCCAAGATGGATGCCACAGTCAACGAGTTGGAGCATACCAAAATCCAGTCCTTCCCCACGCTCAAGCTTTATAAAAAGGATGACAACAAAGTAAGACCTGTAACAGTTCTTCCAAAGTAAACTGTAATAAGAAATACAGATGAATAAAGTGAAATAAATCCATTAGTCAATATGATGCAAATTTTCGCCTGAGTGTATCAAAAGATACTCATTAGTACTCATTTTTTCCAGGTTGTGGACTACAATGGCGCTCGGACACTGGAGGCTTTGACCGACTTCTTGGAAGGCAAAGTTGAAGATACTCCGGTGAGTGTTTTATCCTGTCCAAGGTCGTCTAATTTGAACAGTACTTAGGTTGGGTATTACGTTCATGAATTTTTCTAGTAAGCTGTTAGATTAGGGTGGCCAGTACTCGTAGGGTAGATTTTTTTCCACAGAATTTTCTGGACGGGACCCCCTAAAAAGGTGTGGTTGATGGGAAAAATGATACTGGTAAAGTTTCAGACCAATTGAACATTGTTAACCCGTGCCCCAACGGCCTCGAAGTTCTGAAAAATCGCGAAAAATGTCACTTTTCAGAACTTTGAGGCCGTTGGGGCACGGGTTAACAATGTTCAAACGGTCTGAAACTTAACCAGCATCATATTTTCCATCAACCTCATCTTTTAAGGGGGTCCCGTCCAGAAAATTCTGTGAGAAAAATCTACCCTAAGAGTACTGGCCACCCACTGTTATATGCAGTTCTAGATTTGGAAGAAAGGGGCATGTGATGGTTCGCGTGTAGGGTTTCGAGTTCGAGCATAAAGAAACGCACTGAGGGAAGCAAATCTGCTTCTAAATTGGCTTACTGCTTTAATGTACAAAAATGTGTAGCAGGCCGTATAGATAGCGGTACCTTATTTGAACGTAATTGAAAATTGAATTGAGCTTCACCTTTAAAAAAATTATTCTGAGGCAGAGATTTAGGAATCGGTATATCTTCCCGAACACTTGTACATTCATGCTTGTAGCTTTGAACTATTTTAGTTGCATGATGTATTTCCTCGTACGAGTAGAACTTCATTCGAGGCGTTGACAACCGGAAAAATTTCTCCAGCCTTGTTTCGAGCAATTCTCAACCAAAACGCACCAGTCTACATTACATAAACTTATATTCGACGCGTTTTTCGTACTGGTACATTAAAATTACCCAGCTCTGAGGTTCGTTCGGACTTATTTGACATTATAATAAATTGTAAAGTGACAATAAATTTCTTTGTGCAGGAGGACGAGGAAGTGGATGAAGAAGCTGATGTGCCTACCAAGGATGAGCTGTAAACACCAGTTGAAGCACGAGATTTGTTAAAAATTGTAATTTTATCTTATATTGAGTGTTGTAGTAGAGGCTGAGCTTCCAGTCTGCGCGCGCATGGCCAGAGTGCACGGCGACAACGACCTACGCTGCTAAGCAGTGGAGGCGGCTTGTGTGGATCAGATGTATGAGAGTTCATGAATTTTTAGTATGAAAAACTATTGAGAATCACCTGGATTGTTCGTTCTAATATGGGCTTTATTTCTACACATGAGCAATGCGTTGCTATTTTTCAAACAGAAGTTTTTCTGAAGGTTGTGGGGCATTAAGTTAAATACCATTGTACAGTTACTTGAGAGAGTTCGTTGTAACCTTAATTTGTTCTCAACTCGTAGGCGTTGCGTAAAGTAAGTTTTCCCCTCCCATCATTCCTTTGTTCCCTTTATGCGAGTGAGCGTGACGCAGCTGCAGAGGTTCGTACGTGCACAATCCTTGATAAAGTGAAAGAGCTTGCGTGCTTGTGCGGGTGTTCAGGCGAGATTTTTTCAGTAAAATTTTCTAGAATATATGTATGATTCACCTTCGTGTTAACTGTTGCTCGGAGGTTACATTAATTGCTACTCAAGTGAGCGTCGAAAACACAAATGAAAGGGATGCTCCAGTACTGTAAAATCATCGCTAGATTCTAAATTTTCTCAATTTACATTTTGTGTAGATGAAATCTGTGCGCTGCGCACACAATCTGAAACAAATTGTAAGTCTAACTGAAAGTCGCACCTAGAGTCTGAACAACTTGCTACCCAGGTGTCTTTTGGCGCTAGTGATCGACATCAATCAAAATTGTTTAATACCTTGAAATTGCTAAGTTCCTACATGACCGTAAATTCGCCAGCAGATGTAATTAAACTGGCAGGCTTCACCAACGCACAGACGTTTCCAGGCGATGGTGCGCTACGCTCTTGAATATTTAACGGTAAATGAGGATCCAAAACCGTAAAGTTGGTTCATATTCACTACGGTTTAACGTGATGAGATTTTTATAACAAACCGACCAAGTGTTGAAGGCAGTAGAGCTTCGTTCTTGCCGCGCAACATTGAAAGTAGCCCTTCATTAGTCAGGAGGGGTTAATCATGGGAAATTCTTGTGTATCGATATTAATTGACAAATATTTGAACATAATAGAAGCACGGATGATCACTTCAGCTTTGACGAAGAAGATCATGCGCACATAACCCTGAAAATGACTTCCGCTCATGTAAATTCATTAGCCAGTGGTCGACAGCAGCTCGGGGTAACGCGCTTTCAATTAACGTCTTCAGGGATCTCGAAAAATTTTCCACGTTGTTCACTCCTTTCATTTTATCTCGGCGAAATTTCTGAAAGGGTAATTCAGTGTCTAATGCGAAGTCCCGTTTAAATCACTGAATATTCGTAAGATATTTTTCGTGAAGTGTGAAGGTGCACTTGGAAAAGTTCAGAAAATTATTCTTCATACATTAAATTTGAACATAATTCGGAAAGCATTTGAAGATGCTTGTTGGCGTAATGTGTACCGTACTTGAGATCTTGGCTCTGTATCATAGTCTGCATGTTTAGTAACTTCTTATACTTGGGTAAACGCTTCATGTTGTTAAAGTACGAGATCACGAGCTGAAAACTAGGAAAGCCTTACGTTGTTCGAAACAATTTAGATTCACGCTTATTTTTTAGCGTCTACATCTCCTTTACTTGCATTTGATTTCCTAAACATCTTTCAATCTTGACGTTTTGATGCGTGTGGTGTGGTTCTACACCTCATCCACGAGTTCATTTTCTTAATTTCTTACCAACTGGTGCCCAATTCGCTTGGAAACTACTTGTTTGTGGTTAGGGGAGCTTCAACTAATGTACCCGATAGCAGTCATGGTCTTGAACATCAACGTATTAGCTACTCGAGCGAAACGAGAAGCGACTATACATTATGCAACTAAATTCAACTAGTGAACAACGAAGATGGATTTGAACCCCAATCACAATGAATTGCCGCTCGTAAATGTAAGATAAGGCATTGGTTACTTTATGCTATCCTTTGTTAAGGGGGCTAGCGCCCCCCAGGGGGTACTGTCAAGGTTACCCGAGATGTGGAGTCCCGAGCTGAGTTGGTAGACCAACATTTTGTTGAAATATTTTTAGGGACCACTTACTTGGCTCTCTGCCGCCCTGTTTTTCTGTACCGCGGACTTTCTTTTCCTGACTTTTCTTCTCAATTCACTGCCTCCATGTGCGGGAACACGTCCTCTGCATAGGCTCCTCGTTCCTTTCAACTTAATTCTAAATGGTTCCTTTATTCTTCCTCTTTGATCATATTGTGTTGAGAGAGACTGGAACTACTAATTGATCATCTATTCTTCCCCTGCCTTAATTAACTTGATATTCCTACGCGCAGGGTATCCTGTGATAAAACTCAGGGTGTTTGGTTTCCACATTTTACTTGCTACAAACTACTACGTATCTTTTTTTGTTGGGAAATTAGTTTGCGATGCAAATGGAGCAATAAACCATCGTACGACTATATTTAATGGGTCAACTTTTCTATGAAAAGTTGACCAAATCCGAACATTTGGAGTCAATACAGCAATTATGGAAATCGCAGACCTCTAAAAAAACACACTTGAAATCCTTAGTTCAATGTCATTCTGTTCAGAAGTGCCACTAGGACGTACGTCATACCATGACGTACGTATATACTGTAACTCAATTGTGTCGACGGGAGTAGCATGAATCACTTCAGTTTTGGTTATGGAAAAACTATTTGGCCTCAAAAAGAGTGAAACCTACGCTGATGGGAGAGGTAACCATAAGTGTCGTGGCTGACATCTTTGGTTGTGTTGGTGGCCAGACGTTCGCGATTTTGGTGATCAACTCGTGGACAACTATCGACGCAGCTTATGACATGAACAAGATATGCTTAAATGGCGAGCGTGAAACTTGGGTTGACTGAAATTTTATAGGAATACTAAATTCTGACAAGAGAACCCATGGAAATTGAAGCGCCAATAAACCATTCGCCTCTTATGCACGTTTATCTGGATGGGTTAGAACTGAAGTTCAGTATTCAACTCCAGTTTAAAGTCAATTTAGCAAGCAATTTTTGAAATATCAAACAATACCTAGGTAGCCACTTTATTTAGCTCTAATTTTTTCATTATGAAAATTGATTATGTGACTAATAGCAAGTCAGCAGCTAATGGAAATTTCCTCCGTGTGCACCGGCGGCTCACGTCGCGACCAACTTGAACAAGTTGTGCCAATATGTCTCAGGTGGAGAGTTGGGTGCAATGATAGTCATTGATAATTTCCTTAAAAATTATCAACGCGGATGGTATAACTGAACTGTTGACAAGATGCTCTCAGTGCCAACGTGGTCAGGTTGTAAACGTGGCCAGGTTGTTAACGTGGCTTTCTTGGGCTCTAAACTTTTTCGAAATAGACATGCTAGTGTGCCATAGTCTGCAGCACATAGCTTTCAATTTGAGATACTTAATACATTATTTTCACGGAGTATTTGTGAATGTTTACGTTTTCCATCCGAGTTCACCGACACACCGTATACTTTCGTGAACTTGTTCACCATTTTTCGTTATCTACCATTGATGGCAATTTAGAACTTCTTGATAACGCCGCTAAAACTTCTTCAGTATCATTCTGAATTAGCGTAACAAAATTAGCGAATTTGCGCTTATAGTTCCACAAGATGCAGTCAGTCATTGCTGCTATCGAAGACATCATAGGTAGAATTTAGGTGGTCCAGTAGACACCATATGAATGTGGAACTGCTGCGACATTCGGTAACGCACCAGGACAGCAGAAAAATATCTTCATTATGAATGCATCGCAAAGAGCATCCAAACTAACAGTACAATTCAAGCATTGCTTTCAAAATAGTACCTCGTTGGCGAACACACTCTCGAATAAGATTATTTGCAAATAATCTTGATGATTTAGTCATCAGCAGAGTGCATTGCAAATAATCTTATTCGAGAGTGTTTTCGCCAACAAAGCACTATTTTAAAAGCAATGCTTGAATTGTGCTGTTAGTTCGGATGCTCTTTGCGATTCATTCTTAATGAAGTTATTTTTCTGTTGTCCTGGTGCGTTTGCGAATGTCGCAGCAGTGTTAAGTTCTTTTGTGACGTGAAAGGACGAGCCCGATCGTAAAGGATGTCTACAGGAGTAAGCTAGATCGCTAAATATCTGGAAGCTGACTACATCAACAAACCATACGTCTTTGCTTTTTATTGTGTATTAGGATGTCTAACTGAACTTTTTAGATTATCTCTAAGGATTAGGAGTAGACGTGCGTGGAATAATAATGTTGGTACCCGAGACTCTGCTCAAAATTCCGATTCTGAGAGCTACCAACGTCACAGAATGAAATGCAAAACGCATATCTATGTCTTTATCTCGCGGACCGGTCGCTATTCCTGTACGCTGTTGATGATAGCGATACAAGTACACGGAGGCGTTCTTGGATCCATTTGGTGCGAATGGCATCAACAGGTCTAGTGGCAGAGAAGTTGCAGTTCATGGAGTATACTCCCTCCACGTTGCAGTTAGACCGAGAGCGTTATCAAGTAAGTAGTGTGCGGGCCGATTCGTGGCTAGATCCCATACCATAGAGGTTCAGTTTTGATCATCCGACTCGGTGTAGTACCTAATTTACGCAGGTGCCACACGCCAGTTAGTAGTATGTACACATAAATGTATCCGTTTGAAAAGTATTTTACGGATGGTTGAACACTCGTGGATGTAAGAAAACTGTTTAATGGAGAAAATTGAAGATGCGCGTCGTCTATAGTTCCTTGAACATTCATTTTTGTTTTTATAACCAATGTAGCTGCAACCCAACGTGATGCATCGGCTGGCTTGATATTCTGTAGCACAGAAATTTTGCTCAATTCATCAAACTTTTCGAAATTCTATCCGTTGTTCCTTGCTCAGGGTTCTATCTAAAAAGTTATTCACATGGCAGCGAAACATCGTAAAAACCCAGTTACGTGTTTGCTTACTTCCAAATAAAGTCGTTGAAGGTCATTTGGCGTGGAACGTCGTGCGTACCTACAGCACAGCAACAGTCCATTGCCATGCCGATCTAAAGTTCGCTGTAAATAACTCTTTAGGCCTCAAAAGAATTACATACCAAGGATGATCTTTCACGATATCTATGGTGTTCAATGTTGTAGAATAGCAATTCTCTACAACTGTGCCTTTAACGGAAAAGTAAAAAATTAGCTGCCTGCTGCTCTGCAAGCAGTGTATGCAGCAGGGTGCGTGGAGGGAGCACCCTGCCGCACCACATTATTGCTCCATGGCAGGGTGTGTACCAACACTGTACCATGGTAGGTGTGTGCCAATACTGTACCATGGTAGGTGTGTGCCAACACTGTACCATGGTAGGTGTGTGCCAACACTGTACCATGGTAGGTGTGTACCAACACTGTACCATGGTAGGTGTGTGCGCTGCATATGAGTGCGACTGCATGAGCGTTTTCTTTGTAACAGAGACGTGTGGAGTTTGTATCTCCTTGTGTCAAAAAATGTTAAAATTACACTGAAGCTGCAACTGAAATAGTATGTCTTCTACTAGAATTGGTAGTTTTACCTGATATGAATGTTCCTTTTTACCGATTCCGCATATGAGAGAGTCAACTAGTCTTTTTATAAAGGTCGAGATTGTATCGAAAACACTAACTTCTACATGTGAACATTATTGATCACTAATTATCAGTCGTGTATTTAATTCCCTATCTCTCTTTTAATTGCAGTCTTCATAACTTGATTAGTGGTTAAATTCGTAATAGTTCTGCGTGACAGTTTAAATAGGGGATTTGCATTTTAACCATTGGTTCAACTCCTTCCTTAGTTATTTGTAAAGCACTCTTCTTCCTGCTAAGGAAGTAGAAAATTCTGCATTCGCATTCACCGCTGCCGGCATGATGGGCGTCGTAGCTTTTTTGCTTCTATTATTTATCGGCGCATGCGTCGCTCAGTGGATAAGGCAACGGCGTTATCAGCATGAGTTCTTCACGAGGCAAGTGGTTATTAATTAGGAATGTAAGGAAAAGGTTAGGTTAAGGAAACTGTCATATTTTTATTATAAATTGAAACTGAACAATTTTTTGCCCTCTCAGAACATTGTTGCTTGTATTTTGTGTAAGAACTTAGGGTAAACGTGTAGCGTTTAGTAGTAATCAATTTTCCAGTTTTCGGTGTGTAAACATAGTTAATTAGGTAAAATAAACAAGTTTTCTTCCATGCACTTTCCGTCGCAAATAAGTATTTAATGAGTTAGAGCGGTAGGTTTAGTTTCGCCTTTGATGACGAGCGCGCCGGAAGAGAGACTCCATTGCAGTGTTGCTATCCTCCATCTATGGAGGTCGATGAATTACTTGCCGCTTCAAACACTTGAGTTGCCGTAACTAATTTACCGCTATAACTCGTAAAATACTCATTTACGACGGAAAGTGCATAGAAGAAAACTTGCTTATTTCTATCTAATTAACTATGTTAAGGCACCTAAAAGTAGAAAATCGATTACTCCCCAACGCTACACATTTACCGAACTTAGTAAAGATGTGAGATCTTGAGAGTACAGAAAGTAAGTTTAATAGAATGAATGAAGAATAGTAGAATGAAAGCTGGCTATAGCTACATTAGGTGAGTATTTTAGCGATCGGACAAAGAACCTCGTGTTATGTTGAAATTGATATAGAATGGTCTACTTCGAATGACAAAGTTTGAGCTATTTTTGCGCCCATCGTAAGAGTACTGCACATGTATGTGGAAGTATCTATTTTAAAGTCTGTTGTTCACCCTCGTATCACATTGCCAATTATTTGTACATAAATAATGTCCCCTCAAGGGTATAGGATAGGCAATAGGCTTAGGTTGGTTAGGTTCGTCTATTCTATCCTTTGGAGACTGGCACTCCCATGGCTGAGATAGTTAGGTTATCTATGATTGATTAGTGTTCGGGACTTATATCCTTCGTACCCACTTTTCTTCTTTCTGTTTTCATACTTTCTTCACCATCTCTACTTTGCGTCTTCTTCTTCTCCCTCCTTAACTTGCTGTTTCCTTGCTCATGGTATCAGGTGGAGGAACAGATCTTCTGCACAGATTCCTCGTTTTCCTTAGTGAATACTAAATGGCTCCCTCTCTTTCTTCAGTGAGAACATTTTTGCGGCGGAAATTAAACCTTAAAATTACGACTATATTATGCTCATAAACTCTGTAACTTTATTTTTACTTCTCCAAGCAACTTAAACCTGATCACTGAAAAGCGTCGTGCAGAGCAAAGCTTCGGATTTTACCGGTTAAACAATTTAAACAATTGAAGAAATTTATTTACCACAAGTGATACAGCAATAGATTGTATCCTAAGTCTAGTACAATACACAAATTTGAGCATAGCTATTTGTTGGCCCGAATAAGTTCAGCAACTTCTGGGGCATCCTATCATCAAACGCTATTTTTAAAGTGTACAGTTATGTTTAACCTAATTTACTTAACCTAGGTACATACATGACTGATCATGTTTTGATGCTTTTTCAACAAAAAAAATAGTTAATATGAGCTAGATGGGAACAGTATATTCAAGAAAACGATTGGGATCGTAAGATCTATATTTTCAATCATGACAATTACACTACTGTGAGAAAAAGATCACAAGCCAGTGAGAGAATTCTGAAGTTATGCTCAACATAATTCTGTGTGAAAAAGAAAGAGAGGTGTAAGCATTCAGGTGAATACATATTGAAGTTTATTAGAGCAAGTGTGTTTCTAAAACAAAATTTTTCATGAGCGTTTCATGGTATATTTCAGAATTGGAGTGCCCTTCGTGAAGCCCCACTTCATCTATGGAAGTAACCATGTCCTCCGAGATCAGTCCACCACTCCGATCACAGTCCTCTCCAAGTGGCGTCAAGAGCACGGCGATATCTTCGGCTATTTCATAGGAGGTCGACCCACTCTTGTAGTTAGCGATCTGGACATGGTTCGCCAAATTCTCATCAAGGATTTCCACAAGTTTGCTAACCGTCCATCTTTGACTATTCGAGCTGAGCCCGTGGTCACGACGTTAGTGGGGCTCCGAGATCAGAGGTGGAAGGATGTAAGGGCTTTACTCACTCCCACTTTCTCCATGGCTAAAATGAAGCTCATGGGTGGTATTATGAATGAAAAAATTGATACACTATTAAAGATCATAGAAGATCACCGTAACTCTCAGAAATCTATTGAGCTATACTCAGCTTTCCAAGGCTTAACTTTAGATGTCATATGCGAATGTGCCCTTGCATTAAAATCTAAGTGTCAGCTCGATAAAAACGACAAGCTCTTGAATGCGGTTCGAGGATTTCTTCAGAATGCAGTCAATAAATTTATAGTCCTGGCTATATATTTTCCTTTTTTCGGTAGGATGATGTCCATACTCAGCACTAAAGTGGCTTTGTCAGGCCAAATGACCAACATGATGGTGTCCCACTTGAAACAAGTCATCAGTATGAGAAGAAAAGATTCCGGCACAAAGACAATTGACGTCCTCCAATTGATGTTGGAAGCTTCAGAAACTGTGATAGAAGAGAAAGTTGGAAAAGATGGAATGAGCTCTATTCCGAAGAAGAAAATGCTCTCAGACAATGAAATTATTGCCAATGCTTGGGTATTCATTTTAGCAGGGTTCGAGACCACTGCCAATGCCCTCACCTTCACTAGCTTCATGCTTTCAAAACACAAAAACTATCAAGACCAGCTGTACCAGGAAATCAAATCTGTCGTCCAGGTAAGAGGAACTGCTGTAATTCTTTTGTTAATTTGTTTGCTATTTGCTCGCGCGTTTTTTTTATTTGATCTCACTGTTTTTCACGCAATTTATTCTGTTGGTATTTCGGTCACAGGATCCATCCCAAGCTGTGACCTACGAACAAGTTTCAGAGATGAAGTTGTTGGATCAAATCCTGAGTGAGACCCTCCGCCTGTTCCCGCCGGTGGTAACATTCATTTCGAGAGAAGCTGCGCAAGACGTTCAGGTAACATTCTTTAAAGTGTACACATTTGCGTAACTGGAAATAAAGAAATTCATTATGTTTACTCTCCCTTGTGACTCGTATGATTAGTCATTGGAGGTCAAATGTATTGTCTATCATCCAGTTCACAAATGCTTATCCGGTAGTCGGTAGTGTAAATTGTGTGGCACAAATTAATGAAGTACTCACGTTAAGAAATGTTTTTCTCATTTATTTGTAAAGTGTATTCTCATATGCTTCGTATGCGTATAGTATAAACTACTTAAATTTACTTCTATAACAGTTTTTGCGAGAAAAATGCAGGAATTGGTTTTTCGCCAATTTGTTATGGATTGGGAATACGTAGTCAGATTGCTAAATTATTCTATTTCAACAAAACAGAACTTGAAAAGTTATTGAACTTATTTGAACGTGAATGGAATGATTTTATTTGTGTTTGTTTGATGTTATAGTGTTAGGAGAATAAGAATTTATTTACATCGCTCAGCACGTCCTGAATAATTTTTGTAAATATTTTGTTATGTCAATTGCTTATTTTAATGATGCCTTTAATTGCTGCTGGTATGAAGGTTGAGCTGCTCATGCAATTTTTAAATAACTCGGAGTCATTACCGAAGCTTGTAAATTACTCTTGCCTGCTACTGTAATTAAAAATACTGCACTAATGAATTTCAATGAACCATGAAATAATTTCCAGGTTAAACCTAAGGGCACCACCTGCTTTACAAATGCAAATACTGACGTGACGGTCGAACAATGGCCCTCTAACGAAAAGTAAAATAAAATTCTATTCAGTATTTCCATGAACAGTGGTGCGAATTATTTTTTATGTCCAATTTAAAGGCAATCTTATCAGCAGAATTAAATTCAAGAACGCTTTGTCGTTTGCAGGTTGGGGAGATCACCATCCCTAAAGACACGTCCATCATGATCCCTATTTGGGATATTCACCGAGACCCTGAGCACTGGCCTAACCCTGAAGAATTTGACCCATCTAGGTAACTGCAACGATACGTTTCGTGTTAAATTACTCGTAATGAATAGAACTGTCGAAGATTCAACTGCTCTAAACGCTCTATTACTGAATACTTCATAGTTTTTTGTCACCCGGTAAGAATAAGTATTTCGGACAGAAATATGGCTATTTCTGTTACTATTTTCGGACAGAACTGTGGCTCTTTCTGTTTCTATTTTCGGACAGAACTATGGCTATTTCTACTGCCAATTTTGGACAGAACTATCGCTAAAGTAAACGAGTAGAGAAGCGCGAGGCTCCGTCTCTTGAAAGACCTTTTTAGCTAGCTTTCTGATTTTTTTTGGGCGAGTGCTTTAATAAGATCAAATTTTTGACCGAACTACTTTCGTACAACAAGGTTCTCGTCCGGAAATCGCAAAACTAGTTAATTTTCTTTGTGTTTAACTATTTTTTTACGCTGCTAGCCTCACGTAGGACGTTTACTATTATGCCATTGATGTGCATACAATCACAGAAACTTCGAATAATGGATTAAAATGGAACAGGAGGCAAAAACCACTTGAAGCCATTGTATATGAAGATTCATATGAGAAGTTCGTAGAGTTAAAATGAACAAAATTCTGCGCTCTGCGGGAGTATGTTAACAAATCAGTGTTTAATTATTGTTGAGAATGAAAAATCGATGCTAGCAATAAACTGAGACGTTAGGTGCAATACATGTATTTCGTTCGTTTAGAAAAATACGCGCGCATTTAGTATTGATGAAATTTTGCGTCACGTACTTCAAAATACTAACTTCATGTTTTCATACTTTTACTTTCAACTGCCTCCAGAGCCATACATGATGATACACTAAACAAAATTTTCGTTTATTTTATTTACAGTCGAATTTATGCCTTCTTGTGCTTTTAAAATTCACTGTAGAGTGAAAGTTCCGTCCTAACACTGATGTCGGTGACGTCCTGACGGCAGTGCCAGCCTAATAACGGTAATATGAATTGGAAATTCTGACGGTCCAGGGTTGAGGAGATTTAATAGAGCATACATCTAATTATTTTTTTACCATAGACGTTCACAGCTTTCGTGATAGCTTCATTAAGCTCAAAGCTCTTACTTGAAAATGAAATGTAGTACAGGTGAAATTTTTTCCGTTTTTATTTTCCTCATGGAAGCGTGCACACTTTTTATACAGATGCATAGATTCTAATCTAACAGAAGAATTTTTGGTCCTTTTATGATAGATGTTTCCATGAAATCCATATTTCAGGTTCTCTTCGACCTCGAAGACTGCTTCCAATCGTCATCCGATGGCCTACCTTCCCTTCGGTGCTGGGCCTCGGAACTGCGTGGGTATGCGATTTGGCCAACTGGAAGCCAAACTTGCTATCGCCCGAGTCATACTGAACTACGAGTAAGTGCACTGCACTGTTGTCCACTGTTGGTGAAGAAATCGGGTGATAATACGAAGGTCAAAATTATACTCTTTTTTTATCTGACATTTTTGTAATTTGTAAAAGATAGGCATCGTGTAAAATTTGAGGAATTCAGAATATATTTTAATAGAGTACTTTAGTTAATCTTTGTATTCAGGACTTAATTTCTTGTGTCGTCAGTCGTAACTAAAAGTTGTTTTCTAGATTTTTCAGCAGCCTTTTGCTATGAGAGCTGCTAAGGCGAATATATTCCTGAAGATTGGTGTTATTTCTTGCAAATGTCAAAGAAACTGTCAGTTCGCTATAAACTCGAGCATCTCTTACATGAAGCATCGCTGTGGTGTATTGCCGAGTAATTAAAGCTCTTCAAATATTTTACGATGACAATATCGAATGATTGAAAAAATCTATATTTCATTACAGCCGTTCAGATACAAACGGCATGAACGTAGCGTTAGAATCATTCACTCTCTGAAAATGTTTTAATTTTACGGACATTACTATTTCTTAACAAGTAGCTAAGAACGTAATAAGTATTTTCATAGCGATCAAGTTAAAAAATTGTGCCGTTATTGCTGACAAAATCTGTTCTGGATATAATGAAATAACGCTGATTACGGCGCCATTTAACCTATGTACTTCTTAGTGTACAAGTGCATGAATATTTGGACGAATTCATCATTTTTTAGTTAGAGCAACTAGTGTGACTGATGATATTCTCACGACTTTCTGCCAAGGAAGCCATAAATGTAAATTCAAACACATCCTTGAGTAATCTTTTTTGAAAAGTTGATTAAGTTCGTATGACGCGTATTCTCAAACACGGTCAGCTCATTTTCCATACCTCAGTTAATATTAGAGTGCACAGAATATGTTGAAGTTATGAATGTTATTTCACAGACTGGAACTGGCTCCGGAGACAGAAGATCCTCCCCCACTGAGTGTGCCAACAGTGACCATTAACCCAGCCAAGGGCATCTATATAAAGGCTCGTCGCCGGACGTAATCCCTCATACGTCATTGTTTGCTATCTGAAGAACGACGTGTGTATCAAAGGCCGAATTTATAAACATTCCACTTAATCATAAACGATTGTGAAAGTTCACCTGTCGACTTGGCTATCCATAGTGCTGATTTGTATTGCCAAAATTTATTTTCATATTTTTCAAATGAAACTTAAGCATACAGCATCTGGTTGCCCTGTTACGTTTTCAGATGCTGTGTTTTTTAGCCGGAGTAAAAAACAGCATTTGAGCAGAAAAAGCAGCACGTAGAGTAGCAAAGTCCACTCGTGAACTTTCACTGCCGTCTGTACCGATCCTACTGCCTAAAATGTTGAAAGAAAATCGTGTCTATGCATAGACCGGATTTTCTTTTACCATTCTAGGCAGTAGGATATTACTGTTGTACACCTTCATATATAGGCATCGTCGGACCTAAATACCATAAACAGGAACTCCTGTCCACGATTAAAGGAATATAGTCTGCTGGATTTAAGCTCTACGTAAAATTTAAAAGGAGTGTTGTGTCGGGTTAACAGCACACATCTACGTGCTACTGCGTGTGATTAGATCCAAGCTTTTTGTCATGTTATGACACTGTATATATGTACCTGTGATCACGTAGCAGACGTTTGATCGTTCATTCATCGTGCCTTCATAATTTCTGTTGAAAATGCTTACTTCGAAACAATTAACTTAGAGCGTGTGATTTCTATTAGCGATGAATATTTGTCCATGTATCTTCGTTCACTTGAAATGTTTGACCAGCATTTCTAGTCGGAGCGGAGCAAGGAAATACCTTGTAAATGCAGAGGACATATTTATTACTATTAAAATATGTTTTGAATGATTTTTCAAACGTACCAAGTTATTATTCTAATTATTTATCGCTGTAATAAACCTAATTCCTGAAGTCACTGCTGGAGATTTTCCAGTGTGTCATATTCTACAGAGGTTCTCAATTCAACCTTTGTGGAAATTGTTTATTTTCCACGTGGATTTGTGTCTCGAAATATTGAACATTTATTTCTTCATGTTTGGAGTGATGTTTACATGACTTTTGCGCCTATATCTATCACATTTTTCTATTTATTAATTTACAAAATTTTAAATGTTATTCTTTAGCGTTGGTTCAAATAAACCTAAAACAATAGTGTAATTTTAACTTCTTCCTCATGTATTCTTCGGGTTTTTCCCCTCTTCAATACCTGAAAGATACAAAGAAAAAATATTTTACGAATTTCAGAGTAGTAAAGTATATACATATCAGTTATTTTTCATTGAGGTACAAGTTTGTAGCAAAAGTATTCTAAGCAATTTAAACATTTATTTGCCACAAACATTGAATAGTTTGTATGGGCTAGATGAGAACAGTAACATCACCACTAACAGATCAGACTGAATATGTCATTAACCATGGTAAATCATCTTATCAAGATGAATCATGAAGCAGAATATATTAGACTTGATTAGCTTATGTGACCAATATTCCGATAGAAATAGGGATTCAAGATTCGTTTCAAAGCTTTGTAAAAACTTTTATCACAGATCTCAGCAGGGATCAAATTCCAAGTCTTGCTTCTAATGAAGAGAATACTGTGTTGTGACCGAGCTTTCGAATAATAAGGAAGTACAGTATGAAGTTATTTCTATTTCAGGTTATAAGATAATCATGACCAGTTCGTGAAGTTGATAATTGTTTAAGGTCTTTGTCGCCGTCATCCAGAAGTCAATGTTTTATATATAAAATTACGTATGAGAGCATAAGTATTTTCAAACTTTCTAATGAATCATTCTAATGAGCATTATATTCTAATTTTCTCACCGCTCTAAGGCTCATTTTTCCAGTGCATAGAGCAAATTGGTTTAATTTTTATCAGTACCGTGCCATATTTCCATTTCGTATTGTATATATGGTGAAATGAGCGTTCGATAAAATCCTTGAAGTCATGAATGCGATATCAAAGAAACTACTAGAAATTTGACGTTCTGGTGCAGAGTGGCTCGCAAAAAATTGATTTTGTGACATCTCGGTGCTACAAAACGGCTAATGTGTCTGTGTAATGACTTCTTACTTGCCGCTGGTTTTTGTACCGCGTTGTTTAAGGAATATTATATTGGATCACGTTCGTCCCATTGTTAGTGATCCTGAGATGTTTCGCAACTCTATGGGAATGTACAACATATTTGAAGACATTGTAAAACACAGCTTTTTACAAGACATCACAAGAATGCCGAGTACGATTGAACTTCACAATGTTGAAAATGCCTTGCATGGTGTTCTTTGAATGTTTTCCTTGCAGTCAGTTTGCTGATCCAAGTTTGGCTATTAACTCGCGTTAATATACGCTGGGAAAGAATATCTGCGCTCGAATTTTTCCGCGTTATCCTATCTTGATAAATTCACGGATTCTATAACAAGAATACAGGTTGTGAGTATAAAATACTTCAAAAAAACTTTAAGCCTTAATGGAAGGTAATTATTTAGTTACGTGAGTTGAATGGCGTCAGTTATATGCTTAGAGGGCTAACGAGGTGCAGTCCAGTTTAAAGGATACACTTAACAACTCGTTCACGTAGTATTTTACATAAATGAACAATGGCTAATAAAAGTCCAGTTGAAAACCACGGTAACGTACGAAATGCGAACAACAAAATTTAATAATTCGTAGATTCATTTCAAACAGACTGAAGTGTATTTATAGAGCAAACATGGTGACACAAAGCGTGCTTACGATTAAAATTTTGCTTAGAGGAATTCGGTCCTACGGTTTAACGGGTCTAGGATTCGGGCGAACGGATTAGAAGAGGTTCGAAGTTGGACGTGGCTAAATTTTATACAGCAGCCCTTGAAACTGCATGAAGCTTTTAACTATCTTTTGAGGCTCAAGTGTTTTGAAATGTGCTCGGAATTTCATAGTTGTTGAGATAACTTTTAACTTCAGCTGTCATGGGGCTGAGAGTTCAATCTTAAATTAGTTCATTGGAATCTTTACAATAAATATTTTAATTTCTACTTCAACCTATACTTGAATCATAGAAATTCTAAAACTTTATTGAAACTAAAATTCTACATTCTACAAACATCTGAGGAAAACTGCGACAAGGAGGTACGAGTAGATTCTGAGGATGACGTCACTCCAAAAAGTAGGCAGAGAACGGTGACATCATGAGTTAGTGGTCCTTAAGTCAATGTTCTTGGCTACCATGACGTCATTACATTGAAACCACACTGCTCTGGAGGACGGTGAGGTTAATACGATTATATTGTAGAATACTGTACTTTCATCTCTGAATATGACTCACTCACGCACCACGAGAAATCTCTCGTCGTTAAAAATGCCCTCACATCTTCATAACGGCAGACAATGTGAGCATCAATTAGTTAGGGGAAACTAAATAAATAAAAACTGCCTCTCTTGGCTGGTTGCCCTATTTTATTGCGAGGATATTACTGTATAAAGTTGATAACAAAATTAAAACATGACGTGTTCACACACCTAAGCTGAAGCTATGGCAATCATTCGTTCAATCCGAAACATATAAAAACAGCAACACAAATGTTACAGAACCTTGAAAACGTATCTAAAACAATGATCACCAGTACCTCCTGTTTCTTTTTCAATCTTTCATTGAAAATGATCGTTGTTGGTTGAAATGGGCTCGCAACGTAATATATTTTAATGCGTCTCATATATTGTGGCCCGGTGAGTGCATTTACGAATACTAAATCATACATCAATGTATTGGTTTCCCTAGTACGAAGTATATTTTGCTTTAAGTATGTTGCATTGAGAAGATTTCATTTTCTGAGGAACGCACTCCGCTGCTCAGGATGAAAGCTTACCGACTCGAAATGTGTCAACGACGCTTCGAGTCCGAGACCATGGTGTACCGTGTCCGAGACTCCAGTCCGAGTCCGAGTCGGCGAGCCTCTGACAGAGTCACACTGTCAGTGTCACAGTGAGTCACTGTGCCGGTGCACTTCGTGTGAGTTGGGTGTGTGCTGCTTGATACTCAGGTGTGAGTTGTGCATCAATCACTTGGTGGGGCGATAACATTACAGACGAAGCTAACATGGATCCGGCTTTTGAATCAGCAGGGCAAAATGCTGGTCTGGAGATATGGAGGATTGAGGTAAGCACAGACAACAAGGTAAATTATTTTATTTAGTGAAGGACAGAATACAGCTGCTCTCAGGCAACTGCCGAGCAACGCATTGTCTGCAGAATTTTATTTTTCTGCAGCGTCTCTTGAATTGAAATCTTCTATGTCCTATTAACTGTTATTAACGATTCGAAGGCACACCACTTGTTCAAAAATAATTATCGATGGATAGTAAGATTTTGCGCGATTTCTATGGTAAACACAGAAATTCCTTGAAAACTTCTCCGAATTCATAAGCATTCGCTTAGGTTCAAGTTAATCTCTTTGAGAAACTTGTATAAGTGTAGGATGTTTTCGCAATATTTTCAAATTTTTGCAATGTTCAACATGTGCGCATAGTATTCTGAAGGGAAAGTTTGTTTAAGAATAACAAAAGCCACATACCGAGAATACCGAGGCATGAGCACGCCCGTGCTCGCCCCTGCCGCTGCAACCACTCCTGTGACATCGGCTCTGATGTAAACCGCGGGATACCGTGATGTAAACCTGAGGCCATGACCTGAGGTCATGAGAAGTGTTCGAGTATATGTATAACGGGCCACTGCGCGGTTTTATTTTTTGTCACGAAATTTTGGCGTTAGAATTTTACATTCAAATTTCCCAGAAACGCATTGCATTGCAGGGTGGGAAAAAGTTCCCGGACTAAGTTAATTGGTAATACATCTACTGCAGGATAGTGTAATGAAACAAAAATTATCCTCACATTAATTTACTAATTTCCATGACACCAAGTAGAAGCTAATTTTTTCAATGTGCCATTATTTTGCTTTGATTGCCCTTTGAAGTATTCCTCTGAAACTTTCAAATTACGCTCAGTTTCTCTGACGGTATTTTGTCTTATGCTTTCTTTTGGAACCCGATGTACGAGAACTTCCGCTTCTGGGACCTGAGTAGTTCATTAGACAAGTCTGGTACACAGGTGTTGAACTCTTTTATGTGAATATGTGGAATTGTAGGCCGTTACAAAGGCCCCGACGCTGTCGGCCTTCAAGTTCAAGATCCTAAGCATTACCCGTTTCCTCAAATCTGGCCACGGTGTCATAAACGGTAGACTTGTCTATCTTTAGCTGCCGAATGATCGTTGAATTTGATACTCTTGTGCTATGATTAATGTCTTGGCGCTTACTCATTTTCAGAATAACAGAGGGTTTCAGCTTCAGATTCTGTCTGAAACGTAATATTGAAACAATACTTAATTGAGTGTTTTTTTTAGCGAAGTCAAGTATCAGTAGCTTTTATTTTAAATTAAAGGAGTCTGGCCAGGATTTTAGTCACATTTTATCGTTCCAATTTTTTATTTTATTTGTAACCTGTCAATCTTAGTTTTAGGCCTCAGTGGCTCTACCAAAGCCTTCTATAACATGGATATTGTACGGACTTGCCGACTTAGTGTTCTCGAAGCAAGTTATCTCTTGTACACATTACGCAACATGGTGCGTTGTATCGAACTCTTGTTATCTGTCGCATTGTTCGCCTTAACAGTTGTGCAAGTATACGGTATTGATAATTTTCTAAACGCGTTGACTGCGATGGGTTAAACTGAAGTTCAATATGCAACCAAAATTTAAATTCAAAAGTTGTTAGCAATTTTTTGAATACTATATATTAACAGGGTCCATTAAATAACATTAATTTTAAGAAGATTTGCTGAAGCCTTTTCAAACGACCCATCGATAGGATGCGCCGCAGCATGAAGAACCTAAGTACAACCCAGAGATGGGTCGCATCGTAGTTGACGTGTTAATTTCTCTGCGCTCTTTCATTATTAAGGTGTTACTGCGACTAAAAAACCTTACGTACAACTCTTTAAAATGACGTCAAAACCTTACTCTTAACGTAGCATATAACGTAGTCTTACGTACGAATGTTATCTGCCTCCAAGAACTCTGGTGTTGGCAGTCGCTCGTCAGATGTGCAGACAGCATAAAAGGTGCCCTTGTGGCACTGACAATCGCATTGGGCGTGATCCTGGAGATCGATTGCCAGTCCTCTCGCAGCTCCTGTTTCTTAGGAGAATTATTTCCTGTGTAGTTCAGCGCTTCTGTCAATTAGGAAGACGTCAAGGTCGCCGTTATCGAAACATCCTGCTATCAAGAACAGAATTAGAGCTCTTTCCACTCTTGGATTTCGTTTGATTGACACAACTTACGGGTAACATCTGAAAGTGGCTTTAGAATTGAGAAATTGATAAAGTAACTTTTATATCAATCCATACAGTTGGCTACGCTAAGATAACACCCCTGAAGAGCTTTCTTATGATTTTTATTAGTTCACTTGTTCACAGCGTAGCAGATATTCTATCACCTAACTTAACGATTTAAGTATGCTACGTGAGAGAAATATTGTTATTTAGAGAAAAATACTGAACTAAAATGAGCCATGTATTAATGCCCAAATTTAATAGCATCAATTCTGTTCGTATAACTTTTGATTTCATGTGTAATTTGAGAGTAGTAAAGCTTGCAACACTATGATCTTGTTTACTATTTGTTATGACGATTAGCCTGGAAAAGCAAGAATATTGGTTATAAAGTTATTATTATTCAGGTATTGAGTCAAGTCACCTATGTCCATGAGCTGCATTTGATAACAATATCAATAATTCTATATGGGTGTATAGAAAATGACAAATAAATGTTACACTCAAGTTTAATTTACCATATCTATCCAGGAACGCCAAAGATCCTAACAAAAACGTTTATGACATTGAGTGGTCTTTTCATGCGACTGGTTGAGTGACTCACACAATCACAGGTGCGTTGACTGTTCTCGCCTTGTTGCGGGACGTCTGCGAATCAGACGATGAATTCTAGTCCTGATTTCCTCCGTTTTGAAAACTGTACGGATTCTTTTTAATGTTGATTTTACGAATACGCACGTGGGCTACTTACTTTCAATGTTTCAAAACCATCTTTCGATGTTTCTTTTTTCGAATTCATTAACGCGACGTTATTCACTGTTCAGAAGTGACTTCTTTTTGCCACACTGGTCCCCCTCAGGGGGATACAACTATTGTATCTATGGGAATTGGCGCTCCCAGGGGGACTATGTGAGGGCCTGAGCTAAAGGTTAGGTAGGCTTCCTTGTTGTTGTAATAAAATAGGTTTTTGTTTTGTTACGGACCATCTTTTTTCGGTTCACTGCTGTCCTGTTTTTCAGCACCTACTACTTTCTTCTTCAACTTTTTTCTTGTTTCATGAACTTCTTTCCTAACTTACTGTTTCTGTGCACCTCGTGCATAGATTCCGCGTTCCCTCAACTCCATACTAAATGGTGCCTTCCTCCTTCCTCCTTCCTCTCTTGGAACATCTTTGTCGTGGTTAAGGGAGGCTAAAACTTTCTTATATAATAATAATAATAATAATAATAATAATAATAATAATAATGCCACACTGGTCTGGACTCTGCTCGCGAAAATGCTGCCATTTTCATTAGGTTGGCACTGTTGTGTATCAATCAGTTTTGGCTTACGTGGTTGTATCTTGTCTACGGTAATACTGCAATTGCTTTGTCTAAATGGTTAGGCCGATGCTTGGAGACCGTTACTAGGTTTAATCACTCCATCGTGAGTCATGTGTCAGGAATGTACCGGTGCAACGAAGCAGCACATGCGTGCATAGCACCGCCTGCGTCAGAGCCGGTCCGGCGCTGACGCTGCTGAAGAGGTGAACTGCGATGGTCCAAGTTGTTACTACCGGAACACTTCATCGTGCTCGAATAGAAATACAGCGTCACGTGGAATCTCTACGCAATATTACTTGCCACTTTTTGGTATTCCTTGTATATCAGTTGTTACTTTGTCGTGTCATTTCCAATTTTGTTTAACTATTATGTTTCCCCTCAGGGGGATGCAACTATAGTATCTATGGGAATTAGCACTCCCAGGGGGCCATGTGAGGGCCTGAGCTGAGAGTTAGGGAGGCCTTTTTTTTTGTTGCAATAAAATGGTTTTGTGTTAAGGACCATCTTTTTCGGTTCACTGCTATATTGTTTAACAGCACCTACAACTTTATTCTTTAACTTTGATCTGGTTTCATGAACTTCTTTCTCAATTTGCTGTTTTTATGCCTTTTCTGCATGGATTCCGCTTCTCCATACTAAATGGTGCTTTCCTTGTTCCTCTCTTTGGATCGCCTTTGTTCCAGATAGGGAGGCTTAAACTAATTATTAATCTAATTTAATCTATTTTGTTTGTCTTGAGTATGTTTGTCATAGCAGCTGCATAGTCTCAAGGTGCATGAACGAGATGCGTGTTCGGTGCGAATTGGTTCTTCTTATTTTGGTTTTGCATTGTACATCATTTATACAAAAGAACCATTTCATTATTATCCTCACAAAAATGTTAACGATTTTGTAATGTTCACCGTCGCTCAAAAATATTTACGATTAGTTTCCTGACGAATGCTGTACGGTTAGTCTTGAGAACAGCAACGAAAAGAGTAGAATCCAGTTCAAACAGCGTCCGTTCCTATGACGAAGTTAACGTCAGACTTTTTTCATCTTATTTTAAAATTCATGGCGCAGGCTCCGCTTCTTGTAGAGCGGTTGATGGTGTGTGTGCTGTCGCTACGCGGACGTGACGCGCGGTTTCCGGACTGCTGTAATTGCTCGTTCGTCCACTCCCTGACAAAAACTTGGTAGCTGCGCCGCAACTTTCTCGTATTCTCTATGGTATTAAAATTTTTTCGACAGCTGCGATTTTTATGTTTTTCCCTCGCCTTCGATGATTTCATTTCGATGGGATTTGCTTTCAGTTTTTCTGATTCATCTGGAATGTAATTTTTTTACACATGTTTGCGTAGTTGCGAAATATATATCAAAACCATAGTGACTAACGATTCAACAGCGATGATTTTTTTTCTGTACGTATTTATAATTGTTTGGGAAAGTGAATCGTTCAACAGAGTTCCTCTGGGGTATGCAACTGTTGTATCCCTCCTTGATTGTATTATATCTATGAAAATAAGTGCTACCAGCAGGGAGATGTGAGGTCCCAAGCTTGAGGTTGAGGAGGCTTTTTTGTTGTTGAAGTATAATAGGTTTTCGTTTTGTTACAGACCATTTTTATTACTTTATTTTCCAACTCATTTCGTGCTTCATAACCTCCTTTTAATCTAGTATTCTCTTTGCGCATGGTGTGGAGACCTACCTTATATCATAGGTTCTCCGTTCCCTTGATTCCATACTAAATGGTGCCTTCGTCCTTCCTCTTTTGGGAACACTTACGTTGCGGTTAGGGAGGTTTAAACTAACTTATGTAATCGTTTTATAGAATATGTGCAGTTAAATAGCAACGGAGATGTCAGCGAACGGTAAAGGATCTGCTATTCACGAGCTGGGAATGATTTGTGGAAGAGACAATGGCTTGCTATCTCTATAAGTTATATACACGCATAGCATTGTGGAATGGAGGTTATGCAATGTTCTAGCGGAAACATAGTCGATTAATAATATTGATCTGCATACGAGTGTAATTGAATGATTCACTATCTAAGTGTGGCATTTGAACATGTATTCATTCAATTATCGCTTGCAAGTGCTGGACTGTTTCCTGTACGTCTACCATAGGTTTGTATTATCAATCTTCTTACTTGGGTTTCGAGCAGGAGGTCTGAAATTTTATTTTTGACTCATCTGTCATTATATGTCAGTGCTATAATTTATGCACTGATGTTAATTGTTGACTTGCTTTTCTTCGAAAGAATTGTACGATGAATTATTAAGCATGTATTAGATTCATTCAAAGTGGAAATAATGAAGGCTACTGCAAACACTTCTAACAGTTGATGTTTTTTTCAGCACTAAAGAATGCATCTGGTAATTCTATAACGCTAATCCCTTCGGGGACATACAACTATTGTGTCTATGGGAATTAGCTCTCCCGGGAGGAATATGTGAGGTCCCGAGCTTGAATTAAGTAGACCTTTCTGTTGAAATAAAATGTTTTTTGTTTTGTTAACGGCTATCTTTTTCGGTTCACTGCTGTTGTTTTTCAGCACCTACTACTTCTTCAACTTTTATCTTGTTTCATTTACTTCTTTCTGAAGTACCTTTCTATTTACCGTGTGCAGAGATTCCACGTTTCCTTAACTCCATACTGAATGTGGCTTTCCTCCTTCTTCTCTCCAGAACACCTTCCTTGCGGTTAAAAAGGCTTAAGCTCATACCCTATCTTCTATAATACTAATAAAGTTTAAGTTTAAGTCTGGTGCATGGGAAATTCAACTATAATTGTTGGATTATCTTTCAAAACACCAAACTGTTGCATTATTTCTTAGTTGCGTTATTAAATGTTCAATGTCGCTCTTCAGAAGTGAACTCGAAGTATCGACGAAGTTCGTCAGTGCCTTCAACCTCCCCCTCGGATCAAGACCGGCATTGCATTGGCCTTTTTCTAGTTGAAATCCTCGCGTTTTCTTCAAATAAAATTTATCCATAGAAACCACTCGGCATCTCTCAGCGTTACAGGATTTCCACACGCTTAGTGGTCTTCACGGTGAAATTTTATTTTGAAAACTTCATGCTTTAAGACAGGAGAAGGCTGATACATTAAAAATACTCCTGGTTTTAGGGCAGTAGAATACCGTTATTTCAAAAATACTTCAGGATTTAGGGCAGCATAAGGCCGATATTTCAAAAATACTTCAAGATTTAGGGCAGCAGAAGGCTGATACTTCAAAAATACTTTAGGATTTAGGGCAGGAGACGGCTAATGTTGCAATCCTAGTTGAGACGCTCGCATGACTGGATGGCAATGGCATCACCTATAAAGGCTGGACGCGGGTGAGTCATCCGCGTGACTTTCGGATGTTAGGGGTAATCTTGGCCACTTCAAGCCGCAACGCTAACATTGACTTGATGCTCTCGCATCTATCTCTCTGATAACTCCTATCTTATCTGATGTGGCCACCCTCATTTTTATTCTTTGTGGCTGGATTTCAATTTCTTCCTCCTGGGACTTGTGTTGAAAAATTTTTTGTGCTCCTTCTTAAATGAGATGGATGTGTTAGACCTTGACATTCATCAAGCACTTTTACGAGGATCTCAATATCGTGCTTAGAGATCTAACTAGCGCTCCCAGGGTTACAATGTTAGGGCCCGAGCTGAGAGTTAGGTAGGCCTTCTTTTTTTGTTGAAATAAAATGTTTTTGTTATGTTAAGGACTACCTTTTTTCGGTTCACTGCTGTCCTGTTCTTCAACACCTACTACTTTCTTTTTCAACTTTGGTCTTGTTTCATGATCTTCTTTCACAACTTACTGTTTCTATGCATTTTTGCGTAGATTCCGCGTTTCCTTAACTCCATACTAAATGGTGCCTTCCTCCTTCCTCTTTGGATCGCATTTGTTGCTGGGTAGGGAGGCTAAAACTAACGACTAATCTAATCTACTTGGAGATCTGGCTACAAAGCCTGGGTACAAGCGGCAGTATTGCAGCGAATGCTGGACACGAACTTAATTCATGTCAAAATAAAACTTCGTTGTTATTCCGATTTTGTTGTATACATATTGAATATTTCACTATTACGTTTTAAGACACCCGTTTTATTTTTCATATTATTTTTTGTGTCATATTCTGAAATTATGACGTATTCTATTTTCCTACCTATTCTACAATTCTAAAAAATTCTCGTGTGGTTGGTAGGGATGTAAATTTTAATACCTGCGAATAAATAGTTATGAATGATTAATTTCAGCTTCAGGCGAAAAATTACTACTGTGTCCCCTTCTTCCCAGGAGGATGTAAGTTCACAAGCTGAAGGATAGGTAGGTCTTACTTTTTTGAAAAAAATGTTTTTTTTATCTTGCTTTAGGTATTTTTTCACGGTTCTCTGCCGTCCTATTCTTCAGCACTTGTTACTTTCTCCGTCAACTGTTATATCATTTCATAAACGTATTTCTTAACTTACCACCGTTTCTATACGCAGGGGATCTTGTGTAGGGTACCTTGTGTATAGATTCCACGTTTCTTTACCTCCCTACTTGATGGTGCCTTCATCCGTCTTCTTGAAACACTTTCGTTGTTGTTAGGAAGGTTTAAACTATTAATCTAACAGTATCGAGTTGGTGCAAAAACTTCATTCGGATGCTCTATAATAAATATTTCCTCGCTGAAAGATTCAGAAATCTGAAGCGGTCACGACATCCGTGTCTGCCGATTTTGATATTTTAGTAACTACTGTAAAAACACGGTCATCAGCTTGCTGTCAAATCTCGAAAGGTTAGAAGCTTTTAAACAGTTCTTCAGAAGGTCAAATTTGTGTTTTTGTAGAGCTTTTACTGCAAGTTTCTCGTTGTTTCTTTCTTGGAGGGTGGGGCGCTCCAGCGTTCCACCCAGTAGCTGCTGCCAACGCATCGTGGAAGTTTGTTCTCCGATAAACATTGTCTCAAAAACAATGGCTGTTTGCAGTGTTTAAGTATTGTTGTCATAGTTTTAGCAAAATGTTAGCGTTTTTGTTTAATTCCAAATCCTTCAGTTGCTCAAACGCTAAAACATTTTGCTTACCGTGTCCACGCTGTGCAGGAACTGTAACTGCGAGTTTATTTATTTCTAGGCTATTTCCCTCATGATAATCTTTTCGAAAGAATTTGGCTTATGACGCTCGTTTCGACTCGACATGAGTCGTACAGAGGCAAGAACTTGTTTCTTTGAAAATGAAAAACGGCATTAATACGTATACAAATTCGATGAATGATGTGCAAATGGAGGAAAAGGAAGTGCCGAGCTCCTAACTGGAACCGATCGAGGGCTTCCTGAAAAAAAGGAAATGAAAGAGAGGACAGTTAATCGTGTCGGTGCCCTGGTTTTTGTTGTCATTACAATAAAGGGCCTGCCTTGCTGCAGCCCTGCTATTCTGGGGCTGCCCTTCTCAGGGGAGCCGCTGGGGTCCCCCCTTGACCTTCTGTAGCTGTGGTCCTTACCGAGGTAGGGAGGCTGGCTTCGTTACCCTTGGTAATACCTCGCAAAAAGGATAACAGTCTAGAAGTAATATAAGAATTTGATTGCTTGTGTACAGAGTCATTCTCTAAAAAAATTCACTGGCGTAAATGTGAAACCTAAGGCACTGAGGAAAAAGAATAACAGTCCGGAGGAAATGTAGGAATTCGATTGCTTGTGCGCAAAGTCATTCTCTGAAAAAAAACCTCACTGGCATAAATGTGAAACTTTCGTTTCGTTAGATAGTGGTGCTGGTTATTGTGTGTAGTGATATTTATGGAAGTTACGGAATTTGAAAATACAAATTTGAACTCAGTCGAGGGAAACGGCGCTTAAAGACGTACCATTGTCATTTTGTGTGTTGTTGCGGTTTAACGTGTATTTTAGTTTTATTTTGTTGCATTGGTAAGATGTCACTTCTAAGTATTCTATTTTAGACAACTATCCGGTAGCGTTTCATTTTGGAATACTCGACAACTGTTGAGTGGCATATGCTTGAATTAAGTTCAATATCAGAGATGCCAAGTTGGAGGAGTAGGAATGGTTGCGCGTGTCTCGCATCACTACTACAAGGCCTCTGTAAAATACGATGTATTTCAGTTCTTTACAGCGAAAATTACAGTTGTCACAAACATGGGACTAATGTACAACTTGTATAAAAAGTAACATTTGGAGGACAAAAGAAATAATTCAACTTGTAAATATGTCTGACCATTTTTTTTATACCCGCCACCGACGTCTTACGCAATCTCTTTATCAAAGCCAAATCGTACCTCACTTCGCTTACCCTCTTCCCTTACACAGAGCGCTCTGTTCGTATGAGAGTCCATACTGTGCGGAGATTGAACTTGCACGCATGCTGGTTTCCGTCGAGCGCCAAAGGCTTTCTCTCATTGCCTGATGTATATGTTACATGAACCTCCATTGCCTGTGTTGGAGCTTAAGACCAGCTCATTCAGTTACGGTTGCTTGCATCATGTTAGTGTAGAGTTAGCGATTTCTGTATTCCATCAATCCTTCCCTCCATGATAAATATTTACGTGTGAAACAATAATTCGCAAGAGTGCATTTTTATCTTCTGTCAATAAGTTTTTAATGTGAAACTCCTTACTTATAATGTTACTCATCTCTTAATGGTATTTGAACTAATTAAATTCGAATAATCCCCTCATGGGAATAGAACTATTGTGGCTATGAGAATTAACGTTCCCAGGGGGAAAATGTAAGTTCCCGGCCTTATAGTTCGGTAGGCCTTCTTTTTGTTGAAATAAATGTTTTTGTTTTGTTAACGACCATTTTTCCGGTACACTGCTATTGTTTTTCTGCACCTTTGTGACTTCTTTCTTCCTCAACTTTTCTTGTTTCATAAACTTTCTCAATTTTGCTGTTTCTATGCGCAGGGGATCTTGAGATGGAGCACACCTTGTGTGTAGATTTCGCGTTAGCTCAACTCCGTACTAAACGGTCCCTTATCTATTTTCCTCTTGAGCATTTTGGTTGCGATAAGGGAGGCTAAAAGTAGCTTAAAATCTAATGTAAGCTCGAAAAACCTTTGTTTGTAGTTCGTAAGCAGTTTTGTTTTAGGTGGCGATTTTGCATTTAAAATCTTGCTCTGTACGGCCGGAGTCTCAAGTTCCGAGTCGAAGTGTATGTAGCGATTGGTATATTTTTTTTCTATTTTACGTCATTGATGTGAACGTATTCGGTCGAGCACCGAGCATTTGAAACGGCTCGTAACCAGACTATTTGCTTTCGTATATCTGTATATTTTTGTCAATAAAGTCCACCGATTGCCGTCAGCTCAAGAACGCCGCCATTCTCGAAGCTTGTGTTTGTCATTTTTCTTTACCTTCACGTATTTAAAACATTCTGTGTAACTCGACGAGAAAATTTTGATATTTACTGTCTCATGAATGTGCATAGAAAATGTCGATAACTACAAGAATTTTCCTATTATCATAATCTTACTACCTATGCAATGAAGTAGTGTTTTGCGCTCAGGAGTTGCAAATTAAGCTGCTGATTCACGAGACGCCTGTAAATGATTTGCTGTAAGGTTATGTTTAATTTACATTGTTAAATTTCATCCATTTGTGTACTAATTCTTATACAAGAAACAGTAGTTTATTAATGTGAACGGTTGGTAGTCACTCTACTTCTGCAAACCTTATTTTGAAGTTCAATATTGCCACGTGTGGCATCGCATTACCTCGCACAGTATTTCACTTTTAGGATATAGTAGTGCTTATGTCATGTTCTCCGATAGGCTCCTTAATAATGCAAATCCGAGAATGTAAGCAATTTAATTGCTCCCGATGATGCGGCAGCGATAAAAATTAATAGCACCTTCATACGAAGGTATTTGTGTGCGTGCCACTTCCCGGGTTAATGCCACGGTCAAACGCACCTGCGGCGAACAGCTGACGCAATGGCCCGAGTTCGAAATGTTCTTGCACGTCCTGTGCAGCAGATGGATGTCGCTGCTGCCTTCGTCGCCTGCCAAGCTCGTCTGTTCCCTCATCCGAGAAACAGTAATTTGCTTCACGTGAGCTTTCAGGAAGTGAAGTCTCGTGAAGTAAGACGGCTGTAAGAATTAGAACAGGAACTGGTTGTTGTTCTTGGCATGGTGGACGCCAGATGAAGTGATACAAAGGAGCGAAAAAGAAAATAAACAAAAGTTTATCTCAGAGAAGCTGTAGAACATGAAACATTTCTCAGTACGTATATGGTCTACTTAAATTAGAGTATCGTATACAAATATCTGCTCTTGGGATTTACCCTATCTTAGTGACCGTAAACTTGATAAGACGATAGCTTAGAAATGCGCGTGAAGAAAGATAAACAATCCGTTTCGGAGAAGTCACGCAAAACGCACGTCTTCTTTTTGGAAATACGTGTATTTTTTAGCATTTCATAAAGTAGGAATGATTAGTTTCAACGCTCTTAGGCGTTGAACAATGACGAGGGCTGTGAGTGTTGACTCAATTGCTATCTTCAGCCGTAACAATTCTAACTGGGAATACGTATTTTCCCTATTTTGTTTCTCTATTTATCTATTTATAAATAAACAGATAAATAAATAGTATTCATAGAGTATAAATAAAAAGAGTAATTTCTCTATTTTTCAATTTTTGAACCGTCTATATTGCGATGAAATAAAAAGTATATTAGGGTGCGTTGATCGTACCTCATAAAGTGAAATGGAATTGTTCAAAAAATCATCAGGAAAATGTACCATTCACCGTGATACTTAATTACCTAGGTGTTGATGGGGAAATAAAATATGAGATCCAAATGATAGGAAAGGTGTAACTTGGAGCACCGCAGCTTCAGTTGACTCTCAGCATTATCTTATCTCCGTATCAGTACTGAGCTCTTCTGTTAAACTTTTATTTTTTGTTAATCATGCACTGATCGAAATCGTTAAAAGTGCACTACAATACATTAGCTCGGCGTCCTCCGCACAAACAATTGAAACATCTTGAGAGACTTGGCAACTGTTGCAGGTGAGTGCTTGCTTGCTTGCTTCGCCTCAGGCAAACTTGTAGTCGACCGCTTGCTTGGCTGGCGTTGTCTGGCTGTAATTCTCATCATTTTGCAAGCGCTGCTTAACTTGCTGGCATATATTGCAGCTTTTTGCGAGATTCAGTCTCTAATAAAGTTCTCACTCCGACTTTTTTGGCTGTGAACAGACCTCGTAAGGGTCATCTCTAAATCTTAAAGATTCATTGTTTTCAATACCTGTTGGCCAGTGCCTTCGATGTGGAAGATGCATTAGTATTTTCGTCTTAGCAGGCGGCTATTAAAGTTAGCACAGTAGCAGGCATGTTTCTGAAATCCTGAAAGGCACTTATAGGTTTGAAATTCATGAAATTTTCTCCCCCCGAGCTACTTCGGAATTTTATACTCGAATGCTGTTCTCGGAACGTGTCAACATGTTGTACTTAATGCGATAGATGCCGCGTTGGCAGGCCTCACTGAACGGTAATTGAATATCAGTGTGGCTTACCCTGATGTTCATAATGCGCAGGCTTTGATCGTTTCATTTTCTTCGGTGAACACGAGTCTTCTATAAAAAGCTTATGTGCGTTAATTTGACTTACTGTACATTAATTGTACTTTCGTGTACAAGTATGTGGATCATTGCTACCGTGTAAATTGTCGAGAAAGAAATCGGCATTTCCCATTTTAATCGGGATCTTTTATTTGGACAATTTTTAGCTTCGTGGCTGTCGACTGCTCCTAATTAAAGGCGGCTGCTGTCTTCTTGAACCGTTCAGGAAGACAGAGCGGCTCACACCGGCCACAAATCTTATAAAAACAGCAGCAGCAAATCATGAGGAGGAGCAGCAGCAGCAGCTCAGAGCCAAACATAGCTGCTCACGAGAGGCAAGGCCCCGTCGCCCCTCCCTCGTGGCCCTCCGCAATTTGGTGATTCACTTCCTGTGTGATGGGAAATCATCCTCTCTTTCAGCCGTCCGACATGACATGGAAAGTACTCTTTCGAATGGCAGACAGGACAGTCTCAAGGATCGTTGTGTGTCGCAATTTGACGTGATCTCTGGAGCGTGGATGGAGCCGATACTGTGCTTGTTCCGTGTTTTTATTTTGAAGCAAAAATGGGAGTATTTTAATCGTTTTTTTACGCACTGACGGATTTCGTGGCGCAGAGGCAGCGAGCCGTTGTTGCGTCTGTTGCTGCCATTGGAATAGTCTCCGTAAACTGTGGAGGAGCGCTGAGTAGTGGCTACTTGCTAAAACGTTAGGCCTCCATTTTACCCAAAACTAGAACAACAATTGAAGCAGTTCTAGTTTGACAGATTAATCTAAATTTGAAAACCATACGACATTAGTTTTCGGCATTGGTCCAAAAAGATGAGGGAAAAACTTCTACCTTAGAGACCTACGTCCTAGGTTAAGCACGTGACGTTTGTGTATCATGTTAATTTTTCGTGTATTTATCTTCGGTTGATGTAAAGCGTAGGCAATCTATTCCGCACCGCTGCTTGCTGCCATATCCTGTTCTTGTATTTTGTCTGCGTTCTGCGTCCGTAATGGGCTAATTTTTTTGCCGGTCGGCTCGATGGCTTATTGAAATGTCACGGTTCTGTATTTACGACTTCGCCCCTGTCGTGCAAGAAGCGTGTAAAACTTAATGAAACGAAAATTGCCAAACTGAAAATGAGATACAAGAAAATAAATTATCTTAAACTAGAACTCTATGAACTATTATGCACGTTTTTTCATGATTGAAATAAAGGCCGACTCAATCCGATACATTTATTTTACCCATCAGTTACGTGAGCGGAACTCGTCTCGACACTGCCTACTTAAGAACGCACAATGCGTGCCGACTGACACAGTGGGATTACTCACGGAATAGGACCTGCTCCGTAACCTTGATATGAAGGACAGACTGGGGGGTGGCCGAGTCCGTGGAGATCAGCTCATGTGACCGAGCGAGACCATGCCGTGTGACACAATCTCAAGCTTCCTGCTGCACTGTTTGAGATTTGTGTACAAACAATCTCATGCCAACGTTAAATTGTCTTTACTACAAACAAAGCGCTATGTGTGACACGTATCCTCTATTTGTTCCATTATATTCCAAAAATGTAACAGAAAATCACTGGTTCTGCTCCAAGTCTAGCTTTGATGATGGTTGTATGATTTACACGTCACCACGGGAGGGAGGGCAAACAGGAAGCATGTTTAAACAAGCATCGTACTCACAAGTTTGAACTTTCTTTGGCTAGTATATAAATTGGACGGTATTATAATACAGCTTAACCCTGTATCTACGGAATTTTGAGGCTCTTGAACGAAATGGTGCGGTAGTTTCTGTTGAATTATTATTCATGAAACCCAGTAAATGGGAACCTATCATCGAAAGTTTTAGAATACAAGAGCAATGTTAGAGATTTCCTAACGTCCTTCAGAAAGGACACTGGGCAATAGAGGGTTCAATTTCGCTGCTTATATTAATACTACATTCTCACTGTATAAATAATATTATAACAGCTGTGTGCAGTGTTTACGATGCCTCGAGCGCCCTAACCTGGCGTGCCAGGCCTGTGCCTGTTTACTGCTGCCGACTTTGCCTACGTTCTACCTCTATTTTTATGTCTTCCTTACTTGCCGGTTGTATCCTTATTTATTTCCCTTCGCCGTCTTAGGGGGAGACAACTATTGTATCTATGGGAATTAGCCCTACCAGGGGGAAAATGTCAGGTCCCTAGCTGAGTGCTATGTAGGCCTTCTTTTTGTTGAAATAACCTCTCAAGGAGATACAACTATTGTATCGATGGGAATTAGCTCTCCTAGGGGGGGGGGGGGGGGATGTGTGAGGGCTTGAACTGAGAGTTAGGTAGGGGCTCTTTTTGTTGAATAGAATATTTTCTGTTATGTTAAGGATCACCTTTTTCGGTTTAGTACTATCCTGTTTTTCAACACCTGCTACTTTCTTCTCCAATTTTTGTCTAATTTCATAATTTTTTCACCACCCCTCAGGGGGATACAACTATTGTATCTATGGGAATTAGCGCTCCCAGGGGAAAAATGTGAGGGCCCGAGCTGAGTTAGGTAGGCCTTCTTTTTGTTAAAATAAAATGTTTTTTGTTATGTTAAGGACCACCTTTTTTCGGTTCACTACTGTCCTGTTTTTCAGCACCTCTGACTTTCTTCTTCAACTTTTATCATATTTCATGAACTTCTTTCCCATCTTACTGTTTCTATGCCCTTTCTGCATTGATTCCTCATTTTCTTATCTCCATACTAAATGGTGCCTTCCTCCTTCCTCTCTTCGATACGCTCTATTTTTGCAGCGGTTAGGGAGGCTTTAACTAACTTATAATCTAATCTAATCTAATTTTTTCACCATTTACTCTTTCTACGCATCTTGTACATAGATTCCACGTTTCTTTATCTCCATACTAAAGGATGCCTTCATCCTTCCTCACTTTGGAAAGTCTTTGTTGCAGTTATGGGGGGCCTAGACTAACAAATGATGTATGTTTCATACTCCTTACTTGACAGTTGTATCCTCAGTTCTTTCCCCTCAGTGTAAAAACATGGTCCCCAGTTTCTTAGGAACAGCGTCTTTTTTTGTGTATTTTTACTTTCATTCATTTACTATGATAAGGATCTCACTCATTAATTTTGGCCTAATATTCTTCTTAGTTGGTTAGTTTCGTGGTTTTAACTTTTGTTTTCAAGGTGTACAAGTTTCAAAATTTCCAAGTGTGCGTGTCCCCGACCGTTGACGATCTTATTACCGTAAGTTTAACAAATGCACACTGCGTCAACATAGTCCTTTAATTCTTCCTTTTTTTAAAATGCTTGTGGCTGTAACTGGGTTGTTGAAACGGCTACGATGGCAAAATCCTTCTCGCTTATTGAATTTAGTTACGTGCTCTGTTTGGTTTGGCTTGTTTCATGTCCTCTAAATTGTTGTTTTTCTCTTGCAGAACTTCCAGGTAGTGCCCTACTCGCGAGAGAAGTACGGCCAGTTCTACGAGGGCGACTCTTACATCGTGCTTTACGTAAGTTTCTTGAGCGGCGATGTTCTTGATAGTAATCATCCAGTCGTACATGAGTACTTTAGCTGTGCCTTGTAATTTTGGGAAATTTTTAAATAGATAGCATTGTTCAGTGCATTCACAAATCTTGCTAATTTCAAGGAACTATTTGGCATATATTTCTACGTACTGTGCGTATTTACACGCCATGTTGGCATCTAGTTGTAGTAGCAACCCATCTATTTTCGCTCTGGGTCTTATTTAGGTGATTAAATGTTTCAGCCTGTGTTTCCTTGTTTCTGATCCACTATGTATTCAAGTTTAATTTTTTAGTGTTAATTATTAATTCATTACTGAGTATTTTCTACTCCTGAAATGCTTGTGGGGAGTTGATTTTCCGTTAGAATTTTCACTTAGATACATACGATATCCGAGATTCTTTCCCCATAGAATATAAAAATTTGAAGCCGTTCAGTGTTAACATATTCGTGGAAACTGACACACCTCCTATATCAAATTTTCAAATTTTGACTGCAAGGAAAAAAGATAACCCAAATAGGACACCGATTGTTCATTTAAATGAGTTAAAAAGAAGTGACTAATTTCTTGCATTAAAATATTAAAAATGAAGTTTTCGTTTACTGTCACAAGCTATATATATTCACTAATATTCATACACTCACGCTAATGACTACAGGCGTTAGTAGAATACTGCAAAATGTCGGAGCGCGTACGTTGCAGTGTCCGGTGTAGCCCTGATACTGATTACTGACGGCCTCGCTTCCCGTGCCGCTGTGTTGTGGCGCTTGGCCGCACTGCCTGCCTGCCTCAGACTTCGAGGCTGCATTTTTATGGGGAATAATGAGTGCAAATTATCTTTGGCTGCTCTGGTAGCGTAGGTCTTTATCGTTTGCAGTTTCATGTGATTTATTTCCTTTTGTTATTTTGTGCTATTTAACATTCAATTAAACTGGGTGAAGCAGCTATTTCGGTGTTTTCGAATTTTCAATAAAAAAGAGAGAACCAGGAAAATGGTATAAAACATTTTTCATTAAAATGTATTCTTGAGACTGTGAAAAGACTCGTAAAAAATAGGACGTTTCGAGCCTTCGCTCATCATCAGCAATAGGTACAAATTCGAACAAAAGTCATCTGTAAAATACAAAAAGAAAACAACTCAAAAAATGCATGACATTACTTATTGACTAGGGATAGAGGAAATGAGCTAAGATGATTATTTAAAACAGGTTTCGTTTTAAAAATGAACAGAGACTCTAAAATCCGCAATTCTGAACACAACTTTGCCCTGGCTATGACTTTGAAGCTATTTTTATTGACTGCTGTGTCGCATTCAAAAGCGTGATTACGGATGGCTGAGTTAGATGGGCTTGCTAAAATGTTTCCCGTCCGGTAGCTCCTACCTTGATGCTCGGCAATCCTACATCCCAGAGTACGGGTAGTCATGCCCACATACTCGGATGCACAAAGTGCACAACTATATTTGTATATTAGGGATGCCTGCATCTCAGTAGGAAGTCGATCCTTGAATCTAAAAAATGATTCAATTTTGTGATTATTGACCAATATTATTCAATATTTCGTCAAAGTTTTATTATGCCGTGCTTTTAATGTGTGCAGCTCTTATCGGTTTCTACACGAGGAATTTTCCTTTTTGAAAGTATTTTTTAGGAATAATGGCTTTTCTAGTGGTTTTGTTGATTCTCAAATTAGGAAATTTTTAGATAAGAAATATGCAAATGTTCCGGGCTTTCAACAAGCAGCAGACTCTGTACGAACGCTCTCTCTGTGTTTCCCTTACTTTGGTCCTCAATCAGAATTAATGAAAAAACAAATACTGGAGCTACTACAAAAATATTTCAGTAATGTAAAATTTAGAATGATATTGGTCAATAATCACAAAATTGAATAATTTTTTAGATTCAAGGATCGACTTCCTACTGAGATGCAGGCATCCCTAATATACAAATATAGTTGTGCACTTTGTGCATCCGAGTATGTGGGCATGACTACCCGTACTCTGGGATGTAGGATTGCCGAGCATCAAGGTAGGAGCTACCGGACGGGAAACATTTTAGCAAGCCCATCTAACTCAGCCATCCGTAATCACGCTTTTGAATGCGACACAGCAGTCAATAAAAATAGCTTCAAAGTCATAGCCAGGGCAGAGTTGTGTTCAGAATTGCGGATTTTAGAGTCTCTGTTCATTTTTAAAACGAAACCTGTTTTAAATAATCATCTTAGCTCATTTCCTCTATCCCTAGTCAATAAGTAATGTCATGCATTTTTTGAGTTGTTTTCTTTTTGTATTTTACAGATGACTTTTGTTCGAATTTGTACCTATTGCTGATGATGAGCGAAGGCTCGAAACGTCCTATTTTTTACGAGTCTTTTCACAGTCTCAAGAATACATTTTAATGAAAAATGTTTTATACCATTTTCCTGGTTCTCTCTTTTTTATTAAACTGGGTGACTCATGCGTGTGTGTTCTAAAATTGAAGCTATTCTAAATTCTATATAGATTTACGTTGCAACGCGAGTTGCCTGGAACACGAGGGTTTGACTTCAAACCCCTTTTGTGTGGAAGTGATTGATGCAGGTGAACGTATGCGAGAGCGCTTGTGGTCCGTCTTGAATGAAAAAGTAAGGTGTGGTGGCAGCCTGTACTGCAACCAGTATTCAGAAAGGGCATCGCGTTCTTTGAACCTACTTGAACACGTTCCGTGCGGTGTGACCCACCGGTGGGTCGAGCTTAAGTTTTTCCAGCTGCAAAACGACTCATCGATGGGTCGTTCGAAAATTTTGTAACCATCTTTCTAAATTAATGCTTTTTATTTTACCCAGTTAATGTTTGCTATTAATAAAATTGTCAACAACTTTTGACTTTAAATTTGAGTTGGATATTGAACTTTAGTTTGACCCATCGCAGTCAATGTGTAAACTTGGGGATTGTTGGATGATGTGACTGACCGCTCCCTTGGCCTGTGCAGACCGATAAGGACGAGGTGACGGGACGCAGCCATTGGGACGTGCACTTCTGGCTCGGCTCTGAGACTTCACAGGTGCGTGGGGTTGTGGAGTGCATGTGTCAACTTAAAAAAACAAAATGTTATTCCAATATTAAGAACATGCTTCGTCTTCGTACAGGTTAAGTTGTGTGGTGTCGAGCTTAGGTGGTGGGGCTGTGTGGTACGTAGCATGGATGCAGTATTGTATTATGCATAGCTCTTAGCGGGATTGTCTGATCCAAAGCTTTGTGGTAGGGTTGTGTGATCCATGGCTTTGTGGTAGGGTTGTGTGATCTATAGCTTTGTGGTAGGGTTGTGTGATCTATAGCTTTGTGGTAGGGTTGCGTGATCCATAGCTTTGTGGTAAGATTGTGTGCAATGAGTAATTTACCAATTGGTGCACATATGGCCCAATACGCGGGGAACGTGTTGAAGAATAAGAAATCCGTGACGTATTTATGTTGTGGCAAGGTTCCATGTTCGGAACAGAGGTTTGTGTAAAGTACAGCTAGAATTAGGATTGTGTTCTGTAGTTATGTATTGCTAAATTTGATGCTCGTGTTGTGTAGGAATGTGGGGCAAGATGGTGTTGTGGAATCCTGCTTTTGCAGTGAGGCTGGTGTGATTGACCTTGTGAGATGTGTATCAAGAATGTATAGGTTCTGCAGCGTACATTTACTCAAAACATC
Source organism: Morinoia aosen (assembly GCA_030386875.1). Taxonomy (NCBI): domain Eukaryota; kingdom Metazoa; phylum Arthropoda; class Malacostraca; order Amphipoda; family Talitridae; genus Morinoia; species Morinoia aosen. The sequence goes on from CM059568.1 coordinate 48,923,242, forward strand.
GATCGTTTCAGGGGTTTCTCGTTCTCACTGAGAGACGCCGTGCGTTGGCATGGCCATCGCAATAATTTATTGGCTAGATGTGAGTTTCATTTCCTAAGCTGAGTGGTTACATCATGTTGAACATGTGGTTGTGGTATTTTTTATTTTTCTATGTGCAGCAGGATACCGCTGTAACTAGTTTTCGCCTTAAAGTGAGAAGCAACTTGTCATTACGACACTAAATTAAAACTGTTATTACCTCATGTGTGTGCAGGTATGACTTTTCAGTGCGTTTTTAATGGATAAGATCACAACGTTCTTTTACGTAATCATTTCGGAAGGTTACTTGTATGAGGAATCAGGGAGGGAAAAAACCCAGGGTTTTTTAAAAAAACCCAACCCACCTGGGTTTTTTTGGGTTAAATTGGGTTTTATGGGTTTTATTGTTTTTTTGTGGCTTTATTGGGTTTTTTGTAATACCTGTTTTTGTAAAAGAGTTATTCACACAACTCCCGTTGCCCCTATTTCAGATTTATATACACACTTATTGAGTAAATATTGTTATTTGATTACTTTATTTCCAACATTATATTATATTATTATATGAATTATTACATTATATGAACAATATATGAATCAAGTTTGTCCATCACAATTACCATTTACCAATTACCATATGCATAAAAACATAGCTCTGCAGTCTGTAAAGATATAAGATGTCCAAAGAGAATTGCTATGCTCGTCAATTCATAGTAAGTTGTTTTAGCAGCAGACAGGCGCAAGTCATGTGAGAGGGAAGCACCATGCAGATCATAAGTAACCACCACAAGCAACTTGAAGCAAGACAGCTGCACATCACTTAACAGTTAACAACTTAACATGTGTATTGTTTGAACTGGAGTGCTTAGCTGCGCAAGTCAAGTCAGTCAACCACACTGTTACTTGTTACAACATGTAGTGACGTGCCAAATTTTTTATTTCAATTTGCCAAAAAATTCACTTTTCGCAGTACAGGATAGCAACAAACACTAAAATGATTGGAAGTAAATGCTCTAACAGATTCCATCGTCAAATTTGTTCCAGTGCAGCTTGAATGCTCACCATAGGCCAGTAGTTTCTTTACTTTCTCACCCCATGATGGCTGCGGTTGTCTTGCCCCATCTGACTATAATTGTTAGACTTATTTCAATTTAAACAATTTATTTACCACAGGTGATACAGAGGTAGAATGTTTCTTAAGTCTAATACAATGGTCAAATTTGAGTATAGCTACCTGTGGGCCCGAATAAGTTCAGCGATTTCTAGGGCATCCTACCATTACATTATTCTAGGGTGTACAATAATGTTTAACCTAATTCACTTAGCCTAGTTTCACATTAGACTGATCAACAAGATAATGAACTCGATATTGATGTTTCATTTTACAACATTTAAGGCAAAGCTCTCACAAGAGACTGATATTGAAGAGTGGATGGCTGAGTACAATCCGGAGTTCATCGGTGCGCTTTACTCCTATAAATTGAAGGACTCCAACATCTTCCCAAACACATGTTCAATGAGAATATCACTAAGACAATGACTCCTTGTTGATGGTGGGATATTCAAGACATGAAACAGCAGAAAATGCAGATTCATGAAAAAACACTGGCAGAGGGTTTCTGCAAGTTTATAAGCAATCTTCATTCTTGCCCCGCAAGTTCAGGATCCATTGAGAGAATTTTCTCAACATTTGGAATTGTGTGGAATAAATTGAGAAATAGATTAGGATCAGAACGCGCACAGAAATTGTCTCAGTATATCGCCACCTCACAAATGATCATGATGTGGATGACAACGATGAAATGGCAGTGGATGTAGAAAGAGAAACACAGTAGTATTGTAGTAGCAGTCTAGTCTAGAAGACAGGAAAAATTCAGAAGTCTCTATATTAAGTAGTCAAACTGTATTTGTTTCTAAATTTTTGTTTTTTACTTTGGAAATGGAATTCATTAAAATATATTAGTCCCTCGAGTTTTTTTGTGATTAAGGTTTTTCTAATTTGATTTGTAAAGAGTTGGTGTTATGTTTTTCAATGTTTTCTTGTCATAGTCATGCACATGACTTATATACTTATTTTGACAAGATAAATATTTAGCTCATTTTGATTCTATAAGCTTGAAAACAAATAAAATTTACATAACAGTGATAAAACCCCCCCAAAAAGCAAAAAACCCCACTATTTAGTGGGTTTTTTTGGGCTTTTTTGGGTGGGTTTTTTTGGGTGGGTTTTTTATGTGTCAACCCTGTGAGGAATCGATCCACATTGTGCATAGATTCCTTGTTTTCTTAACTCTATACTTAATGGTGCCATCTTCCTTCCTCTCTTTGGAACGCCTTTGTTTTGCGGTTAGGGAGGTTTAAACTAACATCTAATTTAATCTAATCCAATCCAGCACGGATTTTCTCTCACACAAAAGAGAGATGCGTGTGGCAGTCATCCCCTGATGGCGGCGTTATTGTTATTCTGTTTTTGTTGATCTATTGTGAGTAGTTTTGGAACTGACCATTACAGTAACTTCAAATCTTAACTGCTAAACCGCGTAAGGCTTAAACTTTACCCCTGGATTTGTGCGTATCGAAATTTAAATCATTAAACGGAATTACTTTCTGGTTATACCGTGGCAAGCGCGGGCTACTGTTGATATATTTATTGACACTATTATCAAAGCACAATATTCTTACCATTGGTGGTTCAGACTAATCCTGCGTGGATTCCCTTTAATTATTTAATGAATTTGTCATTTCAGGATGAGGCAGGAGCATGCGCCATCAAGGCGGTGGAGCTGGACGACTCCCTCGGGGGAGTGCCGGTGCAGCACAGGGAGGTCCAGGGCCACGAGTCCGCCCTCTTCCTCTCCAGGTACGGGTCTTCTTGTTGTCCCGGCCGCAGGTCTGAAGTTTTCACCTCCTCAGGGGGGTACACCTATTGTATCTATGAGAATTAGTGCCCTCGGGTCGAAAATATGAGGTCCCGAGGTGAGAGTTATATAGACCTTTTTGTTGCAATAAAATGCTTTTTTTATGTCGAGGACCACTATTTTTCGGTTCACTGCTGTCATGTTTTTCAGCACCTACTATTTTCTTCAATTTTTATCTTGTTTCATGAACTTCTTTCTCAACTCACTGTTTCTATGCCCCTTCTGTATAAATCCTGCGTTCACTTATCTCCATACTAAATGATGCCTTCATCCTTCCTCTCTACGGAACGCTCTTTTTTTAGCGTTTATAGAGGCTTAAACTAACATATAATCTAATCTATTGCAAGTAAGTGGGATGTTTATCTGATGAACTCGTTGAAAATGCCTGCATTAGGGCTACTCTGAAGATAAAGAATTCATACGTTAATTGGTAGTGAAGCTTTGACTGAATTTTGGTTTTGCCTTATATGTTCACTAATGCAAAGCTTTTGGCAGGTTCAAGGGAGGCGTCCGATACCTGAAGGGCGGAGTGGCGTCAGGATTCACGCACGTGGACCCAGATGCGCCGTACCCTGCCAGGCTCTTCCATGTTAAGGGCAGGAGGAACGTCAGAGTTAGTCAGGTCAGTATCCGGTCGGGAGTTATCTCATTTATCAACCTTGATTTATTACTGGTCAGGATTTTGTTATTTCCTTGTGGCAAAAGATCTTTTCTGCTCAAAGTTCAGTCAAAGCGTTGTGCTGTGAATGCTAAAAGAGTAGATAATTCCGGCTCAAAGAACAATTGCTATCATTGTTAATTAGTTCTTTAATAAGCCTAGCACAATCACAAATAACGACAAAATGTTTTTAGTCGGAGGTTTGCACTGACTAGAGATTCTTTGAGCATTGATTTTTTTTCATTGGCCAAGCTTTTTGCTCTCTAAAAATTGAGCCATTTTTATATGTTAGTAAAAAGTTCAGTCACTAAAATTTCAACTTTTGGGACAGTTACTGTATACCTGTTGAACCCAGAACTTTTCAACCCAGATATCCTTTTCTTTATCTCGTCAAAAAAGTTTGAAACCTCGAATGGTTACAGGAAATAGTCAACCTGATTAATCTGAAACATGTAGCATTAGAGTCAAAAACATTTTACCAGTAGCCCTCTTCTCGACCAGTTAATCTACGGTTCACTATATTCGATGGGTGTAATTGACAAATGCTATCTACGACATCTTCAAAGGAACTTTTATGCACTCAATCGTGCGCACAGGGCTATGCTACTAAGGTAGGCGGTGGTACCATGAATTAAAGAAACTGCATACAGAAAAGTATGCATTTCTCCCTCGCTCAGAGCCATGCTTCTAAGGTAGACAGTGGTACCACGAATCAAATGAAATTCATACAGATAAAAGAACAAATCCCTTGCGCTCAGAACTAAGCTATATACTATGCTGGAGGTACCGCTAGAATCAAAGGAAACCCATGCAGAACAGTAATCATTTCACCCTCGCATAGACCTGTGCTGCTAAAGTGGCCAGTGACCCAAGTATGCCGGTATGTGCAGGTTGAGCTGTCGGTGTCCTCCATGAACCAGTCAGACTGCTTCATCCTGGACGCAGGCAAGGCGGTGTACGTGTACATGGGGCCGTCGTGCCGCCGTATCGAGAGGCTCAAGGCGATCCAAGCCGGCAACGGCATCAGGGATGAGGACCATGCCGGCAAGGCTAAGGTCATCATCATTGGTGAGTTCCCGACACACAAATTACGTGAAGCACAAGTTACGTTCTATTTTGTCACCTGTAAGTTTTAAATTATTGTCGGGTTTTCTTGTTTTGAAGTAGTTTTGGACTGTGATATAAGTATCTGTATGATTTTTTTTCGAACGGTAAACAACCGAAGATATTTGGTAGCATCTGGGCTTTGAAGATGATTCAGCTATTGTATCTATGGGAATTTGCACTACCAGGGGAAAATATGAGGTCCCAAGCTGAGAGTTACGTAGGCGTTTTTGCTGAAATAAGTAATTTTTTAAAGTTTTGTTAAAGACCATCTTTTTTCGGTTCACTGCTTTCCTGTTTTTCAGCGCCTACTACTTTTTTCAACTTTTATCTTTCATGAAATTCTTTTTCATAACCTTGTGCATAGATTCCACGTTCCCTCAACTCCACAGTAAGTGGTACCTTCCTCTTTTTGGAGCGTCTTTATTGCGGTAAGGGAGGCTTAAATCTAAACCAATCTTTACCCGGCGTGCAGACGAGACAGCGGGTGGTGGTGAGGTCGCTGCGTTCTTCGAAGCGCTGGGCGGGGGATCTCCTGACGATGTCGCGCCTGACAGCCCTGAGGATGATTCTGCGCATGAGCGCTCCCAGGAGGTGGGTTGCACCCTGTGTGTGGGGTGGGTTGCGCCCTAGGTGTGGGGGTCATAGGGAGGTGGGCCACGCCCTTTGTGCGGGGGCCATAGGGAGGTGGGTCACGCCCTTTGTGCGGGGGCCTTAGGGAGGTGGGTCACGCCCTTTGTGCGGGGGCCTTAGGGAGGTGGGTCACGCCCTTTGTGTGGGGTGCCTTATGGAGGAGGGTCACGCCCTTTGTGCGGGCAGCCTTATTATTACGACCTTTGTGCGGGTTGCCTTATGGAGGTGGGTCACGCCCTGTGTGCGTGCTGCCTTGTGGAGGTGGGTCACGCCCTATGTGCGGGTTGCCTTGTGGAGGTGGGTCACGCCCTATGTGCGGGTTGCCTTGTGGAGGTGGGTCACGCCCTATGTGCGGGTTGCCTTGTGGAGGTGGGTCACGCCCTATGTGCGGGTTGCCTTGTGGAGGTGGGTCACGTCCTATGTGCGGGTTGCCTTGTGGAGGTGGGTCACGCCCTATGTGCGGGTTGCCTTGTGGAGGTGGGTCACGTCCTATGTGCGGGTTGCCTTGTGAAGGTGGGTCACGCCCTATGTGCGGGTTGCCTTGTGGAGGTGGGTCACGCCCTATGTGCGGCTTGCCTTGTGGAGGTGGGTCACGCCCTATGTGCGGCTTGCCTTGTGGAGGTGGGTCACGCCCTATGTGCGGCTTGCCTTATGGAGGTGGGTCACGCCCTGTGTGCGGGCTGCCTTGTGGAGGTGGCTTGTCAAGATGCATAGGATAGGCAAAGGCCAATGCTATGCTATGTTCCTTCTAATGTATCATACGCCTGAGGGACTACTGGAAAATGGGTTGTCCTTCCACAGAGTCGATATTTCCTGGAAATGGCTTATTTTCTCACTTATATTGTGAGACGGCAGGAAGCGGTTCAAGTGTTGAAGGCCTTTACATGGAGTGTTAAGGCATTAGAGAGGCTGAATGGGGGTATTATAAATTGAAATAAAAAATGATTACATTTGCATTCATCTGCGTTCGTCGTTTTAACTCTGCATCAAATTGTAATTCTCTGGCTTAAATTTTTATTCCTGTGGATCATTTGTTTCACATTCAAAATATGAAATTGTATGATTTTGGTAGTGAATAAATTAACGATATTTGTATTTGTTCACAATTGTATTCATGTTCATCAAAGGCTTCTATTTTTTCAAGCCCTGGCCTTCTGATACTTTCTCTCTGATATGACGTTAGAGTTATCAACTCCCAGCGTGAGGGGCGGTCTAAAGCGTTTTTTTTTAGTTCCTACCACTCTTTCATGAGACTATTTGGTTGTTCGACTGTTTTGATGTGCGACGGCCGTTTCGAAATTTTGACATTAATTCTTGAATAGCGTTAAAAATTATTTTGCGCTTTCTTGAAAATTAATGCAAAAAATTTGTCCTCAAAATTATGCCATGTATTTACTGTCACCACTGTCGAATAGGTTTGGTTGAGGCCTTCTGTTGCGCTTTTCAAGTCTTGTCAAATCATCGCGTACTGCCACGGTGGCGTCTAAAATTGTGGTTTTTGAGTGGATGCCGTGCGTTACTGAGCGGATGTGTTCCCCACAGAAAGTGGTGAGCCTGCACCGGGTGTGGGAGGAGGACGGAGAGGTGCAGTCGGAGCAGGTCGCTCAGAAGCCACTCGCTCAGAGCAGCTTGGGTTCTGGGGTGAGTGAGACGTCACACTTCGTCGTGCATTTTCATGCAAGTCTTCCCTAAATCTTCCAAGTCTCCTATCTCCGTTTGGTGTTCCTGACGTCTCAGTTCATTATTCTCCATTATTTTAACCTGATCACCGCATAATAGACAAATCAAAAGTATAATAGCCCAATTTAATCACATTTTGAGAGCTTTCGGCGTTTAACGACAGCCGTAAAGGATAAAGTTTGTTTCGTTTTTAAAAAGAATTCGTAGCAATTGCATGCTTCTAAGCCTCTGTTAGTCTTATTCTCTATGTTTGTATCTTCTTCGTCGATTAATTCGAATGTTTCCCTGCAGCTTGACTTGTTCAATCATTAATATTTAGTTTCTTGATGATTGTTGTTTTTCAGTACAGTTGTGTTTTAGCGATTTAGTTTTTATGTTTTCTTGGTTTTGCGCATTTCATGATATATATGATTTTTTGCTAATACTCGATTACTCAAATAATTGTCGTCTGTTGATATTCTTTCTGTTAACGCAAATGCGTGCTACTTAGCTGTCTTCCTTACGAAGTGTTCAGTCCACAAAAATATTTTTGATCTTGTAATAAAGATTTCAATCCTTGAAACGACCTCGGCATGAAGAAACCGTCCACTCAATACACCATGCTGATAAATAAACTTCCTCTAAAACAATTACTGAAAAATCCTTTGTTTAGTCGATCATCGTAGCTACTTCTTGCATTATTTCTCAACTCCTTCCCCAACAATTTTTTAGTTGAAAACGTTTCTTTTTCAGACTAATTTTTTCATTTTGTTTCTACATAGTATTTTTAATGCTGGTTATGAAAACAGTTTGTAATTATTTTTTCTTCTCATTTTTGTGGTTAACTTTCTATTTTGAAAATACCTTTGTCGGCAAAAACGAGTCAAATAGTCATTGTCTGATGTCGAGAAATAGTCATTGTCAAGAAATGCTCATTGTCCGGTGAACTGGCAGAGTAATCAGAAGTATTCAAGCTCTGAGAGAAGGTTCATATTCACTATCTTCCATTGAACTAGACATTTGGGGTGTAACACTTGAAAATGCTATAAAAAATGAATGCAAATGTGAAGGCAAACAACACCCATCCGACGACAATTGCTGTCGGAGCAAGTCCAGTAACAATGTCCTTGAAATCCCACAGCTCTACCCTACTGCCAGGCGAACAGTTTGACGAGAATACTAGTTCCACATGTAGAATGGCTGACAAAGGCTTAAAATCGACGAGTATATACGTATTTAGCTGGTTTTTGAAGGTAAAGTTTTAGACGAGTATACTCGTCGACGACTGAAGAAAGAACATTTTGTGAAAACGAGTATACACGTATCTGCCGGGGAAGGGGTTAATGAACATCTCCTTATCTCTGTTCACTTATTGTATCCGTGTCTTTTTACGTGTAATCATGATATATAGATAGTACGCATGATTTAAGTACTTGTGTATTTGAGTTTTTATGTTCGTTTGACGACAAAAGATCAACAAGTTATCACAGATGATGCACGGCAGACGATAGGTAACACAAGTTCTGTTGAGAGAATGTACTGTGTTTATTGAACTTGATCGCCTTCATCTTCCGGCCTGATGTCTGCAGATTGTCATGTCCTAACATCTTAAAAGATCCCATTATTTATCGTCTGATAAAAAATGGCTTATGGCGTTGTGAAAATCTCGATTTTGTACGCTGACAAAAAAGAAAATGCACTGCTTATAACGTTGTGATGAGTGAAATGTATTCGTTCTTTATTCATTAATTTTGGCTCTTTAGGGTGCACATCATGTTTGTTGGATCATTACTAGTTTTTTCGTTTATCTCTCATACTTGAGGAGGTTGGTTTAAATCATTGAAACGTCGGAAATGTTTTTTTAACCTTATATTTTGGTATAATTTGAAATATTAGCTGACTCGGCAGTTTGCGCCGCCAAAGTTCAGGTGCTCTGATCTGCTCACTTTCTGGGGACGGATAAATCCCTTTACATGACACTAACAATATGCATGTTAATGAATGAATGATCACAAATTCGGTTCAAAGGTCCACCATATTTGATAACGTCAACATTTATCTGCTGCCTCTTGGTATGTGTGGTCACAGATCCTTTAGACACTAACCAAACAGTGTGATATATAACATTTAAGTGATTTTGTTTTCGATTTAGAGTAGAGTACGGTTTTTTTGTAGGTACTGAAAAATTCGCCTGCTAATTGTATCTGATTTGAGTTATGAGATTCAAGTGACGACTTAACCAGTTCGTATGCTTGCATCCTGCTTGCGTCATCCCGATGTTAGTGCATCCTTTTTGTTTAAGTTTTAGTTGCATAGCTCACAACGTCTGCTAGTCCGTGTAGTCCGAGTCTGCACTTGCACCCTTGATGGAAGTTTTAGATGCATAGCTCACAACCTTTGCTTGTCCGTGTAGTCAGAATCTGCACACGCACCCTTGGTGGTGTAGTATAGAAGCGCACGCCCACACTAGTCTCTCTCACTCCTGCTCAAGTGCCACCTTCATTTGCAGGACTCAGGGAGCCAGGTGTGTTGTGACCTCGTGTTCCCCTGGTAACGTAGTGCGCAATGTTCGTTTGCACTCGCTCTAATCTAGTTACCCTCAACGACAGTCACCTCAGTGAACTCCACTCCTGTTTGTTTTACTCATGGGTGTCCAACTTTAACTTGCACCGTACAATGCTAGAAATATTTCTCCGTGCGAATTTTACCCCGAATTTAACTTTCATATTTTGTCAACTGTAGGATGCTCGCTCAAAGGTGTAACGACTCGAGGCAACTACCGGTTTTGCTAGTTCAGTTTTTATATGTTGACACTATACCAGTTGAGCTAAGTTCATAGCAGAAGTCTAGTTTTTTGCTCATTGAAAATTAGAGGGTTGTTGTCCAAAGATTGATTCGGTGACTGGAGCTCACTGTGGTGACCTCTAAAATATCTTCGTTTTGTACGTGGCATGGGCCCTTGCGAAAAGTATAATCATTTGGGTTGCTTTATTCGGGTGTCATGAATCGTAAGTGCACAACTTTTTGTTCGTGAAGTTTTTTCCGCACAGGTTACATTTGCTAAGCCAGTGTTGTTTTGGGAAAAAGGTGGATAATATTAAACAGCATGTTTGTTTACAGCTTAATGCTTGGGAATGGTACGCATTGTGTTACTGAGCAGTTGTCTTTCTGTGGCTGCATGACAAAAGTTACTGTGGTGTATGTTCATACTTGAGGTCAAGATCAAGATTTAATCGCCCTCACACATTACATATATGTTGTTCGACATGTGTAGCTTAATAGTTTGCATCCGTCCTCTTCATTGTTTTCTGGCTTCAAGAGTGGGATCGGTTTAAATTTTTTATTGTCCTCTTAAAGTGCTCTGTGCCGCCCTATTTAGAAAGATCGGTTTGTCGATTCTTATCTTTCAGAGGTCAGCTCAATCTCCGACTAGTAGGCTCGTGAATATTTTGTCAATGCGTTTCTAATTCTATAAGTTTGATAATTCTATCTATAAATAGTACGTGTGTGTCCTTGATGATAAAACCCGATAAGTGTGCCATAACCAGGCTTAATGAGGCTCCATCTATCGTGTTCAGGTATGTTTCATGAGTCTCTTGTTCATTTTTGAAGGAAGGGTTTAATTAATCTATCGTCAGGTGCTCCCGAATGTATAAAAATGATGGCTTGAATATGGCGCGTTAGCCGTTTTTCATGACAGTTTATCACAATTCTTGTACTTGAACATTAAACGCGTATATTGAGATCACTTGAATCAACTTATCTAATCTAAACTGTAGTTTTCGTATTTTCTTACACTTCTGCAAGACGTATGACACGGTCTCGCACTCGTTGCACGTGCTCTGCCTGCACACTTACACTGCCGTTCGTACCTTGTCTGCTAAACACCATGTAATTGATGCAGTGACGAATGCAATTTAACCGATCAAATTTGGCTTTAATTTTCGAAGCTTCTATCATTATTGTAATGCCGTTCAAGTTCAATCACGGTCTTCCTGAATTTAACATCTTGTTTTAAAAAATGAATTTGAACAGCACATGTCTAATCTTTGATTGCTATTTCTATAAATATTTATATGAATACTCTGAAGCGTTTTTTATCTGATAAATTACATCTACATCTAGTTTTTCGAAGAGTCTGTTGCGAATCTGTTGATTGTAAACATGGTTCCATAGTCTGACGAATCAGTTAATCACCAGCGAATAATTAGCGAATCAGCCAATTGTGAAAATGTTGCTATAAGTGCTCTTCCAGAGAAGATGAAGAGATGATCATTCCTTGTACGTAGATGCCCTTCCTTAGACTGCCTTGTTTTGTTCAGTTGTACCCTGCATGTCATAAGGGTCTACCTTTGGTGCTTGTGTCCAGGACCTCCTCGCCTGTCGTTATTTATGGCGGAATGCGTTATAATCGTTCTGGCGTTTTGTAATGCATACGTCTTAACTTTTTGTCAATAATAGGTTACATTACTTATACTCGGAATTCAGAATTTAGCTTTTTTCGTTGTGTTAAAATAATTATTGAAGTTATCCTCCTCTTTTTCATCAGTTTATACTGTGATCCATATTTTCATGAAAACTTCGTATTCTATTAATCTTCGGTACAATTTTTTCATCTTCCACGTTTGTTTTTTAGAGTAAAGACGTCTAAACTTCGCTCGCACAAGAGCATTTCTTGTTCGTGTTCAGTTCTATTTTCTATCTTTCGTGAATTTCTACCTTGCGGTTTAATATCTGTTGAAGTTATTTCAACTTTTAACGCATATTCGTCCAGTTAATTATCTGAACTTAAAAATGACTCTCCCTCTCTAACACTCCTAATTTTTAGGCATTTTTCTTCTGGAATTATATTGTTCCTCCGTTTATCTCTTTTTTCCCCTTATAGTATACGATTTAACTCATAGTCATATTTTACTGTGATGACCGTTTATGTCGTCTGGCACATTTTCTCCCTCGGCGTCTGCTGGAGTCGAAGCATGAACAACCTCTGTGGCGCTTGGTTTAAAACATAAACCAAACTTCCTCTTTCCATTCCACCTTGACCTATCTCCATTCCTTCTCATTTTCCTCTCCCTACTATTCTGCCACTTGCCTCGATTCTCACACGCCCGCCTGCCCAGGACTGCTACCTGCTGGACACGGGCGGCTCGGGCCTCTTCGTTTGGATCGGACGGGAGTCGAGCCGCGCCGAGAAGGTCCGCTCCATGGAGCTGGCCACCAAGTACCTGGAGCGGCAGGGGTACCCCAAGTGGACCAAGGTGGAGCGCATTTGCGAGGGCACCGAACCCACCATCTTCAAGCAGTACTTCAAGTCCTGGAAAGAGCCTGAGTCTGCCATCGGTTTCGGCAGGGTGTACACTCAGTCTCAAATCGCGGGTGAGTGCTCTTTGCTAAGCGAATACGCGAAGTGGGCTTCTCGAGCACGGTGTTTTCACGAGTCCCATGGAAGAATATTTTGGATTCTTTTTTATCCTCAACATTAATTTGGTTATTAATATCTGTGGTCCCCTCAGGGGGATACAACTATTGTATCTATGGGAATTAGCGCTCCCAGGGGGACTATGTTAGGGCCTGAGCTAAGGGTTAGGTAGGCTTTATTTTTGTTGAAATAGAATAGGTTTTTATTTTGTTACGGACCATCTTTTTTCGGTTCACTGCTGTCCTGTTCTTCAGCACATACTACTTTCTTCTTCAACTTTGATCTTGTTTCATGAACTTCTTTCTCATCTTACTGTTTCTGTGCCCTTTCTGCATAGATTCCACGTTTCCTTAACTCCATACTAAATGGTGTCTTCTTGTTTCATCTCTTTGGATCGCCTTTGTTGCGGATAGGGAGGCTTAAACTAACTAATAATCTAATCTAATATCTGTGGTTATCGCAATTAATTAGGTAGTTTTTCTTGGTTGAAAAATGGGCTGTTATTTTTGTTGAATAATTCCGTGTGTGCTTTTAGGTTCGAGGGTGTGTCGTGTTGGGAAATTTGAGGCTGAGTTGTGCACGACGTAGATTGTATCAGGAAAGATGCTGGAGAAAATACAATGAATTTAAATTATTCATAGTGAACTTTGAAACCACTCTACTGCTATCAAATCTTCAGCGATTGAGGTCAAACCTATTGTAATCAACAGTAATTTTCCCTCAGCCTCTGCACCCGAGGGCGACTTCGATGTCTCTCGCCTGCACGCTGGCAAGCGGCGGCTGCTCGCCAAGAATGCTGGGCCCGCCTTCGGCTTCATGCCTGATGACGGCAGTGGCACAGTCAGTTTTTTAAAAATGTTTTACCTTTTTAAATGTTTGTTTTTTTTAAATATTTTAAAATGTTTTTTTTTTACGATGTTTTAAATATCAAGTTCACGTCTTTCATATTGTACGAGCCATTTTTCATTGAGCTTTCTTATACCTTGTAATTGATGGCAGGGTAGAGTGACTGTTGCACTCGGTCGAGGTGATATCCATGTTTCATTCACCTAACTCGAGTGGAGAATTAATTTTTAATATCCTTTTAAGAGTGTATTCTTATATACATTTTGTAGTACGACATTTCGCTATCGTATACACGTTCATTTTCGACCCTCCTTTACAAGAGTTTTTGCTTAAAACTACCCTCATAATATAAAAGTTCACACATTATCTTATATTTTTTTATTATTCGTCACAGCTTTACGATCGACAATGGAATGAGTGACCTCATACCAAATGCCTGCATTTGACCAGATCGAGGTGTTCCGAGTGGAGGACTTCGAGTTGACGCCTGTCGAGGAGGGCACCGTGGGCTTCTTCTTTGGTGGCGACTCGTACGTCATCAAGTACACGTACGATGCGGGCGGAGTGCAAAAGTACATCGTCTATTTCTGGCAGGTGAGACCAGAGTGTCGTGCGAGGTGTATGAAAAATCGAGCAGGCATATCCCTTATGAAGGTCCAAATACGAGACTAGTGATGGCAAAATTTGGTAAACACTGATTAATGAACGGATTTTCTAAAAGTGCGAAATTAAATTTATTATCGGGTTTTGAAAACAACAGTATTTAGTTGTGTACTGTGCCTTCCTTCATAGCCCCGGTCCCCTAACATTTTTCCTTACACTGTCGAAGTAGCAATTAGGGGTGAGCAGTTTTGCTGGAAATAATATTCTCACTGTAAACTTCATTGAAGCGCTGTTGGAAAATATGTCAGCCCATCGGCTTAATGTGAACTCAAACAAAAATTTCCCATTAATTGCAGGCCTTCCACTGCAGGAAGAATGAAAGATAAAAGCTTTTTCCTCTGTGAAAGTCTTGTGCTTCATCACTTTAGCTTTGAAACATCTTTTAGTATGGAGAAGAAAATATGCACTGTGGTAGATAATATGATGCGTGTGTTGCAGGGTGTGAGCAGCAGCCAGGACGAGAAGGCGGCGTCAGCAATACACGCTGTGCGCCTCGACAACGAGCTCAACGGCAAAGCTGTGCAGGTGAGAGCTGCCTGCCTCTCTTCTGTAACTTAAATCTTCCTCGTCTTTTTGAAATAGCTGCTTACGGCTAATTATTTTATAATTTAAATCATTTGGAGTTGGTGAAAGGAGCTGCTTACGAATAATTATTTATAACTTTAATGTTCTTGGAGTGGGGTGAGAGGACCTGCCTACATCTCACTCTTTTATCACTTTTATGTTCCATGAGGGATTGAGAAGAGTTGCATACGACTATTTCTTTCGTGAGCTTGATGTTCATGGAATGAACGAGTATAGCTAGGTGTCTACTATCAATTTATTTTTTTGCAGAGAGCACAATCAGGATGTGGAAAAATTTCGGAAGATTTGTAGGTCAGATCATGCTGGTGCTGTTATGACAGACGAGAACATATATTTCTCCTGAGTCACCTCAGGTCCTGTGGAGGCATAATGTAAAGATGCATGGGTCAGAAGCATTACTCTCGTGGCGCTTTGGGTAGTTGTGGAATGAAACCACAATATGGGCACCCTAGTCTGTACAAATAATAACTCGAGGTGAAATTCTAGTGAAAGATCTAATCGATTCAGCACGCATTAAATAGTTTTCTTGAGTAGGGTTGCGTCACTTAAGGTGTGCACTTTTTTAAAATACTGTGTATTCCACTAACTACCTATGATCAAATGTAAAAGAAAAAATACATATTCCGTTATGACGAATAGAATAGAATAGAATAGAAATGAACGCAATGTGATTGAAATCATTATCTTTTTAAAGCTAAGGTCATTTAACATAACGAAAGTTGTTTAAATTTACTCATTGTTATGAAAACGCTTCATGACGATATGAGTCTTTGAATTGTTTTATTGTGAAGCAATTGATTACATTCACGTTCACGTTAAGGCTTTAATATATATTAGTCTCATCAGGAGCTCCAAGATGTGCAAATGTATTTCAGAAATGTGTTTGCTTCTTACTTATCTGAGAATTTATAATAATTTTTTACGTTGTTCATATTATTGGATTCGTATTTCATTAAATGAAGAATCAATTATAACGCATGAGCTGTGTGTTACATGTAATCACTGTTTTGAGTAACAATTAAAAAGAAATTATAAATGTATACCTTCTGTGCAGGTGCGAGTCGTGCATGGGTATGAGCCCGCTCACTTCCTCAGGATGTTTAAGGGTGAGTCGGCCGCGTCGCTGTAGTTTAGTGAGCCATGGCGCGGCTGCGTTTTGTGCAACTGAAAATAAACTCTGCATTGTGGCGGTACGATTCGGTTTTCACTACTGTATTGTTGATTTTTCATATTCTTCTCAAGTATTCATACGCGTGCGGATTTGCAATAATGATAATTGGAAATTATTGCAACTTTATATTATATTATTAATATATTATTGCTCCCTCGTCAACATATAACTACCAGAATTGATATAATATTCATCATCGTATATCAGGCCGCATGGTACTATTTACGGGCGGGAAGGCTTCAGGCTTCAAGAACATTCACGACCACGACACCTACGATGTGGACGGCACGCGTCTTTTCCAGGTTAGCGAACGGTTAAGTTTGATTACTGGCAACTTAGCAAGATTATTTAGGTCATCGGTGGTTAAGTTGGGACTAGTAGTGTTCAGCTGGATCACTCATGGGTTGGTTAGATTATGCAGGGTTGAGTTAGCAAATACATGGTTAGGTTCGATTACACGGGGCTAACAGGGAAATCAAGCTCTTCGAGTTATTTGGTTTTCCCAATAACTCATAGTCGTTATTGTTTTTGAATTTTCGAAAGTTCATTTTTCACCGTTTTCGAATTTTCTGGAGGAGCTGTTTGCTTTGATGAATGTACCGCACAAATGCGGAGTCGAACTGAGAACCTTCGCACTCAAAATGTAACGCTCTGCGATGATGCTCCACAGAATCCTATCTCCCGTGTTCCTTTCTTTTTCTCCTTCGTGTAAATCCGCGCGTAACTGCTGAACCATATTCATTTACGATTAATTTCTGTATAAAAACATCTCTTAAATTTAAATAACAGACGGTCAACATTTTTCACTGAAATTTTGTGAACTATCAGATGAAGAACAGTCCACGTAAAGTAGTGCACTACAATTTAGTGAATAAATGTGCTAAGTGTGAACACATCGAACAATTGAAAACAGTTTTGCTCAGACGTTTTCAAACGAAGCACATTATATAAACAAGCAACTTCGAGAAACGTTTTCGTTTCTGTTTTTTTTATAAAAGGACTAATTTGATTAGCATTTTCTTCACTTCTACATTTTTAGTGAATCTGCGATTTAAGCAAAGTGAACATCTACTTAGACAACTTTAGGAAAGGATAATGAGTTAATGTGCTGACACGTCACACCGTGATACAGGTGCGCGGCACGTGCGACTTGGACGTGCGAGCTGAGCAGCGTCCTGAGGTGGCGGCCTCCCTTAACTCTGACGACGTCTTCGTCCTCGAGACGCCCTCCAAGACTTACGTCTGGGTCGGCAAGGTAATGGGATCCTAAACCACTTCCTTGGAATAGGGTAGTAAAGCATTTGTAATAGGATAGTAAAATACTTCCTTGTAATAGGATGATAGAACACTTTCTTGTAATAGGATAGTGAAATACGTCCTTGTAATAGGATAGTAAAATACTTCCTTGTAATAGGATGATGGAACACTTCCTCGTAATAGGATAGTGAAATACGTCCTTGTAATAGGATAGTAAAATACTTCCTTGTAATAGGATAGTAAAATACTTCCTTGTAATAGGATGATAGAACACTTATGTCTAGGTCGGCAAGGGTAGGCGTCTTCGCCTTGATACTTCGACTACGTCTGTGTGGTTGCTACGGTTGGTTCGGTTAGGACCGTTAGGTTGTGAGTAGCAGTACTGAAAAACCAACTAAACTGCTCAAATTAATTCTGATCCTATCTAAAAATTGGCGAAAATATTATTGCACGATAATATTTTACCTCGTATGCTAAAATAAATTTTGAAAAAACTGGGAAAACAAATGAAATGTTGTTCATTTATGCCGGTATGCAAATGAGCAATTTAGCTAGTGGTTCACATAGGTCCCAATACGTATTAAACCTGTTGAAGCCTTTCACGCATGGTCGTACAAAACAAACCATCATAAAGTACTCGTTTAGCATTGCTCTTCATAGATTTGGCTCTTGAAAAGCCCCGATGAAACACAGAATAGGCAGTAGGTTTAGGTTAGTTAGATTTGTCTGTCTTATGCAATGGGGACTGGCGCTTAAAACTCCCTGTTTACTAAGGTCCTTGCTAAATATGTTTTCTCTTGCCACTTTGGGAACACTTTTTATGTTATCAGAGAAGCTTAAACTAACTTATAATTTCATTGGCTACTGAAAGAGTTGCCTGTTGAAGTCTGATAGGCGAACTACAAGTTCATGGTGGAGTTATTTCTATCTTTCAAACGCTGTAATTTTCCTCAAAATTTACTGTAGCGTGGAGAGCGTCCGGTTGTAGCGCTGCTGCAGCTCCATGGGCTAACGTGGGTACCTCAAATTTCGCACAGACTTTCCTCCAATGTATGTGGGTTAGAATGTTATAGGTACCAATACATCGGAACTCATTTTAATGCCGACCAGTGAATTTGCTGCTTATTTTCTCTCCTCTGTCTTAATTCTGCTTTTTTAAAGCTTGTCTTGAAAGTGGCATGCATTGATGAAGCACATACTCAGAAACTCGGGTGTGTTATTTCTACATAAAAAACACGCTGTAAGTAGCTCTATACAAATCAATAGTCAGCAAGTGAAAGGGCAGAAAAAAAATTATGTAAGGAGATGTAAAGGAAAAATAATGCATTTTTTTGTAGGATTTACCTCTACATATTCTTATAGTCTGGAAGTAAGAACGGGAAGAAAAAGTTATTATAAAGAGATGAAAAGATTTTATTTTTTGCAGGGAGCCAGCGACGAAGAGAAAGCTATGGCTGAGAACGTGTGCGGGCTGGTGTCGCCAGGACGAGAGGTGGTCACCGTGGCCGAGGGCGAAGAAGACGACGATTTCTGGTCAGCGCTGGGCGGTAAGGGCGAGTACCAGACCGTGCGGGACCTGGACACGCCGCTGCTGTCGTCGCGCCTCTTCCATTGCACCGTCTCCCCCGCCGGCTGCCTCAGGGTGCAGGAGGTCTCGCTCTTCTCGCAGGAGGTGCGGTAGTGTAGGTCCCCGCTTAGGATTATAGCTTGTGCCTCGTGCGCCGCCGCTGAGGAATTAGAACTTGTGCATCTTTGCGAAACTACGTTTTCTCGTTTCTTGTTGAATGAAATGGTGCGTGCCGAGTGGTGTGGTGCGCCGCTTATCTAATTATAACTTGTGCATTTTTGCAAAACTACGTTTTCTCGTTTCTCGTTGCACAAATTGGTCCGTGTAGGGTGGTGTGGGCCGCCACTTAGGAATTATAACTTGGGCCTTATGGTGCGCCGCTTGTCTCGTTCAGGAATTAGAACTTGTGCCTCTGTGCAAAACTGTGTTTTCTTGTTTCTCATTGAACAAATTTTGGCTCTGCTATTTTCAGCTTTCCGTACTCGTTAGTCAAATGTGTCTTAACGCTTTGCCTTTAACCTGAACCACCGGTGACCACTGAGGAGATTTTCAAAATGCTGCTGAGACGCCAATAGTCACATACTGAATTTTCATTAATATAGAATCAAAATCATTGAAGTTCAGTTCAACTTGTTGCTGTCTAAGAGTTAAACCTTGTTCTTGGCTATTTCTTTCTTGGCTGAAAATTGTGGATCCAAATTTTAATATGACTTTAAGTATCAATACACCCCTAGAGCTGATTTAGATCGCTTAGTAATCGAATGTGGCATCGTCTATGGGTCTGCGTCAAAATTACTCGACGTTATTGTGTTTGATTCTTGTTTTGAGCGGAAGAACCGGCATCAGCCATGTTAGAATTGGTTTATTTGAACAAGTGTGTTGAGAATAGCCTCAATCTTGCTTCACCTGTTTATGCTGTTCACCATCATCAGGACCTGAACGAAGATGACGTGATGGTGCTCGACACCGGAGACGAAGTTTACGTCTGGATCGGTAAAGGCGCGAGTGACGAGGAAAAGGAGAAGTCCTGGCAGATGGCAAAGGTGCAGTTGTGTGCTTGATAAGATCAGGAAATAGAGCTTTTTTGATGTATCTTCTGCTGTAGAAGTCAATATTTCGTAAAATATTGCTGTTACGTGCGCTGAATGCGCTACTGCTTCACTGGAGCATTTGTGTCACTACGGTTAATCGATCAAGTGGGGAGCTTGTCAGCTTTGTATCTGAACACGAGTGCTGACTTGCGTGTACTTCATGATAGGGATATTTCATGCAGCAGATGAAATAACTCGATTCATTGAAATCGGTTTTATAAAAGTTTGCTTTAATTCTCTGAAATAACTTTTTGTGTATTATCATAAGTAAATTATTTGCCAGTAATTTGTTGCGAATTGTTTACGAAATCAATCACCAAGAGAAACTAGTTCGATCCCATGCGAATTTTTTCGCAAATACCGCTGAAAAGGAAACGTATTTATATCATAACTAACGTATTAGAAATGAAAGCAAAAATCCGGCCAAACAATGACCAGCGTCAAATTTTTTGCAAGTTTCCCTTCAACTGTATTGTTTCGGTTTTTCAGTTTACAAAATTGAGAAGCATTAATTTTAAACGTTTAAAAAAACTTCTGAATAAGTAGCTGCTTCTGAGAAAGTTTTGTAATTATATATGAGCTGTTGCGATGGCAGGACTACATCGAAACTGACCCCACTGACCGGTCCCTGGAGAAGACGGTGATCTTGAGAGTGAACCAAGGAGAGGAGCCCGTCGCTTTCACCAGCTCCTTCCCCGCCTGGAACCCCAACATGTGGGAGGTGAGTGAAACCTGGAGATCCCACTGATATTTGCCTGCTCCATTGCTAAGCACCTCGTCCACCCCCGCAACTGTAACGAGCTCACGTTTTGGAAAACACTTGCACACGCATAAAACCCAGTTCCCTGTCACCACTTATTATGTAAACCTATGAATGGACCCATGCGGCTTCGTGAAGTTTGCCCTCTTCTCCCTTGTCATCTCAGCTCGGGTTGTCTTCATCTAATGAATTAAGTCTTTCAGTCAAGTCGGCACTTCAGTAGACGCCGAGAGGGCGTTACACTTCCCTCAGTATAAGTCCTCGCTCTGTTTTTGTGATATGTGTCATCATGAGTCCCTTCGAATAAGAATCCAAATATTTGTGCCCTTTTTGCTTCTTAAACCATTTCATAAATAACACTTTGATTCTTTCATTTTTTAAATGTCCCTTTAAGGAAAAAATGAACGATCAGCCTTGAGAATGATTGTCAAATTGCTCGACTGCTAACGTGCCTCTCTAATCATCTTCGAATTTCATTCAACGTTCTTAATGTACTCCAGAAGTTTCCATGCACTAATTATTCCACTCTAACCGAGATAATTAAATTCGTATCTTTGCAACTTCTTGTTATTTTCATTGGAATCAGTTATTTATTTAACTGCTTTTTCATTTGTAACGGACCTCTTGACCAAGTAAATTCTTAGATGTCAGTTCTATTTAGTAACTGCTTCAAGTACTAAATTCTCGTCAGAAGTTCATACTTATTCAAATTTCTGTAGTTTAGTTGATGGTTAAATTGCTAGCGCTTTGCAACCACTGCTTTTTTTAGCGTTCTCTCACATGATAAGCTGATTGTTTGAATTCTTTAACCCAACGTCTTACTGAAGCAGTAGAGACGCATTAAGAATGTGCACCGTTACATGGCAGTACATATTATGCTAGTATTGTTGATAGATGCGGATATTTGTGGCAAAAATATCTCGTCAATGAACTTGAGGCAAAAATATCTTGAGGTTTTGGGTGTCTGTATCACAACGCTTGAGACTGGTCGGCAAACGCCGCGCAATTTCGAATGTAAATATCTCTCATTAAATGGACGAGAACCTCTTAACTCGAGATGCTCTGCTCTTGTTTGGTATGATACGCATTTCAGTTTGTACTGATTTTAACTTTTTGGAGCTGGTCACAGGCAGCCCTGAGTGAGCTCGACAAGAACCTCTTAACTCGAGATGCTCTGCTCTTGTTTTGTGTGAAACTCATTTCAATTTGTACTGATTTTAACTTTCTGAAGCTGGTCACACAGTTGTTTTAAGAGATAGATTTCTAGATTTAGTCTAATATAGTTTTTTCTGAGTCAAGTTTTGCTACGGAGAAACTATTTAAACTCGAGAGCCGCAAGTTTCCGAAAAATAAGAAATGTCAATAGTTTTAGTTAGGAAAATTTCACATATGTTAGAACTACTGCAGAGCTGAAGTTTTGCCGTGCTACTTTTTGGTTAAACGAATTTGCTGTTTAGATTTCTCCAAACTAAAAGGTTGCAATAAAACTCTTCGTTGCGCTAAAAAGCGGCTTCTTCATTAATTACTGAATGACTTTGTTCCAAAATTTATTTATTTTATCCCAAGGCAAATGTTTTGTTGTGCTTTCGTTGGTTCTGCGTGTAGTATGCAAGTTATTTTGTAGTATGCGAGAATCGTTAATCTATTTCATCCAAGAGGCCTTCTAGGCTAAAGAACCATGAAGAAAATATGTTAACTTGAATGAAATTCCACAAAATTATTGCAAATTTCATTTGGGGCGGCCCAACTACTATACGTGAAATTTTGCACAAATCACTGAGTGGTCATAATAAAATTTATCAATACCATTTTGCCATTAATTGTATAATGTCACTCTAGTAATCATTAAATTTTGAAAACGATGGCTAAAAGAAAAACGAAGTAAGCACACGAGTGAGGATTTTGGTTTTAATTAGAATCAGTTGTGTACATAAATCTCTATTATTTCTGTAGTTACAATTTAATTTTAATCCTTGCGTTACATTGACCATAATCGTAGAGTACAAACCTTGGATGATTTCTCCCCAAATTCGACCCAAGCAAGATGTACATAGCTCGAAATGTAAATGGGGCTTAGGTTCTAGGATAAAAAAAATGTGTTCATTTTGATGGGTTAAGCTTTTGGATCCAGACGTCTTTAACCGCTTGAGCTTCTCTATTTTTACTTTTCTTGCTACAAGAATGTCGTAAACTTTACATCATTTTGGGAGGGCATCATCTTGATAGGCTACAGCTGCTTTTAGTGTAATATGGAATGTTCTAATCTAATTCAATGTGCATTTATTTATATGTGCAGGATAATTCAAATTAAGGTTCTCAGTAAAATGGGCCGTTCGTGAAGGGTTCAAAAGGTTAAACCCAGGCTTTTGATCCCCTCATCCTCCTGTTGCAGGTGTAGGGGCTTTTGCTGCACCCCTTCACTTCCTCTACACGTAGCAGGATTGCCATGCGCTATGTTTGATGGTAACTTCATTTATTCCTTGCTTTGCTTGCGATGCATGTGGTCGCCCGCACGCCTACAGCGCACCTGATTCACCGCTTCTCTCGATTCCCTCTGATCCTTGTTTACGCTAATTTTGTTCTTGGAGTCTGTGCGGCTTGTTGGTTGTTTTGATTAGAGTACATTAGGGCACGAGTATAAGGAGTTGCCTCGCAAACCTTGTCTCAATTCCAACTTATCGAGTTTGATACACCAAAATAACCTGAATAATATCATGTTACTCTTCCAGACACATTGAATCCCTGTAATCCAGCTTTTGTGTCCTGGAATAAGCTAAAACTGTGGAACGCAACTTCAGAACACAGTAACATTTTTATTAGTGGCTTCATTACTAAAATAATTATGAACATTATAATAACGAGCCTAATTTAATTACTGCTGCTTTTGCCACATTTCTGGTTTTCTTTTTCTTTAACTAAAGTTATGACCCTAATTGATATTTTTATCAATGCTATTACAGTAATTTCATCAATGAGAAATTGTACGATTTTTGTGTGCAAGTGTTGTGACGCACTTGGTTTGGTTGTCATGTGACAACCTGACGTGGGGAGCCTGCACCATGTCCTGCACTTGTTATAGTCTAAAAGTAGTAAATAATTTATTTTTTCGTAGTTGTATATCGTTTGAAAGAGAATGTTAAACATTTACTTCATTGTTGCTTACGTTTGGCCATAGTCTAAAATATAGTATGCAATTTTTCTACAGCCGTGCATTGATTGACAAGTTCATATCCCTGGCAGTTTAGTGATTTGTTCTCTTATCATTTTACTTCATAGCATTGTCGTCATCCATCGCTTGTGCATTTACGCTACTTTTGTGTGTGTTTAGATACAATCTTTTGCCTCTCTTCTTGTTTTCAGCAGATAATGATATAACTTTACATCTTATCAGTTTCCTGTTTTAGTACTTCTCAGTCTCAGAAGCGGTAAACGTTCTCGTGAATGACTCTCATCAGCTTATCTTTTCTTCTGTTTTTTTTTTAATATTGGAGGCCTATATTCACGGTGTCCTCTCGGGGGGCATAGAATGGATAATACTAATAGCTTTAAGTTAGGTATCTGTCTATCTTGCGCCATGGGAACTGCTACTCCAAAGGGAATACTCTAAGTCTTATCCCATTTATAGGTTGGCCTTCGAGATTCAAGTCTTTCGTACCCAATTGCTTCTCTCAGTTTTCTTGCTTCTTCGACGTCTTTTCTACTTTGTCTTTTCTTTTTTTTCCAAACTTGCTGTTTTATGCGAAAGGTCTCCTCTGTGGGAACACTCATTGTGTGCAGATTGCTATTTTTCACTGCTTATACTGAATGGTCTCTTCTCTTGACTCTCTCGCGATCGGCTTGGTTGTCGCTAGGGAGCCTCAAACTATTATAATATTCACGGTGTTGTCTGAAGAGCGACATGCGCCAAAATAATATGATTTAAATCTCCAGGCTACCAGTAAACATGCTCCTCCTCTCAAACCTGGCAGCAATTCATCAGCTACGTCTAGTATTACTACTAAGCCAACGCCTTCTACTGCCACCAATAAACCTACCGTTTCTCCTGGCCAGTCTTTCGGTGACGCAAACCCTGTAACGCAGCCATCTGCCAATGTTCCACTGCCTCCACTTCAGCCCCGCAGTTCTGACAAAAATGACGATAAAAAACGCAGTCGCTACAGTTGTCCGAGCCGTATCGACGTACCTGAGAAATTCCCAGGAGGAAAAGCGGGAGGTACTTCTGTCAAACCTGCTGCGCCCACTATCGAAGATTTGCCAGAAACTCCAGGTTCAAATCCGGAACCATCTAACAATCCCAATTCATCAGTTTCTCATCCCTCCGACGAACGAAAAGTTAGTCCTACTCCGGTTGAGCCTGGTCCTCCTAGTGAAATAACTCCGCAAAATGCAACTGTTCGACCGTCCGATGTTCCTGATTCGTCATCTCACACTACTGTTGATCCTAAGGCTACTGCTAAATCTAGCTCGCATGAGAAATCCCCTGTAGCCGGTCCTAATGTTCCACCTTCCGGAGGTGACGCGACTGCATCTTCTGAAGCTGGAAACCCCGCATCTAAAAAAATTTCGACTGCAGATTCACACGATGAGACGTCCAAAAATTCTAAAATACCATGGTGCATCTGCCTTTAGTTTCTTTACAGAAATTCAATTGTAACGAATTCATTCATGGTTTTGATAGTTCCACCACTGAATTTCTTCTTACGTCTAAGTCTACTGTGTAATTGAAATCCTAAATTTCTCCTGAACACCACACTTCGGAAGTCTCTTGCTTCATTGACGGTTCTTCGCGTCAACTTCACCTTCCTTGCTCCAGATTAATGACTTTACATAAGAAGTTCCTGTGATCATTGCGTACTGTGACAGCTGATGCGAGTAAGGTTCATGTGAGAGTGAAGGGTGCCCCTGTCGTGCTCGTTTGCTCAACCTTGGTCACGTCGGATTTCAATCTCCCCGAGGGTGCAATTTTTGTTACCCATAACGATCTTTTTCCCCGATATTGGACTTCTGAGCGTTATTTTAATAACTTTGTCAAAACGAAAAATTGCCATGGTTGCACCGTTTTTCCATAAAGTTCTCATTGAGGATACTCGATAAAAATGTGTGAAGCGGTTTTTCTCTCTAGCTTCTTTTGCTCTGTAAAATGTGTCTTTCCTACATAGACTCGAGACGTTAATGCTAGCAACTCTAGTCGCAGAATCTTTGTAGGCTGAGGTTTTAACTGCGCTGGGACTGAATTTTCGAACATTTCACTTTCTCGTTACGGTACAACCGGCAGTAGAAGTTCATGTGCCTACTGGAGTACTTGAAGTTCTGCTTTTTTCTCGCCAAAATGCTCCGGTTTCCGCTTTTTGAAAAAAATTAGAATTTTGGCTAAAGAAAAGCGCTCGAATGGTAACTGCAAAATCTAATAAACTTTAACTGCCAGGTAAACCGTTACAACAACGTGTAAATGCTTCGCGAAGGCGAAGAATTTTCATAAATGCCTGAACTATTTCAAGAGGCGTTACAACAACAGGAAAATGTTTCGCGAACGTGAAGTGGTCCACATTTGCTATTAGCTGGCGACCCCGGTGGAAAAGCGACCACAAACAGTAATAATAGTATGTGCAAGACCGTGAGTATGGTTATAATCTGGCCATTGATTTGAGACCGAGGGGTTGTACTATTCATATTGATCTGCGTTGGGTTGATGCTGGTTAAATGAAACTTTCGACCGTGACAACAGCAACTGTTTTTCAGCTTTGTTGACCTCTTGATTTTCTGTGTTCATTTCTTCCCGTAATCGTGTGCATTTACTTGTCTTCCTTTTAGTTTTGTTAAATTAAACCTGATTTCACGTTGAGTCGTACGAATTTCCAGAGCTCTTTCTTGTTGTGCTGTGAGAATTTTTCACCGTATATCCTTCTAAGCCACCAGTTGCCGTGTGCTTGTTTTCATTTCTCTGTTTCGTGTGTGATTACATCTGTGAGTGTTCAATATTAATTATTAATCTGTTTCATAAAATTTTGCGTTACAATAGTCCAAAGTTTTCAAAGAAGGACATCGTGATCGATCAATTCTCTGAATGGAAATGTTAACTTCACCGACGCAGCGATGGTCCTCGTCATGGCGCCTATGGCAGCATAATTAATTTTTTTTTTGTCAGCAGAGAAATATACGTGCTTGCCTCAGTATATTTCGCGTTTTTTGTGGTGTGACTCGTTAATTTGTTTAATCTCGTGCCCTCGAAATCTGTTACGCTTGCCATATTTTCCTTGAATTTGTCTTAACTTTCGGTGTTGAAGTACTATATTCTTAAAACTTCGTGTTTATGGACTGCGTCCACGTCTTGTCAAATTCATAGCTTTTTTGAGTGATTCAAGTTAGTAATTTCACCGAATTCCATACAAATACTCTCTCTCAAGTCTGTTTCACAGAACACAATATTTAAAATTGCACTCCACTGAAACTTTGTTTTGACTTACTGAAGTAATTAATTTGATCTCGTTTCTCAGGAGCTGCCCTCGTACGAAGACGTGAAGGCCATCATCGAGGCACGCAACGCTGAGCTGGACGACGCGTAAACTTATGGAACTTCTCTGTATCCTGAATACGGATGTTGATGGGTGGAGGAACGTTTCTCAAATTTAATATCAGAGGGCGTTTTTACACAAATTAGAGGAAGTTAAATAAAGAAAAATATAGATCTTTAAATTTTAGAAAAAATGCTCGTTGTAGATTACCTCTTCACAAGTTGGTTGGTTATAACATGCGCTCCGATACATCCATACATTCACCTCGATTAATGAGCACTATTTTAAAATATCTTCCGTTGTTTGTTTATCCATGCAGCACGATTGTGAAACAATCACAGAAGCCCATAAAATACACCCTCTGACTTACAAACTTCATTACGGGAGTGTTTGAAGAGCCGCTACTTAACACAACATTCTCTCGTAGAGTTTAGGTTTGGCTAGCTAGAAGGTTGAGCTTGCATTTTAACAAAAAACGAAAATTTCGTCTCTTGAATAATCAAAATAATTTCAGTTAGACAACTACTGAATTCAATTTGATGTTGTGAAATTAGCGAACGATCTCATACTTCAGCTCACTAAATGTCTTCTTCACTTCCGCGGCTTACTCGTATCGTATCACAGATACTAAAAAAGGGCAGTCTTGTTATACTTTTTTTTTGCAGTGCTCCGATTATAATCTGTTCGACCTATTTTGCTAACGCAGCAACCCAAGCATGCGATCCAAGAACGAGCATCATGGGAATAAACCTCTAGAGGGTCTCCAATGTGCATCGTTAATCACCTCAAATCTACTTGTAAGTTCTGAGTTACTGAGCGTTATCATTTCCGGTCCCGTGTAGATTGTTACAAATTTCGATCCATTCAAACCGTTAACTTTTTGTCAAACCATTTAACTTTTTCGCGTGATTGAATTCCCAGCTGAGCAGCCGTAGCGAGAACCGTGCCTTCATACAATAGAGTACAGATATGTGCCTGAGTCGTGTAAATGAGTTGCTTATGGAAAGTATTGCGTGCTTGTCAGACTTCATTTTAGATCCAGATATATGGTTGCGCGAGGGGTCTTCTAACTTTTAAAATTACTGGAGAGTTTCAACATATATTCCTGAGTTTCAACATTTATATGATATTCCTGCTCCGTCCTAGTAAGATGATCACTTGTTTCACATGCGCGTTTGAAACTTTGACTTCTTGTCTTTGAACTAAGCACAATCTGTCCCAAAGAAGGCAACAACTTCGCAATTGTATACAGTAGAAGCACAAGACTGGAATCCCTTTCCTCACTAAACCTCGTCCCTCTTCATTAAGTTGCTACCGAATTAGTGGAACAAAATTCACTCTACGGGGTTGAGCATCTATCAAATATGAGCGTGATGGCATTCGTTATGGTTGTGTTGTAGTGTAGCTTCTGTTGAACAGCTCTGTTGATGCTAGGATAATGATGCTGTGGCGTCTGCCACTTTCCGATTTATTTTTTTTTTGTAGTTCCGTGATGTATTATTGTTAACAGTATCTTTATTTTATTGTATTGTAGATTGGTGTGTGTTACTACTCTGTCAGAATCCATGATACCGACTTGCCATCACTTATGTAGGCCACTTCTCTAGTGTTCGTTAATTTTTTATTAGAGATGCTAAAATTAGAACTTTCTTTACTGTACTGCAGTGAGCGTACGACCGCTAAACACCACGTACAGTTTCGGACACCGAGTTTAATTCTTTACCACTTACGATTTAACAGTGAATACTGAAACGTTACCTTCGTCTAATTCTCAAAGCTGATTACTATGATTTAATGGAATAGCTTTTAAAGGCAAATTCGCATGCATTTTTACGCTCTGCTACAGTTTACTTAGCCAAATCACCCTTTCATTCTTTTCCTCTGCAACCTCGTTCACAAATTTTTTTCGAGGATCGTCATGATGTTGAAGCGACGTCGTTCACGTCTTGCTTGGCCTTATTAACTACCGAACTACCTTATTACCCAGCACAATTATTATGCGCACTAGCACTCATTATGATGTAATCCAGAATGCCTGTGCCTCCTATAGATCGCTTTTCTATTTTTGGTAACGTTCTGTACGAGGTAAAACCTCGCGCCAAAGAATGTTCGGCGTTGTTTCATTGTGTCTATGAAAGAGGAACAGCTTATTGACCGAATTGTATTTCTTATAGCTTCGTGTTTTTCTCGTATCATTAAACCATTTTGCTTTAAAGTTCGTTTCATTTTTATTCATGCAATACCAATCCAGAACTCGGCATGTTCTGCGAACGATGTTGATCTTGCCATATTCAATAGGATTTCTCATTAGAGCCTCGTTAGTCCTGTTTTATCTTCAAAATCTGATCCTCCTGTAAAACGCCTGGCTCATTTGAGAGGTGAGAGGGAGTGGACGGTTTGAATTGTCTCCACTGAAATTAGCTCTCACAAGACAAAATGTGAGGTCCCAAGCTGAGAAGTAGGCTTCCTTTTTGTTGAAATAGAACAGGTTTTTGTTTTGTTATGGCCATCTTTTTTAGGTTCACTGCTGTCCTGTTTTTCAGCACCTCTGACTCCAATTTATTTCTTCTTCAATAACCTTCCTCTTCAACTTACTTGATATATGTGGAGGAGGTTTTAAGAGGGAACACACTTTTTACTGAGATTCCGCGTCCCCCAAACTCCATGTGAAATGGTCCCTTCATGCAACCTCTCCCACCTCTCTTTTTTGGGGGAGGAGGACACCGCTGTGGTTAGGGAGGCTTAAAGTTTCTTATCTAATGGACAGTTTGAGCTTTTTAAGAACAAAAGAACTCGAAATTCCTAGCGGTTCACCATCTGCAAATGATACTCACGGCTAAACTATCGTCAATGGTTTTTGTATATTTTTCACGATCACACCACGTCGTTACGAAAAGCGCTTTCTAAAAATAATAGTAATGAAAATTATGATAACTAATGTTTACGTTTGAAATGTATTCAAATGTAATGTGACACATGTAAACACGGGCCTTGCCTCCAAAGAAGCAGACATGGTGTTGACTAATGGCATCAAAATCAGAAGCAGAGTGCGACTCGGCTCGGAAACTACTGTGAAGTTTCATTGCTAGCGTCATTGCTTATTTTTCACTACTAAGGTGGGTGCCCACAGAAAAGTCGGCAGCTCTGTTGTAGATAATTTGATGAGGTCTGCTACTAAGCTATGACCGCACTTCGCGGCTGTCAATACTTGTTGCACAGAAGGTCACTTATTTTGAAAACCATTTCAATTCCTTACCCGGCTAGTACTGTGTGCTACTACTCTGCTATTGTTACTACAGTAATACTACTCAAAGGTATCACTGCTCGGTCACGCGGAAATATGGAACGGTATCCGCATCCATAACGGTGAGGAATAAGTGAAAAAGAAATTACTAATGTCAATCTTGTAAAGTTAGCTAAACCTGTGAGAGCTTCTTAGCAAAGTACGCGGCGTGCAGCTCAAAACTTGTGCAGAAAACAGAGTCGAGCAATATTATGTCTCGCGCACATCAATTGAAACGCATGGCATATCTGGAAATTGCGCTTGCCAGAAATTCCTATAGGTTTTTGCTAGCCTCAAATGTTCTTAAAAAACAACTGAACTCGTGGTCATCGTAGAAGATACCTTATTTTCTTCTAATTTGACAGCGAATGCTAGAGAAAAAGTTGAGTGTGTCAGAAGTGAATTTTGTGGCAGCATCTCGTTCTGTTTGTTTTTGTAAGTAGGAGGAAAAATAATATTCATACATCAATCATGAATATATTCTTTAATGATCACAATATCTTTGTTTTCACAAGACTATTGAAGGCATTTTGGGTGCTTGCTTAATATACACATAAAAATATGAACATCAATACGCTCGCTATTACTTCATAACATTCAGCCTTTAAATGTTTGACTGCAAGTTAGCTGTATTGACTTTAAAAATTCCATACCCTCTAGGGACCCGAAATCATTTACATTACTGTTGAAAATTTTACATATAAACTAAATATCATCGGATATTTTTGTCTCTTCGTGGAGGATGAAGATGGCGTAGAATGGATGATATGCCGAGAGTATTTTGAACTTCTGGGAAGTTGAGTGACGAGAAATCGTGGTTGCCTGCAAGGGCTGCCAGAGCGCTAGTGGAAATTGAAAATGTCCGTGAGGGAAAATCCCCTTTCTCATCAACTTCCATTGAACGTTCTAGCGAGTTAGGACCATGGATGTCGAGCTGTCTCCTTCCTCTCTCCGGCTGCTGCTCACTCATAGGGAAAATAACGCTGTACTCGTGACCATTGGTGCGTACGAAGATGAACGACCTGCCCTCAAACATGGAAAAATCAATCATATCCAACAGGGAGGTTGGAATGACGCTTGTGGTGTCGTCTTGTGTGATGAGGATGATCTCATCTCCTGGAACGAAGGTGGCCCCATTCCTTAAACTTTCTTTCACTTGGTTAACAGCGTTTACACTAAATTCATGCATAGGATCATTCCGAACTGGAACGCCAACAGCGACATTACTACCAGCGGTTGAGCCCATGCTGCTTAAAGAATTCAAAGAAAATTGTGACAACGGGGCTTCTTGTATTATATTGCTCACATCAACGTTGGTCGCCGTATTTTCTCTTGGATTCGTGAAAGGTCTTACTGCCATTTCGAGCACCTTAACGGCAGGAGTTATTGAACCTGAACCGGCATTGTTGCCGATACTTTCCTGTACGCCATTAAGGGCATTCAGAGTAAACTCAGTCAACGGGGCTCCTTGAAGTGTCACGAGGTCCCGCAACTGGGATGTCTCAAACGCATCCCCGATGCCCTGCTGCCTGAGGTGAGGAGACCGCGGGACGTTTGGTAACCTGCTTGCTTGGAAGTGTTCATTAAAAAAATCTGCAGAGGGCGCTGGTGAAGACAAAAACGCGTCTTGAAATTCTGGCCGTACGTTCTGCATGCTCAGCGCAAGTTGTGACTGTATTGGTCTTGTCTCATTGTTTTCATTCTCTTGTATACGGAAAGCATCGGCCCAAATATTTGCAGTGGGGTTGGGTTGCGTAAATGGCTTACTAAGTTGAAAATGACGTAGGAGACTTTGCTTCACGTGATCTCTTTTAGTGGTTAGGATGCCCGCAGCTTCTTTTTCGAAGAGGTTTTTAATTTGGTCCTCGTTACTCAAAACTTCACTAGAATGAAAGAGGTTTCTGAATTTACCCCTCGTATGAGTCGTACGAGGTGTGTGTGGGGGCAGTGGTTTCGAAACTAGGGGAGAAAGCAGTCGAAGAGAGTCTAAAAATTTCGTTGCGTTTTCCTTTGCCAAGATGAGATCTACAAGCTGTTCCAGCTCATTGATTACGATGTTTTGTACGTCAGTTTGTTCCGCTATTGTGGAAGGACGGAAAGTAGTCGCAGGAAACTCCTGATCCGGATTCCTCAGTCCAGTAGCTTGAAAAGAGGGTGTTGAATTTCTCAACGGAGTCGGTCTGATCATCGGAAACTTCGAAGGCTTTAAAGTTGACAGCCAATCTGTTGAAGACTTGACTGAGTGTATTACAGGAGAAGATTCTGTTATAGTTGGAGTTTGGTGAGCAGCGGAAGGGGAAAACCCATTCTCAGAGACCCCTGTAAAATTTGGTATAAACGGTTTCAACGAATGTTCTTTCAGAATGGAATTGGCTCTCGTAGGTGTAGTGTGCAATAGGTCTTTAAGTTCGATTATTGGTTGCGGGGCCTGAGTTGTATGTGAAGTAACTACTGAATTTACTGTGTTATTTGCGATACTTACCGCTGAGTTCCACAAACTATTTGGTTGTGTACCTGTGAATTTCCGACCCGATTCTAGGTTGTGATTGTCAGGACCTATCGACTGGAATGGAGGAGCAAGCTGGTCAAGTTTCAGTGGATGAAAAGTGTTAATAACGGGTAAAGAATTCAATCCACGCTGAGGTAAATGAATAGCACCTGTTGATAGCGGAACATTCGTGGTTGTCCACTTAGGGGTGATTGGGCTGTTGAACTTTGTCATTGAAAATGAAACTGGAATTGAAGTATGCAGTTCAACTTCTGGTGTCTCGAGTGATTGTGGTGGACGCTGAATTTGGAGAGACAAACCGACTTCATTTTTTAACTTCGTTTGCGTGTTATTTAAAGTCGATGAGAAATGTCTGATTCCGTTAAAATCGCCTACTATTTCGTGGCTGGCATGGAATTTATTGAGTTGCTCCGATATTGGGCTGATATCATTTAGATTAGCTTCTATACTGCCTAACACAGGTGCAGTTGTGCCTCGCAAATCGTGTTGGGACAAACTGTGCGGTGAAGTTATAGATAATCTTGGAGACGTCGTAGATGGAATCCGTGTACTCGGTGCCTCTTGAGAAAATTGTGAATTCACTGGTTGGGCAGTTACTGGTCGAAATGACTGACCCTTAGGCTTTCTTCGTGGCTGGTTTAAGCCTGGAAATATCTGGAGCTGTTGAGACACTGCTATTGGGCCTGAGGAAAAGAAAGGCTTACTTGTTGCTTGTTGCGGTGTCACTCGAGGCCCATGTGTGTTTTGGAAATGATTCTGCCTTAGGTTTTGACTTGGAGGTCGTGCTCGCAGTCGCGAGTGAGAAGAATGAAGCGGATTAGGATTAAAATGAAAATTAGGCACTAGCATAGGCTGCTTGTGTTTGAAAAGTAAATTCGATTGAGCGAAGTTATTACTTGGAGGGATAGCATCTATAATGGATGGGCGACTTTGTATTTGATTTGATAAAAGTTGCTCGTTTTCATTAGGATACGTTCCGAATGCACCTTCTGAATATGATGGAACTGGTCTCATCGGAGACGGC
The DNA here is from genome assembly GCA_030386875.1 of Morinoia aosen. NCBI lineage: Eukaryota > Metazoa > Arthropoda > Malacostraca > Amphipoda > Talitridae > Morinoia > Morinoia aosen. The sequence goes on from CM059568.1 coordinate 48,956,919, forward strand.
TTCGCAAAGGAAGGCGGTGGAGTCCCTAGGGGAGGACTATTGAATTGCCCTCTACCCGGTGCAGGGTAAGTGGTATGCGGAGGAAGAATGCCTGGAGCTGACGTAGAGTAAGATGGTCTACCGGCAAGAGGTCCGTATTCTTCTTGAGATATCGGTTTTGGTCTAGAAAAGTCGAAATTGTTCAGAGTAGGGTTCGGTGGCGAAGCATAGCCTGAACCAGGATGTACTGGAGCTGTGTTGATGAAATTTGAGGACAGATCAGAATTCAGGTAAGGAGAAGAGGGCACTTGATAAATGATAGGAGGAAAATGCACTGACGATGGCCGAGGAGGTCCAAAGGACTGCCCAAAATTTTGTGGCGTGAACGTGTGCTGGAAGCTCACAGCAAACGGACTACCTCCCGATAAGTGAGATTTTCCTTTCGTTGCTTCTTTCTTGAGACTCGCATCTGAAGTGCTTGATTGCTCCGGCTCAGCTCTCTTGAGACCGATGTATTTCTTTTTCTTTTTTCGTATGAACTTCAAAGGAGGCCGTGATGCTGTCGAATAGATTGGGTATGATGACGCATCTAATAATTTAGAATCCTTATTTCCAGCGTCTTCTGCGAGAATGCCAGTTTTCTCCGAACGCAGGCGCTTCCTTAATCGAAGTTTCTTTTTATGCTTGAACTCAGAAGTTTTCGGAGGAGAAGGTCCTCCTCGTGCGGATTTGATTTTTTCAGGAACATGGGCATCGTCCACCACCGCAAATCGCCTCCGTGCTCGACTTCCAAGAAAAGATTTTCTCAGTTTTTCCCTTCTTGTTGTTGACTTTGGCTCATTGCTCATTGTTTTCTCTCCATTCGTCTCACTAATTGACGTTTTCGAAGCGAGAGATTTTTTAAATTCATAACCGAGCTCTTTTGAGTGTTTTCTTTGCTGAATTATTTTCATAATACGGTCGGAAAATTTTCGAGTTCTTTCTTGGTTTTTGTGCTCTTCATTTTCATTCGTCGTTAAGTTCATTCTAACTTTGGATTGATCAACACTCTTCGATTCCACAAGCTCTGCCGATATATTTTTGCTCAAAACTCCCATACTAGATTTTAACATCATTCTTCGCTGCATTCTCAAGTCTTTCCCAAGGAATGGGTATTTTCTGTTCATTTTCCTGAGCTTTATTCGCCCTCGAATTTCTTCGTGTTGAGCTTCAAATCTTCGTAGGCGAGTTGTGTGGTTGTTGACAGCGGACTCGCTAGCTTCCTTTGCGGTGATAGATAAGTCATTCGAAGGGCCTTCATTCAACACTCGTGGAGGATCGCTGGACTTTCCTTGCGCTGAATTTGATGCTGCAGATAATGCCACAACCGCCACCAGTGCGGCTAAAGTCACATGCCGAGTCATCTGTTGGGAAAAAATACATTACGAAGGTAATTTATACTGTACTTACAGCTGAAAAAAAAACTAATCAGTTAACACGTTTCCTGCGAAGAGACCCACCGGTGGTCACAGGGATTTTCATTATACGCTAACCGACTTGCAGTCACTAACTCAATTTTTATAAATACTTCTTGCAAGCTAAATGATGGCATGATCCAGTTAATGATTGCTATTTTCAAAACTGTTCTTTACAATTGACTTTAAATTTGAATTGAATATTGAACTTCAGTTTAATCCATCTAGGAAAAGTGTTAAGTAAGCTGTTATTTTAATGATTGCTTTGCTTGTAATCTTATCGTTGAAGTCGTAACATTTCAATCAAGAATACTTAGCTATTGCGAGCATTGTTGTAAAACCAATTAGCTTTAGTGCATATCTATAGTAGATTCTGAAGTCCTCTGATGCACTGTTATGGCTGGTAGGGGAATAGCATTAAATTTTTACTACTGAATGCTGAGATCAGATATAAAAAAATAAAAGTTAGTGCTGCTAAATAAAAACGTTTGTCATTGATTTCCAGGCCCAACAGACGTGGTCAATATTATTAATTAATGGAGGAAAATATTGGAAGTAATATTTAGTAACTAGGCTTTAATGGTTGTTCAAAAAATGTGTTTAGTTTTTTACCCTTTTAATATACCGTTTTAATTTTGAAATTGTCGAATTAAGGAAATTAGTATAATTATTCCACTAGTCTTTTGCCCGGAAACTTTCCTTCGTATTGTGATATGAGAAAGTTTCTTACGACCAGCAAAGGAATATGGCACCTGCTCGCCATACAAGCTAGTGACCGCAATAACACGTTCAAGTGTGGTCGTTAAGCTCCGTAGTTTTTGGCCAATAAAGTGTGCAAAATAGCTACTAATAATACTCCCAGGGGAAAAATGTTAAGTCTTGAGACGAAGTTTAGGTGAGCCCACTTTTTGTTTAAATAAATGTTTTCTGTTTTGTCAAGGACCATCTTTTCATCGGTTCACTGTTGTCAAATTTTCAGCCCCTATTACTTTCTTCTTTAACGTTGATCTTGCTTCACAAATTTTCTTCTCAACTTACTGTTTCTATGCTCAGCGAATCTTGTGTGGGAACATACCTTGTGTATAAATTCCGTGTTCCCTATACTCTATACTAAAGCGCCATCATCCTTCCTTTCTTCGGAACCCCTTTGTTTTGGTTAAAGAGGCTAAAACTAATTTTTGATTTGATTATAACCTAGCAGGTAATAACCAATTGTTCAGCAATTTCCATCCTGCCTCCTCGTGAGGGAGGAGGACGCAATGACGGGACGCGAGAACTCAAGGATCTCACGGCTGGCGTGTGCGAGGCAGGCAGCGACCGTCAGGCGCTCTTTATCATAAATGAATCTCTTCCGGGTCCTGCGTAATGCGCGTCGCTATCACTCCATTGTAAACGCATGAGTACAGACACCGGATTTTTGTAACCCGTCTTCGTAGTTGTGCTGCTGCCAGGATAAGTTCTTCTACATCTTACAGCCAGCATCTTCTTCTATCACACATGACTATCCCATGGTAGAGGCATGAGTATAGAACCTGGATTTTCAAAAACTATACGTCATCAAAGTACAGCTCCTGCCGAAGTGAGTTCTTTCACATCGACTTGCTCACCTAGCGTGTTGTAGCCCGTGGTGTAGCCAACTCGACTCCATTCATTCAGTCAGACTGCCAGTCGTATCGCTACGACGACGTAAATTTTTGGCAAATCGACCCCCGTACTCCCATTCACCATTTAAAGCAGAACCTTTGTCGCACGTCTTCCTAGTTTAGAATTTACAATTTCAGCGACAGATTTATTTTACGATGGAGGTCATTGCACCACTAACATACGTTATACTTCACTCTCCATGAGATACGAGCGACCATTCTGATTATTTTTATTAAACTTTTTAAGTTTTCGTTAAGGACTCACGAATTTTTTCATAACTATATAAAGTTTTTAATGTGCAGTATCAAATTTCAGAAATTTACCTCTCTGATATTATCTTCACGTACGTTTTACTCTTGACTAATATTATAAAAAATTTTAGTAATGCCGTCCCTCTGGCGGCATTCTCCACATTATTGTTTGCGGCCGTTAAAAATGAAATGTCCGATTTTTTTCTTGAGAAAGGGAACATCAACTAACACTTTAATGTTCACACCCTAATGATAACTCATTCGAGTATCTGTCAATGTGGTTATCAATCGGTTCACTTCAACATAGACAAGCAGATGCACTCGCACATTACAGGTTATGGTTGAGCTTGGCTTCCTGTAAGACCTCATTAATAATTTCAACTAACTGTTGAAAAAATCCGAAAAGGAAATATCCTATCCTTGGATATGTATTCCGAAACTGTTGCTTTAGCATTATAGAAGTGATGATAAAGTGTCTGGGTAAAGACATCTTTTTATGATTAGAACTCGATGAGAAAAACAATAGTTGGTAGATTGTCAACAATAATGTTGTTGTCAATATTTGTCAACCACAGTTAAAAACAATGATGTCTTTGAACTACACAGCATCGGTAGTACTCGTTCCGGTGACTTCCTCAGGCTTCAGAATGTAGTTCCATAGAGAGCCATCTGCTGACTTCATGTACATTATCAGCCATTTAATTCAATATCTCATCAGCTCTCTCGTAACAACCAACATATTTACTAAACGCAATGCACAGTAAAAGCTTAGACAAATTATCAAATAGCAAATTAATTAACTGAAAGTTCACAGCCAAACCACAACGTAGTCAAGCGTCAGTGTAAGTTCATGACAGGTTCAGTGACGTACGAATTAAGGGGAACGTCTGTCCTGAAGTCAATCCCTCTGCTTCCGCGTGGGATCCCGTGGGAGAAGTGACGAGCTAGAATTACTGCAATAGGCGTTGCTAACGTGGTTCTGACCGACAGTGTCCAGCGTGGTCAGCGCAACGTAGTCATGGTGCATGACAGGCTTGCGTAATGTTAACCTCATTACGTTCTCAGTCGGAAGTCCACCACGGGAACTTGAGCAAGCGCGGGCCGGTCATTAAGAAAGGACGTGGGATGACTGTAAGGAAATAAATGTTCCTGTGCCCGACCACTAATTAGACTCCCGTAGCCCCTTATATTAACCTACTCTGAGTGTAAGTTCCCCTCCCGCCTCCAAATAACTGCATTCCCACAGGGGTTGGTTGATGGCAATCGTCTCAAAATAATAACAATAACATCAATTTGATGTATCAATTTTTTTATCAATAATTGGTTATTTTTAAACTGTAACACAAATTTATCTCCCAACATGAGGTAAAGTTAAGCAAGGTGATCAAGTACCGTCGTAATTGCATTCAAGTTTTCGAGCTTTGGAAAGTAGAAAAATTACTGGTATTGTTACTTGTAAGTTACAATTGTAATTCATATAAAGGATTATTTAAAATTACGATGCATTATTAAGTATTGATAAATAGAAAAGTCCTTAAAGTATACACTTTAAATTTTAACTCTAGACAGTTATTTTAAGCCCACATTTATTTGCAATTATATTGCAAATTATATTGATGTAGAATCCAAAAAACATGAAAACATCATCGTTACGCGATATTGCATTGGTGCATTCACTTCATGTTTTATTTTAATGAAACAGACACTTGAGTGTAATGGGCTGATGAAAAGAAACCATATTTTCATCTATATTCAACTCTGATAATCAAATTTTCCCGCTTCAGGATTCGTTCATTATCTTGAGCAGGCAGGAGCCTGTACTGGCATATAAATTGATCAAAGAAACGTGGAAGAATTAATCCTAATTGTCGAAAAGTCTTATTTGTGTAGAACCCACTGTCAACTATGTATCCGGACTTTATCTTGCATAATAATTGCTCTGGAAAACTTCAAGCCCAAAATTTTCGCCTCTGAAGGTCTTTTCTATGGATGAGGTTGGAGTATTCATGTTCAAAAAATACCACGCCATAAATTTTTATGGTAAAACATCTTTCCTTCCTCTTCAACAACGGCATTTTACCATGCTTATTCGGCTTTGTAACCTGTATAGAGGGAGTGAAGTGCAAGCTTCATGAGAAAAAGGATTTCTCCTTGAACCGGTTCTACTCTACTCCGTTCACTACGCTAGCCAATGGAACTGCGTATCTCTATGCCTATGGAAACTCCACATACGCTGGACTGAAGTCGAACCATGCAGGATCTTTCTTGTGCAAATTATTTTTCCATGACCAATATGGAATTCCAATTCCATGACCAATATGTTGTGCTGAGCAAAATAAGCTGTATCAAGATATCCTAATTGATATGCATGGCATGCATTGTGGTTTACGCTGTTAAAACTTGGGTAATATTCCTTCATGAAAGATTATTTCTAAGGTCAGTAGAGATTACAAATGAACACAACATCTGCGGCAGCTCTGCACGAAACGTTAATTTGATAACAATTACAAAATCATGGAATGAATGCTGGACTCTCACGAATATGGCTGTGGGATTTAATACGCCAAGCTCTACCCTTAGTTGGTGAAGTCGAGAGTTATGCATGATCTAATTTAGGTATCGGTTCGATGTATAAGTACATGTTTGAATTTTGCTAAGATAATTTATGTAACCTCGGCTGTTAAAGTTACTCGTCTATACCGCTCATTCCAACTATTAATGCTTTGGCTTTTGGAAATGCAAAACGTGCAAAAATATAGTTTCATTAAAGAAAAATCCCTCTAACTTGTTTTATTCCTACTAACACACGGGATTTCCATAAAGTTGATTTCCTAGTTCTAAATTGAATTCTATAACTGCCTGAAATCAACCACTTATGCAACTTATTCCGTCATGTGCTTAGAATTTTCAGAACTGAACTTATCACATCACCTGTACCACTAAAAAACAGAAAGTACTACATCTTTAAGTATTCACTAAATATTGTCTTACTTTTACATTAAATCTCAACAAAATGCTATGGCACAAGCTGTGTTTTAGATAATTATTTCAAAATTGCAATTCTTTTTGATTCTCTGAAAGCGCATGAAGTCCCCCATGAAGCACGGGGTCCTACTGACAATGCTATAGGCCAGTTGGTTCCACCGGTGACGATTGTTTCAAATGACACAGCAAATTTATGTGTCCCGTAATCGACGGACACGACTCGCTATGACCTATATTTGGGAATAGTTATTGGCAAAGGTACACTATCATATATTGTATTATTTTTTTCTATTAATTTTAGGTTTCATGGGTCCCCTATAGCTAATGCTCATTCATGTTTGTTCAAAAAGTTGAATGATGCACATGATCCTCTTAGAATAGATTTCATGTCTCAATAGTAATAGTCAAAACAGATATATAGTCACCTAGTCGATCCTATATTAAATTAGAGGGCTTAAACATCGAAGACTTGTATTTAAGTGTTTCTATTCCCTTACAGAGGGGTAGAAAATTTAAAAAACTCTTTGAAACTGCTGAAACAGTGTAAATTTATGTGTTATTAAATATGTTGTTCATAATATCATGTCTTGTTTTTCAGGTACCGATGCCTATTTAAGCATCTGTACAACTTCATGAAAGATTTATTCTATTTGAAATAATATCGTAGTAGTTCAAAAGAGTTCCTAGCTATACATATGCAGTGAGCAAGCAGCTTCTCATTACCACTTGTCTAGTTGTGGAAAAATTTACCAAGTTCATGGAGGCCGCTTCAACTCAGTACACAATTCCAAAGAATGATTTTTCAATATAATATCTATGAGTAAATTTTCGGTGCAAAATATTACAGGACTATTTTGATTATAAAGTATCTCTTATACAGAATCGAGTACACATCGATGATTTCAATAAATATTCAGCTGAGTTCTAAGAGTTCTAACCAAATGCCAAACAAGTTTGATAAGCACGCAGCGGTAGGTTTACATGTACAGGGGTCACTGATCCGAGTGCTGACCCGATTATTGCATAATGACAACAAAAGTTTCAAAATCTCAAAGGAACACTTATTGATATGCAGTCTAGTGAAATTATACGTAGTTAAACTGTACAGATCGAGTCGGATATTTTCATTGGGTTTTGGAGCAATCGCAAATTTTTCGCCATGATTGCCTGAATTCAGCATCATGTACTGGTAGGTACACAGACTCCGCTTAACACGTCAAACATTTAAAGAGGTAATTCGATGCTCACAGAGTCAGATTAGTCTATGAGAAAAAATATAAGAATTGTCTAATTTCTAGTAAATCTGTATCTAATTTCCGAAAATAATATAGTTAGATACGTTACGTTGAAGAATTTAGGATTAAACCTGAATATGTATCATGTGCTTTGAGAATCTTGTCCACAACTAATTAAAAAACTGATTAAAAAAATAACAAAGAATTTCGCATGCAATGCACCTCAGATTCAATGTTCACAGCAAGCGCACCTTGTACAAGTCTCAGCACAAGACCATTACACGCGACACCTCCTCATGGGATGAGATGCGCCCATCACCATCTCCTAGTTTTATACTTCCCGTCCCTTGTGGGAAACTCTCCGAAATATTTCGTACACTCAACGAATTTGCCGTCTCGACGAATAGAATGCGGACAGGATCTCAACCGTGGGATGTGTTGCAAAAGAAGGATGCGAGAAAGACCTGCGGTGGGATGGATATGTAGTGGGAGTACAACTCTATAGCATGGTCTTGGCAGGAGGATAAGAGAATGAGTTTTGCATAAAGAGTGGCGCCTTCGATTACATGAGATATCACATGTCGTTTGAGGATTTATACAGCCAAATTCTCATAAAATTATCATTTTCCATTGTTCGTTGAAGTTTATCCATCGTGCTTGTAAGATGAATCGGTCAGCTCTATTTAATAGACAAGCACTTATACTTTTCATTCCTTGTCGTTCAGAGCTGTAGAAATGTTTGAAATTCACTCTGTTTAAAATTCACGCTATATATTTTAATGTTTAAATGTGGAATAATGTTTGAAATTCACACTGTGTTTTTTTCCGAATTTTATTTTGTTATCAATACGCGTATAAAATAGGGGGAAAATGAGAGATCCCGAGCTGAATGTCAAGTAAGTATTTTTTGTTAAAATATGAAAGATTTTCCGTCCTGCTAAGGACCATCAAAATTTACTACTGTCTTCTACAACCTTTATCTCGTTTCATAAACTTACATCTCAACTTATTGTTTCAACGGGCTGGTGGTCTTGTGTGGAAATACATTTTGTGCATAAATTCCGCGCTCCCTTTTTTCAATACTAAATGACACCTTCATCCGTCCTCTCTTTGGAGCATTTGTTGTTGTTGTTTTGGAGGGTTAAACTAACTAATCTAATATAATTTCGAACAGAATATAGGCCATTACTATCAGACTGGAAGAACAAGTTCTATGAAGAAACATTTTGCGTAATATACATGCACGTACTTTATACTTCGTACACAATGGTTTCATTCTACAACGTGCAGATCGACAACCTAAAGTATTTGCTTGAATCACTTATCAATACGTATGATAAAACGGCGACTGTGTATCGTAAGGGGAAAATGGAGAATATCTCAGTCGAAAATAAATTCACTACATAAATTATAGGATGAATATCCGTAAAGTTAGAGCGGTTACAACATGATTGGAACTCGGAACATTCATCTCCATCGGGCTCTCGAATGTGGCACCGAGCATCGACCCTTGAAGTATCCTATAGAAAAACTTCAAATGTCTCTTTTTTTCATAGGTTCGATCTTTGTGTTCAGAGTAGTGCGGTCGAAGTCTTTCTCTTTCCCATCTCACGCATTAGAATTCATTGAATAATTGCGGTTAAGGGTGTTTAGCAGGGAAGAGCTGGGTTCGATATGCCAGGCGCGATGTGCGAAGGTACAACGAACGCTTTTGTTATCACGTTCACTACGTTCCCACGCTTGTCAACTGTTGGTTTGGTTAGGTTGTAAATAGCAGAATGGGGAAATCAACTTCAGTGCTCGAATATATTATTATCCTACTTTAGAAGTATGAAAATACAATAGCACGATAACATTTCGCCAGGTATGATAGCAGTTTTTTTTAAAAAAGGTCTCGAAACATAAAACGTCGTTCATTTATACCGTTACGTGAATAAGCAAGTTCCTTATTGGTGCACAAATGGCCCAATACGTAGAGAAAGAGTTAAGTTTTAGCTACTTCCCACTTGCTCATTCCAGTTGAGTTTGAAGTCTCGGAAAAATTAAATTTCGACTAGGTTAGTCGACCAGGTTTCACGATGCCGTTCAGTTCCACTAAGGTGCAGATCTGAAAGAACACAGCTATACACCATCTAGTTTATTCTGAACACTCTATCTCTTCCTTAAACAGCAAATGAATTTTCCCCTTTGCATAACAGGGTAGTATTGTGCTTGCAAATTGGTTTTGAATGCTACGCCTCTTCCCTCCTCAGAAAATACTATTTTTCTCAGTAGCAATGATTGGAGCAGTAGAACATAGCTAATGTCAAGTACGATATTACCTTGCATACATTTCTTTTACAAATGACGAGGACAATCAGAGCATGTTACACTATCAATAAGAGTTTTTCCAAGGGGAAACCGCATTTTTTTTAAGTAAACTAAATTCTTCAATACCAGGTGAGCTGTCATAAGGGTAGGATACAGACTAAATTTCTTCCACGGACGAAATCTGTAACTGGTTGCGAGCAGTCTAAAGGCCCGTCCACACTATCAATCTTTCGGCCAAATCTTGTGTTTTTCGCCAGTACGCGAACACGAACACAGATGGAAAACTGCGGGATTTCTGTGTGATCATGTTTGCGAAACTGTTGGAAAACTCCCAACACTAACTTCCGTAGAGACAGCGAACACTCGCTTGTTTATGTTTTGAGGGTGGTGTTTTTGCTCGTGAATTGCTAGGTTTGTAAGTCTTTTTCCCGATTTTATCGATTTGTTTTTCTCGCGAAAACAGTAAATTGTAGGACTGCATGGATAATGTATTTCCCGAAATCTGTTCACATATGCACACACAGATAAATTAGTTTACTAATTCTCAACAGATTAAATTTAACATTAATATAAATCAATAACTATACTATAACGAACTACAAAACGTACTCGAGGAGCAGCTTTGTTTTTTTTACCTACTGCTCGCGGACAACTTCACGTCATCGAAAACGTAGCTTGGACACAATTCAGAAAAGTTTGTGTTTTTGTTCGTGCTTTGGTGTGATTGTGATTGACGAAAAGTTGGATAGTGTAGACGGGCCTGGGTGAAATTATTGCGGAAAGCGGTTGCGAATATTTTCACAAATGCCATAAGTAATTTATGGATCATAGATGTAAGTTTTATCAAGTTTCTGCTCTGCTAAAATGGCTATAAGAAGAAAAATTTTTTGGTTAGTTGGAGACTCCAATAAAAATTACCACTTTCGTGTTTAATTTCAGCATCACAGTCTCAAATCATTGACATTATGACCAAGAAAAGAAAAAAAGCATGAAGTAAGAAAATTTATGACGAATTCGAAAATTGTCACTAGTGAGAATGCCAACTCCAATTATAATTTCTTAAAGGCCAATTTGGTTAACTCGCTGCGTAAACTTTTCGGAAATATGCTGTTTCTTTTATTTTTTCTTGCAGCCGCCCATGTGACAGCTGGTGGCACACGGTCGCCCTCGCGTTACCTGGCCGCGACAAGACTGTCTCCAACAATTATTTTTTTATTTTTATCACTGATGCAGCGGCCTCTATACAGATGTTCCAAACGGCAGCGAAAGCTCTCTCGTGCAGTACTGGCAACTACAGAAATTTTAAAGCTGGAACCAAAATGAATCGAAATCGTTCTCAGTATTTGCCTTAATAAGAGTATTTTTGTGTAGTTAGATATAATCAGAATACATTCATAATTCTATCACAGCCAAAAAATCTTTCTAATTTATCATAATGCTAATAATGAACTCAAATTAATTGTTGGGATTATTATTCCAATTTCCAGCAGATCAAACGATATTTTAATATAGCATCTGAAATTCGGTGAAATCTTATATCACTTCTAACAACTTTCATTACTTTCAAAAACATCCGTGGCGTGCTCCTCGCAATTGACAAACTCTGTGTGAACCCACAGTGTTGGACCTCAATTACACTACATGACGGTTGAGTGGAGGCGCAGCGTTTCACAAGGCACGCGTACTCGACGTGTCGAAAGTAATATCGGGTTGACTTATCCAACTTTCTTCCGGTAATCTGCAGCAGTTTAATCTATACCCTCGCAGTGCTTCAGGCTGTTTGCCTACGTGGAAGGAAGATATTAGATTGCAAGTGGAGGTAAAATGTTAAAATTGCTTCTGCTAAATGCATGAACAACCAGTAATATGTTTTCAAATACTATCATAGATTTTTGATTTATTCAATCTGAGCAATCGTGCGATCGCCATCTGTTTTCGTAGGAGGAAAATAAAAACGTGCTACGATACAAGCTCTGCGGCAGCAAGCTTGTTAAATGAATGATACGTTGTAGAACTAATTGTTAATATTTCAACATCAGTCGACGTGCAAATCCGAAAAATCGTAAAACTTCGCCACCGTCCCCTGCTATATCATGAGCTTAAGTTCGTCCAACTTTTCATTATTTCGACCTTGTGCTGCTGTTTCTATACGAGAATGAGATCATTAATTAAGGCACTTAAATAACGCAGAAATTGCACTCGCAGTTATCTTAACATTGCCTCGTTTTGTGAAATACGTCGTATTCTCCCAATTTACAAGCAATGTGATAACTAGATAGACTGCACACGCGAATTTTAACCATGTTGATTAATAGAAAATTATGTGCGTTACTTGAACGAATGATTACCGTTTGAAGACGAGTAATATATTTTCTGAATCATTAATTTGTCAGCTGCTTATGTATTATGTCAGTTCGTTTAGACACAATTGCAAAGCATTTTTAAAAATATTGTTCAGTGGGAAGGAAGTTTTCAAATTTTCTAACGATTCTCTGTCGCACAAGTAATGTTCTAGGCAGCAGAGAGAGTGACATAAATCTCAAATGTCGCGCGTTGTTCTCCCAGTCAAGTAATGTGGCTTCCAATGCCACACCTTATGTGTGACATAAAGCTAATTGCACTAGAATATTTGGGTAACAGATCAGTTTTTGAACATATTATCGCCAGCCTTCTTCCCTTATTCGTGAATTAACGTGCTTTCCAGTACAACGCAAGCGATGCACCCCTTCGTAGAGCGCACTAGTTTTGCAATGGCAGCTCAACTGCTATTGATTTACCGTTTTTTTGTGAGCGCGCCGTTTCCCGCTGCAGCAGCTGCGCGCACATCCCCTTGAACAGCTCGTCTGTCCCTTTCTTCCTTCACAGAGCCTTTTCTCCCCCAACGCTCCCACTGCGTCCACTCCACCAACTCCCTAGCTCGGGAGTAACGTGCTCCCTCATTGGCCAGCGCTCCCACACGTTGCACCTCTTATTCCTTTCTCACGTGCACATCTGCTCAGATAACGGCTGTAAAATAATTCCAAAAACCTCAAATGCGTAGTTCTCTTACTTTCCTTCTTTTGCTGTAAGAAATATTTCTTTTACACGATGGACAAACATCGCCTCTTTGTTTAATTTCCCTAATGATGGAATGAATTCCACTCTGCCATTGGCTGGTGAATGTGGCGTCGGCGTGTGGCATTACAGTGTGCCACATCACGCACTGCAGCTGCCGCAGCAATAGAAACTACCGTTATGGCGCTGTACAGTTTTTTAAAAATATCTGTCTAACTCAACTACCGTGTTGAGAAGAGACAGGTCGAGTAGTATAAAATTCAATAAAGACAATTTTACATGTTATAACTGTCTCATGTATACATTTTGAGCTCTAGAAAACTAGGCATTGTGGTAAATTTTACAGCTGCCGACTGAAGAGAAAGTTTCCTGTCCGAGCCTCGTGATCGATTTTCTAGCCTCGCACGGTTTGAAAAATTTTCCTCACAACAAATGCTTGATTTCCAGATTGTACTTATCCTTCAAATTACTTTATAAAAGATGATGCAGAAATAAATGTTCGGAAAATATCTAACGTTAAACATTTATGTGATAACGCAGAGTAATTTTACGAAACTTTTAATGATTGAACTAGGCTCTACGAGTTATTGGTATCAACGAGATACACAAAACTATTTGCATGAATTTAGTTTATGATATAAAAACACCTTATTGATCGTCTAATTTAATCATACAGATAAACGAGAATTTAATCAGTAGACATTGATTGAATCCCATTTCCAATTATAACTTTTAAAGACTCATTTACAACAGTCTCACTCCCAAGTATATAATTGAATTATTAGAAATTTGATCATCTTATATATAATAATTCCCGGTATCAACAACTATTTCGTTCAAGGAACGCCATTACAAGGAATGTCAATCAGGTTAGCCAACCTCTGATGAAAAATTTCACCATCGACACTATTGATTTGCATGCAGATTTTTATATAAATAAAAGTGATAATACATATTAAAGAAAACAATATAAATAGTTTTTAGCGACAAAAATTTGCTTAGAGAAAATAGAATAGCGCTATCTAACAGTTCAGGGAGCTCAAAAACACATCACGCTTATGGTAAAGGTATAAGTTTTTTCGAAAAATTTCCGATAAAAACGTGTATATTATTATGTTTTGACACCTTAAACGTACATTTGAAGTTTAAAAATGAATTTGCGAATTGAAGTAGATTGTGGAAATTTAATTTTGGTTGTGCTCAAGTTGGTACCCTTGAGGAACGCCATATTCGTTCGTGACTCCGTAGCAGCATGACGTGTGTGAAGTTGCTCCTCAGGTTTCGAAGATAATTGACGGTAAGATTTTGATAGTATTGGAAGTCTTGATGTCAGATTCGTTCAAGTGAATGATATTACTCCAGTCGCAATGAATTAATAAACTCTTTTACGCGCAAATCGTACTAGGTTAGCTGTTGAATGAGTTTCGGCGTCGCTGACGCCATTTTGTAATGGCGCCTGCCCGCCATTGCGATTTGGTCTCGTAGTGGCGTGTGTGTACCACCTACCTATTGCGTACTGCTGCTGAAGTGCAGCGCCACTGCTTCTAGTTAAGCCTCAGGTGTTCTGTAACTGCTATTTTTATATGCTTTGCAATTATTATAGTACTTTCAAATTAAAAGACGAGGATAAATTTCTTAGCTGAAAATGTTCCAATTTAGCATTAGTTTTTGAGAGTACTGAAGTTTTAAATGATATACTTCAGTAAAATTTTGTAATAGAGTATAAAATGTTTTAGAGTTCTGTTTGAAGGCTTGTTGCATAATTTATATATAATCTCTATAGAACGAAAGGTAAATCTGAAGGATATGTCAGTTATCGATTTTGTAAATTATGATGCCTAAGCTTAGTTAATTAGATCAAAATAAACAAGTTTTCCTCTGTGCAATTTCCGTCTCAAATGAGTATTTTACTATTTGGTAAATCTGAAGGATATGACAGTTGTCAATTTTCCACTTTTTGGTGCCTGAACCTAATTAATTGAATCAAAATAAACAAGTTTTCTTCCATGCACTTTTTGTCTCAAATGAGTATTTTACGATTTATAGCGGTAAGTTTAGTTTCGTCATTGATGACAAATGCGCTCGAATAAACAGCTACTCATCGATTTTCAAATTTTTGTTGTTTGAAACATGGTAATAACATCGAAATAAACAACTTTTCTTCTATACACTTTTTTCGTCAAATGAGTAGGGTAAGTTCCGAAAATTCGTCCACTTCGAATTTCCGTACACACCAGGTATATTTTACTTTGACAAGCTAATATGGAGTTGAAGTTCATTGAAAAGTGGTTCACGTGGTAACTGCTGGTTTATAATATTGTATAATTGCCACACACTGCAAATAAATATCACTGTTTGAACAAAAATGGCAGCCCAAGTGAATGACCTGCGTTTCAGTTGTTTATGAAGTCGTCACACCTTAACTGACTACCATTTTGCATCGCCGACTAAAATTTTTTCCGTTGACGAATTTGTTGTGTTAGGCGATGTCGTACCTGCGTGAGTGTTGACAGCTGTAATGCTGCCATTTTACAGAGTTTTTCTTCTCACTTTGTTAGTTTCTGAGGTGTACCAAATTTAGAATCTTTTAAAGGCTTGTGTTATTACTTCGTCCACATGTACGGAGTTTTGAAAAAATAATTTGGTAAATGTTAAGGACTTGACCATAATGGATTTTCCACTTTTTGATCAACAAAGATTGTTGATGAGACCAAAATAAACAAGTTTTCTTCAATGCACTTTCCGGCGGAAATGAGTATTTTAAAAGTTATGGCGTTAAATGAGTTACATGAACTCCATTGTGCATCACCCTATTACAAACGTAAAGAGGTTGGGTCGTGAGGGGTAGCCACAGTTCTTTTAGTTTTATAATTTTCACTAAAAGAACTGTTGCTACCCCTCATGACCCAACCTCTTTACGTTTGTAATAGGAGGTTTGCTCTTCGTCGGCTTGGTTGGCGCGCGGGAACGCCTGTTTACTTTCACGTCGGACCGCGCGGTATATTTTTCCCCGCCTCAAACACTGGAGTTACGGTAACTCATTTAATGCCTTAGTTTTTAAAATACTTATTTCCGCCGGAAAGTGCATTGAAGAAAACTTGTTTATTTTGGTCTCATCAACAATCTTTATTGATCAAAGAGTGGAAAATCGGTTATGGTCAAGTCCTCAACATTTACCAATAATTTTTATGAATTCATTTGTTTGTACAACGTTTTTTCTTCAAGTTTCTGCTCATTGTTTATCATACTTAATATCTTTTCAGGTATAGATTTAATAGTTTATGAATTGGGACGAATGTTGACCTTGTAGTGCTCTACCCTAGTTACCCCTCAAATGTGAATTCTAGTCTTTTTATGTTAAGTAACCTTAATATGTCTGAATGTAAATTTATTCAACAAAAAGTTCCCACTTCTCCGCCGTGTATCACCAATACCTACAGCCGGAGAAGTATATAAGTAAGGCCGCTGCTTCACTTGCCCCAATTAGAACTCAACAGACGAAGTAGCCACAACATCATGGCCTTACAACCTTAAATTATGGCTCCTCGTAAAAAACACCACTACTGCAATGATGATCTCGTTCATGCATTAGCAGAGATAAAAAATGGAAGTTTGAGTATACGCAACGCAACTGACAAATCTGGTGTTCCAAAAACAACGCTTCAAAAGCGTCAGCAAGGCACCGGCAGGCCGCAGCCGAGACGGTTCAAGAAACGGTTTGTGGAAAGTACAGAAATTGATTGAGTCCTACTTTAAACTTCAGTCCACCACTCGTAACTTGAAATAATGCACCTATCGACTTTGAATTACTCTCAAACAAAAGAACAAAACATTTTCTACAAAGGCGTTATAAACACATTCAAAATTGTTACTGAAAAGTACAGAAATTCTTCGATGAACCTGTACGACTCACGCGCCGTCGAAAGACCCAAGTCCACCACTAGTAACTTTTGAAAGACTGCACATATCGACTTCAAATTACTCTCAAACGAAAGAAAAAAAACATTTTCTACGAAGTTGTTATAAACACA
The DNA here is from genome assembly GCA_030386875.1 of Morinoia aosen. Classification (NCBI taxonomy): domain Eukaryota; kingdom Metazoa; phylum Arthropoda; class Malacostraca; order Amphipoda; family Talitridae; genus Morinoia; species Morinoia aosen. The sequence continues at coordinate 48,973,862 of CM059568.1, forward strand.
TCCAAAAAAGTTTTCTGAAAAGTACAGTAATTTCTCAATGAACCTGTACGACTTAGCGCTGTCGAAAGACTTTAGTTGACCCTTTCGCGCTCGCGATGGCATGCGAATCAAACATTTTTATCAAAGAATTTCTGTACTTTTAAGGCAAATTTTTTGATTGTGTTTATAACACCTTTGTAGAAAATGTTTTGTTCTTTCGTTTGAGAGTAATTTGAAATCGATAGGTGCATTCTTTCAAAAGTTACGAGTGGTGGACTTAGGTCTTTCGACGGCGAGTGAGTCGTACAGGTGCATCGAAGAATTCCTGTACTTTTCAGAAAAAATTTTTTTAATGTGTTTACAACACTTTTGTAGAAAATGTTGTTTTCTTTGGTTTGAGAGTAATTTGAAGTCAATAGGTGCATTTTTTCAAAAGTTACGAGTGGTGGACTAAAGTTTGAAGTAGGACTCAAGAAATTCTCGAGAAATTTCTGTACTTTTCACAAACCGTTTCTTGAACCGTCTCGGCTGCGGCCTGCCGGTATCAAAATGTACGTATCAAATCCATTAAAAATGAACACTCTATTTTACATAAAATTCGAACGCTCACACGTAAATTTAGCGCTAAACAAAAATATCAATTTCATTTTAGAAGGTGTACGAACTTTTGCAATGAGATTCGAAACGTGGTCGAAATTTTAAATTAATTTCGAATTTGGTACGAACTTTCAAAAATTTCAGTTTGACAAAGTGTACGCAAAGCAAGTTGTTTTTTTCATATCAAGATTTGAAAGATCCTCTTTAGAGCAAAGCATGATGAACCCAATGCATTTGCGCTTTTTTGACGATATTTGCTGCAGCAATAGCGATCTTGAGAACCGTTTGAGAGGGTTTGAAGTTTGAACCGTTTATATCGGACGAACTTTCGAACTTTACCCTATTTAACGAGGTATAGTGGTAGGTTTTGTTTCGTCTTTCAAGACAGAGCGCTGGAAGCGAGATGCCATTGCAGTATTGCCATACAACTCGATCAAAGAATTTCTTTCCGCTTCAAAGGTTGGAGTTGCGGGAAGTCATTTACCGCTATAACTAATAAAATACTCACTTGAGACGAAAAGTGCATAGAAGAAAACTTGTTTATTTTGGTGTCATTAACCATGTTTAGGCATTACAATTTGCAAAATCGACAACTGTCATATCCTTCAGATTTACCTATGATTTATAGCGGTAAGTTTAGTTTCGTCTTTGGTGATGAATGCGCTCGAATAAACAGCTACTCATCGATTTTCGAGTTTTTGTTGCTTGAATCATGGTAATAACATTGAAATAAACAACTTTTCTTCTATACACTTTTTTTGTCAAATGAGTATTTAACGAGGTATAGCGGTAGGTTTGGTTTCGTCTTTGATGACGATCGCGCTGGAAGCGAGTGCGCATTGCAGTGTTGCTGTCTGACGTGCTCCTTGAATAACTTGCCGCTTCAAACACTGGAGTTGTGTAAAGTCATTTACCGCTATAACTAATAAAATACTCATTTGAGATGGAAAGTGCATAGAAGAAAACTTGTTTATTTTGATCTAATTAACTATGCTAAGGCATCGAAATTTACAAAATCGATAACTGACATATCCTTCAGATTTACCATAAATATTTTTGAAGACTTAGTTACAAATTGCATTCAATTTAGTGAGTGTCAAATGTTTCCTTGGTAAATGTTGAGCATTGGGTAGTAATCAATTTTTGAGTTTTTGGTGCCTAAACCAAGTTAATTAGTTGAATTAAAAAAGTTGTCTTATATGCACTTTCCGTCGGAAATGACTATTTACTGTTCCCTTTTTCGGTCAATGTCAGGTTTGATGTGATCACAGAAATTAATAAGGTAATTGTTGAAAATTAACCGGGAATCAATATTTGATTTTTCGGTGGCTAAACACAGTTGATTAGATTGAATTAAACAAGTTTTCTTCTATGTTTTTTGTCGTAAATGAGTATTTGAGGATTCATAGCGATGAATTAGTTACTGCAACTCAAGTGTTTGAAATGGGAAGTAATTCATTGAGCCCGGCAAATGGCAACGCTGCAATGGAGTCTTGCTTCCAGTGCGCTCGTTGTTGAAGACAAAACTAACTTGAACCTACTGCGCTAACTCGTAAAATATTCGACACTTAAAGTATAGAAGAAAAGTGATTTATTTTGATATTATTATTACCATGATTGGACAACAAAAATTAGAAAAATTAATGATTAGCTGTTATCCAACAGCATTCGTCATCAAAGACGAAACTAAACCTACCGCCATAATTCGTAAAATACTCATTTATGACGGAAAGTGCATAATTAGAAGTAAACTTGTTTATTTTAATCTAATTCACTATGTTTAGGATTCGAAAAGTGGAAAATCGATTCCCGGGTGATCAACATTCACCATTAATAATTTCGGTCCAAAGAATCACTAAAGGAACACATGCAAAAACATTTTACTAAAATGAAATTCTTGCTGATGCATTATTTTCTAATTATTCGAATTTGAAGTTGGCTTTTGCGGGCCAAAGGACAGGATGTTCCAACAGTGCCGCAAGCGCGCCAAGCAGAATTTAATTAATAACGGAAGCTAACCCCTTATTACAAACGTAAACAGGTTACAAGCGTAAACGTAAAGAGGTTGGGTCGTGAGGGGGAGGCACAGTTCTTTTAGTGAAAATTATAAATAAAGCTTCTAACCGACTCATTAGGGAGATGACCGAGATCTTGTTTACATCGGCCGACTCCAAGATTTCGGTCATCACCCTAATGGGTCGGTTAGAAGCTTTATTTATAATTTTTACTAAAAAAACTGTGCCTCCCCCTCACGACCCAACCTCTTTACGTTTGTAATAGGGGGTTAGCTTCCGTTGTTAATTGAATTCTGCTTTGTGCACCGCACCCGCTTCTTTTGGCTCGCTAATTTACTGCTCTAACTCGAAAACTAAGCATCAGCAGAAAAAATGTCATTCATGTAAAACGTTTTTCAATGGGCTTCTTAAGGACACCATCTGGGTAGAAATCGAGATAACTGTTGATTTTCTGTTTTTATATGCATCTTATAAGAGGGTTTTCTTTTGCTTCCATTGGTACTTTCCGTTTACGTCTACTCCGAATAGTGCGCCCACCAGAGGGGGGTAAAGCGATGGGATGGCGTGACCTTGACCCCTCCCCCCTCATTATTAAGAGTCAATTGAGCGCGTTTCTCTGCGGCAATGGCAATAGATTTCGTTCATGAGCTACTCAGTGTTTTCATTATTCAAACGAATCATTCTAACGCTGAATAAATATTTTTTATAAGATTTTGACAATTTCAGAATTTAGCTGTTCTGCCGTATCTATGATACCGCAGCTTTCATTCATAGCTTGATGAAAGCTGCAGTATCATAGCTACAGCTATGGCGAGCACACCAATCCAAAGGGCTTGAAAAGAGCTACAAAACCAAGCAGTTGACTTGAAAAAAAAAGTATTTTGGTTGAAAAAAATGAAAAAATAAAAAGTGGTTATTCTGAAGAATTAAATATATTGTCTTTTGTTATATATTTTTTCCCAGAGTTACAGAGCTACAGCAATGTATATTATATCAATCGAAAGGACTTGAAAAGAGCTACAAACGCTCAAGAGTTCATTGTAGAAAATCCTGTAGTTCTAAAGATAAAAAGAAAACAATGTTTTGTTGTGAAAAAACACGTTTTTTCTGGAAACTTGATAATTGGTTTCTCAAATGCTTCTTCTTCCACAATTTTAGAGCTACAAGTATGGTTTATATACCATTCAATAGGGCTTAGCAAGGTGTATCCGTAAGAATATACATTTTTTGATAAATCAATTATTTTGAAAATTACACGACATGAAAAAAAAATAAAAAAGGTTTCATATTTTAAAAAAAATATTCCCAAAATCCACAAAAAAAGTTATCAAAATTCGTAGCCCCTTATTGTTATATAGACACATAAGCAATCTAAAAACGAAGTTTTGGTTCTGTAACTTCAAAATTGTAGAAGAAGATAGATTTTAAAAACCCTATTTTATCATATTAAAAAAAAAAATCCAGTGCAGATACAAAAATTTTGTCACAATGACAAACGATCTTTCCACCATTTCACACCTACTGTGAAAATTTCAGAGAAATCCATCCATAAATAACGGACTTTTCTCCTACCCAGACGGTGTCCTTAAGTGATTGTGAGAAACGGAATACTTAGTTTCCCCACATCACCTAAACTCAATATTGACCATAGTAATGAATATTTTGATATTGATCAAGGTTTTATGTTATGCAATATTTTATTTGTGGCAACTAATTCTTGCAGGGGAATATACGAGTTCCTAAGCTAAAAGTTAATTTGCTTTCTTATTGTTAAAAAAGAATAGGTCTTTTGTTTTGTTTCAGGTCATTTTTTTTGGTTTACTATTGTCCTGTTTTTCAGTGTCTCTGCCTTTCTTTTTCAACTTGCATCTGGTTTCTATAAAAGGTGAAGTATGTTGCTTGTATTTTTCCTTCTGTTTTTTTAGTACAGGTTAAATTTGACTAGAGGAAATTTAAGCTTCTAAAAGTTTAGGCTTGGACTTGATTTTTTTATAGACTTTCTAAAAGAGAAAACTTGATGAATGTTGCAAAGTTGTGAACTGAAACAAAGTTTAGGAAATAGTAAAATTTTCCATTTTTCTGCTACCATTTTACTGATGAAAATTTTTCATGACTATTTGATGTCTTCATTACATTATTAAATTGTACATTTTAAGCAATATTTTATAATCTAAGCCTCATTTCTTGCTCTGTCTCTCATTTTTATTATCTAATTTTATTTGGAATATCTTAATCTTATAGATCATACATCTAAGTAAGCTGGTATTGATGCTAAAGATCCTAAGAAAAAATCCCTTTCTCTGTTTTGCTTCTGTATTTTGAGAAAAGCTTTAAATAGTATTGTTTCAGTTGCTAACTTTATGCTCACAGTACTTTTTAGCCCAAGAACATTGGGTTTTATCTTGATATCCTTGCAAACACCAATTTTTTGGTTGCTTGATTCAATATGTTATATATAAAGTTAGCTGTAAATTGATGTAATAACAATTTTACCTGCATTAGAAATTATTTTTGATTTGCCTCATATTGATGGAGAAATTTATTCATATCTTTTAGTACTGATGGTATCAATCAATATATTTAATGTAAATATCTAAATACCAATTGAATCTTACTTGACAAATAATTTTTAATTCTTGGCGTTCAATACCTATTTCCCTGCAGTAAAACACTTAATGATAACGTGCCTAGACTGAATAATTCACAAAGCTAAAATTTTTCAACCATTAATGGATCTTTTAAGCATTTTAAATGGGTAATGTTAGAAATATAAGCAAAACACATTGCATTTTTTGCTAGGAAAGTAAAAATGAATTTGTCCTTGAGATTAATTCTTTTTGGTGAAAGTACAACATTGCATGTGCTAATGTGGCTCAAAATTATGAAGCAGTGTGCAAATAGCATAGTTAATGTTGACATTGTAAATGCTTTAAGTTTACTTTAAAAATGAATAAAAATCAATCACCTATTTTTTCCTGCAGTTTCTAAAGTTACAACTTATCTCTTGATCTTATGATAGCTATGAATTGAAAGGTTTAAAACTAATATTCTTGTGTACTTGAAATCCTTTCTGGAGATTACTATTGTATGTATGGGATTAGGGCTCCCAGGGGAGAGAATGTGAGGTCCCCAGGTGATATTTAGTTAGGATTTCTTTTCATTTTTAGTTTTATTTGAGACAATCTTTTTTCAGTTCATGGCTGTCATGTTTTTCTGTCCCTGCTACTTCCTTCAACTTTATATCTTGTTTTATTTACTTCTTTCCTGACTGTTTCTATGCACAGGGTTCTTGTGTGGGAACACGCTTTGAACGTTGCATCTGTATTTCTTGAAGACATAACAAAATGCCTTCATGATTCATCCATTTAAAATGTCTTGGTAGTGGTTATATTTAATTATTTATCAATGAAACTCAAGGACTAGATTTTAAGAGTCTCCAGTGCTTTTTATACATCTAATATTTAGATTTATCATTGAAAGATACGGAACATACAGCTCTGCTTGAATAATATTTTTACCCTTGAGAATTGAAAGATTTTGGATAGAGTTGAAGTCAAACATTGATTTCTTAGTGTTAAGAGTTTTAGGTTTAATTTTTATGATGCTAAAACTATTTTTAAAATCTGAAATCCATTTCATACTTCATCAAATTTTTATGCCTTCATCTATAGTGTTTGGTAGCTAAGTAAGAGCCTGTCAGAGGGATATAACTATTGTTTGTATCTAACGAAAATAGTGCGTCTAGGAGGAATCTGGGAAGTTTTGATCCCAAGGTTCAGGTGGGCTTCTTTTTTGTTGAGTTAACATAGGCATAATATTGCTATAGATTTTTTTGGGGGTTTACTGCTGTTTCATAAACTTCTTTCTCCTCTTACTGTTTTTATGCACCTTGTGCATGGATTCTGCATTCCTTTGACTCCATACCAAATGGTGCCTTCCTCTTTTTGGAATGCCTTGGTTGCTGTTACAGAGGCTTTAACTAAAATAAACTAATGCTGGATTTAGATTTATCATACTCGTCTGCAATCTTCAAACTGATGTACTATGCAGACAGTTTGTTTCCTCATATTGCTTGTTTGACATAGGTGCAGTAAAAAGAAATTATTTGAGATTGTTAAGCACGTATATGTGATATTAATACTTTAGATTTGAGAACTACTTCTGAACATATACATAATGTTATCACAAATTCCAAATTCACTTAAAATTTGTAGAAGTTTTGAGGTCTTGGCGCTTTTTGTCCTCAATGACGTCTTAAACATGCTGTCCGATTCAATGTATCTGACTTGACTGCCTCCTTGTCTTTTCGGATATAACTGAAAATTCTAGAAAATAAGAAAATTTTAGGAAAACAAAATTCAAGTTCCTTTTTGTTGCTAAATTCTTATTGTGAATATCTTTCCTGATAATCAGGCTTCATTTGATGTTGGTATTGTGAAGTTTAAACTCTCTACTTCAAGATTTTATGAGTGAAACTGGAACTGCGATTAATTTTCATCAGCATATATTTTTTAGTAAAACATATGATTGTGATCTAGCATTAAATATTTGAGTACGATGATTTTTTAGGAAATATATTTAACATGTTTAATGTTTCAACATTTGAGTGTTCTCATTGTAATATGTTTCATTTTCTAACAAGTCATTCACTTGGTGGAAACGTGTAATTTAATCATCACAAGTGGTTCCTCAGGAGGATATGACTATTATATCTAGGGGAATCAACACTCTCAGGAGGAAAATGTGTTAGGGCCTAAGCTGAGTGTTAGGCAGGCTTTCTTTTTGTTGGAATGAAATGGTTTTATATTACGGACCAATTTTTTCAGTTCTGATTTTCAGCACCTGCTACTTTTTTCTTCATCTATGTTCTTGTTTCATAAACTTCTTTCTCAACTTACTGTTTCTCTGCCCCTTCTGCTTAGATTAGGAGTTCCCTTATCTCCCTACTTATTGGTGCCTTCCTCTCTTTGGAATGCTTTTTTTTAGCAGTGAAGGATTTTTAAATATAATTATTGATAAGTGAGCGTGTTGGCATGGAGCACTTACATAGTGTACACATACAAATTTTCAGTGGAACTACACTCATAGCTTTGATGTTTTGATCATATTTGTAGTTTTTGTTGTAACCTTTTACCCAATGGTTTCTTGGCAAAATATTAAAAAAAATTCCACTCATTTTGAGGGAAAATTAACTTCTCCACATCTGATTGATAAGCTGAAATCCAATTGCTGGTGGTAGTCAACCCTATGAGTCGTATGAATGATGTGTAAAAATTTGCAGAAATTCTTTGCAAGGTGCAATACACCCTAGGTTTACGAAAGAGCTGATTGTGACTTCAGGTTCTCTATTAGAATTGGCAAAAGATGTTTCCCATCAAAAATTCAAAGTTTTATTTCTCATATTGGTGGGAATTGGCATTTATATTCAAACAGGAGAAATAGGTTTATATATCTATTCAATGCTATGGAGTACTGCTTCTTGCTGGAAATTTAATGTTAATTACCTCAACTATATAGATGTTTTGGACTACTGTCAGTCGTGTCCACTTTCAATTTTCATACCTTGTGTGCTGTCTATTCTTCCTCTTTCATTTTGTGAAGTTACATTTTGTGCATAAAGTTCCCCATTTTCTGGAGTCTATACCAAATGGTTTTTCTCTTTCTTGAGTGAGGTGCCTTGTTTTGGATAGGGAGGCCTAAGCTAATATGATGAACACTAATAATATTCTACATTACCATGTTATTTTGTGGTTGTGAGTTGTGCACTGTGAACGCATCTCTTGAGAATTTTATTCTAGTCTTTGTACTGACAAGCAGTTGTGTGGTTTATAGCCTAGATGAATTAAGGTAGAAAAATCTGAAGCATTTTGTATTGTAATAACTTTAGTGAGTTCATACATTCATCACATCTTTGTGCAACTACATTCACTTCAATTTTGATGTTCGAGTAAAATAGTATTTGGTTTTTTTACAAAATATTGAAGAAATGCATAAAATTCATGTCAGGATGAATGAGGATATTAATATGTATTTCTTTATTGTTGCAGGAGAGCAAGCAAGATGTCCAGCGGGTTACTCTCGCTCAAGTGGAACAACCACAAGTCCACTTTCTTCCATGTCTTGTCTACAATTCGTTCTAAGGTGAGCTCAGCTTATATTATAAGTGTAATTTTGGTTTCCAAGTAATATATGATTTGTGTTTCCTTAGTCATTTAAAATTCATTGACAAATACTGTACATTCATATTGAAATATTCAGTCAAATCCAATATTTGGGTTTGGGGCATTTCAATTCAATTAGATGGTAATCCTTGGTACTAGAAATTTTACATCACAAGTTCCTAACATTTTAATGCTGAAGGCAACTAATTATGATTTGTTACTGAAAAAACTATGTATAATGCACCCAGTTGTTTCTGGGAGATGCTCAATTTTTTCATGGATGTCAGTGGTCTTGGCTCTTCAGCTCCAACTTGAACTTTGAATATGCATTTAAAGCTACAACTGGGAAAAGCTTTAATTTGTTTCCTGGGGATTTGTTATATTACTTTGTGTCTCTTGAGTGAACTGGAGGTATGGATAAAAATTGAACTTGCTGTATATTTATGAATAAGTCACATTCGTTATTGCTTGCTTATTCTCTGTGTACTGTGTTGCTGCACAAATTTATTCTGGCAAATCTTTCATTATTTGTCTAGTCTATGAATGAAGAGTTTTGATTCATCAGATTGACTCATTCGAAATTTGTTTTTTTCCTGTTCAACTGCTGAGAATCAGTTGAAGATTGTCAGATTTGTTCATGAGCTGTGGTATTGGTGCTAGTGCACAACCCAAACTTTTCTGTTATTTTTTTTCTTAGGGAATTATAAATGTTTCTTCTAACCATAGACCTAAGTAAATTATATAATACTGGATACTTTTCCCATGATCTTTACTTGTGGTCATGAGTTATTTAGTTCTCTCACCAGGAAGTCATTACAGACCTAATAGTACTTTCCACTATTTGTTGAGCTGCTGAGAAGAACCCTTCAGGGAAGTGGGGTAGGTAATAGTATAGGTTAGTTTGGTTCACCTGGCCTATGGAGACATGTGCCGTCTAAGGAGATAGTGCTGGATCACCCTGTGTCTGTTCAACATGTTCCATTGTGGTTGTGGTGTCGCTATGTAGCTTCATGCTATGAGTCTTATTTCATAATTAAGTGAATTAGATTGTCTAGTGGTGTGAGGTTGTGATTGAAATTTTTTAAACAAGTTGTGCAACCCATCGTTAGGTTTTGGGTAATTGTGTATTTTCTCTTTATTCAGAAATTTGGGACATTGTTTTAATTTATGTCCTTTCTGTTCCAGGAATCTTACTGTGATGTCACCCTGGCCTGTGATGGGAGATTTTACTCCCTACATAAGTTTGTGCTGTCAACTTGTAGTGAATATTTTGAGGAGATGTTTGAGAGGACACAGTGTAAACATCCTGTTATAGTATTGAAAGATATCAACTCTGAAGATTTGGAAGCTTTGTTGAATTATATGTATGTTGGTGAAGTGAATGTGGTGCAGGAGAAATTAGCGGGGCTCATCAAAGCTGCCGAGTGTTTGAAAATCAAAGGCTTGGCTGTTCCTGATGAAGATCCTATGGAATCTAAAGATAATTCTAGTATAGATAGAGAACGACACAAAAGATCTCAGAGAGGTGAGGACAGCCCACGTGCCAAGAGGAGGAGAAGAGAGAACTCGTCTGACGTTTCTGAAGAAATTCTAAGTCCTGTGAGATCTCGTCCAAGTGCCAGAAATAGAGAATATCACTCGAGTCAGAACTCCAAGAGTGCTCCTGTTGCCCCTAGTGAAGAGAATGAGGAAGGCTCCAGAGAGATACATGGTCTCACTGATGCTTCCGAAGAGGCCGAAAATTCCTCGATCAATGCCAACAGACAAACTGATTCTAGTTCAAATAAAAACAATTCTTCACAGTCTTCTAGTCATAAGAAAGAAGTAGTACCTGAGGAGGTGAGTTCTTCAAACCATTACAATTTAGAAAATTTTCTTTTAGGTGAATCTAGCATCAAATTTTGTGTGAAAAAATTTGGATAGTGCATTTCATATCTGAACTTTTATAATAATTTTTCTCATGCATTGAAAATAATGGAAGAATTTAGTAGTGTTAGAATTTATGTTGAAACATTGATTATCTTGCATTATTAAGTGAATTTTCTATTTTTTTTATCATGTTTATTCTCTTCGAAATATAATGAAATAAATTTTGTCTATAGTGTTCGTATCTTTTGCTTGCTCTCAGGTGACACTGGACGACGAGCACGTCAAAAGTGAACCTTTAGACCTTGACAATGAGGATACCGGAGAAGGAGACCAGGATAACAAAGACGGCCTACACCACGATCTCGGCTTTGATGCGTCCGACACTATGGGAGGAGCGGACGACGACGGCAACTATGTGGATGTCGATCCTTCCATGTTGGGAGGCGGCCAACCGCAGAGTGTCGAAGACGTTGTAGCTCAAGCCATGCCTGGATCTTCTGGTTTTCAAGGAGTGAGTTCTTTAGCCACTTACAAAGCTAGAAAAATGAATGAAGACGTGTTGGGTGTAGTAGTTGGTGTTAGTAAGCCCCATTATGAATCGGTTCTGATATTCAGTATTTATGTGATGAAGATATTACTTGTAGCGCGACTTGTGTCTGTATCAAATGATTGGTGTAAAAGTAAAAAGAAACGTATATTAACTTCTATTTGGTCGATACCTCGATAGCGCTTGAGAGGCTATCTTGTTTTTTTTTTTAGTTGTTCGTATGTCAAAATACTTGTCCTACATTCGAATAATTGCTTTGGAACACATAGTATGGTATATTATTGAGTAATTTCAGGGAAACATTCTGATTAGGAATAATGAGGGATTGGGAGAGTGAAATTGGGTCTCACTTTGGCTTGAAAATGTGCAATTCATTTCTAAATTAATTTGAAGTTATACCAAGACTCTCAATGTGAGTTATATTCTGACACATTTTGCATGCATACTTAAATTTGAAATTCTTTGAAATATTTTGCTTTTCCATGTTAATGAAAATTTTTATGTTTCCATTCACCGTATGCTCTTCTAAATGTTATTTTGGTACAGAACCTGTGTGTAAGTTATGTCTCTCGATCATTGTTTTCTCTGTTCACAGAACTCTTTCCCTTTATGGGAGGGAGATGGCAGCTTATCAGGATTCCCCTCTGAAGGATTCTCCGGAGATTCGTCGCAAGCACGTCAGATGGTGAGTGTTGAACTTTTTATAATGTGTGAGAGAACTCGGGCTCTGGGCTTGGCAGGGGCACGACTATTGCTGCATCGCCGTCGTCTCGGGGTCGTAGGAGTCTTGCCTTAACGCTTTTACTGCGATTCTTGCGAGGAATAAGCGTCTCAATTTTCATTACCATAAACTTTGGAATATCTGAGAACTTGAAAAGTTCAGCCCTGGCAAGGAATCGGTGTTTCAAAATATTATCCTAAACTTTGGAATGTCTGACAACTCTAGATTTCTTTTAGTCCAAGTTTCCGGCAATTGTCGTTCGTGTCAGATAACGAGGCTTCAATTATACTGAAATAAGCAGTTATATTGTGATCACTGCCAATTTGTTTTCATGTTCAACCGAATCAACTGCTTTAATTTACTACTGGACAAGACTATCGTGCATTTGATCGAAATTTCATACGACTAACCAGTCGTGTTTAGGTTTCTTTAATTTATCGTTCATATAATTGATGCGGTTTTGAATTATTCGCCAGTAATGAAGGGTTCATATATCACTCGTAATAGATAACTTTCGTCAATAATGACTACCCGTTTTAACATCTATTTTAAAGTTAATGTCTGATATTTAAATATTATATCCATTAAACGCAATAAATGTCAAGATTCAACCTCGAATTTCATTAGGTAAATCTTATTGTTGTAATAGGGTGATTCTTCATTTTTTATTCCGGAACGAAATTAAAAAGAATTATTAGGAAATCTGAGATCGTGTGATGCAGCCATAATTTCACCTCACAGCAACAGTTTCGTCCTTTATTGGACTTTTCGCTCATTCCAGACCAATTAATTTCATATTTTTTCCCCCGTCATTCACATTTAAATACTTATGTTGTATCTGGTGTTCAGTGTCTGAACCAGATTTATAAGTACTGAAGAATATTATCGTCTGGATTTTACGAATTTGATATGAGCCGTGCTCAGGCCAAGTCAATGCCCCGGGTTCTCTGTGTAATTTAAGCGACATTTTGGCCTTAGCGGGATGTTTAATATTGCCAGTACACGTTCACTGCTTCGAATTTGAAGCTGTATTTTAAAGCTCATTACTAAAACGAATCTCGCTAAGGTTTTTCATTCCATGCCATTTTTTTGCTAGTGTTAAAATTAAAGCAGGGGCCCCCCCATTTCCCGTGTCTGTCTCTCTCTCTTTTGTTTCTTCGGCCCTTGCTCTGCCAGCGGTGTGAGGTTCTCTACCAACGACCACAATAATTGGACTCATGAAGCTCACTTGGCTTATTCGTGAGACATGCATAACTGATAACATGAAGTTCTGTGCTTGAATTTCGCTAATTTTCTGGTAAAACAAGAAAGTCTCGAACTGGACGAATAGTTGCAAATGGAAAATTAATTTTGGAAGACAAGTTGTTGACAATTCGTTAGTAAAAAAATGTTTTACAGAAAAGCCACGAATTCATTGAGAAAGCTTTCATAAATTTTAAAAAGATGAACTTGAGCTTTTCGTTAGTAAGTGAAGAAAGTGTCGTTGGTGTGTATTGGTGTCGGCCCTTCGCTGCCAGCAGCACGCGACGAGCAGCCCAAGGTAGGTTGCTGGCAGTGGGGTGCTGGCAGCAATAGGCTCGACAACAATCTCATCTTGATGCTCTCTTGTGTATCTTGTGTAAAGGTAGCCTATGTTGAGTTGTGCCCACATCTGGTCACAGTCTAGAGCATCGGGTTACTCGGAGCATTCACGAATCATCCAATAGTTGCATGTATTTGCCCATCATTTAGCATCAAAACTATTTCAGCAGTGAAGTGTCTGGTCTAGAAAACCTAAGTATCTTCTGCTGTATTTATTCACAGGGAATTTTGTTGAAGGTATTGTACTTGATGCTCAGTAGTGGGATTTCCTGGTCTGGACACGACTTGACTGGTTGACTGCAAGCAGTGGTGTCGAAACACAAGACAGGTCATGTTACCTTATGCCAATTTCACGAACTTGCAACGTATCTTGTTCCTGTTGATTTATTCGCTTGCGATGCTTCGTATTTAACCCTAAAAAGAAAATAGAATTCATTGCTGCTGCTCTAAGTCTAACCATGCCTGACGTAAGAAAAATTACCCACGCAATTAAAGTAACACGTATCCTGAGTATTCTACTCTACTCGCATCAGATGAATGTTTAAGAGCTCCTCTCACCGCTGGTCATTTCTTATTGCATAGTTATGTAGACATTTTATTTATTATTCTATACATGCCATTTGAATTAAGGAGGACCACAAACGTTGCCGTTTGTATTTCGTTGCTTCGCTCACAACACGGCTCGTGTACTGCCGGTTGTTGCGGGCGAGGCTCCTATGTCGTGTTCACTCGCACCACGCTGCTGCGCTCACCTTGCTCTAAGGGGGATGAGGTCCTATCTCGATTTTGCGTCAGGCGCAACGACCGATTCTTTTGTGCTTAATTAAAAGACTTGAACCCTTGATTTGTGGAGTTCCTAACACGTTCGCTGCCGATGTACCACGAGATAAATTGCTCATTTACGTATCGATGTGAATGAACAGCATTTAAATTGTTTCAACATCTATTTTACAAGAGATTTTAAGTATACGGGGTAAAATAATCATGCTATTACATGACATTTCACATGCTGGTCGAACATGTACGTCCAGCGGCAGCGAACGTGTTGAGTCCCCGTTGAACTGTTGTTTTCAAAATTAAAATGATCGTTTAGCGTAGCGATAAATCCAATCTTTAAAAAAATCATGCATTAGTTGAAGGGATAAATGAAGAGCGCAATGGTGTGTTTCGAAACAACGTTCGTGGTTCTTTCCTGTGTTGGGTTGATGAGCCAATCTTTATTAATGTTTGGTTGGCTCTTCTCCTTATTTTTGCGTATTAGCAATGCCCTTTTTTGAATTCGTGCTCATTTTGAAACGGATTTTTGTTCATATTAATATTGTCACTGGCTCCGTTCTTGACCGTACGGAGATGAAAAGAAGTGTAGATCCGTTTCAGAGCTGATTCAAACAAAAGGCGTTTACTATTGCGCTATGAAGTATTCGGAGGAATTCTCACTTGCAAATGAGTATAGATGGATGAAAGTACATGTTTCGTCTTTGCAGTATTTGAATTATTACATAACTCAATACATATTACATATTACTCGATTACTTTTTTTGTACTCGAAATTGTTCGGTGAGACTTCCTTCATTTGTGCCGCCTCCCCGCGGCCTTGCTTGACATTTCTATTGCTATCATTGCAAATACTACTTTCATTCCTGTTGCTATGGCTATTGAGTAGATTATTAGCATCTTACTGAGTAGCTCTTTTTTGCCGCGGGGATTTGATCAGAGATGCTGCAAGCTTTGCTTTAAAGTTCAGATTATTTTTTACGTGCTTCGATTCAGTGGTCTCACTTGCGTAAATACCTAAATTTGCATTCTCAGTTTTACGTTCAATGTCTTGCAGCAGCTACTGTAAACGTAGAAATATATTTTCTGCGATCGGTTTTGAAGCATCATCACGGACTTGTCATTACTTCGCTCATGAAACTCGTTAATTTGACCACCTATGTTAATAAACGTTGAAATGTTGAAGTATGTATTGCAAGTGCGCAGTCCGTCGGTGCTTCTTACTGGTTCTGCTAGTACTGTAGTTTGTGTCTTTTTTGGTGTGTTCTTGGAAGGTGTTCGCAACGGTGCATTTCGTTGGTCTGCCAGAAATGGCACTGTTGCGAACATCTCGCATCTTTTTTATACTATATGGAAACACTTCTATTTATACAAGAAACCACTGATTACTATCGTGCGATGCATAACACAATGATGAACTATTGAGTGACTGGAAATACACTCGTAAGACAAAACGTGAAAGAAAATCGCCCTAAAGAAGCTTCATGTTAGATCGGTGCTTTGTGACAGAACATACATTTTCCGAACGTTGTTAGTTTATTAGCCATCGGAAAGTTGAAGTGTTGTACTGCCGGTTTAGGGTCTCTTGTTTTGTTTTTAGCATGTAAGAGAGTACGTGATGTAACAAATAAAGGAATTCGACGGTCTACCGTCCATCGGTGTTGTTCATTTAAAATTAATCCTACAGTGATAATTTCATTCGCTGCGATTCATCATACATTACAGAGGGTTCAATTTTGTGGATCCTCTATTTCGGCGTCGTCGATTATTTCGGGTACTGTGCGTGATTTTTATTAATTTTGCTTTTTTTTTACCAATGAAGGTCGTATTTTTATGCGTTGGCGGACGTACGGCCTTGGCGTGTGTTTTTAAAGTACCTTCATTTTAGAAGTGGCGCGCTATGTTTTACCTGTGCTTGAGCATTCTTCAGGTTGTACTTCTGCGTAGTGCCGCGTTCTGGGGAGTGTGTGTTGTTTTGCTACGTTAAATCACGAGGTTACCATAGTTTTGGTGTTGTTCGTGTAGCGAAAGCTGCTGTTGAACGAGGCGCTAAGGAGGGGTTATTCTGTTCTAGGGTTCGGTCATGGGAAGCAGTGCAGTAACCGCTACGGCTGAGCGATACCTTGTCGCTAGCGGTGCCGCCGCTGCTGGTGGTGGTGGCGGCGGCTCATCTGACGCTCTACCTCCCACGGCCCTTCTCCGTCAATGGCAGTGTCCGTACTGCTCCAAGCTCTTCATTAAAAAATTCAATTTGCTCACTCACGTTCGTATTCATACTGGCGAGCGCCCTTTTGCGTGTCCTCACTGCTCGTATCGGGCTAACCATAGCTCTCACCTGAAGACACATGTTCTTAAAGTTCATAATTCTCCACTATCTGCTTCGTCATCTGCTTCTGTCGTGGGAGGAACTCCTGTCGTACTGTTCTCGCTTGAAAAATCATCCGTCTCTCGTGCTACTGCTGATACTGCTTTATCGTCCTCTACGTCATCGAGATCAATGTCGTCGTGCATGTCGCTGTCGTCTCTCTCAGAACGTTTTTCGCGTCCTGTGATGTCTAACAGACCCGAAGGTCGGAGTGTTACTTCCAACAAGCCAGTTTCTTGTGAGAGACCTGCCATTTCTGATGCCGTTTCTTTTTCTTCTCGAGAACGTTTCGGTTCTGAAGATGGAAATGAGGATACAGTGAACGATTTGTTGTTTTCATCTCCGAAACAAACTTGATATCGATTTTGTGACTAACGTTAGAGATTCTTGTTCTATTCAGGGCATAATTTGATGCTGATTACCAAGCGTTTACTTTTATTTCACGGATGTACGTTTGCTGTGTTGTTAATCTATTTTGCGCAGCGCATCATAGTTTCATCACCGCAAGTCTTAGCGTTCTTGAATAGTTTCGAATGGAATTCATAATAAAATTTTTTTATCACTCAACGGGAACGTTTTTTCATAGGAACCTCAATTTGGCACAGAAGAGTGTTGATTACGAGCGGTACTACACTTCTCATGTTTGATTCGTGTAGTTGGTGCGCAGTGGGATAATTATTTTACCGATTTTCTCCTAATTTGAGGGATGATTTTCTGACTAGAAGATGGGCGTCTTGGTGTACGGCGAGTGCACATTCACTGCCAGAATCCTGAGCTTTTGATTTAAAGGCACTCGCGCGTCCAAGACCCACAGAAGTTTTTAGGCTCTAAGTTTGGCATTAGAGTAGCTAACCAGAAGTTGCCCGCAACCCGAGTTGGAAAGATCATGGAAGGTTCAAATCACCGATCGGGGCAGCGGTGTCGCTTTTTATCGGAGGAATTGGAGGGAGTCTCGTAACTCCCTGAGAAATCATTTTGCTCATATTCCACAGTTTGGTGGGCCAATGAAAGGTTTCAGGATGAGAGTGAAAATTTCAAGTTTCTCTGAAATTCATCTTTGAAATGTGTTAGTCATAGATTTGATCTCAATATTATAACTGGCACAGTTCACTCTTTCACAGAAGAGTTGATCCTGATCTTGGTAAGGGGTTTGAGGGGATTTCCCATTGCCTGACTTCCGCTCGACATTTGCAAGCCAATGTGAAAAATTTAAATGCGTTAGTTCAACGCGTACGTGGCAAAATTGATTGACAGATATCTCAGGTGATAAGATTCACGTATAATATTGAAGTGATTAGTTACTCAACTCCACAGGGGGGGGGGGGGGGGTATTCATGAAATCCATTTTGAATGGGTGCGGTAATATTACCGTATTTTGACCTAGGAAGGAGCGATGATATTAATGGAGTGATGTTCTCCGTAGGTGCGACCGTATGGCTCCGGGAGGCTGCTCCCGAAGACGCACCGCTACGTGTGTAGCATATGCTACAAGCCAGCTCGCGACAAAGATAACCTCACTCGACACATGAGAACTCATACGGGCGAGCGCCCCTTCGCTTGCCCTCATTGTCCCTACAGATCTTCGCAAAAAACTCATCTTAAAACACACGTTAATCTTCGGCACGAAGCTCGTAAATTGATTATTCCTCAACAGCCTCCGTCGACTTGTGAGCGTCCTTACTAGCTTCTTTCGGAGCTTGGAGTGTGCGCCTCTGCTGGAAGAGCGTTAAAAGTTTTATTTTTATTTACGCGTGCAGAAAAAGAATAAATTATCAAACGTTGCGATCAAATTTAAATTTAGGAACTAGAATTAGGGCTTTTTTAGATTCGACATTTTTTATGAAAGTTGTATTGAAATCGTTCTTAAACATTCGCCGCTGAGGAACTGAATGTGCATAAAAGTATAAGGAATGAACAACAGTTTTGATCCGCTATTTAGCTTTAAATTTGAACGACCACGAACGCTCAGTAATACTACAGATGAATTGTATTCTGTCAGAGATAAGCAGGCGTATTTTACAAATTTACGGAAAACTGTTGTAACCATTTCGACCGGTTCCTAAATTTCTGGTCAACACTTTTTAGTGTCCGTTGTTAGAAGTATAATTGAACAATTTTATAACTGGCATCCTGTTCTGGCGTTTCATGAACAGCGAATCGAGACGAAATCTGGTGCTGCTGGTTGCAGTGGATTTTCAATTGTTTCGTGTTAGCGCTTTTTCATTTTGTGGTACCGTCGAGGGAGTAAAAAATGGCCAAATGGAATTTTGTCATGGAAATTCAGTTATCTCAGTGGTGGAGCAGAGAGCGACTTCAGTATAACGACTCGTTCAGCGCTTCCCAGTTGTATCAAAAAGAGGTGGGAAAAAATCAAACTCGGGTTTTGAAAGGTACTACCAAAATACCCGAGTGGATTTATCAAAGTTTAAGGTGAAATTTATCGCGTATTATTTCGTGTGTGGAAATTTACGTGTAACTAACTCAATAGAGGGAATTAGTTGAGAGTGCAGTTTTGAGACAAGACCGTTGATATTTTTCTCCTCGTCTAGGTATGTTGGCTGGGTGCCGGCGACGGTGCAGCCTCCACCCACCTCAGCAATTTGATGAGAAGTGTGTCTGCTATGAGAAACGCTAGCACCTCCGCTTCATGTTCGGCAATTGCCTCCGAGGAAGACAACAACGAAGTTCTCAAGTCGTTCGTTAGAGAGATGAACTTGATGACCACCACTAGTAGTAGCAGTAGCGGCGGCGGTAGTAGCACTAGTTCTGTGAAGTTGGGGCCGCCTTTCAAATGCCTGCACTGCCCATATTCATCCGAAGAAGTAGCAGTAGTTCGACAACACCAGGCTACTGTGCACACCAGCCTGCCTTCGTACTTATGTCCTCACTGTCCCTACCAGTCGAAGTGGAAGGGCAATCTCAAAGGCCATCTTTTAAGGATGCACGGACCTCCTTTTAATATGTAGATTCGTCAATATTTGACAACTTGTGTGTAGTGTATTGGTGTATTTTTTTAAATTAATTGATTCCTACTTTTTTCTTGGGTTGAGGATTCAAAAGAATTCGGCTGTGCGCATTTCTAACTGGCTTTGTTTACATTTAAAGCCGTGAGGCTAATATATATGCTCACAGTTATGTGTATATTCCTCCATAGCTTCAGTTGGGAGTTTTCGTTCGACTCGTAACTTCGCGAGTACTATTTGTTGAAGCTCTACGTACTTCTTTGTAGGTGTCCCAGTCATCGTACGAGGCATCACATGGTGATCTTCAACAGCCTCCTCAACTGGATTTGCTGCCTCAGTTCGGCGATCAACCTATCGATATGGAAAAACGCGCGAAACAAACTGGTCCGACCTCCAATACCTCAGCAACTGACATACGCTGGTTTAGATGTGAAGTGTGCCCATACTCGACTTTGCTTAGATGTGATTTAGTTAAACACGTTCGTATCCATACAGGAGAGAAGCCGTACGCTTGTCCCTTCTGTCCGTACCGTTCTAATCAGTCCGGCAATCGTAGAATCCATGTACGACGTAAACATCGCCACCTTATCTCTTCTCAAGCTGAATAGTAGCTCCTCCCAGAAGTCTTACGGACTATCGCTGATGGCAACTAGTGTATATTTAATTTTGAAGGTCGCATAACTTGACGAGCAAGTTATTATGATGATAATTTTTTTCAAATAAATTTTTTTCGGAAGTAAAATTGCAATGCGTGTTCTCGTGCTTTACGAAGTATAAGTTTAAAAATTAACAAAATGCGCGCCTATCTTTCATCAATGGAAGATGTTTGTTAGTTGATTTACTAATGCGTTGCTTGAGTGGGCACTGAAGAGGTTTTCTGGTTATCTGTCTTTTAGGTTGCGGCACTGCATCTTTCGTCCGTGTCGGCAAGTCCGGTAGACGCTGGCTTTGCCGCAGTATCACTGACCACAACTACATCGGATGGTTCGTTGGGGCAGGCTGCCCTTCCTAATGATACTTCACCGCCGATCTACTCCTCGCTCTTCACGTCTACGATGCGATATGGTCGTACTCACAAGTGTCCGTACGAGGATTGCAACAAGTTGTTCAGCAGTCCATCCTTAGTGCGGAGGCATGTGCTTACTCACACCGGAGAACGGCCTTTTGCTTGTCCCTTCTGTTCCTACAGGACTACTCAAAAGTCGCACCTAAAAAGGCACTCGTACGCATGCGGCAAACGTCCTAGACCGTCGCTATCATAAAACTGGTTGAAGAGGAAGCAGGTTTCATGTGAACTTCACGGTTATATCTCATCTTTGTATTTCAATGATTTGAGTGGTTTATTGTGTTTCCAGGGATGATTGTGTTATGCGAGTTATTCCACCATCTAGAATTCAGATCTAAGGATTCAAGCGCTCTCGTTACTGCACTGATTCATTTTTTTTTAAACGATTACTGTCTTGTTTGATGTGCGCCTTGAGCAATTTCCTCAATTTGGTCTGATGAGAGTGCTTCGCTTCTGTGTTGTAGGTGGAGGGTCCTTCCTCGTCTTCCGAGCAATGGCCCCGAAGAGGAGTTGCTTCGCATAGCCTGGTGGGAGATACGTCTGTGGGAAAAGGCTTGGGTTTTGCGTGTACTTATGCCAACTGTTCGAAAGTGTTCTTTAAATCTGCCACTCTGAAACGTCACATGCTCACACACACGGGCGAGAGACCTTTCTCTTGCCCATATTGTCCTTACCGAGCGAACCAAAAAGCCCATGTCAAGAGCCACCTGTTGTCCTGCAAGGGACGTCGAGCTTCCAGCGAGACGTCAGGAACGTTTTCTCATGCAGTTGATGAAAGTGGGCTTTGAATTCGATTTACCTATCTCACTAATAATATAAGAACTCGGCAAATAATTCATTAAGTGTGGGAACTGAATTTGAAATACTGTAAATGCAGTTGTATAGATAGACCAACAAATGTTTTTTTTCAAACTGGACGAAAACATGTGCTTTTCTTATCTACGAAATGATTTAATATTATGCGGTCAGTTTTTTAGCTTGTCACACTTCCAGTTGTTCAAAATATTGGGCATGTGTTGGTAGATTTTCCTTGCAACCGTGCGTTCATGTATTACGTTGTCAGTACAGTAAACAAAATAATAAATGTTTTAGAATGTTGTTGAACGTGTGGAAAGACACGTTTCTTGTAATTTATGGAAATAATAAAGAACGGAAATATGTACAATTTTTTTATTTTCTTAGTTTAGTTTACTTCAGGCTGATCAGCTTGCGGCAGTTAGATTGAGTTGATATATCAATTGAATTCAACCTCCTGTTATTGGAAAGCGGAACAGTTTCGTCGTTATCTCCAAGCCGTGAGAATGTTACCATTTAATTTATTTTATTTTTTATTTAAGCAATGTTTTGCTAGCTGGCGAAACGGTGTATTTCATTGAAAATTTGTGTTTTTAATTTTTTTGTATACGGCAAGTTAGATACCGGTATTTTTCTGATGCAGGCGAAAGAAAAATGGTACATTTTCTGCTCGCGTTTATTTAGGATAATCGAATTTTATCTTATAAAAATTCTTGACTGACGTGCTTCGGCGAAGAAACTTTCATTGCAAATGTTGAGTGGATTGCGTTTAGTTATATATTGGATTTAATCGTTCCGTAGGTTGGTCGTCTGTTGGGAGGAGGTGGGAGAGGTGCTTCTCTTCTTGCAAGTCTAACTGGAGCTGCGGCTACGGCGTCAACATACGGTGCTGCCTCATCGCCTCATGCTGAGCGCTCATCTGCTTCTTATAGTAACGCTCTTGGAATCCCTGACCAGACGACGTTCAAAAGTGTCGTTGGTGCCTCTCACGAAATTCTAAGTACGCGAAAACCCTTGGCGCGCGGTCGTCCACTCAACTTCGGTTACCTGTGCCCGTTCTCTCCAAACTGCTGTAAACGATTTCGCGATAAAACAGATCTTACTCGCCACATTCGTACGCACACCGGCGAAAGTCCCTTCGCCTGCCCATTTTGCTCGTATCGCTCCAAACAAAAAGGGTCTCTGAAGATCCATATGTTCAAGTGCAATCGAGCTAACGAGAAAAAACATGCGCGGTCTACAACTTTCTTGGAAGAAATCTAGAACTTGAAGTATTTTTTTAAAGCCTTCACGCGTTTCTAAAATGTCTCATACTGTTGCTTGCAGTTATTAGTGCGCATACTCTTCGTTATTTTTAGGTAACCTATCTCAGCGTTGGATGGCGTATATCTGAGGTTGTTCAATTTGTTGTGGGGGAGGGAGGAGCTTAGCTTAGCTCTGTGTTGTAGGAGACACGCATGCAAGTGTTCATGTTTCGTTGATGAGTAGCGAAGCGTACTGTTTTCTTATCTCTTCATTTAGTAAACTGTCGAAGAAATATATATATAGTAATTGATCGCGGCGTCCTGCTTTACTCGTTATTTACAATGTATTCATAAATTGCACGGAATGTACATTGTCAAATACTTGTATTAAACTATACGATGGCTGTTCAAAATGTAACAAAGAGTCGATATCTAATAAATATTTTCGTCTTTTGTTGTTTCATTCCCGTTCATTTGTTTGTACTTCTTGTATGAACTTCAGTGCTGGTAAACGCGCTCGAATACTTTCCATTGCAGGTCGTTCTCAGTCGACATTGCAGTATTCTATTTCATCGTTGAATCGGCCGTAAACACGTCTAAAGGTTCAGGGTTGTAGGAAGTTCCCAAAAACGCTGATCGCAGATCAAGAATAGGTTAATTAAACGCAGATCGAGAATAGGTTAATTATCGAAACGGCAAGCGTGTTCTACGCTAATCGTATGCTGGTAAATTTACTGAAGGTGATTGTCCTTCATTGCGCGTTCGTTATTTGTGGTCATCAGCGTTTGTGGTTCGCTTGAAGCAGTTGATATAATCTTATAGAATATTGTTAAGATCCTGCGTAGTTATATTGATTTTGTTTCAATGTTTGAGAACGTTTTACGAACACTGAGGATTTCTTACTTTTAAATCGAACGATTCCTGGTATGTAATGTTATCTAGAAGGTTGCCGGAAAATTTGCCTTTTATGCGCGCAATGCATGTATTGTTAATTGTCAAATATAAATTTTAATCGCGTGTCATAATTGATTCAATATTCTACTTCATGCTAAATATTGAAATGACAAATTTTCTCATGTCTCGATTTGAGGGGTTGGGGGTCAGGTCAGGTGGGGATCACTATTGCGTTGAAAGGATCATTTCCTTTCAGAAACGTTATTTTCATTCGTTACATTCGAAGTTCTTCGATTATGTATCAGAGCGCTTTCACATACGATAATGATTTAAACGAGGGCGTAAATTTTATAGAATTATAATAACTTCTCTCTACAAAGAGTTGTACACCAATAATTAATGACACGAAGATTTATTATAATAAAATACGCTTGTTACGTTACTGGCGTCGATAAAAAGAGTATGAAGGAAAAATGAGTGAAATGAGGTAAGCATATACTTTGGGAAAATGTCGCTAGGTTCAACGCGAATTGGTGCTGGAGCCCGAATGCTCTCTTGAGGTATCATCTGCTACTCATGCTCCGTAGAAAACCGTTGTGCAGAAGAAAAACCTAAGTACTCGGTATAGGTTTCTATCATTAGGCAAGTTGGTAAAGGAAGAGCGTCAAGTTAGCCAAGAGTCTGCTGGCTGAAATTGGCTGTCAGGTATCTGGTGAGAGGTGCTTTTTTCGAAGGTTTCTCTTCGCTCATTCTCATTGAAATGTGATGTCCTAGCATTGTGGCTAAGGAAAGCCTTTTGCAGAAACAGAAGTTTTTTTCGTTTTGTCAAGGACTAATTTAGGTTCACTGCTGTAATTTTTTCAGCACCTCGCGCTATCGGATTCATCTTTAATCTTGTTTACATAAACTACTTGTTACTTGTTTCTATTCGTTAAGGATCTTGTGTGGGAACACATTTTGTGTTTAGATTCTCCGCTATTTTACCTCTACACTGAGAGGTGTTTGCTTAATTCATCTCTGAAACACCTTGGTTGGAGTCGAGTAGACATCTACGAAATTCTTCATTCTAATTAGCATTCGAATTTTGAGATAAAACTTCAGCTTTATGGGTGGCTTCTGATTTGGAAAATCGACGAACGAAATCGTAAGCGCTACTATCGAAGTCGTACGAAAACTTGCCTCGAGCGGACATTGAAGTTCATTGAGTGGCTCTGTATATTTCTTGTAGGTTGACGTGTGGCCCTGGCCTTCCGACGTCTTCTCTTCTCCTACTGCAACTGCTGCTGATGCGACTCGTGTGCGGCGACGCTACTCGTCAAGCGCTGTCATTAGTCGAACCAAATCTTCGGGGTCACTCGATGCTACGGCGCATTTTGAAGAGAACTTCATTCACTCGCTCACTTCCACCGGAAACCGTTCCTTGCCACTTGCATGGGCGTGCACGTACGCGCCAGGCTGCAGCAAACAGTTTCGAGATCAGACAGACCTGCAGCGACATTTGAGGACTCACTCCGGTGAAAAACCTTTTGCTTGTCCTTACTGTGATTTTAGGTCCGCCTTGAAAGGAAATCTAAAAAATCATGCCCTTCGAAAGCACGACAAGCACGTTAATTTCTAAGACATCTAGAGAAAATTCATGGTATGGATTGCTAGACGTTTCGACCACTGTTGACTCGATCACGTCAGTGAGAGCCAAATTTTTGTCAACCGCTGTTGATGAAACACCGTTCCCGTTTCATTGGCAGTGGCTTCGACTTGCATTTTTTCCAACGAAATTTTCGATTAGCGGTTTGGTGAATTAGGTGGTGCAAAAAACAAAATCTGTAGACTAACGGGAAGCACTGTTTCTACTTTGTAGGTTGCCAATGTGGGTGTGGCCTCAACGGATTTTGAACATCACCTCTACCCTCTTACAAGTTGCAAGATCGTAACTGAAGAGGATCAGGGGCCCCGACGATCGGAACGGGGAACTGTGCATTTCACTGCAGTTAACACAGTAAAGGTTGCTGTCGGCGAGCAGTGGCCTTCGGAAGGTCCTGCTTCTGCTCAGGCGAGCCATTTGGTGTCCCAAATGCCCTCGCAAAGTCCTGTATGCCCTTTCTGTCAAAAGGTGTCGCGTGACAAGACAGATTTAATGCGCCATGTACGCGTGCACACCGGGGAGAAGCCGTACTCTTGCCACCTCTGTTCGGTGGCCTTCACAAGACTTGATACTCTCAAGAAACACCTTGCCAACAAGCATGACGATCAAAACTCAGCCAAATAAGTCAACTTCCAATTCAGCTTGCTGCTTTCAAACCCGTGCGTTAAATCAGAATTGACCAAAAATTCGGCGTGCTTGTAATTCAGTCTAGAGCGAATTGCGAATGACGTCACCTATGTTTTTATTTTGTGTGCGGAAAGGTGTGCAGCCTTCAATTATTAACAATGAACGGAACGCATTAATGGGTCTTGGTCACCTTTAATAAATATGACAAGGTAATGGTCAAATTGTTTAGTAGTTCACAGTTCTTAACGTTTCATCATTCATCAAAAGCTTGTGATTCTCGCGGTGTTGAGTGGTGTGCTTTGGGAGCGCTTTCTCTGACGCGGGTATTCTCCTGCCCTTTACTCAGGTGACGGCGGTGGTGACCTCGGAAGAAAGTGGTGGAGGTGGCAGGGCTCTGGATACGGCACTGCGGCGTCGCGTCCTTGATAACCAAGCCGATGCCTCTTCTCTCGATTTCCATGCAAACGATGCCTCTGAACAAAGGGGATTCGTTTCTTCCGATCACTCCAAAATTTGTCCGGTGTGCGGCAAGTCGTTCAGATTGGCGGGGGATCTCAGGAGACATGTACGCGTGCATACCGGAGAAAAGCCCTACCAGTGTCCCGTGTGCTCGCATCGCTCAGCTAGGATGGATAGCCTCAGAGTCCACATCATCAACAAACATCCTGACGACCAACGTGCTTTCAGCTCTCTGAGGAAATAATTATCTATTCTTGATAATCCTTATGCGTGGAACTATTGAACATCGACTCAACCCTTGAAACCAGTGGAACTTTTACTTCGTGTTGGATGTTCATCTTATTCGACTCAACCGGTAGAAAATGATAGAAATGACACCGAAGGCTCGAGTATTTTTTGTAAATTAGCGGTATCTACGAAACATTTGTCCATCGAAGTTAGCGTCTAAATGTGTGTTCTATTCTGGTAGGCAGCGATTTTTTCCCAATACATGATTTTTATTAAGAAAGTCATGCATGTAGTGGCTTCGCAGGTGCCGGCCGGTGAATTGATTCACTCACATCTTATCTCTCCAGGTGACGCCAGGCGCTCGCAACAATGTTCTCGAGAAGTTCAAGTGTCCTTATTGCGTTCGATCTTTTCGAGTGCAGCGTGACTTGTCCCGCCATATCTTGACACACACCGGCGAGAAGCCCTTCGTATGCCCTTACTGCCCTCTGCGATGCGCTAGGAAGGACAACCTCACGCGACATGTACACGTCGTGCATGGAACGTCTCCTTTTTCCTCGTCTCATCCGTCTGAGCGCAGCTCTTATGTTGACTAAAGTTTCTTAGCACCAATAATTATGAAAACGATGCAGATTTTGGATAGTCCCTACCTATTTGAGTTAGCTGCTGTAATGTGGGTGCACTTGTACCAGTGACCTACAGTCAAGTGGCAATGCGGGTTACTGGCCGGCATCAACTTCGGGAGTCATCCATTTACTTTTGAATTTGTGGTCTTAATTAATGTGAGCATAAAACTCTTGTTTCTTAATGCTTGTGATTACTGTGGGACAATTTCGTATTTCTTGTTGTAACCTTTGAACTGAAGTTCGAAAGAACACGCAGGCTGATAGATCCCTGTGCGTATTTTATGGGTGGTGGCTAGTTTTGACGAAGTGTATTTTAAAATACTATTGTTCGATGTTAACGTTTAAAAATTGTATACTTATTTAAATATACGTTTATTTGTTTATATTTGTCATTTACATAACACGTCGAAAACTGGTTGTCGGAATATGGATTTTATGTGAACGAAGGCGAATTCACTCGATGCTCCTAATTCGTATAAATTGTAAACGGATTAGATGGTTTGAACAAACTGGAGTTTCAGTGTGCGCAATGGTTCGAAAGAACTTTTCTTACTGCCAAGATAATTTTTATTTCGAATTGAGCAAACCGCAGTTAATCGCAAAAAAACAGTGAAAGTGATGCTACTGCGAGCAAACAGTGTTCTGTTATTGCATCGTATGCTTATTGCGCTAGTAGTGTATGGGGTACGGTCTACCATCCTAGTGCACAGTTCACCCTCGCAGGGGAGTGACAAACAGCGAAATTGAGTGTGCTTACGGTTAACAGAGCGCTTGTTTCTCCCATTTTAGGTGAGCGGAGTCCATGCGGCCTCTGCTACTACCCCAGTCTTAGGTGTCGAGTGGTCTTCATGTCTTAATGAAGCCGTGCTTCTTAACCCCACATCCGTCAGCAGCAACACATCTTACAACCCCTCGAGTACCCTCAGTTCATCAGCTAAGAAGGCTCCTCCAAATTACGCTCCAATTAGCTCCTCGAAAAATTCAGGGCCGACAAGTCCAAGAGCGACAGTTTGTTTCTACTGTGGCAAGCTTTTCAAGCACGCCGGAGATCTGCGTCGTCACTTCCTTGTTCACACTGGTGAAAAGCCGTACGGTTGCCCCCATTGCGCTTTTCGGTGCTCCAGGAACGACAGCTTGCTGAGACACATGCATATAAAACATAAGAATATCATCAGAACTTGACCATCTAACCTTGCGTCAACACATTCTTGTTGAGCGCAACATGGCGGCACTAAGTCGCTCAAGTCTTACTTCAATCAGATACTAGAAATTTTTAAGATGATAAGAATTATGGATCTGGCTAAACGATATTTCTCGCTGAAACTTCCAATGTGGACAATTTTAAGAAATTATTTTGATGAGACTTCATAGTTCCAGTTATCACTTCAGTAGGTAAATTCAGGTAAATCAGGAGATCAGGTAAAATTTCAGAGGTCAGGTAAAATTTCATGTTTCACAGTGGGAAGACGTAGAAAATAATTCTTCCACTCTTTTCTGTCCAATGTTCTGTAGTTGGTAAGTAGTAGTTGATGACGATAAGTTGCATCCATTTCTGAAGTGCGTTGCGGTAAGAAATTGGACGATGCATCTTGAACTATGTGTTTTGATTTGATGCGAGAAATGACCGCATTCTGTATATTAAAGCATGTGCATCGTGCGATTTTTTTTATTTATTTGTAAAAGAGTTGCTCGTATTAGCCCTCGTATGCGCTTGTGACGGTTTTGAGTGTGAGCGTGCATTTGTTTTTCTTATAGGTGAAGTCGCTCAGTGTAGCAGCAGTCGCAGCTTTAATGGTGAAGAGGCGGATGTTCATTTCATCTTTGCCGTCTACTGCTGTCTCCCTGAATACATCTTCCGGTTCTGCAGTCACTCACTGTGACATTGTAGCGTCATCTGATCTACACGCTTCCACAACCGTGTCCTCGATTTCTGCCACACCTACTGGTGCCAGAGAATACCCTCTAGGTTACATGGACTCCGTTTGTACCAGTGCTTCATCAAGTTCTCTGACGGAGGCGTTTACAGGAATGGATGATGCCGCCTACAAGCGTTTACCTTCTCCAACAGCTGCCAGCCCTGCTCCTGGTACTGCTCAGCCGCCTCCACCGTCCTCGGCGTCCAGTCGCCCGACTTGCCGTTTTTGTGGCAAAGTGTTTCGTCACAATGGCCATCTCAACCGCCACATTTTAACCCACACCGGTGAAAAACCGCATGCGTGTCCTTATTGTTCTCACCGTAACGCTCGCCTCGATAAACTGCGACATCACATAGTGTCCAAGCATAGAGATATTATCGTAGGTCATGCCACCAATCCAACCACATCACATGCGCTGAGTACATTTGGTACACCCGATCGTCTTTATTCTACAAGTGACAGTAATCTTTCCAACGCGTTAGAGTTGCGTGGGAGCTCGTCAGGCGGCATTCCAAGAGGGGTCACGTCTTTCAATTCGGAGTGTGGTGCTAGTGTTGTAGACAACTCCGTTTTTCCAGAAACCCTCTTCCCGCTGCCTAACTTGAGTGACCAAGAAATAGAAAGTTGAAGGGCGTTAGGTTCGCTGGAACGATTAGCGTTATGTTCATAAATAAGCCAGTCTCGTGCTTGTAATCTGGCGATTGGGATATTTAGTAATTATGTAATACAGCTTTCTATCGCGCAAGCTCAGTGAATTTTTTTAAATTCGAATTTCAACTAAGTTTTAAAATATCGATTCAATACTTAGATTTATATCTCTCGTGACTTTTAGTTTCGAAATATTGGCTGACAATGTTTCACTTCCGGACGCTAGCTTCAACATTAGGTTTATTTAAATATGCGCTTCATGCGAAACTGGGTGAAGAGTGAAGGCACGTCTACAATAGGTATATTAAATAATTGACTTGACAGTGCGAAGGTTGTTGTATGGTCGTATTGGAGGAATTTCAAAATTGATGTCACGTTCGGGGCTCTTGGTTGTTGGTGCCATGGGCTTGCAGGAATCTTTGCTGTATTTGTGTTCTCCATTGTAGGTCTCGGGAGGCATGAGTTTGTCTACCTCATCTGGCGCTGCTGCACCATCTGCTCACAACAACGCTGCTAGGTCTCCTCAACACGACGCTTCTGGGCCTCATTCTCGCTTCTCTGACAAAGTGTTCTCCAAGGCAGAGACTTTTTCCGCTGCTGTTGGAGGTACCTGCTTATTTTCCTGTGACTTCTGTGGCAAAGGCTTCAAGAAACGTGGTGACCTCAACCGTCATATCAAATTGCACACCGGCGAAACGGTTTCCTGCCCTCTCTGTCCTTACAAGGCAATCAGGCCTGACCGGGTTCGCTACCACGTCATGCTTAAACATTCAAGCTTGAATTGATAATTACGTTCTTGAGTTGTTCGGCGTTTTGGTTTCATTTGCTTGTGTTGAGACTGAGGCTTCGTCTATTGATTTCTCGATGGCTTCTGGGGGCTATTTGAAGTGCTTTAAAATTTCGCTACTGGATCGTATGATGGAGGTTTCGGTGTATTTGATGGGATAGCGAGGTAACCATTGGTGGCGTCCTATATGTATGGCCAATTTTCGGCTTCGAAGTGTTGAAAGCGAGGCTGGGATACGTCGTGTAGTTGTGTGGTTCTTTGAGTTCCCAGCTTCATCAAGGTTGCTCTTTTGACATACCTGAATTGACTCATTTCAGGTGCGCGAGTCTTCATCTCAGGGCTACAAGTTCTACACGGGTAGCTCCACCATCTCGACTGCCACATCTCAAAGAAGCGATCACACAGCTCACTTCTCTTTGGTTCCTTGTCACGTCTGTCCATTCTGCCCAAAAACTTTTCGTACCAAACGAGACCGAATGAGGCACGTCCGTGTGCACACAGGCGAAAAGCCCTTCCAGTGCCCACGTTGCATGTATCGCACTTCGCGAAAGGATCATTTGAGACGACATATTCTCGTTGTACACGAAACGGTACAACCAGAAGATCAATCCGTTGAAAATGTTATGAGATTGAATGCGTGAATGAAATGCGGCGCCTCGAAACGTGCAATAACAATCTTTGCCTCAAATTACCGGTTATTAGTAACTCAGTCTCAGAAAAGTGCGACCTAAATTTATGTGAGTTACAGTGGTTCTAAGTTGGGTCATCCGAGAAAGTTTTTCTTAAAACCACTTCTGCTAAGCTTGCGTTCAATTCATTTTATTGGACACTCTCGTTGGTTGTCTGCAGTTTCTTATGTTTGTGTCGATCCGCGGCTCGATCAAAGTTACGTAAATATTTGTGAGGTGTGATGTTGGATTTCCCAACTAAAAGCCTGTATTTTTCGTTGTAGGTAGTAGCTGGCGCAGGCGTGGAGCATGTCGACTTCTGTAGTGCATCCGAAGTGTCTGCCAACTCGCAAGGCAGCTCGGTCACCTCGCTTTCGTGTCCGTTTTGCTCTAAACTGTTTCTCAAAAGGTACGACCTTAACAGACACATCAAAAAACATACCGGAGAAAAACCGTTTGGGTGTCCGTATTGTTCTCACGCGTCGTCAAGAAATGACAACTTGAAGGTACACATCTTCGCGGTGCATGGTGATCTTGGACAAACCTCAAGTAACCGTTGAATTTTATCAGAGTTGGTTATGTAGCCTCGACGAGGCTTAAAGTCGGCTTTTGGCACAATTTTCTTGTTTTCTTACCCTTAGAGAAGGAAGGACTTCACAACTATGTGTTGACATTTTCACCGTCTCTTGGTTAAACCACCGCCTGTAATACCTGGAACGTGTGACAGAGCTACTTTGCTCCGTCCATTGATTGTACTTTAGTTCAACTAGATCGTTAGTTCCTTTTGAAACATCATGTGTAAGGAAAATTTACACAGTTTCTTCTTTTTTCGTAGGTATCTTCTATGCTTGCAAATTTTGCTGTTGGAGACTGCAAAGCAAGCACAACTAAAGCGTCTACTTCATCGTTGTCTGCTACAAGTCCTGTTCGTTCGTCGGATACGAGCGATACGAGCCCTCCTTCAAACGGTAGATCATTCAGCATTCCTTACGCAAAGGATAAAGCTTGCCCTTTATGCTCACGTACTTTCTATCAAAACTCAGACTTGAAGCGTCATATGTACACGCACACCGGGGAGAAGCCTTTTGCTTGTACCATGTGTAACCATCGAACTTCGCGCATATCTTCTCTGAAGCTGCACTACGCCAGTATCCACAATACGCCGATCAATAAAACAACCCAGTAGGCTTTCGACATGGCAATCTGTTTTAGTCTTAGGTAATGGGAAGTGGACCTAATTTAGACGGAAGACACGTAACTGTTTTTGAAAGAACAGCTGTTGTTTTCATTCGATAAGTGACTGGTTTATTCAGGTATTGAGCATTTTTTGTGGAAAGTCATTCAAGTTTTTGCATATTACTGGATTAAAATAGCTTCCTTGTTACCGCTAGGTGAGGTCACGAGGCGTTTCAGCATCAATGGACCGTGCTAGTGATGGTGAGGTGGGTACAGACCACAACTCATGGGGTGAGTCGTCGTCAGAAGTTTCCGTCATGCCGGAATACAGCTCAACTGCGAACCTCTGTGGGGGGGCTTCTGGAAACAACGTTGGGTGTTTAAAAAGCCACGATGCTAAGTTATTATCTGCACTTCATCATTCACTTGTGTCTGGTGCATCTTCTGCTGATCAAGATTATCAATCAAATTTTGAAGTCGGGGCTGGTTCGAGTTTTTCTTGCCAGTTTTGCCCGCGTTCCTACAAGTTTCGGAGTGAGTTTCTTCGCCATATAAGAACTCACACTGGCGAGAAACCTTTCAAATGTGATATTTGTGGTCATCAGACTGCTAGACAGGCTTCTCTCAAGTATCACTATGCCTCAATTCACGATATTATGTTGCCCTTGCCCTCGCGTTCCAAGAAAACTTTAGGTGCGTGATGTTCACATTTTGAGTGGTACCGCTCATGAAGTTCGAGATGTTTATTGGTACATTAGTACGAAAAAAAGTGATGGGATATGGGGGTATTCTCCTATTTTCTTATATCTGTGCTCAATATTTGCGCATAATTTATCTATTTGGGAATTTAAAAGGAGTGAATGACTTGGTACACTTTAATACGCCTTATGTTTTCTATGACTATTCAGTAAAGTCCTTGTTGAGGGAGTGTGTTTAATGTCATCTGCGTTTTTTTAATGTGTGCTGGAAGAGTAAATGTCCTGTTCAATAAAAAAAATTCGTGAGAAAGTATTAGCTACAGTTCGCAGTGTGAATTATTTTTCTATACCTGTGGTTGCTAGTAATGGATGTTAAAAGTTTGTTCTGTAAATTTACTCTATTTATGAATGAAGTTTTCCATTGTCATAGTCTATAAGCTTTTACTGACATGTATTGTGAAGAGGATCGCTCTCATAGATTAAAATGATTTTCCAAGAATTTTTGTTTCACCAACCTTCTACACTAATTTCTTCTCTCGATTCGAACGCATATTCAACGTTCCTCAGTTTTTATGACGTATTTTCATTTTTTGAAGTGACTATAGTTGGTGCTGTAATTAAATTTTGAACGAACATTTGCTACTTACACGAAATTCATTCCAAGTTACTACTTTCGGAAAATATGCTAGAAAAATTGTAAGCAAATATGCTTCAAAGATTATAGCTGCTGTTTCATTTCTCTTTCAAGCGAATTTATAATTAACGATGACACAACGATGAATTCACGATGGCAGCTGAAAATGTCATTTAATAGAAGCCTGACGAAGCGTTTCGATCAAGGAATAACTGCTCCGGAAGTGAATGAAGTATTAAATCATGAGCGGAAAGCAATTTATGTAACTCTTAAAACAACCCACGCTTCAAGTTTTGGGTGAATTTTTTGTCTATTTAGATACCTTGATTCAGTATGGACACGAGTTATCCTCATGTGTTATTGCGGATGGGCACCTTAGCTGTTGAAATACTGCCTTGCCATTTTAGCGAGAGACATCAACGAAGCGCTTCCCCTAATTAATGTCAACCACTGTGAAGCTACTCAAGATGTTGAAAAACCTGTTTAATGCTCAATTCGCATGTGGCAGAACAGTCGCAGGTAAAACGACTGAATCGAGTTGGATTGATACGAAAAGGTTGAATCTGTTATGTTCTAACTCAGATAACCAAACTATCCAAGCGATGTTTAGAATTTTGCGGATTACTAGTTGTCGATTTTGAAAGTCGTTCCTGAATTGGTCTAATTCGGCACTAGAAAAGCGAAGACAGTTTTGATTTTTCATACATTTCCGGTTCTCCACGTAAATGAAAATCCAACTTGTAAAGAGTTGGTTTTCGCTGTTGAAGTGAAAGTGCAGAAGTGAAGTGAAAACTTCCCTTTACTGCAATTTTTTCATCATTTCCTGTTAGTTTTAAAGCGTGGACAAATGGATGAGATGAGAACATTCTTGAAACTACAGAAAGCTCGAATATCTCGAGTATTGCTATTTATTATTATAGAATCGATATTTTGAGTATTTGGTGAAACTAATTGACTGATGGCATGTTGTTCTCCATCCTAGGTAAAGAGAGATGCATGGAGAGGAAATAGCGTTAATATTGCGCCACCCTCAGCTGCAATAAGACCTCAGCACTCCCTGATAGCTGCTCATCCTGAAGCTCTACAGGGATCGAGCCCTCGAGGTTCTATCGGCGACGAGACATGGATGCCACATGAGTTCGCTGGCGGTGATCGGCGGTTACTTCATTCTGACCAACTAACAGCGCAAGAGCAACTTGCAGGCGGGTCCGTGGCGTCCAAGTGTGCTTTTTGCGGCCGAGTTTTTGATCGCAAAAGCAACTTAGCGCGCCACTTGCTCACGCACACCGGGGAGAAACCATATCAATGCAACTACTGCGCATACCGCTGCTCTCGTTTAGATGCTCTGAAAAGTCATGTCATTTGTAAGCATTCGGCTGTTAATGAAACTAAAAAAACGTAATGAATAACTACTTATTTTTCAAATGCAGTTGTTTAGTTTATGTATAGCTTAATGCTCGGTTACACTTCGAAACCCGTGTGTGTAAATGAGCGTGTGTTACAGGTGATTTGATATACCGTAGGACCAACACGAATATCATGTTAGACTTCAGCCGAAGTTGAATAGGTGTCTGCTGCGTTGTGTGAAAAAGAATATTTTCAATATTTGGTTTTGATCAGCAAATTGGAAATGGACCTTCTAGGAACTGCTAACCACTATGAAGGTTGGTATACTACTAATGCTAGGGTTCGAGTATAAAATGTTTTGGTCGTGCA
Source organism: Morinoia aosen (assembly GCA_030386875.1). Taxonomy (NCBI): domain Eukaryota; kingdom Metazoa; phylum Arthropoda; class Malacostraca; order Amphipoda; family Talitridae; genus Morinoia; species Morinoia aosen. Next base: position 49,009,258 of record CM059568.1, read on the forward strand.
CTCGAGTTCTTCTAAATTAAAGTTGCTTATTTGTTGGTAGGTGCGATTGGCGCCGGCAGCTCTGGATCAACTCCAAGTTGATGCTCCTGCTTCCACCATGCAGTCCACCGCACATTCTGTTGGTGCTGTTGTGGGTGCAGGACTGTCCGGTCACATTCAGCGACTCGCAGTTCCACCTGCTGCACACGATGCTGCCAGCCTCGAGAACTCTCCTGGCACGTCACCTACCGATCCACCTCCTCCTCCTCCTCCTCCTCCTCCTCCCGGCCTTGTCTTGCCTCTCAATGACCTTTCGGCTGTCGTTTTCCAGTGCCGCTTCTGTTCTAAAGCGTTCAAGTTCAAAAGTGAGTTGGTACGTCACCTCAGAACTCACACGGGTGAAAAACCGTATGCGTGTCGCTTCTGTCCACATCGCTGCGCTCGACTCTACAACATGAAGATGCATTACGAGCATAAACACAAAATTAAAGAGCCGCTAGAAGAAATTTTGCGGTACCATCAGCAGCAACAGAACCCGGAAATTTGGCAGAACAAATCAACGTATGATCAACTGCAACAACAGAATATGCAGGTGACAGAGCAACCTGTCGTGCTTCAACTTGTGCCTGACCCGCAACCACAGGAGGAAGAACAAGACCCGCCTAAACAAGAATTGCCCAAGCAGGAACCCCATTTACATAGCTGATTCAATTTTGCATATGGCTGCGTTTGTTAATGCGATCCATAGCATTTTGTTTTAAACAGAGCTCTACTTTTCGAGTCGGTCTTTGACTTTTCTCTTGATAGTTTATTCTTGGAAGCATTTATCCAATGAGTTCTTTAGTTAACAATCTATATTAAGAAGCCTTGTTCTTGTTCTCGAATCTTCTGAAGAGGCGAAAGAGAACATCCGAGTTAAGTGTGTGTGCTCTTCTGTTTTAGGCTCTCGGGGACCACGAGAAGCGTTTGTTGCCGAAGTACGACGGATGCGCCAAAGGTGCACGCGTGGGCTCATATGTGAGAAACTCTGGCGTAAAAGGAGACGCGAGTGATCAATTTATTGCGGAAGAAGAATGGATCACTACAGATTCTACAACTTGCTTTACTGACACTGGAGTGGGCTCTATTACGTCCGTGGATTGCATTGAAGTCGGTAACATGACGTCATCTAACGAAGTAGTGGCTTCTGCCCATCCTACGAGTGTGTCGTGTCCAGAGTGCGGACGAGTGATGAAGCGTCAAGGCGACCTGACTCGTCACCTGCGTAGCCATGCTGGTCTCAAGCCGTATTCGTGCCCCCAGTGCAATGTGCGCTTCACACGCGCTCGCACTTTACGTCTCCATTGCTATAGAGTGCATGCTGTGCCTCTTCCCTCGCACGAATCTGTGCATCATGCCTGATCACGCATTTATTTTTGCTGCATTTATCTTATAACCCACAGCTTTGTGGTTCAGGGTTAGTAAAGTTTTGTTTTTAGCGAGTGTCTGAAGTGTAACTTTCGTTTACGGTATCTTAAGCATTCATTTGATTTTCTAACTTGTTGGATTATCTGTTGGCTTTGGTAGATAGTTCTCATAACTTAGGTGCCCTGTTTGGTAAAACTTCGTATTTCTTAGTGCATTTTATGTTCAATATTTGATGGTCATCAAGAGGGGAGAGGATGCGATTATGTATTTATGGAAATGAGCTCCCTCACGTAGGAAGATACTAGGTTCCTAGCCTAAGGTTGCGTGTGCCTTTTGTTCAAAATACGGTAGGATTTTCTTTAACTTTTGACAATTTTTTCCAGTTCTCTGACGATTTGTGTTCAGCATCTACTACTTTCTTCTCCAGCTCATATCTTTGGTTAACTTCCTAACTTACTGTTCCATACGCAAGGGATCTTATGAAGGAACACATCGTGAGCACAGTTTACACATTCTCAAAACTCCCTACTTTAAATAGTGCTGGTCTCCTTCGTAAAGAACTCCTTAGGTGTGGCAAGGGGCCTTTTATTAACTAATTTAGGAATTTGTTCCTTGCTTTATTTTCATGGGTGTTATGAGTGCGTCGCTTTATTGCAGTAAGTCCAGTAGACCAGCAGATTTGAATGAATAATCTTGATTTGACCGTTGTTACGAATTGAAGACCGACCGAGGTGACTGTACAAGAATTGTAGTATTCTTAGAGAAGCATTGTAAAAGTTATGGGAACTTCCTTCGCAATATACTGACGTTGATGTTTGCATCGCCTTCGTGTGGACATCTCAAACTTGCCGTATATTTGTCCTCCTACTCAAATGGCGAACTTGGATGAATGCAAATTTCGATACGTGTTTCTTGGAATTTCGTATGTTTCGAGGATAGTTCTCTTGAGTTTTATATCCTCAGTGTTAGTGAGTGAATAGTGTTGGCTTATTGCGCAACGGTTAAAAGTACATTATTATGCTTTAAAAATGAGAAATTTTATGAAAAAGTGACATGAAGATCCCATCGAGTTGAATACGTTCGAAACTTGCGGGCTCGCGATCGGATTGCGTCATAGCCATATAAATGATGGGAATTTGAGTTCATTTGTTTTTCGTTTTTTCTCGTAGGGTCGCACGTCGTCAGTACACTCTTCAGATGCCTCATGGTCGTTGAGTGGGGCCGGGTCTGCCTTGTCCGCCTCGCGCTTCAAGGCACCACCTGCTTTTGATCCCGGCCTCGACTCTCGCCGTAGTGACTCCGCATTTGGGACGGCCAAAACCCTTCTTCAAGCGTTTGATTCGTTTGTTTGCGAATTCTGTTCACGCGTTTTCAAACAGAATTGTGATCTCAAGCGGCATATGCGCACCCATACCGGAGAGAAACCCTTCATTTGTCATTTGTGCTCTTATGCTGCTGCGCGCAAAGAACACCTCAAACAACATCTCTATCGGAAACATCATGTGGTGCCTGGAGTAGAATTTCATCATCGCAAATCCTGATTGTAGCAGATCTTCGGAGCGTATATTTTCAATTAATGACTACGTCTCTTGAGTCGCGACCACTGTCTGCATTGTTTCGGGTTCTGAGGGCCGTATGTCTCGAAAAATCAATCGAGCTGTCTTCGATTAATGCGGGCTTTATTACTGTTTTTGGGGTCTTGAAAATTGAAGGACACCTCGACGACAGATTTTATTCATATTTTTTCTTTTCCATCTGTTTACTAGGCCCTGGATCAACTCTCCCTTGCTCCAACTTCAGTGCATAGCGGATCCTCGTTCACATCGTCCTATGCAGTTTATCGCGATGTGCATCCCTATGCTCGGAGTGAACCTTCTCATCCCGTGTCTTCTGGTCTGGCCGCTTCTCGTATGGACCTGAAGACGTCTGTCGAGTTTCAGTCGTCCCCTGAGGGGAGGCTGGCTTACCCTTGTCCTTTATGTGGTCTCAAATTTAGCAAAGCAGTTAATTTACGGCGTCATCATCGAGTTCATACCGGCGAAAAACCATTCGCGTGCCCTGCCTGTCCGTATCATGCCGCTCGTAAAGAACATGTCGAGAAACACATGGCCAGGATTCATCCTTTCATGATGTTTTCTGGAGAGCGATCAGGATGTAACAACATCAACTGAAGGCAGTGATGAATTAATGTTGGTGGCTCGTGGAAGTTAGGCTTTGTGTACTGTTACATTATTTGAGCTGAGTGTGATACCGTTTCCTCCAGGTAACTATTGGGTTCCTTCTTTTTTAGGCGGTTATAAGCTGGAACTCGGGAGCGCCGTTCTCTTCGTCGGACAGCGGCGACAGAGGATACACTTCTTCCTTTGGTGACGTGTTTCTACCGCCACCTCGAACGATCTCGTCTAAGTCATCTTCTGGTGTTCGATCTTCCCGACAATTGTCTTCAACAGGAGGTAAAGACGGTTCACCTGTAAAGCGCAAGCCTTGTCCTTACTGCCCCAAGGACTTTCGTCAGGCCATTGACTTGGAGCGCCACATTCGTATCCACACAGGCGAGAAACCTTACTCGTGTTCCTTCTGTCCGTATCAAGGACGGCGAAGGGAGCATTTGAAGAGACATCTCGAGACCCATCGAAGCAGCCTAATATCTGCAGAGAGTCTTACTGTGAACAGTCGGCAACACGATACACAACAGCATCGGACCACCGATTCTGCGCCTTAACAAATTGATCACTTCTCCAGAAATATTTTTCTCTGTTGAATTAACCTCGAAATACGTAGAAGACCTTGTATGAATTTGAATGTATTACGAGCGAATTGGTTTAAACGATTGTTCATGAAATATGTTTTGGATGAAATAAACTTTCCTAACCTATTGTACCTTTTTGTTCGTCGAAATGTTACTTTGGGCTTGGAAAAGTCCCAAAGTTTGAAAAAGCGTAAGAGAATCTTGATGTATGCGCTTCCTAATGAAACATCCTATCAAGCGAGCATCGTACGAGACTTACAGCGAGTAATAATGTGATGGAGGCTGTTCGTTATGTTGTTGCTCGTAGGTTATCTATGGTTAAACTTGGGGAGTAAATGAGCGAAAAAATATTCACCCCTGAGATGCGCATTCATCAGGTATAATGGAAAATGCCACGGGAAAACGTTGATTATGATTTAATTAGAACATTCTTGTATGAGTTCGAGCATTTCTCCATATGTGTGAACTAGTAACTAAGTGGCAGGGACTGTGCCAATAGGCAATACTCATTTTCAAGTCACAGTTGATGGGATGAAACTGCACAGTTGATGGGATATGTGTTAAGGAAACATTGTCAGTGAACGTGAGGATTAATTATTGATTTTTGCCTTGGAACCAGGGTAGTTGATTTATATTGGGTCTAGTATTTTTTCATACGTAACTTGTTTGTGTACTGGGCTAATGTATCTATTAATGAATATTTTCTCAATAAAAGGTACATGTGTTTTTTGTTTATTTAGTTGCCATTTTTATCCATAACTCGTGACTAATAAGTGTCTTCGAACGTGTATCGAGTGTGTTGAAATCGATTTCTCGAAAAACACCTTTGTTTTTTTCCTTCCTTCGCTACATTACCATTGCATGGTTGAGGGCTGGAATACGTTTAAATCGGTTATCTAAAGTTAACTCAGGTTGGTTGGCTGCACTTGATATTCAAGTGATGTTTTCTTCTCTAGGAAGCAATGATGGATTGGAGGACGGAGATTGCTGTGCACAAGATCCCCTCGTATGTGGGCAACTCGTCAGCTACCTCTACCGCTTCACGCACGATGAGGACCGTCAGACCTTGCCCATACTGCGAACGCGTGTTTCGACAGAACATTGACCTTGTTAGACACATACGCACTCACACTGGTGAAAAACCTTTTGCGTGCCCTAGATGTCCTTACCAGGGCTCTCGACAAGAGCATGTTAATAAGCATATCATTCGCAAACACCCTGAAATGTTGGAAGGCAGCGGCTCAGTTATGAATACTGTCGGCTCAAAGTCGCCAGTGACGACGAATCAGCTCTCTCAGGACTGATGCGTCGTACTGCAAAGGCAGGCTAAATATTTCAGTGAAAATACAGTGTGCGACGTTCTACTACAGATGTACTCTGCTTGTATCTATGAGGAAAAATGATGTAGCTGGGGTTTCTTAATATCGCTAGTTGTTAATGAACTGAAAGGCAATGTGAGAATATATTGCCTCGTGACACTGATATGCTGGGTTTTCTTCTCGGTAGGGCGGATGGGCGAGGAGCTCCTTGCAGTCTTCCGTTTCTGTCGCTGATTCAAGAGCTGCCGCTGCACCCGCCGCAGTGTCAGGTGGCCGGCAGATCGAAGGATGTCCAGGCGTGTCGCTAGCGACCCTTTTCGAAGGCGAATTAGGCCCTGATCCTCAGAAGCTGCTCAGAGCACATCTCTGCCCCTACTGTTGCAAGCCGTTCAAAAACACCCACGACCTAAAGCGCCACGTCCGCACTCACACCGGCGAGAAGCCGTTTGCATGTCCTGCGTGTCCGTATCGAGCAAAACTTGCCCAACATCTTACCCGTCATGCGCTTGTGAAGCATCCTCATCTTGCCATGCGCAATTCAGTGCCTCGTGGTGAACCGATGAGTGCGCCGAGTAACGACTCGACTTTAGTCCTTGCAAACGACGATCCTTCTGTTAGGAACACTGATAATGACCCTATAACATTCTGAAATTAATTCTACCGACTGCATGCATTTACATTTATTCGCACGTCAGCCTACATAGTATTTCCAGTTCGGTTGCGTAGAGGTTCGTTTGACAGAACGCATTTTTTAAATCGTTTGCACTGAGAAGGAAATAAATAGTGCTACAATAAGTTGACAAAAATTTACCCGAGGCTTCCAAAAATCATGTTATCGAATTTTTTCTTAGGGCTGCTCAGTGATGCTGTCAGAAGATACTGCGTTCACGGATGGTGGTGAAGATGTGATGGATGGACGAGGTGTCACCGGCGGTCTCGACTTGCCATCGCATCTCTTGTCACCGGAGGGATCTTCGCTTGGAGGCTCTGATGGCCGACTTAAATCAGTGTTCATATGTGACTTTTGCCCCAAAACATTTTGTTATCTGAGCAACCTCACCCGACATCGCCGCACTCATACTGGAGAGAAGCCCTTCTCGTGCTCATGGTGTTCTTATAGAGCAGCAAGGCAGGAACACATAACAAGACATGTGCAGCGCATGCACCGTGAAGCTCGTTAGTAGCGACTGATGACCCAACGGTGTATTAAATTATTGTCTGCACACCATATTAACGTACGCACTGCTAAAAGGCTAATATTTGCTTTGTATGGTGACTTCTCGTGATTATTGGTTTCCTTAGCTAGGCTTTCAGTAATGTAACACACTGAAATACAGAGTCGAATCATATTTGCATGATCGCTGTAATTTCAAGTGTGGAGACGTTAAAAATTCTGCCTATTGTTAATTTAGGTTCTTGTGTGGAAGTTGAGACTACTAAGTAGTAGTGGAGGCATACATGTTAATGTTGTTTCCGTTACCTTGGTTGTTTGGTAGCGCTTTATAGTAACACACTTATCTGTTGTTACAGGCTAACAACAACGTGGCGAGCATCAACTCTAGGTTGATATGTCCCCACTGCCCCAGCTCAGTTTCGTTTACGTGTTCGAGCAACTTTCGTAGACATCTTCGACTGCACAGCGGCGAGCGTCCTTACAAGTGCAGTCATTGTTCGTACGCAGCTACTCGTAAACAACATCTGCAGTCACATCAGGCTCGTCGCCACTACCAACTTGGCATGGATTCTTCTGTTGTACCTTCTACTACTTCTGTTGACTCTTTTACAACCGCGTCTCTTCACCAATCCCATGCTCTATCTAATGCAGTAGTAGCTGGCCGTCGTGATGACACTTTAGCTCAGCGTCCGCTCCAACCGCGACCCCTTTACGAACGTGACAGCTCTGCTTCTGCTGGGCCAGAGCACAGCTCTCGGCTTCACACTCGTCAATTGTATGATTTATCTTGAGGGACTTGTATCAGGCATTACTTCTAGTAGTATTCTTTTATTCTTGAGTGTTTTAACTTGCTGTAGATTGAATAAAAAGATGATCATCGATTGCTTCTTTATTTTTCCTAAGATTTATATTCTGGTATAAATACCGCTGGGTATGAAGCACGATGGCAATTTCGACGTTTTTCGATGCGTGGTGAGTGTATGATTAGCGAGTAAACTACGTAACTTTTTCGCATGAAACGTAATTCATTGAATAAAGTTAGTTGCATGTCGTTCGCCGCTTTTTTCTTGCGAATGACTGGAGTGTGGGTTTTCCTCTTTAGGTGCACGAGTTGTTTGGTGGTGGGGCGGTGGTGGACGGCGGTACGTCATCACCGTCTACTTCAGCAGCTTCTCGCCCTAAAGGCTTGAGCAGTAAGATCAGCACTGGTGGGCTCAACTCACTCCTGCCTCCCACTGAACTTCGTGGTGGAGTTACACTCGAGCAGCGACGAGGACGTGCTTCACTGCCCGTCGCAATGAAAGACCGATCCAAGCCTTATACTGGAGCTGACTCGTTGAACGTGTTTTTTCCTGCTCAGCAACAAGACATGGATGCTTCGTTCATTGATGCAGGAGTGACTACTTCGTTCCTTCCTAAGCCCCCTTCTTTTCGATGCCGATTTTGTGCTAAAGCATTTTACGGTAGTGTCGACAGGGAGAGACATGAGCGAACGCATACGGGCGAAAAGCCTTACGCTTGTGTCGTGTGCGCATACCGTTCTGCTCAGCTTGGGAACTTGCATCGGCATATTAAAACTATTCACCCAGACTGTCCTCTTCCGCCTGCTTCTTCTGCGAATTGACATCACTTCTTTATGAGCTGCATCGAAAACATTGAGTACCGTAGTATCTTGTGAAGTTATATTTTAGTTGATTCTCTTGCGTGTACCGACAACGATTCCTGACGGCGGTGTTATTTTGTGTACAGATGAGGCCTCAACTGCCCCTTTGTGCTCCCCTACCGACTGAGGCTTTGAATCGTCCGAAGAGAGCGGCTTCATTTTGTGGTGGCGAATATGGGACTGAAGGGAACTCCGATCGCCTTCGATCATTCTACTGCCCACATTGCTCGTATTGCACGCCGCATTCCTCTCACTTTAAAGACCATCTTCGTATTCACACGGGCGTTAAACCTTTCGGATGTCCCCATTGTGATGTCAGGGCTACTCAACGAAGCAACCTTCGTCGCCATATCCGCAAAAGCCATCCAGAGCAGGACCCTCGCTTGGTGTTAGTGTTTGGCGATGATCAATTAATTGCTTCAGCCTTGTAATTTTTCTCCTGTAAAATCTTCGCCCAACTTTCATTTTCAGTGGACGTATGTCTGGCTGGCTATGTAGTTTTAGTATGACAGCTTTTGTTGTAATTGGAATTGAACTTTTCTTTTTTTTCGAAGTTAACGCGTGGAAGTTCTTGAACGAACGTTTATTTGCAAAGGCACAGTTATGACCAAGAATGGACAAAACATAAAACAATTGTGATTTTAACACTTCTTTGCCCGATCTAATCGAGTCCGAAAACTAGTGGCAGTGTAGTACACTGATGCGTCTCTCTGTTTGACAGATTGAGGGCATTGGGCGCTCTTCAGCGCTCACACGAGAGGACGGCAGCCGCCTTTCTAATCACCAGCTACACGACAGCTCAGCTTATTCATTGTTATCGCATGCTCCACATGAGCACATCGGATCCGGAACTCTTCCCAATTTTAGCGATGTTTCTTGCTCGTCTGAAAGCAATGCGCGTTTTAGTTATTCTCCCACTGCATCTTGTAAAGAAGATATGGCAAGCATAGGTACTCGGAACGAGAAAATAAAATTTGCGTGTAAAGTTTGTCGTTATGCTACAAGTCACAAGGGCCACTTCCGTGATCACATGCGTACTCATACGAACGAGAAGCCCTTTTGGTGCCAAGTTTGTCCGTATAGAACCAACTTCAAAAGTGATCTCACGAAGCATATAAAGGTGAAACACTCATTGTCCAGTTCATTTCAGTTTCGTTCAAATGAATAACTCTGTGTTCGTTTATTTCTCATCTTTTTGCAATTTCGTTCTTTGCTATTATCCAGCACTGTTTTGTTTCAGGACTCTACTGTTGCCAATATCGCGAGCTTATGGCAACCATCCATTGGTTCTAAATCAAGTCCGTCTTTCAAATTTCCTCGAACATCGCCGTCATCGAAAAGCTCAAATTGTTCGGCAAGTGCTTCACCCGTCCCATCGAATGTGATGCAGTATTCCTCACAGAAACTGGTTATCTCACTGGAAGGTACTGCATCGGTGCGAGAGCGCATGAGTGGTCTCTATTTTGCGGACAACACAGTGCAGCCGCGTTTATATCGGTGTACTGTATGTGCCTACACAACCCTCTACAAAAGTGCTATGGAACCCCACGTCCTCAAACACACCGATCTAAGGCTCTTCAAGTGTTCCCTCTGCTCGTATGGAAGTAACTTCAAGAAAGATGTCGCAAGACACGCAATACATAAACATCCCGACGCATTTCCCGTCTCAAAACACAGTGCGGCTTCTAAATGATACCCGTCCCATTAGTGTAGTTCATAAATTATTGAATGCCTTTCCTCGTGATTATGTCGTAATATTTTAAATTCATTTACCATTTTATCAGTACTGGAAATACATTGAGTAAGAAGATCATTTTGATTAGTCACATAGGCAGTGAAATGTTTCATGTTGCGTATTAGAGCTTGATTTGCGTACGCTTGATAATTGATATTCAGTAAACTTGCTATTACTGAGGTATTCTTTCTTATCCTATCCTAATGGCGCGCAATACTAACTTATTTAAGCATTCCGCGGATTCTCAAGGGCTCATTTCTGTTCTCAGATATCACCGATCGCCGGAGAAGCTAATTTGACCTCAAATCTACATCATATACCGCCCGTACTGCCTTCTGGTGCTATTGCTGCTCACGCTCCTCTACCTTCTTGCTTCTCTTCAACGGAGACGTTGATTACAGCGGCTGAGAGACCCTACTCAAGTAGGCTTGGAGAAGAAGCAAGCCGCCATGTCTCTACGTCGGCCATGTCCGAGGATGAAGTCCGGTTCCATTACGTCACTACTGACAGGGATGGAATGCAGGTGTACTCTTGCCGTTCGTGCATGTACACGTCGACTAAGAAAAGTGATACTCTGAAGCATCTGCAAATTCACCTAAAGCTTAAACCCTTCGCTTGTTTATTATGCGGTTATAAGAGTAATTTTAAGAGTGATGTCTCGAGACATGTCAAGCGGAAACATTTGATGGCATGAATCTCTAGAAATCGCGAAGATTTATGTATGAAGTGGTACATCAATTGCGTCTCAAGAGGTCACAGCTTTTCGCTTGAAAGTAGTCTTAGTGTTTCAACTCAAAAGAAAGTATACTCGAGCAGTAATATCGCCTGTAAAGTCCAGGAGCAATAGGCATAGTAAAAAGTTCCCAGTAGCTATCGCTGGTTAAAGGAGCGTAACGTACACATTTCAAAATTCTTATCGACTAATAGAGTAAATTTGGGCAATGCACCATTTGAAAGGATTTGTAAACCAGAATGCTTTGGAAAGAATGAATTCGGTTGAATATTATTTGCTATGGATTTGTATCACGCTGATTTCTTCGGTTAGAACATTTTACTCGCATATGAGACAACCGCGGATGTACTTGCGAAGCAAATGGACTAATAATAATCGATTTAATATCAGTAAGCAAGAAAGAAATATGGGGCAAAATTTAGTTTCTTTTACCAACTAAGGTATGCCTCTCTTTGCAGGTTAGAAGAGGCCAGCCGTCTTTTGAGACAGAACGCTCTATCGTTACTCACGCTTCATCGACTGGCATTATAGCGCCTCTTCATGCAAAGCATTCTTCTCTTGCTGGATCCCGTGGCAGTAACGCATCATTTAGCGCTTCTGTGCCATCCACTACTATGTGCGTCAACCCATCTTCGACAAGCAGTTTGGATAACTTCAGCACAGACGCTTTTCACGGTCAACCTGCGTCTCATGCTTCTTGCAAGTTGCGTAATGTCCACCATGTGACGGGAGAAAACGGTCTATTTGTGTGCGATATGTCTGGCCCGTGCACTGTTTATCGATGTGTTGTGTGCTCACACTCTACAAATAAGAAAAGTGACATGAAAGGTCATGTGCGTACCCATACTGGAGCCAGGCCATTTGCTTGTAACTACGCACATACCGCTCCAATTTCAAAAGTGATCTTCGCAAGCACGAGCGGTTTCGTCATCCTGTTGCTGCTGGAAATTGTTAAATTCGAAGTAATGTTATATGAATGTCGTTACTTGATCCTGATCATCTTTCATAGTTCTGGTAGGGGAATTTGACCGCATTCCCTGATTCGCTGAAATTTTTGTGCGTCTGCAACAATTACTTTTCGTGTATTGCGGTGTTTCACCCCTGTTCACTCTCATTGATTTCTTGACATTGTTCGCGTGTTTTTTGTGCGTGTATGGCTTTACGTCTTCAGTGACAGGTCTCATGTTCTATGTGCAGATGCCGAGAGCAGCTCATGACATGTCGCGGCAATCACTCCGGACTCATGCTCTCGATAGTGATACATTGCGTACACCTACTCTCAGCTTGGAAAGTCCCAAATTGAAGCATTCATGCAAGTTTTGCCCGTATCAGACCAACAACGCCGGTCATTTCTCTGACCACGAGCGTACGCATACGGGGGAAAAGCCTTTCGCTTGCCCTCATTGTTCCTTCCGGTCTGCTCGCAAGTCCAACCTGAAATCTCACTTGATACTACGACACCATCACCTTCGCTAAACCCTGACCTGAGCGGCGAAATGGAGAGGGGCCATAAATGATAGTGTACTTAGTCCCGTACGTCTCGCATCAATTATAACTTTCGCTTTAAAAATCCTGCGAATTATACTAGAGTTGATTTTTTTTGGTTTCAACTCCAGATCATTCGCTGTGTATTCATGTGGAATAAGTGTGGCGATCGTCAATTCACCTTCGGGAGATAATTTTTAAATTTGTCTGCGAATTTTACAGTTTGCAATCAGGTACAAACGCTCGAAACAAAATCAGACCCAAAAAGTTTCTTAGCTCATGAATTGAACGTTCTTGACTTCACTTATTTATGGGAGAATCTGACGAGCCCATATATAATCCGACTCACTGAGTAAATCTGTTTTATTATGAATCAATTTTCTACCATTGCTACCGAATTCATTCGCCTAATACTAACTTTTAGGGCACTATTGTGGCTTCCGATTCAAAGAATGTGTCAACAACGAATGTTTGTTTGGCTTATGAATAAATATGCTCATGTGAGCTATCATTTTGACACATCCTATTTTTGCCGCAGATGCCTCCACCGCTCTCACTTGATCATCAACTGGCCTCGTTAGTAGGTTCTGACCACCGTCGTTTTAACCAGGACGATTCTGCGAGAAGGCCTACTGCTTTTCTTTCTGCTTCTTCGTCCACGTCCGACGAAAGTGCCCCTTCCAGTTCGTTCACCTCGTCCGCACAGTTTACGACGGCGATGAGTGCAAGCACTACGGCCTTAACTAAACATCAGTGCTCCTGCTGTTCCTATAACACTTATAACTTGTCGCATTATAAGTCGCACGTGAAGATTCATACCGGGGAACGGCCTCATGGATGCCCCTTCTGCGACTACAGAAGTGTTTGGAAACATGGAGTCAACCGCCATGTCAAGCTGCGACATTTGCACCTTCTGCGCGAGTTGCAGCAAAATGACTGATTTTGCATTTCAAATAATTCATCTTAAGATTGTTTTCGGTTTTATTGCGTATTTTAAGCATTGAATTAGGTGATCAGTCTAATTTACCTTCGACTTCTTTTTGTTTGAATTGAAGACCATCCTGATAACATTTATCCGAATCGCTGCTACTATTCGTACACTTTTCTGCTGACAGCATAGCAAGTCCAGTAAAGCAAAAGGCACTTATGAGATTAAAGCATTGTGTAACCGAACCGAAATTAGTCACGTTACCATAGAAATGTTCAAAAAGCTAAACATCTGTACCAATTGTCATCAGTTCACGTACGCAATTGTGGAAAATTATGCATGTTGCTTGAAACACAGGCCCATATTTATTTTTTCACACGTTGATTCAGGTGCTCATGTCTGGAATGGTTTTTTCTTTCATTTTTTGATGTTATTTTTGTGTGTAGAATAATGATTTGTCCGCGAAGAAAAATTTCGTTACTTAAACCGGGTCAACAGGAAACTAGAGCCTTAATTTTCATTTCGGATGGATGGTATGCGAGTGTTACAAAATTTTGATTCACTTCAACAAATTTGTAATCTCGTTTATTATCTAGATTCTTCTATAAGTATGGGCTTGATGCAATAGAGCATGCATACCAGTCTTGGGTTTAATTACAATTAGAAGTGTGTTTTCCGGTCATCCGCTCTAGTGTTTCTTGCGTTCCATGGTTGAATTTTTCTCATAACGTATACAAAGAAGTCGAGACTAAAGCAAGGAGTACTTGTGATCACCCTCGCCGAGAGATGATGCGTGTGTGTCTCTGTCAACAGATGGACGAAACTCAGCCTCACCGGTCTTGTGGTCCTCATTATTCGCGGCCTCCTGCTCAAGACGATTCACTATCTCTTCGAAAACCATGTCAATCGCAGCAGATGATACAGCAGTCAGGCTCCTCAGGAACCTCTCGGATATCACATCAGTTTTCTCAATCCACTGGTTTGCGCGATGTGTTGCATCAGCACAATACTGCACATGAATGTCACCAGCCCTCGGGCTCTGGTAACTTTGGGGCCTCTGATCAAACGGTTGCACGATCTGCGCCAGCGGCATCCTCAAGGAAAGCCTTCTTGGGACGCTGTCCACATTGCACTTACGTAACTGCTAATAGAGCACATCTGGAGGAGCATCTTCGCACTCACACTGGCGAGCGACCGTTTTCTTGTTGGATTTGCTCCTATAGAAGCTCGAAAAAAAGCACTTTGAAAAGACACGTCGTGCTCTGCCATCTTAAAAATTCCGCCGAGGCAGAAATTGAGGCCGGCGCAAAGTGAACTACCGTTTTGTCTCGAATTCTACTGCCAATTATGGAAACTTAGGTAAACTATATTTGGATTAAACCTTGTTTAGGTTGACTGTCAATAAAGCGACTTTTTTGTCATTTCAGACGTAAAATCTCTTGTGTGCTCTAATTACCGGCAGCGAGATTAGAACGTGTATTTGAATTCAAGGTTCATCTAACATTGTTTTACGTGGTGTAACTACTGGCGGCGATAATTTCTCGGAAGTAATGTTGCCTTCAATAACAAGAAAAATTGTACAACTGTCGAAAGTATATCAGTTACCTCAAGGACGTAACCAAATTGCAAAGCTACCATCAAAAGATATAAGCACGATCAAAATTTGGAAAGTAGACAAACAAATACGAAGAATCCTTGTGTTTGAAACGAAATGATTGTTAACGTGTTGGTGGTTACAGCAAGGTCATCTCTCAGAAGTTTTGACTGCCATATGTGTTTCTTTTCCGCAACAGATAAGGGCCTCGCTCTGTACTGCGGGACCTGGGCTGTCTCTACCCCACAGCACAAATGACAGAAAAGGCTCGTTGACGGCGTTGTTTTCGACGGATGTTCCTCTCATCCAAACCTCGGAAGCGGCTCCTACGCACTTCACTCACCGCACTTCCGACTGCGGAGACTCCAGCGCGAATAAATTAAAATCCGCTCGTGATGCTGGCTCTCGGACAAGTCTTATATTGCCCCGTGAGAGTATCGCGAGTGTAACAAGCAAAGCCTATGAAATTTCTACTTCGTTTCCGAGCGGTACAAGTGATCCGCCTGTCGGGGATGCGTTCCTTAGGCGCTCTGAGTCTTCTTTCTCGACTCGAATTTTTTTTTGCTCCTTCTGCTCTTACTCTTCTTCAGTCAAAAGTCAACTTCACCGTCACCTTCGCACTCACACTAACGAAAGGCCTTTCTTATGCCAATTCTGTTCTTACAGGAGTAACTTCAGAAATGACGTGGTCAAACATACGAAACGAAAGCACCATCAGTCAGCTGGATCTCTTCAATAAAGCTGTGAGCCGAGCTCTGAATAATTCAATCAATAGTAATCATATATTTTTGCCGTGAAATTTGGCTGTTTTTGCGTTTGAAAAGGTTGGTTCATTGGCCAGGGACTCAAATGCAGGCTAAAAATACTAATTAGAAAAAATGTGATGGCATTGATTTCAAGAAAATCGTTTGTTTGCCATCGAGGTCTATTGCGAAGGGTTCAACGATCGGTAATTAACTGCATGTTCGACTGTTGTGAAATTATTTCATCCGGTTGGTGCGTACTTGTTTCCTCTTGGTTGTCTCAAGTGACTTGGTATTTCTTTGGGCAGGCGGAAGTGCAAATGCCTACACCATCTACCTTGCCGAACCATCAACTTCTTCGAAACTGGTCAACTGCTAAAGTGTATAGGTGGAATTCTTCATCGAGTAATATCAATCTTCCAAGAGGGCAGTTACCAACGCCTTCTGCTCGAAATACGATCGGAACACCTAACGCGTCGTCGACTTCAGATCGAGGCGTATCAGCGCCTTTTGACGAGAGACGCCAATGCCACGTGTGCTTTTTTGTGGCTTCTACTAAAACAGCTTTGCGAGATCACCTGCGTACCCACACTGGGGAGAAGCCTTACGCTTGCCCGCACTGTGATCTTGCGACCAATGTCCGGAGCAATATGAGGCGGCACATTAAGACCAAACATCCCAATGAAGATTCCAGTATCATGAGGATCATTGCTTGATTGTTTCACATTGCAAGTTCAAGAATTTCATTAAGTGCGGATTTTGGTGCGCCGTTGTTTCACATTGCAAGTTCGAGAACTTCATCAAGTGCGAATTTTGGTTGGCCGTAGTGTTTCGTTTATTTGTATTTTTCTCAGTATTTACTTCTTATGTAATTGCTATAAAATGGTTTTTCTGGATTAATGTTGTCAACTTTCATTGACTGAAGCTTCTCTGCAAACAGGTGATGGAAAATGAAGAGATCTTCTCACAAAACTTCATGCCAGAACTTCCGCCTCCAGATGGCCGCCTCAAGCGAATTGGAACGAGTTTCTCAAATCAGGCAGGCCGGCGGTTAACATGTACCTTCTGTTCTTACGCCACTCAACAGAAGACGAACTTGGAAAACCATCTCAGAACCCACACCGGGGAACGGCCTTTCGCTTGCGCCTATTGTCAGTTTAGAGCGAATGTTAGGAGCAACTTGAAGCGCCACGTTCTAACTGTGCACGGGGCTGAGGGTAGCAGACGCACATCTGTTGCAGGATTGCCATCCGGTGGCCAAATGCAGAAACAGCTTCCACGCTATGCTGCACAGGAGCGCCAGAATTTTACTAATTCATAGTTAGTCTTGCGACAATTCTAGGGCAGTTGCGCTTCTTTACCAGACTTTGATAGAATTGAAACCAGAAGTGGTTCTCTGTCGTTCATTCTGGTGCGACTTGCGGTCCTAGTTTTGACTTTTCTTGTGTGGCTCATCATACTACAGAGCAACATTAAAGTGGGATTGAAACAACTCGCGGTTGTTGCGCAGAAGAGTTATTTTCGGTATTTGGATTTTATTTCATCATAGCTTGTCAAGGTGCTGCTTGAAGTTTGGCATTTTCCACTCTTTAAACATTACTCTACAAATCGACGAACGAAATTTTACTTTAGGAACAATCCTTCAGCTTAAGTAAAGCAAGTTTGTCGTGGATGTTATCGTTCAACCGTTGAAAAGCATCTCTTCTGGTTTCAGATGAAGGGATTGGACGGTCAGCGTTCTCGTCATGTTTTCTCCTCGTCGCAAACGCGCTCTGTTGATGCGCCTATGGCACCTCTTCATCGAAGACATCGAGCATCTGAGCAAGATAACACATTTAAGAGAGGGTCCTCCGTTTATTGTGATTCACCGAGTTCTTTTAACTCAACTGACACTTCCGGTTCCCATTTCCTTCATTTCAATACACCTGAAGCTCTGGCGTCTAGTTCGTCATCTTTTGGGCGATCATTTTCGAAAGCTCAAAAAAGCATATGTCCTCACTGCAACTACACAGCGTCATGCCCTGCTAATCTATTGGTGCACTTGCGAAGCCACACTGGCGAGCGCCCTTTCGTATGCTCCGAATGTGGGGCTTCCTTTACGGTGGCCAGCAATCTCAAACGACACCGCAAAACTAAACACTACGCTGCTTTCATTGCAACCGGAGGGGTGGAAATTGCAGCTTCGAGTTACGTAGCTGATAACTCACTTCTTTCTGAAACAGAAACAGACCGCACCGCGTGAATTCGGTATTTTTTCTTCCATTGAAATTTGTACAGTGTTGCATGGATTGACCCATCTTTTGAAGGCGTTTATTTGAAGGTGCGTGTCAAGTTTTACATGTGTCGATAGTCAGGTCTTCGTGTTAATTAAGGTGGAAACTTGAAGCTCACTTTGATGACGGCGTGATAACAGCCCTTCAATTGACTTCTTGAGCTGCCGCGAGGCTACTGTTTACTCTTGTCTTATCCTGCGTAGATCTTCTAACTTCTAAATTTGTACTCAATAATTGTACTGAAGGTTTTGTCTTGACAACGCAAAATGTAACGTGACGTAATATTTTTTTTGTTAACCTCCGTTGAGTACTTGTAATTTTTAACTTCTTTTGTAATAATTGTAGTGAGAATATCTTGTTAATCTACTCAAGGTGAACAAACTGCTGTGGGAGTGATGGTGTCCTGTATACAATTTCAAGGGGAGATTCGTTTGTCTAGGGTGTTATATTGTAAAATCGGCAACGTTAATGGATGTCTTCGTCAGGTTAAATGAAACGCTCGATGAATTTTGATGTTCTACCCTTCTTCCAAATGCTAAAAACGGTTAGTGTATCGAACTCGTGCTCAAGAGTTGCGTTTTTATTTGTATAAGGGGTGTTTTCGTGATCGCTTTACCAACCGAAGTACCGCGAGTTTGCATCTTTATGGTACTGTTTAAAGATAACTAAGTCTACTGTGTGAATCGCCTCATGAGCGCGAAGGTGAGCTGAAAATAATTAAAAGCAACTCATTTTCTCTTGCCATCAAACTACCATAAATACCATACAAGTTGATGAAAGCCAGCTTTCAAGTTTCTCATGGTTTGCTGTGTTCACGTCTAAGACTTACGCACGATTTACTCTAACCACTGTTCTGTAAAGTGCATATGTGTGTGTGACTTGGTGTAAAGTGACATAGGAAAGCCTTGAGAGGAATAAATAATTTACGTATTTAAAGACTTGTACAGTTATTCTGTACCTAGGTTGTGTTCGCACTTGTGATTCGATGTTCAATTTCGTTATTAATCATGATGAATTTTATATCGTGTTTACGAAGAATAGTAATGCTACTCCGAACTCTATGTGCCATTGTCTGTTATTTTGAAGTTATGGTCAATTTAATATTACTCGCAGATTTTTTCTTGCATCTACGTTGGATGTTATCTATAGGTTCGGATTGGAAGATAATCTTTTTTTTTTGTTCTCATCATAGGCGAGAAAGTACGACAATATTTACTGAAGGTTGGTGTTTAATTTGAGTGTACGTGGCAATGATTGTATATTAACTGTACCCACGTTATGACATGCGGTGACCTGATTAATAAAAGTAAAATTGTTGATTGCTTTTCTTAGCCTTACATCAAAACTCTACAATTTTTACAACCATGAATACCTGGTTAGTATAGTAAAATTCAGTTGCAATGCGTACCTGGAACTATGGCTTTGTAAATTGCTCATTTGCCGACGCACTGCCTTCTTAATAAGTTGTCCATGGACCTGATTCAGGCTCTGGACATGTCATTTCAATTGAGTTCATGCATAGCGTCTTGAGAATTCTAATCAAATATTTTCTGGTGCCTCAAATGTAGTGAACTTCATTAAACATCCCGAGTAGCTTACTAGAGGAGTGCGCCTCCAACTGATTTCATTGTTTTAGGTGACTCGACTCGAAATTCCATTTGTCTTACTCATCGTACTATTAGCGGTTATGCAGCGTTATGGACTACATTAATTTAGCTGCAAAAACGACATTTCCATGAATACAAAGTTTGCAAGTTCGAATATATTGTAAAAAATTTACAAAAAGCACTCTTGATGAACATTCAAGAGAAAATGGTCTTGTCAAGTTTCAAGAGTTGACTATTCTTATTAGCATTCTCTTGAATTGCATTCTTAGTTACACACTTCTTCTAAAGAGCGAAAATTTGCCAAGTACCGAACTGTCCATGTGAATATTTGAGTGAACATCAAACGTACTGGAAACTCAGGATTTTATATGATAGCATCGCTTGGGGAACATGTGTTTCACTATTATAATTTCGAAATTTTTTTTTTTACGAACCGAATCGGAATTTATGCTTGCAGAGATCGCTTTTCCTGCCCATTCGTTTTTACTGTTGCTATTCAACCCTACCCGTTGCGGTTGGCAGGTGTATTTCTCTTCGTGTAAGGCCGAACA
This sequence comes from Morinoia aosen, assembly GCA_030386875.1. Lineage (NCBI taxonomy): Eukaryota > Metazoa > Arthropoda > Malacostraca > Amphipoda > Talitridae > Morinoia > Morinoia aosen. The sequence goes on from CM059568.1 coordinate 49,029,198, forward strand.
CCTCATCGGGGACTAAGTTTGCAATTCACTATTCTTTAATTCATAATCCTTTATTTAGGTATCAAAAACGTAGAAAATTTGTATTGAAACTTGCATTCGATGATTCCAAGCTTGCACGCTGAAGAGACTGCTATCTAATATAGTTCCAATATCATGGCGTAATTGTCTTGAGAATAGAAGAACGCGTTGGAATAGTATATTTAAGCATAACTAGGACAATTTTGAACGACACTAGTCCTACAATCAAACTTTCATTGAAACTAGAGCAAGTTTGGCGACTTCTACGAGTTGTTTATTAAAATGAAGAGGCACCGGAAGTAAGAACAGGAGAAATTGGCTCACCAAATTCAAGCATCATCTAATCGGACGACAATCGATGGGACCTCGGCTGGACGTTGAAACTTCTGACAAGTTACTGCCTCGACCAAATGGCGGTTTCTGTTATTCTGAACGTCTGATGTGCGTCGAGTTTTGCGGGATTTTTATTACGGAAGTGCCATATGATACTTAATTTTCAATATTATTCTCGTTTATTTTGCTTGAATGCTAATGGAAAATTAATGAAATCTTGCGTAAAGCTTCTTCCCCCATCGGTATCAACGGAGAAGTACGGACTCGTTAATTTGAGCCTTAAATTAGAAACCTTACAGCACTGAAGGCAAGACTTGCTGATGTTTGCACTTACTCGTGCTTGGGCTCCAAGGGGGGTCAGAATGAAGAGACTGGAAGCTACCTCTAGGGAACCAAGTCAGAAATAATCGGCTACATTTATTTCGTAAAAAAATATCAAATTATATTGATACCACGATTAGAATTTACACAACTTATACTCGTTTTGTGTTCCTATTTTTTTTTTTTGTAAATCCAGTGCTTGCTTCTATTTGTTGCATCACGTTTTTACTTTTCAATAGATGACTCTTATTTACTGAACTCACGTAGAAAGAAATTCACTTTAAAATTCTCGATTAGCGAGCCATTTTTGGTCTGTGTAAGTTTTGAAGAGTAAGGCAAGTTATCTTTTCTTGCGATGCGAGCTATATAAATTACACATTTTTCAACAGCTCGCTTAAATTTCAATTCTGGAAGTCAAGTGTACATCATGATTTTTCTTTCTCTTCGTTGGTTAAATCCACGGAGGTCACAAACGATGCAGAAACTGAGGAACGCTCCTTGTAAACGTTTACTTTTGTAAAAGTACATCCGTAAATCGCATAAACGTACATTTATTTTCGAATGCACTTGAAATAATTAAGAATGAATTTTCAACGTCAGCATTCGAAAACCATGTTCGCATGCGTAGGGAAACATGGATATTTTCCATTAGAACGCCGCAGAACCAATGTTTAATTACGTACCTTCTTCCCGCTGCTGCCATGGAATAATTATATGCGTGAGTGAGAAAAGTTAGTGCCTTTGCAAATAGAACTAAGCGCTTCTGTAGTAGCTGAGTTAATTAAGTGTAAATGTAGTAGCGTTCGTTGTCTGTTGTGCTGATCTCTGGGTGTGTCTGACGGCTACTGGTGCTATTTCTGTCGCAGGTTGCCCTGCCACCCTGGATGGGGGGCTCTCTACAGGACCTCCCCTCCTCCAATATGGACACTCTCTCCACCATGGACCAGCAGCAGCAGGAGCTCGTAACAGCTCTCCTGCAAACGCTGGACCCCGTCACCCTCACCACCATCGAAGATGGTGATAGTTTGACGCACAGTCTCGTCGCATTGGGTGGCGGTGGAGGCACCAACAGCAATGGCGCTGCATCTTCAGCTCGCGATGGGGATGATTCTCAGGACATTCTTCACGTGTACCAGTGTCCTTGCTGCTCGTACGCCACCTACGATAAGGATGATCTCGACGTGCACGCTTGCGCGGAACATCCTGACAGTGTCTACAGTTGCAAGGATTGCTCGTTCACCACAGATCGTTGGGGCAAGTATAGTCGCCACATCAACAAACATGTCATTGCTGACAAAACTTTCTCTTGCTCGTATTGTTCGTATCGAACTAAAACAAAAGGCAGTTATGACTCGCACATGAGAACACATACTGGTGAAAAGCCGTACGCGTGCTCTTATTGCCCGTATCGTTCATCGCAACGCGTGCACTTGAAAATCCACGTGCGTACACACACAGGCGAAAAACCATTTGCTTGCCCGAACTGCCCGTACCAGGCGACGCAAAATAGTAGCCTCAAACGCCACATCCAAACGCAGCATCCTCCAACCCCTCGAGTTTCTCGCCGCTACAACAAATACACAGCTATCATGCCGCCGCCCACACAGCCCGTCTCTTCGAGCGCTGCTCAGCTCATGCTTCCCGCTGCGTCTGCCGCCATGCTCTGCGCTAAGTCGCCCTTCCAGGGGTATCCTCTCATTCAGCAGACACAAGCTGAGCAGCACCTGCGAGAGATGCTGCAGCAGCAGCTACAGCAGTTCTTTTCGTCGGCAGCCAGTTCGTCTAATTTGCAGCAACTGCATCGACCTCAGGAGAATAACGTATCAGAAAAATCCTCTCTGCTGCTCGGCAGTCATGAAAAAAAATCCCCTCGCCTCAATAATGATCTCGGCAAAAGTGGTGAGGGTGGCGTAGTAACCTCACCATCTGATTTAGCATCTTTAGGTGTGGATGTGCTTCAAAGCCCTTCCATTCCAACTGAGCCTGAAAAAGCAATCAGTACCGCCAGCAATGGAAAATATTAGAAAATCAGTGGGATGGCTGATGAAAAGTATTTCCCGTCAAGCTTGCATGTTTAATAATGAAATAGTCATTGTGCTACCAAGAACTGATTCTCTCGGTTTAAATTATCATTTAGGCTCATTCGCGTAAGCGTAAAGAGACATTTAATAGTTACGTGAACGGCTTCGTTGTTCTTCTGCATCTACTAGTTTAACAGTATATTATTGCCATAAGGATACTCAGTGTAATACTCGTCTAGTCGTGAGGAGTGATCTGTATTAGTAGTATTAAAATTTTAAGGCTTCTTAGCTTCAGCAAATGTACATATGTGTGTAAATTTTTCATGACTGCTGCTTTTTAGTTATTTTTCAGAGGTATTTTATTTTTACTATTCTGGAGACAGTTGAAGTTCCATTTGTTGCCGTTCGGGAAAGTTTGTTACTATTTTGTTCATGTCTGAGTGATTTGGATCTCGAAGGATTTTCTAGCAGACGCTTGCTTCAGTGGAAATTGATACTCGACGCCGCCCTTAGCGTATCTTGGTAGTGATGCGGGTGGTTACTTCTTGAAAATACTCTTAACATTCCTGTAGCTTACGCAGTGTGTTACTTTTAGATTGTGTTTCCAGATTTAAATTCTTTTCCCTGGTTCGAGCTTTTGCCATCACTTCTGTAAAGAAATCATAGAAAGTTGTATGATTTTGTAATTGTTGTTGAATATTTGTTTTGCGAAAATTCTAAATTAGCAAAACGATTATATCACGTTTCTACATGTAACAATTTTTGTAGTAAAACACATTATTAACCTATAGAATAAAAAATGAATTTTATAAATATGTTATTAATAGTTCTTCCGCAGCTTTATGTTTTAAAGATAAAATTTGATTTAAATTTAGAATATCGCTTGCTGCTGCTGTTTTTCGTAGACGAAGTACGATTTTTTCCAATAGGGACAAAACGATTGACGTCTCTGTACAGGGTGTATTTTTAATTAATCGACAAGTGCGGTGCGTGATGCTGCGTTAGTTTCGTTCCATTAAGCGCTTGTGTCTACCACCATTAACGCAGTTAAGGAAGCGATAGTTGTCCGCCAGTAATTGTAGGTTATGTAACTTGACCTCTCTGCAGGTCGTGCCAAAAATGAAACTGCGTGGGTGTACGTGTGCATGCCAAGTCACGGAGTGTCACAACATATATATAAATATATAATTACCCATATCGTTTACTAGTATGTAAATGCTTTTTGTGTTTAGTGTTAGACGTGTCTAATAGTGTACTGCATATTGCCGCGAAACACCGTTTGTAGCTTACGATATCATGGGTTCGTCCACCCGCAAACTCATCTCGTTGATTGAATCACGCGCTAGGCCAGTAGGTACCTTTGAATCATGTTTTCTGTGGTTGTGCTGAAATGCATCGCAGTCTGTATACGTCCTATCTAGAAACATACGCCTCAAAGCTAGTCACAGGCATCTCTGTAAGATTGATAGTAAATAAACTGTATCTGCTATGGTTTGTTCATGATTTTCCATAATTGATGATGAAAGGAAAGCATTCCTTTTTTCCAAGAAAGACTCGTACACTTTTGTGCAAATCGTGTGGAAATTAAACAAAGAAAATCATCTGGCAGAACCAGCCTCGGAAACCGAACGAGTGGCTAGCCTTTTTAATAAGTGTAGGCAGATCTTACAACACACTTGATTTATAGATATGCGTGCGATACTTGTGCGATGGCCAGCAGTAAATGATGTCGGTCTCTTACGTGCAGGTGATGAGAGGAAGTCGAGCTCCCTCAGAGGGGGGTTGCACGTCCACAAGCCAAAGCTCGCCATGCTGCGGTGCGGCTGGACGTCGTTCCACGTCTCAGTGCTGCTCAATAACAGACACTCCTACCCGTTTTGGTGGACGAGCCAACAGTAGAAGTTCAATGATGGTTCCAGAGTCCTCTTTGTATGTCACGGTTTCCGCAGTAGGGGGATGGACAGAGCGGACATGCACTTTATGTCCTTATCGTACTACATCTGTCGCCAACATAGAAAAACATGTGAAGATACATTCGGGTGATAAGCCGTACGCGTGTTCTATGTGTCCGTACCGAGCCATTCAGATGAATAACCTAACTGCTCACATGCGCACTCATACAGGCGAGAAACCTTATCCTTGTCCTCAGTGCCCTTACAGAGCATCGCGCAGCAACACTCTCACTGCACACATCTTCAGGAGGCACAAGGAAGATGTTCGCCACAATACAACCAACTGAAGATCAACTTGCCTTCATCAAACTTTTCTACAACTCTCTTCTAAGTCTTCTATCTTTTAATTTCGTTTAACGTAGTAGAAACCCTCATCCTAGGTTTGAATTCGCATGTTCTTCTCTGTCTAGGTAGGTCGTATTCAGCAAGACAAGTTTTTAAAATCATTTTTTCGCTCCTTGTTCAGGCCGGAGGAAGTCTTCGAAGTGGAGAACGGAACTCCAAGGGCCTTCAGGACGATGTCTCCACCCTCGCTTCTAAACTGCCTTTTTACATGGCTGGCAAATTTGAACACACTTCATTTCCTCGAAACTTTCCATCCATTGCTGTTGGAGATCCTCTGGCTTTACCACCAATGGAGGGATCTAGCAGAGAAATGCAGCAAGTTTGGAACCGAACGCTGGGCGAATCGCATGACTCGAAGGACAGTCGGCGAGCTCGCAATATAACCACAACCAATCCAGAGACAGGCAAAACGGAACACCTTTGCAGCGTTTGTTCCTATAGGTCGATTTACAAAAGCAACGTTGATAAACACGTCAAAATTCACAACAAAGAGAAGCCATTTTGGTGCCCTTATTGTCCTTTCCGTGCTGTACAGAAAAGTAACCTCGTTTCGCACGTGTTAACCCACGAGAAGCGCTTGCTTTCATCTTTTGAAACCACTGTATCGACGAGTGGTCAGTAGCGGACCCTGCACAACCCTACTTCTTATCTTACGAATTGACTGGTTGCATGCACCTCATCGCGATACGTCGATATGATGTATTCACAATAAGTGTTTTAATTTGGTTTCGCGCGTCATTCGTAAATGAAGAAATAATTGCGAAATGCCTCTCGTACCGTGGCAGTATTTTGTTGTATTTGTCTAGCGATCGTTGCGACTTCTATGGTGTGCGAAGTGCACCACATGGAGTTACGCCATCGCAAATCCCGATTACTAGGAATGCGTCACAGGGGTTGCGCCATTGCATACCCGATTAGTTGGAATGCACCACAGGGGTTACGCTATTACGAATGCCCAAGGAATAGGGCATTCTTGGCTAAAGAAGTAGTGTTTTTGCATAAATCTAATAGAGAGCACATTTCGTAGATATCGCTCTTACCATACTCACAAGCTTGATAGTTTTTTTTTACCAAGCAGTCGTACGTATTACCGTTGTTGAGGTATTTGTTTTTACTGCTGCAGGTGGGCGGCTCTCATGAGGTCGCGCTGTCGTTCTCCTTCTCTTCGCCTTCATCGGAGGGAGGAAATGACCACCAAAATACGGCGTCACGCGTGCCACCATCGGCTGCGATGCTTGGTCATTATGCACGAGCAAGGAACTACCAGCAACTTCAGCAGCAACAGTTACCTTTGAGTACAGGGAACAGTGCTGCCAATGTTTTGCTGGCGGGTGTAGGTGATGCAGACGTTTTTGAGAAGCACGGACCTTCGTCCGATATGTTTGGCCTCAAGCGCTGCCACCAATGCAGTTACGAAACTCCTAGCTACGTAAGCATGAACAAGCATTTGAAAACTCATAGTGCTGACCGTCCTTTCGCTTGTCCCTTTTGCGCTTTCAGGTCAAATCAACGATGTAACCTCATCCGTCACATTCGTCGCCATACTGGTGAGAAACCCTTCGCTTGCATCTACTGCTCATACTCCACGACGAGGAAGAGCATACTCGACAAGCATATCGATAGGAAACACTCGGAACTGGCTGCTGTCACTGCTGACTCGGTTGCCGCTGCGGCTGCTGCTGCCGCTAATGCTAATGCAGACGCTGCTGCTAATGCGAACGCTGCAGCAGCCATTGCTAGTGCTGCTGCAGCTGCTGCCCTCGTAGCTGACGTACACTCGAATACCGAACTCTCGTGAGGCGATTGTGCTCCTTTTTGTAGTGAAAATTTTTCATTTTGGTTTTATGCTGTGGTGGCTTTTACTTCACAGATTTGTTGAAATGTCAGAACGATATTAGTAGCGCGTGCTGTTAACGCCTTGGAATTTTAGAGTTCAGGAAGGGTTCCTAAATTTTTTTTCTGTCGAATTACAGCTATTTTCTAATTTTTTGTTGCCGTCAAAACAAATGTTAATCGTTGAAGTGATGCTGAGGCCATAATAAATTTTTACCTCAGACTATAGCATTCGCATCTAGTGGGAAATATTTTTAGTATCATCTTGTGTTGAAATGAAGGTGCTTGTAAAATGTTCTATAATAAACCTTGAAAACAGCTTGCCGGTGTTAATCATTTCATTACCTTCTTTCCAAACGACCGATGACCGAGGTGAAATATGAAAAACGTTAACCGCTGAATCTGATACAAAGCGTGCCAGTTTTTTTTTGCCTATTTTGGTTTTGATTTACTTCTCCAACGTCTACTTGTGCATACTGCGACAAACAGTGAAATTTCATTCATTGAATGAAGGCTTAAGGGGATTCATTTATGTTTTAAAGATTCATCTTGTGAGACCATCCAGTTCATGCTTGCTTAAAGAAAGTTAGTCGTCAGTAGTACTTAAACGTTTTTATAAGCTTATTTATTTCATACCTTATTCCCTGTGATGGACCAGTGAATTGTTTCGTTCCTGGCTAAAAGGCCTTCTGTCGTGTTATGCAATTAGTCGTTCAATGAATTGAAATTGTTCACAGAGGTTAAGTGGTACCTTGTGTTTGACCTTGCAGTGAGGAGTACATCTCTATTTGCAGATGGATTTCAGAACTGCTGGTGGTGGTATGGCTGCTGCAATTCCTACAGGATGCGCTGAAGATGCCGCTCCATCTTCGTATTTCCTCGCGTCCCACGAACAACGACCTACTCCTCCCAATACGGGTCGAGTGCACCAGTGCAACCATTGCCCCTATTGGACTGTCTCCACCAGCCATTATCGCCGTCACCAACGTACTCATACCGGCGAAAAGCCTTACGCCTGTACTTACTGTCAATACAGGACTACGCAGCAGGATAACCTCAAGAAGCACCTCCGCGTTCATACAGGAGAAAAGCCTTTTGCTTGCACTCTCTGTAATTATAGGGCAAGTCAGAAAGTTCACCTTAGACGCCATGTTTTCTCCAATCATCCTGACAGTATATCCACTCTGACAAACCTGCCGACTTGAGCTGCCGTTACACCGTAGTTCCAGTTACGAGTATCGAAGTGTTTTGAGTGATGAGAACTACCAAGTAAATGACGTTTTATCACAGTAGAAAGGGTTGTTCGTTCCGATGCCACTCGACTACTGAATGACACAATTCAAAACGGTGTCTAACTCGAACTCGCTGAAAATAATGAAAGAAATAAAACACGAAGACTAGAGCTCTCGCAGTTTCAGAAGAGTATAAAAAGCGTCTTAACAAGACACATTACCTTCCAAGTCATTGTTTTGAAAATTCGTGACAACCACAATTTAGTATTGTAAAAAATTTTTGACTTAGCGTGATAACTGCCCGAACTTGTGTCGTTATCAGTTATTTAATATCCGATGACTCACACGCTTTTTGACTCTATTTCTGTTTTTGTGTGCATTGGGAGTCCAATTCAGACAAAGAAAGGACCATATCTTTCCGTTCAGTTATGTGAGATTTTGGATACTGTATTAGAAATCATCCTTCTCCCCAAAAATGAGCAAGTATTTGAGACGAGTCCTGCTTGTCGTTCACAGATGGGGTATGGAGCGGTGCAGAGTGTGGCCCCGTTGTTGACTGACGGACTGTTCTTCTTGGATCGTTTTACGGCCGCCACATCAGCTGCTTCAGCCCCTTCGCTTGACAGGCGTGGGACCCCTCGAGCAGGGATCGCGCCAAAGCGCAGCGATGATAGCTCTCCTTCCAAGACTGCCGCTATGTTTCAGTGCCCAGTTTGCCCCTACAGCAGCAAGTGTCGGAGTCACTTAGAGAGACATTTGAGAATTCATACCGGGGAGCGACCGTTCGCCTGCAATTTTTGTTCCTTCAGGACTATTGAGAAGGAAAATTTGAAAACGCACCTTCGCATACATACCGGCGAAAAACCGTTTGCGTGCAAGCTGTGTCCCTATCGTGCGAATCAAAAAGCCCATGTGGCTCGTCATATGACGTCAACGCATCCAGACGCTACATCGAGCTAATTATCAGTAGTTCGTTCCTTTACTGTATGATCAGGATATTTTTGTGTAGGCTCCAAAGATGTGTTTGGAATACGGAAAAAAACTTGAATGCGCATTCAGGAAAATCGGTTCAATTTTCCAAGTTCGTTCATTAGTTTAACACGGAAGTTACCTTCTGCTTGACATCTACTAGGTGTGTAGCATAATACTTCTTGTCTTCTTTATTTTCTCGGTCCTAGTCAATTATTTTCTCTGGCGTTACATTCTTTTTACTCTCATTTGTGCTGAAATTATAGTAGTAACGTATGCCTGCATCTTTGTTTAAACGGTTCTCTGGTGTGCAAGGGAGACTCGATGTAACTGAAAATAGATTACCAGCAACCTATAGTGACGCTGTTGTCATCTTGAAGACGGCTGGCTTACTTCGGTGTTTGCTAAGAAATGATTTGTGTGTGCTGCAGGTGGAGGGCGTCAGCCGCACCAACAGCAAGTTTCCTTTACGACGCTGCTCTTCTACCAACTCACAAGCTTCGCCCCAGCACTTGCTATCGTTTGGCGGTGGGGGCGTCTTCAAAGCCTCTCTGCAGGAGACCCTTTTCATGCAGCAGCAAATGTCTGGTCTCTCGTCGTCACCGCGAGAATCCTGCACTCCTTCAGTCTCCCGAGAGTCAAGTGGCGAGAATAGCAGCTTAACGCACAATCCATCTGACTGCAGCAGAGCTCTGTCACACCTACTTTTCTCTCAACCCATGTCAACTGGAATCTATCAATCATCACCTTCCGCCTCTTTTGCTTCGATCCTCGACCAACAGAACCAAGGAGAAGAAGAAAAGCCTTTTGCTTGTCATATGTGCCCGTTCAGGACCAAGCAGCTTGGCAACCTCAAAACTCACATGAGAGTGCACACTGGCGAAAGACCCTTCCCTTGCCCTCGTTGTCCCTACCGTGCCACTCAGAAAATAAGACTCAAAACGCATATGCTTTCTATACACAAAGAAGCTTTGGCTGATTAGAAGTTCTCAAGGCATCGAAGAGTCTGTCGACGAGACTGTTTTAGGTAGTACAATAAGCTTACCAACTTGCTAACGAACTAATATGTAAGGCTGGAAGTTTTCAATTCATGCAAATTTTTAAACATGTAATTTCAGAGGAATTTGAATACACGAAAATCATTAGTGTCTAGAAACTGGCTTAAGTACAACGGTATTTATTGGGTAGGTTGATGGTGAAACATTTCAGCAGTTAAAAAATAAATGAATTATGGTTTTTATATTACCTAAAATATTTTGACACAATGAGTTGAATGCATTTTAAATGGGTGCCTCATCTGTATTGCCGATTTTCATTTATTTACTCTAATTATAGATACGACACAAACATTGACGTGAATATTTTAAATATTTTTTCGTTTAGAAGATTCAGTATCAATTATATTTTTTGTTTTTGTTCTCAAAGGAAGAAGAGTGCATGTTTAATTTTTCTCTTGAGCAAATTTAGTATTCTATGTTCATTTTGCATTCAAGAGCAAAGCTGTTGTTATTTTACTGAAGTAAATAATGCGAATAGGTCAGCATTTGTGCTGAAGACGGCGCTAGTCGAGTTGTCAGGCAGACGTCATGATGACACAAGCACTCGCACGGATTAGTTAAGTGAGTGACTTCTGTAAATATATGATCTCATAGAATTTATAATTGCAAGATCATCCTGTGCTTGTTGGTATCGTATTTTAGATGTAGTCTACAACTTGAAGTAAATTTGTGTAGCTTTTGTGTCTGTGACACGCATACATGTTAAATAATAAACTATGAAGTTGAAATTATTTTATTACAACCTCGTTACAGAATCATGAATAACACGCCTGAAAAGTTAATTTCCGGATAAGCTTCATCCAGAAAAAAGTTCGTGTTTGTTGAAAAAAGTAGCGATAAATATTTGCTTAATCGAACAATAGAATAAAGGATTTTTCCTTTTCGTCGTATGTATTGAAACGTCACGCAAAACGCGAGTCGCCAAGCATTTGCGAAATACTGGTACAAGATGGTCCGTCTCATTGGCATTTCCGAAAAGAGGTTTAATCATTCGGCGGAAAACGTGACAGTGGCGTATGAGAATCGGAAGCGTTTCAATTATGTTTTTATTCGGGTCTACGGTTCAACTTCTTCAAGACGGTTTCTTGCTTTCATCTTTCCTTTAGTTTATTGTTTTGTGCACTTTTTGAATTGAACGCTTGGCAAAATTGAAGAGCTGGCGAAACTTATCTTTTAGAGACGTTTTATGACAAAGTTGCTTTTGCGTGCAGGAGACGTCTGCCCTCAGTGCTTCCTCCTCCTGTTCCGCTCCTCGTCCATCTCAACCTCACCACCTGAACCAGGGGACCGCTGTTCCTTCCTCACCTACATCCATTTCTGCTCGAGCCTCTGCGGTCGCGTCATCTCTCAGTGCGTCACTCGAAGAGACATCTCCCCTCGTACACGAGCACCATCGCGCTCTGAAACACCTTCAGCAGAAGGGGATTGACGAAAGACGCCAAGTTAGAAGTGAAGCCTCCAGAGTTCTGCACCCTATCGACACTTTGGGTCAGAGACTTGCATTCAGTGAGGGAGGAGGCTGCGATGGTTTGACCAACGCTGCTGCAGCGGCCGCGGCAGCCTCCCTGCCAAGCTTGTATCGCGTCATTCGACATCCTTCAGGAGAGTGCTATAGGCAGTGTGTGCTGTGCAGCTACTCTGCTCCCACGTCTTCAAGGATGCTGGATCACATCAAGTCGCACACTGGCGAAAAGCCCTTCATTTGTCCTCACCCGAAGTGCTGTAAGACTTTCACACGCAAGTTTTCTCTTCACGCCCACCTCCGTCTGCACACCGGGGAGAAGCCTTTCATTTGCCCCATTTGTTCTCGCTGTTTCTCCACGAATAGCATACTGACTTGCCACATACGCACCCACACTGGCGAGAAGCCTTACGCTTGTCCGCATTGTTCTTACCGCTCCACCCAGCGAACAGCTCTCAAAGTTCATTTGCGCAATGCGCATGCCGATTTCACATTCTGAAGCCTTGCTCTTCCACTCGTGCCGAGTATCCATAAGGTTTTACCGAATGAAAAACTTTGGTGACGTTCTTCCGTCGAAAGGTTTACCAACTCGACTGATTTATCGTATGACATGTTGGCTGCTGATACGGCGGAGTACCTCTTGGAGATTCGTTGAATTATTACCTGCGCAATTTTATTGGGGTAAAACGACATTCCTTCTCGTGTACCTTATCGGATTCGCGCTCTTATTTCGGATATTCTACGGACCGTTTAGAATAGACATCCTTCAGATACTGAAATTACGAGTTAACCTTGATAAATATGCATATACAATCGTGAAGTAATTTAAATTTGCGTGTGATATGACGAGCAAAGTGTTTACTTCGTACTAGGACATCACGATCTGAGTGCGTGCTTCGTACTGGAGATCCAGTACAGTGACGGGTTTGTAAACCCGTCAATGCATTTAGTTTCAATTATTCTATGTATCATGTTTTTTTAACATTCTGCGTAGGTTATCTGCTTCACCAATAAAGATATGTACTTATTGAATGGTCAAATTTTTTCAGTATCAAGATGATTAAATTACATTTTTTCCTTCAAGTCGATATTGGGATGACCTGGTAGGTGTTTCGTTAATCGTTTGACTCCTATGTTGAATATTTGCTTAACTTTCGAGAAGAAAAATAAAAAGATCTGTTAAAATGTATTAAGGTTCGATCATGGCAAAGAGGCGCTGCGCTGGTTTTCCCTTCAGTCGTTTTAATTTATTGGGACACATCATGTTCCAGTATACCGCAAAAAAAAGGATTACAATAAATTTTGTATTTAATTTATAGTGTTGGTGATTAATTGAAGAGAATCCATACCAACATAAGGAAACACAATCTTTTCCAATGGACAAGACAGGCGAGTTATAATATAGCGAATTTGTCCATAAATTCAAACACGCCTTTTTCTGTCCGACTGCACGAAAGAAATTGGCACCGACTGCGAGTTTTACTGCGGTTTTTGTGCGCTATTCTAATGAATATTTACGCCGCATGTACTCGTATGTACCAGGAGTTGAAAAACGGTAAAGCTTCGGAATTTAGGAGGGATAAAGTGGACTGCTATTTATTAGTGAGGTTTCGTCTTCTGATTGTGCTTGCTATCTTTACGAACTCTTTCAAAAGATGCGTTATGTGTTTGATTTATACAGTGGCTCTAAAACGTGAAAAAAATTGCCGGCCACCACTTGGTCGTTGTGACACTAGCACTAGTCAAGGCAGATGTGTTGTTTGACATCGAGTACCTCTCGAGCTTTTATTGAGGCCTACTGTTGTAGTAGGGTGTAGAGGGGCAAAATTTCCTTCATTTCCCTTTATTGCGGTAAACAGCATCCACTTTGTATTCGTTCGAGCTGTTCCACATTAGTATGCTTGTGAGAATTTCACCGAGCAGTTGGACAAGTGATATTCGTGGATGTTCACTTGCTATTTCAAGCATCTTTATTTTGCGTTGTGGGAATAACAGCATATAGCGGAAATTTGGCTGAGACGCTCGCTTTACAGTGCCACAGATTTAAATGAAATTTGGCTCTTGACTTCCTGTAGAATTCCGTGAATGACTACGTGGTCTGAAATTTATGAAAAGCTTTCAATTTTCGTCTAGCCCGGTCACAGAATTATTTCTTGATATAGATTCTTCAAATGAGCCACGATCAAACAAGATTCATCAATTATGTTTTAAATGTTGCACAAGGTTTTGGGTTAGAATTACATCGTCGCTCTGAGATTGTACGTATTGTGTGAATGAACGAACGTTGAACGCTTTGGTAGCCTTTACATTTCATTCCGTTCAATGTTGTTTTTATTAAGGTTGAACCGTCAACACCCAACACTTTCTCGTCTGCCAATGCCCAATGGCCTTCCGTAAGCCTTCATATTCGTGTGTAGTGGGACGCCAGCGTGCCTCAGGCGTTAGGGCTGGCTGGGTAGCTGGTTTAGACTACTCTTTCGGAGGTTCCCATGACGATTGCTCGAGTCTTCGGTCTGCATTCACTGCGTTCTCTTTCAGGTGCCTTAGCCGAACTTAGAGGATGAACCAATTGGTAAAAATTTTTGATTTTCGTAGGTTATAGTTTTGTTCATTTTAGAGCATTTAAGTTTCTCTTAAGAAAGTTAGTTAGTTTAAATTATTACTCTTTATATGACTTGATCTGCTCCCATGCACCTTCGGTGATGCATGATTGTGGTGAAAGCATATTAGTTATTTATGATATCAGGAGCGACAGCAGTTCCTGCAAAGTCGGCAGCATTTCACGTCAGAAAGAAAGTCCGTGAAAGCCGATGTGAATGACTTGAAACTGTGAATTGAGTACCATTGAAATGAATGCCTTACAGAAGTTCCACGTAGCTTCGTTTATTTATACCTATGAATTAAAAGCTTTTGAAACAAAATTATTGTTGTAGTTAATCGAAGATTTTTTTTGAAATCTTCAAATCTGAACTATTTTATGAATTCATTCATACATTCTTAATGTATTCCACTGCTCATCTCAACATTCCTATACCATATAAATTTTTATCTTTGTAGCCCCTAAGTTAATAGAAGTAATAAAAATAAACAGGTTGTTTCGCGCGTTCCACTGCAGTTCTATGAATCCTTTAACTAGACGTTTTCACTGATGCCTTTGCTACAATTTAATAAAAATGAGTTTTCCTGTGTGTTTTTACTTACCTTTAACTTTTCAATGTTGTCAATGTCTAACGTTGCACATTTTTAAAATTGGAACTTTTCTTTGAACTTGTGAGCAGGGGAATGAATATTCGACTGTCGAAGTGTTACTGCTACTGCTGGGCTTGCGGGATTATAATTCTTACTTAGGGTTCATCACTGGGACGAAGTAACGGCGTGGTTTGAGATTTTAGTCCTATGTTTTCTGAGCTAGTTCTACTCATAAAACATCGCTGTTTGTTTTCTAATCGAAATAATAGAAAAATTTTTTTCTATAATCAAAGTCTAAAATAACAATCAGGCAAAATAATAAGAATGGGAATACAAATCGAATCAGCTGGGTTGTGCGAAATTCTCTCCTCTTGAGCTTACTTCATGTTTGTTCGGTAGAATGTCGAAGCCTGGACACTTTCCCGGCGTATTGCGATTTAGCCTGAAGTGCGTATTGGCGCTCAGGTCTCGAAGCGAGGCTTCATGAAGTTTTGTGATTTCGCTTCCGGTAGGTTTCACCGTCGTAGAGCTTGCTCGTAAACAAATTCTTCAGATGGATGATTTAATTGTTCACTTGCAAGAAGTAAAATTCTAGAGAATTTCCAGTCTTGGCGACGCATTTAGGTGCCCATAATTACTAGTTGAAAGAGCAATTTCACAATATTCAAGTTGAAAAGATTTATATGTGGCGTTAGAGGTACAGTTACCGGTTCAGTTCAAGAAGAAGACTTGGACTTACCTCAACTCGTAGGTAGTGCGCTTATATACGTTGCATCTAGAGATGCTTTAACCAATGAAGGGATTGTCTGGACCCTTCAGTCTGGAAAATGTGAAACGCGAGGCGTACGGGCATTAGCTCCCGTGTGTCATTTTTGTAATGGAGTTTGTTTTGGAAGAGAAGTTTTGTCAGTCAGTGGAAAACATTGTTATTCGTTGTTCAGCAATTCTCGTACATACACTTTTGATGTGGGTGAAAGAAAAGTTGTTCAAACCATCATTGAAACAAGACAACAGAGAAAAATATGCAATTTGAAATTCTCAGTATGGTTAAATTTCAATCAAACTGGGTGGCGACTGACGCTCGTATCTTGTTCCTTGTTCCACCAGATCTCGGGAGACTGTGGAGCTCTTCTTTCGTCTTTTAGCGACTCTACTGCTGCTTTGATGCCACTTCCAACTGCTGCCAGATCACTACAGGAAGTCCCTGCCACGACAGCCGCGGCCGTGGCTTTACTAATCAGTAAGAATCAGCAACGTCCGTACCGTCAGTGTTCTCTGTGTTCCTACACGACCTATGATGGCAGCAACATGATTCGACACATCAAAGGCCACTCCAACCTGCGCCCGTACGCCTGCCCGTTCTGTTCGTACAGGTCTAAGCAGAAAATAACGTTGCAGCGCCACATTGCCTCTCATCAGAAGCGATCTGGTCCATCTGGGCTGTCTTCTTGCAAGCCCGACGAGCTGTTGCCAAGCGACCCTGTGACGACCCTACCTGCAAATGTTTTTCCCTCTACTTCTATGCCTAGTGATAGCAGAGCTCCCAAATCACCCTTAACAGCATTGGAAACCCTTCCTGTACCACACACTTGAAAGTTATGACGCAAACGCTCGCTTTTCATACCAGTATTGCTTCTGGCTTCCTTCTTTTACTGTTGTTGCTAAGTTCAAGCATTCAAATTTCATGCCTGTCTTACTTGCATCTGTTCAAGAAAACTATTATAGAATTAATAACAAATGCGGCTAGACGGGGATGAAATTTTCAGTTTTCATATTTTTTGATGAAACTGCTTGCGCACTTTCTACTGCAAGGCTTTTTACATTAGAACTGCTACGCCTTCGTTTCAAGAGTAACCATAAACAAAATGCAGTACGATTTGAACATTCTAATAAGCTTTCCATTTCCGTAGTTTCAGTTATTTAAAGCCATTCCTCTGTGTGTGCACAGGAGTTGCTGCCATCTACAACACTGGAGACTAACCTACACATGCGCCCCGAATTCAACATGAGAAGCGTTTCGGTGTCTCAACATGAAACTCAGCCGTGTTACGACTCGGAGGCTTCTGTTCTGGCGGCAAGCCATCCTACTTCCTCGCGCTCCACTAAGTCGTGCAGTGCCTTGGGTGATAGTAAGGGAGGTGCGGAGGACTCTCTTGATGAATGGGTGTTCCCCGTGGGTCGGGATCCTTCTCAGCCTTACGCGATCGCTCGAGGGAAAGGAAGTTACGCCTCTAAACGGTGTGCCCAGTGTGCCTACACCACACACAATCCCAGCAACATGCTCCGCCATCTACGTTCGCACTCTCAGGAGAAGCCATTTGCGTGCCTGTACTGTCCCTTCAGAACGAAGCAAAATGCGCATTTAAAACGACATCTCACCACGCACCTGCGAGGTGCAGCTGGAGCTCCGCCTCAAATATACCCGTAGATACGAATTAGCTCCTTCAAGATGAATGGTATCGATTTAATTGCTGGTTCTTGATATGTTTGATGGCTCGCGTCTCATTCTAGTTTACGCATTTCTCGAAACTGTAATTCTTAGCTCTGTATGGTTCTAAAGGTATGACTAATAAACTGGTTCGAAACATGCAGAAGTGTACGCCATTTTAAGTATTATAACATTTAATGACAAAGCTTAGTGTTATCTCCATTATGCGTTTACCTTTAGTTGAAAAATTCTGCAAAATAACGCAAAACTCACTTGTACATTTTATTTTCTAAGTATCTAGTGGTACGACTTTTAGTTGGAAACTTTAAATGTAAGCGACCCATTCTTTAGGCATCTAATGTTAATATTTAATTGTAGCTTACAATGTATCAGGCGTTCAAATAAATACGCAATTTGTTGTGTTGGTATTTTTCCGTCCTGTTCTTTCATTCTTGCGGTTGAACATTTTTGTGTTACGGTGAAATTACAACTCAATCACGAGGAATCCAAATTAAAAAGACATCATTCCTACTACTAAGCGTTCTGTAAGAAGTGACTCAGGGTTTCTTGGCTTGGCATGCGTAATTTGGTGTCTGCTTCAGAGCCTTCGCCTTCTTCGTTGACAGACAATAAATGCTGTCCTGTTTATGTGTCCAGGTGACGGATGACCACCTCGCTACAAAGGACACCGCAAAGCACTTCACTCATCTCTCCCACGGGTTCTCTGGATCGGCCACCGAAGACTCAGTTCTTGTAGGAGATTCAGCGTTTGACTCGGGAGGCACTCAGATCATCATTAGCGCTCCTACTGCTTTTGAAAACGAAGACAGTTCTGTTTTGGCTGTCGCCGTCGATCTCGACAATGGCCCGAATCCAGAACGTCAATGCTCCTTGTGTCACTACAGGACTAGAAATAGCGGAAACATGTCGCGTCATTTAAAGGGCCATTCGCCTAGCAAGCCATTTTGTTGCCCCTATTGCAGCTACCGCAGCAAGCAGAAGGCCGGACTCAAAAGACACCTTGCTGTCCATACTGGAGACCGTCCTTTCAGGTGTAATCTCTGTCCCTTTGCCACTACTATGAAATTCCGCTTGGAGCACCATCATTTAACTCATCGTGGAGAACGGTCTACTTCGTCAGCACCTTAACATTGCAATTGTTGGTGAGCAAGTCTGTCAGAAGGCGATTCTGGGTTGATCACTGTTGCGAACGCATTTTCATTCGATGGAATTATTTTTATTTGGAATAGCCTGTCATCAAATTTTTATTGAAAGTAAATGAAGAAATTATTTACTATCATATGTTTTTGAGCAACGTTTTTGCGATCAAGTCAAGCTTGTTGGGAATCCACGTAGTAATGTTTACATGTCGGATTTATAGATTGCATTTTGATTGCGAACTACGATCCCCTGTCTAATGGCCTACATCCGTTGATTAGAGCAACGTGACCAACAAGAAGCTCAACTGAAATCGACTATCCATTCAAGAGGATAAAACAGCATGAAGACAAAGATGTAATGTTCGTTTAATTGCGAACTGAATTTCAGCAAACACACGAAGATAATTTCATGGAGCATATCGTAACTTCTTAATACTGCTCAATAGTTTATATTTTCTGAAAATTCTAAACACTAAGCGTCCCGTCGTATTAACTCACCTTGTTCTAGGAATAAGCGTATTTTTTCACTATCGTAAACGAGTTAACTCATCGATAGGTATAAAATTAGGTTGATTCACAACGTATTCCTGGAAGAGAAAAATGAGTGGTTCACCGTTCATGCTGTTGCGTATTTCAAATACTGACTATTCTTTTGGACTCGTGAAAAATTCCTAAGTTAAATTTATGAAACTTAGGCAACGAGCTCCCTTGTGAGACAGTTGGGAAGACAAAAGTTAAAGCCATTCTGTGTCCTCTACAGGTGTCAGCCGAAGGCAGCTCAGCTACTGCCGACACGACCCTGTGCCTGTTCCAGGATCATTCTGATGTGCGAGGGGAGCGGACTCCTCTCGCTGTGCAGCTATTGCTTGGGGGCGGCGGCGGTAGTGGCAGCGGGAGTACTTTCTCATCAGGAGGCTCCTCACTACTCGGGGGAACGACGCTTCACTGCTCTTTGTGCTCTTTCAGCACAGGACTGCCGAGCGTCCTTAGCCGCCACATGCAACAGAGCCACTCCGTTGAAAAGCGTTTCTCTTGCCCCATGTGTTCGTACCGGTGCAACAGAAAGGCTCATTTGCAGCAGCACATTCGTATACATACCGGCGAAAAACCATTCAAGTGCTCTTTCTGCGACTACCGCAGTAGTAACAAGTCCAACCTCAAAACCCACGAGTACGCCTTGCATAAAGTCACGAGGAACATCCATCTGGATAAGCCTCAACTCCCTCCTTCGTCAACAGCAGCTTTCTCTGAGGGCAAATGAGACTCATGCGTGTAACTATTCTGTAGTTGCTTCGATTTTTATCTTATTTTGAGTGATATACCTAGCGCTTATGAAGTTTTCATTTGTTCTTCCATGTGAAATATAATTCTTGAATACCGGTTACCGACGTGAGAGTGGTAATGACAACATGTTTAGCTATTAATTTTTCTTCCATAAATACTACGCTACTACGAGTAAGGTTGTTTGAAGACCCGGATATTCCGAATGTATTGCGTCTATTTAAGATCGACTGGAATGCAACATAATTCTTCCAGATTTTTTTACGTGAATGTACCATCTTATTTTTCCTTCGCTGGATTTAGTTGAGACTCTCATTACTTTTAAATTAAGGTATGTTACCCTGGATCGATAGTAATGTTGGATTTTAGAGTTTTTGTTGAAGATGAAGAATCGATGCTTCCGAGAATATTTAGGCATCTACGTAGTTATTAATTTCTATTACTTGATTTCGTCTGACGCTAGCTCATTTGCGTGAGTTGTGTCGAATATTTGAATTTTGTTAGGCCGAATTCGTTTATGGCAATTTCTGATTTTGAGCTAAGGTTATCGAAATAGTTTTATGATCCGTGAAACAAGCCAAAATCAGGAGATCATGTGGAGTATGCATGGCACACCACTTGCCAGTCAAGCTCTTGAACAATCGTCGCTTTCGGAACAGCGAGCTAAATTGTTTAGATTAATTGGAATTATTCAGAAAACAGAATAATCCGCTCAATATCCCTGTGTGTTCTCAGTACTTCCAATGAAGTTTTTGTAATTTCTGTACGGATTTGTCCTTCAATCGATCCACCAACGCTATTTCCCTTTTTGGTGAACGTCGCCTCGTCACGAACGTGGCCAAAAATGGTGCTTGGAAACAACACGAGAGCAAAGATAACATCAGCAACTCTCCGTTTATCCGGGGTCACTTTGTATGTGGCTCTGTTTCCACCCACTGAAATGTTTGCAGTGGTTTGGCTGATATTAGAGAAGCATATGGAGAACGATTAATTTTTTTATTGCCTAGAAGTAATGCTGGTATTTACTGAGAGAATGGCTCCCAATTCTTCGGAACCCAATTTTGTTGATGGCATTAATTTTGGTGCGTCTATCAGACAACTTAAGGTTATTATTTAATACTGACGAGCTAACTATATTTACGGAGAACAACTTCAATTAAGGTTTTGATTCCTAAAAAATATAAGGTTGAACAAGCATGTTTTCATAATTCTGTCCTAGTTGTACAGTTGTACTGTTGATTATTTTGCTTTTACAATGTAAATTTACATTTTTATTTTGAAAGAACTGTCAGTGTCATTGCTAGCAAAAAAATATAGTTGTTTCCTAAAATTTATGTATTTTAATAACCTCGAGTTTTATTCTATTGTCTTCGCCTTGAGAAGATCAATGAAGATACGAGAACGAAGAAAAAACATGGAGATCTGTTATTTGTTCTAGTAGTCTTTAGGAATATTCTCCTTTTTTTATTCTCAGTTTTAACAGTTATTCGTACTCAAAACGTGTGTTACATGCTTCAGACTTATCCATCTGAAATGACTCAAACGCAGCGACGAAAGGTTGTACGTGGCATTATCTTTCGAAGTCGCTTATGGAGAAGTCCATGGTTTTGCGGTAACCATTTCAGAAGTACTATTGCAAAAGTCATCATTCGTATTTAAAATGCTAAACTACTGTCGTTTTTACCATGGAAGCTTCCGGCCTGTTCCTTTGTGAGCTGTCGGTCTTACGCAATTCATTGGAGATGCAACCCTTTCTAATTCCCATTACCGTCATTCTTTAGATTCGTAGCTGTGTGTTCCGTGTTACGACAAGCTTCGTTCAGCACATTACTTGTAGAGTAATTCTGCCATATTCTCTGCAGGTAACAGCGCTCGGGGAGATTTTACCCTCCTCGTCTCTCCCTTTCGCGATGTCCTCCCCGGAGCACTTCTTCCTGTCTTCAGTGGAACCCGAGCCTTCCTCCAGTCAAGCCCTGCACTCAATCCTCAACCCAGAAAATGTGAATAAGTCCAACAACAATCGAGCTCGACAACTGTCAAGCAGCAATTCAGATGGAGCAAAGGCCGAGCAGTTCTGCCCGTTGTGTCCATACAAGACAAGAGTGAAAGCTAGCATGAGCAGACACATGCTTTCACATTCGAATGTGAAGCCTTTTTCGTGTCCCCTCTGTCCCTACCGTTGTACGCTGAAGTTCAACCTGAAACAGCACATGCGAGTGCACACAGGAGAGAAGCCTTACCATTGCACGATGTGTGATTATCGAACGAGCAACAGCTCCAACCTCAGGTCTCATGAAGTTGCCATTCACAAATTGTTCAACAAGAAGTGAACGAATGACTTACGCTTTTTGAAAATGCTCGAGTGTCCCGCGGAATGACCAAATGAAATGGGAATTTTTCTAACTACAGCGTGCAAAATCATCGAGAAGCTCATGAACTTGGGAAGAGTTATTTGTTTCACTGCTGTGTCCAGCAGTGCAACAACTCATCGATAACGAAGTAATGCAACTGCAGAGATGTTTTACTGTACTGTTGAAGAAACTAAGGCATTGTAAATCTTCATTCCTACCCAGTGACGTGAAGTGACTCGAGTTTCTTCAGAAATTATATATGTGAAATTTAATGTTCTGCACTAACATTCGTTCCTTACAAACCAAATTTTGAACTGCTGTGTGGTCGAGAAATTCAGTATACACTTACTAGTAGTGGTTAGTGATTTTGTCGGTGACAGAGTGAGCTAACGTCCCGTGTGCGTGTCTTGTGCAGGTGTTTCTCCAAGAGATTCAAGACTGTCATGAGGAGGTCCTTCCTTTGCGTCCCTTCTCCTCTTCCTCTCACCCTTACAAACGGTCCACTGAGCTTCTCTCTGCTGAAGCGTCCGTGCCTCTTGAATCTTCTCCGTTCAGGGACCGGCTGCTATCGTCTCAGTACCAGTGTACCTCTTGCTCCTTCACCACCTCCAGTCGTGAGATTTGGAACAATCACGAGCTGCAGTGTGGCCCCAGCGCGCTCCAGAGAAAAATTTTCATGTGTTCCTTTTGTCCGTATAAATGCTCGTTTAAGGGTAACCTTAAGAGGCATCTTCGAGTTCACACGGGAGAGAAGCCATTCAAGTGCTCCTTCTGCGAATTTCGAGCTAGTGATCACTCTAACGTGAGAGCCCACGAGTTTGTGAAACACGGCTCCAAAGCGATTAGTAAATCTTAGTTCTTGTTCATCTAGTGCAAACGTGTGCACGAGCGTTTAATTTAATTGGCACTCGAGACGTCAAAATATATGTTGACCTTTTTTACGGTCGCTATGATGGATAATTATGTATTTGAATAATTAAGTGAAAGAGCATTAGACAGAACCTCGTTCTTTTGCGCACGTGTTTTATCTTTAGATAAAGAAGTACATCCTAGACCGTAATTACAATGTGGAGTGGCTTTTCAGCTGGAGCGTAACTCAACACTGGGTGCAAAATGCGTTAAAAGTGAGCTCGCAGTTCATCGAGGTTGTGTTATAATCTTTACTTTTGGAAATATTGTTCACTGTCTTTGACATAGGGAGTGGGTTGCATGCGGAACGTGACTGCCTGTGCTGTGTAAGAGAGCAAAAAACGGTGCGCTGTAGAGTACAAGCCCCTAACACATACCTCCCTCATGTTGGCAGGTCCAAACAAGCGTGCAGCAGTTCGTAGCTTCATGTCTACGGCAGCCGTCTTCGCCGCTGTATCCTGCATTGCGGATGGCAGCGCCCGACAGTTTTCAGCATCGATACGAAACAGATTCGGTGCAATTCAATTCAGACTCTTTCTCGTCTGCAATGCTGCCACAATCTTCGCCGCAAACTTCGAGTTCAATTGCTGGTGACAGCCACGGTATTCCTTCTCTCTTTTCCACTGCCGCAACATCTTTTAGGCTTCCTTCAGTATCTTCTAATTCGTCGACCCTGCAATGTTTGACGTGTCCGTATAAAGCGAGAAACGAGCGACTTCTTGGTAAACACATGCTCGCGCACACTCAGGGGAAACATTACTCATGTCCCTTTTGTTCCTACAAGTGTTCTATGCGCTTCAATCTCACAAAACACATGCGAACGCATACTGGCGAGAAACCTTTCCAATGCTCGAACTGTGAGTATCGTACTAGCGATCCATCAAATCTGAGGACTCATCAAATTAGAGTCCATAAAATTGATAAGGCTGCACCAGATAACTGAATGGCGCTATCAATTGGCTGCGCAAAGAATATTAATGATGTTGAAAGCGAATTAAGAATTTTTTGGTAAGATTATTATGAGTTAGTAATTCTAACGAATACTTCTGGCGTGTAGGCACTCTAAAATACTATCATTAGAAACTAGAAACTAAATGTTCCGGCTGGCTGATCTCTCTTATTGTACAGTACGGTATACATTTAGGATCTACTACTGTAATTGAATAGCGTTACCTCTGATGTATTAGAATTTTTAGAAAGTATTTTTTTGTATATTTACTTTGATGATATCGTGCGGGAACTTTACGTAGTCTATTTACTACGCAAAGCAGCGCCAATCACAAGTTCAACTATTTTGCCACATTATATCATTTTGACTCTGGTGTTTGTATTACATAAATAGTACCAGCATATTCATATCATGTGTAGTTATTTTAACCATCTGTAATTGTATACTCCTGTAATTACATCAGCATTGGCGATATCGGTAAAAACTTAGGTTCAGTATGTCATAGAATATTTGTCCTCGCATTTAGAAGTTGAGAGCAAATGTTGATCAGTTATGTTTCCCTTCGATTCTTTCACATAAGGTGGCCATGTAGTCGATTTCTTTGTAAGCCAAGACGTTTGGGTCAAATTTTAATCCAATATATGAGTACAATAATCTTGTTTCATTTACCGTACTTAATTTTACGAAATTCATCTATAATATCGTGAATTGAAGTAAGGTTATTTGATTTTTGAGTAGCTTTTTTTGAACAGTGCTTTCATTGTAGAAGAGTTACAGTGCAAAAACTTGCCGAGGATGAAAATGAATGCTTCTAAAAGGGCGTTATTTATTATCTGCAGGTCCTATCTGGAGGCTCGAATACCACGGACTGCATTCAACCTACCGACATCTACATGACGCTGAAGGAAACCTCATACCCACATACTGTGCAGCCCACCAAACAGTCCCTGGTACATGGCGATGCGAGAACCAGTTCAGTACTAACGACGGCCTCTAACGTTACTGAAGCATCCGCCAGTAGTCGCTACAAGATGCACTCGTGCCCGCAGTGTCCGTACAAAACCATTCGCCGAGGGCACCTCAAGAGGCACCTTCTTTCCCACTCGGGTGATAAGCCCTTCGCCTGCCCCATGTGCCCTATTCGGTGTATCCAGAACTCGGATCTGCAGAGGCACCTCCTCACACACAACAATGTCAAGCTCTACCAGTGTGATTTTTGTCATTTCCAAACGAACCAAAAACACGCATTCGTTCAGCACTTGAAAACTTCGCACAACGTTTCCTAAGATACTTGTAGACCTTGGATCATGTTCGCTACTATGAAACGGTTGTTATGGTTGAAAATATTAGGTTTTAGCTTATTCAAGAAAAGTTTGGCGGTTTGTGTGTGGTTTTGCCCTAGTGCTTTTGATTGTTTCAGTGTTGTACTTGATCCCTTTAAAAAGAAGTGTTTATCGTGGGCAGGTGACTGCAAGTTGCGGTAGTGCGTCCACTTTCTACTCTTCGACCGCTGCATATTCGAACACTGTGAAAGACGTGCACGTGCGTCAAAGCAATCACCGGCCGGGAAGCTGTCATCCGCTTACTCCGGTCCTACAGACAACTTTAGAATTAGATCCTGAAAAGAAGCATTGTTGCACTTTATGCTCTTATAAGTCGACAAAGGTGAGCCACTTGAAGCGACACCTACTCTCCCACTCAGGAGAGAAGCCCTTTGCTTGTCCGCACTGCCCCACACGATGCGTACAGAAGTCCGACCTTCGCAGGCATTTACAACGGCACTTGATCAGCAAGCCCATCATAGGGTGCCAATTCTGCAATTTCACAACCACGCACCAGCGCGCGCTGACTGAGCACCTGCAGTCTACTCACAGCTCGCTGTCTGCACTCTGAAGTATTTGTAGATGCGAATAGGAACAGGATTTTACAGCTAACTTTCGTGGTTTGGAAATGACTTTGCTCGTCCAACTTCGGGTTAAATGAAGTTAATGATAATTGCAAGTCACTTATTTTTGTTAAACTATTTCAAATTGATAGTTTTGCAACTTTTAAAATTCTTAAACAGTGTTCAAAAACAAACTGAAAATTTTGCATGAATGAAGTTAAGAATGTGTATTTATTTCGTCTATAGTCGTGTTCAACTTTCTTTGGACCAAGTAATTTCTGTAGCTTGGTATACTGTATTTACAGCAGTTAGATTCCCAGTAGAATTAAAAAAGCATTCATAATCAGCATTCAGTCTAGTTACCAACAAGTCTTGTAAACGAAATTCAATATTATTTTATTATAAATCATTCATTCTAAACGAATTAAATATTTTCATATTTCATGTTTTTTTACGGCTATGAATTATGAAAAACGTATTTTTCTTTACTAAGCTTGTACCTTACTGCGAAAGCAGTGAGTATGATGTTAGAGCAGTGCTGCAGAGTCCAGTGGAGGAACTCATTTCAAATGTTTCAAGCTCACGCCGCATATGTCGTGTAGGAGTGGTTGTTTTTACTTACTGGCATAGTAACACGATAGTCAATTAATTACTAATAGTTTAGGAAGATTTTAATTATGTATCACTGAACTGTATTTCTTTTTGTAGTTTTATGACAAGGTTCGTTGCTGAAATAAAACCCAGAAATATTTTCGTAATTTTTAATAACCCTCGGCACCAGATTTAATTGAAAACAATAAAGTGGTTTTGGAATTTATATTTGCCTGAATCGGTGAGCTACGCTTGTAGTGCTTCAAAAATTCTGGATACGGGGAATTTACATTGAGTTAACAAATGCCAATACATGCAGGGGATCTCAACCGTTACGGATTTGATTTTCGAACGTAATATCTTGTATGACCTGGTGATTTCATGACCTAATAAAGACGGCCGTCTCTTGGCAGGTTGCGCCTTTAAGAGGAGATGAGGTTCTCGGAGCTGGTAGCGACTCACGGTTGCATCCACTGGACGTTGACGCCGTCTCTCATCTGTCTGGCGGCTCAACAACGAGCACCCACCGTGCGGGCGAATCATTGCGTTTTTGCGGCCAACCTGCACGACTGAAACAGTGCCCAATGTGTGTGTACTCGACAT
The DNA here is from genome assembly GCA_030386875.1 of Morinoia aosen. Taxonomy (NCBI): domain Eukaryota; kingdom Metazoa; phylum Arthropoda; class Malacostraca; order Amphipoda; family Talitridae; genus Morinoia; species Morinoia aosen. The sequence continues at coordinate 49,056,088 of CM059568.1, forward strand.
CCAACTCGGGCCACCTCAAGCGCCACATGCTCCGGCACACTGGCGAGAAGCCCTTCGCCTGCCACTTGTGTCACTACCGCACCATTACCAAGCACAACCTCGAGACGCACATGCGCTCCCACACGGGAGAAAAGCCCTACGCTTGTAACATATGTTCACATCGCGCCAGTCAAAAAAGCGACCTCAAGAGACACATGATAACGCATTTTCGAGTCCCACACGGCGGGCGAAAGTAAATGTTCAAGTCACTCTATTCTTGGTGGCGTAATACGCGTTCCACTTGAATGTTGGAGTCAACATTCCATTCGGTGTAGCCATCTGGTTTGCGTGGTAATGCGTTTATGTTTCGGCTCGTTTTTTGGCTTTTAGTATTTATACTAATAACGGCCAGCTGCGTGTCGCCTGCCCCATGTATGTGCTTCACACTCGTTAACACTGAAATTCTAGCTCCTATAGTTGCAATTATTATAAGGAGTTTTTGACGGTTGTGTCTTTTCCATATGAGAGTATTGTTGGAAGTGTATAATTGAGGCCCTTTCACTGAAATACGTCGCGCATTCAGATTTATTATTTTTATTTATTTTATGAGCATTGTCGCTAAACGCTCATTTCATTATTTTGATAATAACTAGAAATGAAATCAGTAACAATGTGCGGAACAAATACCGACTATATACTTAGTTTGCGTTCAATTGGCGATGTAATACGAAGTGTTCAAAGAGTTAAGTGTTCAAATCGTTGTTCATCACAAGTAACTTTGTTCGTGTAGCACAGGTGTGTCTCGAAGTGCTGCAGACGTGAGACAGCGAGCATTCTCAAAACTACCTAAATGCAGCTGGTTTTTTACTTCATCCTATCCGTAAGATGTTCTGGAATAAGCAGCCTACTACCGAAGACAGTATTCCAGAGCTGAAGCGATAGAGCCGTTGCGCTTGCTTGCTGATGAGGTAAAACTATCCTTGCCTCAATTTTTAGCGTTAGTAGTCTTGAGCTTTATTCAAAATGACGAAGAGTTCCAATAATTAGACAATCCAGGATAAATACTCGACGTTTTGGTTCTAAATCGATCTTGTCGAATTTGGGCATTTTAATATCATATGAGAAAATTAAAGAAAATTGATGTTGTGAAAATGACTCGCGAAATGTTTCATTTTCCTTGAGTTGTCGTGTTGAGCTCCATTAATTACGATTAAAGTGGCATTCACCAGAGCTATTTGTTTTCTCTAACTTGGTCGTTTGTCGTTCACAGGCTTTAAAAAGCAAACGGTTGACGGCTGCACAGTCATCCGCGATGCAATACCAAGCGGAGACAGCGAGAGGAGGTCTGCAGCTGCAGCGCGCGTACGTCACATCACCTGAGGGTTTTATCTCGTCTACTTCTCGGTCCGAAAGAGGTTGGGTTGCGACACCGTCGTCTGACGCGGTCACTGGCTCTAGTACTTCTGGCCATGCGTCTGCAGGATCAGAATTGGTTGTTGGTGGATCTACTTCCTCAACATCTGATTTCCGATCTCCGTTCAAGTTGAAATTTTGCCCTATGTGTTCGTATCGCAGCACTAAACTAAGTCATGTAAAGCGTCATCTGCTTTCGCACACTGGCGAGAAGCCTTATGCGTGTCATCTGTGCCCTCATCGCTGCAACGACAAAGATAACCTCGCCAGGCATGTCCTCACCCACGGCGCACCCAAACCCTATGCTGATGTTCACTTCCAGCCTTCTCTGCGCTCGCCTCCACCGCCACCACCTCCTCATGCGCTGTGACATCCGTCCTTCGAATTGGCCTCATTCACTGGCACTTGCGAAGCTGTCGCGTCTCGTTGCTCGTCAAGTCTGGTTTAACGTAGGGTGGGAACATCTCTGAGAATTTTACGGAATGTTTTTCCATTTTTGAAAATGTATCAGTATGAAATAACACATCGTCAAAGATTGAAATCACATGTCAGTTCTAAATATTTTGAATTACGATTGGCGAGAATATCGGTGGCATCCTGAATTCTGGCTGTTCATGTCTTGCTTGAGAAGCAATTCTGGCCTACCACCAATCCAAGTATGGGACTTGCTTAGCCTTGGTGATCTTGAGTTTCGAGTACAAATCTTGTGAATGTGTTTGTCTCGTCTAATTCTTAGTTTTACCGTACACCAGCATACATGGTGCGTGCAACCGGTGTTCACACGTGAGCTCAACTCGTCCTGTTGTGTGATAAAATAAGATGAAGTAGCATGCGACTGCTTGCCGAGCAATCATGTACCTATCAGTCTTATTGATACTGGACTTGTTTATCATCGACAGGTGCCCACCTCTTCTTCAGCAAGCGTTGCTTCTCACTCAGGCCGGCCTGACGCCGCCAGTACTCTTGGGACCTTCGATGATGGGCAGCAGGCGGCTCTCTTTTCCTCGTTTATATGGTCGAGCGCCACTGCCTCAGGAACAGGCGGGTCTCCGCTTATGTCTTCAAGTTCCATAGCTAGTGGCTCGGGGTTCAAGATGAAGCAGTGCCCAGTGTGCTCGTACAGCACGGCCCACGCGACACAGCTGAAGCGACACATGCTCTCCCACACCGGGGAGAAACCATTTGCATGTCTGCTTTGCCCTCATCGCTGCAATGACAAGGCTAACCTCAGGAAACACATGAGGGCACACACTGGGGAGAAGCCGTTCAAGTGTTCCTACTGCAATTATCGCTCAAGTTACAAATGCAACGTGAAAGTGCACATGGCTTCTCATATACGCAATCCCCCCGTCACTTAAGCCAGAATAATTGCGTCGTTCTATGTTGTGCTGCGTAGACGTACACTGCTTCATGGCAACTCGTTGACATCACGAAAAACAGCAAAAATGTTCATTTTCATCATAGCGAAATTCATCTATGATTGGTTGTTCATGCCAACAAAAATGCTTGAAATTAACCCTCATTTACTAGAAAAGGGCCACATGAAAGTGTGAACCGTGTAGTATCATAACATGAACGAGGTTGAAATAAAATATTATTAGGTAGCGTTGGGGTTGTGTAGCAAAAGAGAATTAATTCTATTTCAGTGAGATTTTCGTGTAACTTAAAAGGACCAACTTGGACCTGACAATAGAGTCGCGGTTCATTCAGAAATCCTAGAGCTTTAATTGATAAGATGAATACTATTTTGTTTGTTTGGTGATTGCATTGTAACTATGTAGTATGACTGTACATATTTACCATCTCTGTACTAATGAGCCTGTTTCACTTCTTGATTTCCTTTGGTAAAACTACGCAGGTGAAAGCATTTATTTGTTATCTTTGTATTTTTCGTTGTTGAATTCGTGTGCGCAAATAAATGGAAGCTTAATTACGAGCGATTTTTTTTCTTTTCCTCTCCTTTTAACTGCGTGCATCGTATCCGTTTGTGGTGAAATGCTTTTTTCTTGTTGATTAGTGTTTAAATTACAACTTACTCGTTTGCTCCTGAACAATTTTGCAAAATATGTGTATGTCTTGTCGGGCGTTTATATACATAATATTCACCATTTACTTGAAAAAATGAGTGTCATTGATTTACAAATACGCACTCATGTGACGTTTCCGGTAACTTAGAAAAATGAGCGCCGAACTCGAATGTAAGTTTTCTACCACTCACGGGATGAGGGGCTTTGTTGCCTCTACAGGCTGTGTATCGTCATTTTCAGCCAATGCATCTCTGAAAATTGCGATCTTTGGCTCGGTTAATCGCTTTTGGAACTCACGTAATGAAGTCTGCACGAGTAGTGCTGTCTAATCTTTTCGTCATGAGGACTGCTAACGCTGGCGTAAAACACAAGCTGAAAAGTAGTTCATCTGTTTTGAGAATTATCCAGTGAGTTTCATTATTTTTAGTCCCTGGAGAAAGATGTTAGGTCTCTAGCTGAAGGTCGAGTAGGCTTTCATTTTGTTAAATTGGCATAGGGTTTGTTTTATACGGACCATCTTTTGTCGGTTCGGAGTTGTGTTTTTTTCAGCTCTTTAGTGTTCCCGGGGAGATTATGTGAGGGCCCGAGCTAAAGGTTAGGTAGGCTTTTTTTTTTGTTGAAATATAATAGGTTTTTGTTTTGTTATGGGCCATCTTTTTTTGGTTCCCTGCTGTCTTGTTGTTCAGCACCTCGGGCTTTCTTCTTCAACTTTCATCTTGTTTTCTAACATTCCTTCTCAACTTACCGTTACTATGCACAGAGGATCCTGTGCGGAAACACATTGTGCATTGATTCCACATTTCCGTAAGTAATGTTAAATGGCTCTTTCGTCTTTCCTCTCTTAGAACATTTTGGTTATGTTAAGAGAGGCCAAAACTAACTTAAAAGCTATCTCATGGGACCACCTTTGTTGTAATTTGGAAGCCTTCAGTCAACACACATATAAGCTAATCCGATCTTGCATGCATAAGCTTCTACGAATGAATGCAACTGGCGATCCGTGACGCGCTGAAGCATTTGTTCGCGAGCTGTTCGATTCGGAAGAAATTTTATTTCATTTAAAAGATTTCGTTAAAGCTCAATTGCCTAGGAAATCGTACAAATAATATTGTGAAGTCAATATGAAAAAAATGGAGTAAATAAGGGAATACATGCTCTGAATTGATTCCACACTTTCATCGCTTATCGAAGCATAAGCATTGAATGATGTCCAAATTGCAGTAATTCCGGTTTCTAATTCCCATGACGATAGTGCACGGCTAAGTTGAAAAGAGAGGTTTACTCGGGGTACTTCGCGTTTTCGCCCAGAGTAGAACAAAACTCAAAACAACACTTGTAAAGCTGTTACTCAGAGAGACCTTGATAAAAACGAATATCACCATTGGCCTCAGCAAAGCGATTTTTTATTGCAAACGTGTAATTTTTCTCTGTGTAAATAAAAATCTATACTGAACATTAGAAGAACTTGATTTGAGTAGTGATTTCTTCAAGAGTAAGTTAATATATGTATCTTCTTTTTACGTTATAAACTGAGGAAGCAGCAGCATTTCAAAACTTGGAAAAGTATAGTTAAAACCAGAGCAATTAAACGAGTATTATTACCTCGAGTGCATTCTAATTTCCCCGCTCTCTTCCTGCTATCCTGCGGCGGGGGGTTAATTATGACGTACCATGTTTTTTTATTGGGATATTTTCGGTTTCTAGTAGGATGTACAACAGATGAGGCGAAAAGCAGCATACACCAGGAGTACAAAGGGTAGATGAACCATCATCCTTAATGCATTTTACGTCGCTTTGCGGTCCTGGGTAACTCACCAAAAGCATCTGGGGATGCGTGTTTGAAGACCCAGACCCAGTCTCGCAGATAATCATCTCGTCTGAAATTATGGATCTCAACAACACTGCGGCCACTTGTTGGAATATGGATCTCAACAACAGTGTCCGCAGGGCCGAACTGAACTGTCTCGAGCTATGAGTTTCTCTGCTGGGAACACGTGAGAAATTATTTTGTATGCAGGCTGTCGTTTAGGTTCTGTGTCAGTTTCTCAGAACGCCGATGCGTGCTGCCGTAAAGCGCTTCCCAGCCCTCCTCCCTTCATTTCTCAGGTCTCTGTGGCCCAAATGTTTTGTTGCACAGGTTTAGGTATCATATCAGTATTGATTTGCGAAAGAAACCGCAAATCTGACTATTTTAGGATTTACGGTTCTCTTATACTCGAGTGAGCGGTTATTAGTGCGCGTAAGTAAACGTCAAAGTTTGTAAAAATGTTCTTATGCACTCCATGAGAGGAAAAAATCATTAATTTGATTCGTCTAAACAATTCACGTACCAATGTACAAATCTATATTTGTATACTGATTTCCCAAAATTAAATTTATCACTTTTAAATTTCTAATGTTCATTGTTAAGTTCACGTTGGCTTAATAACTTTTTTTGCACGAAAACGTGGGTTACATTTTTCGCGTAATAGTTTCATTCCATTTTTTCTGTAGTTATTGTGTGAAGATCGTTTTCAAGTGGCGGGCTCTGTACATGGTTAGTTTGTATTACAATCGGAGAGATCCTACGACGGTGAGATGTAACTTGCTTGAAAACAGGTTCTATTTAGCATGTAAAGCGTAGCCTTGATGTAAAAGGGTTCCGCTCATGCATGCGAAATTCCTGTTTAATCTTGGGGTAAAAAAAATTTGGCTTGTTTTTCGTCTTTCTGTTGTCGCAACACTTCTTTGATTTCCTTTTCTCCTTGTTGCGTTATTAGTAAAGAGTTGGGGGTATAATTATTTTGACATTTTTCCTCTTTTGTTGATCGGTTGCCGAGTAAACTCAGCTTTTTTTTTATTATAGCCGCCTAACCATTTTGGTTTTAGCTCGAGGGTGTTTATTTCATATATTCTTCCACAAACGCTCACAGCCGCATGTGGAGTGCGACCTCAAGTCGTATGCTAAGAATTGTTTTTCGAATCAGAGTTACGCTGTTTTCGACATTAGAGTCTAAATCGCAGTGTGGCCTCTAAAGAGGTACTCTTATCGCGTGCAGGTGGATGTCGAAAGCTCGCAGGTAGTGAATCATTCAGATATTGCTGCGGCTCCTCAGTCGCCGACATCCCATGTTGCTGAGAGCCGAGCAGAGCTCCGCTACCTGCAGGGGCCGCCTAAACTAGGCCGACCTCCTCGCTCGTCGCGTGGTATGGGACTGCGGCGAGGACGCCTGCGGGGAAGCTTGAGAATGAGGGAATGCTCCATGTGCACCTACAGGACTCCTTACCCTTTTAATCTTCGACGCCACATGATCATCCATGCTGGTCAAGATGAATTCTCGTGCGACGTTTGTGCTGTCACTTTTGCAAGCAGTGCCGCTCTCGAGATGCATCGCCGCACTCACCCTCCTGGGGCCGGACGACCGTTTCAGTGTCCTTATTGTCGGCATTCGTCAGGGCAAAAACACAACCTCAAACAGCATATTGTTAGGAAACATAAACTCTTAATTGCGCAGTAACACGTTTACTCAACATCCATCAAAGTTAAAAATAGCAGGGAACTTGAGTACACAAGCTTGCTATCTTGTGCATTTTGCAGAATTACAGAATGTTAGGATAATTCAAATACTCCTAACTGCACAGAACCACCAAGTATATGGAAGGGTTTTAATTGCGCTCGTCTCGTCACATTATTCATGACGCAGCTAAAACTCATCAGAACGAGCAATATTACAAGGTCTCGGGTAACTAAGCCCGATTTGAAGCCCGACATACGCAGCTGATTCTTTTTTTTTGGGTGGGGTTGAATGTAAACCAAAAGTTCATATGCTTGGGGGTCCTTAGAGTATATTGGGTGGATGTTCTTCGAATTCGGTTTATAAATTGATAATGCTTATGATCAATTCTAATTACACTGCTCTCTGGTTTGTTCAACATTTATTTGTTCACTTTATTTTAAATATGGTGCTGTACAGAGTACATCGCTCAAATAAAGAAACGCATATTTACATGAGCTGCCACTTTATTTTGAATTTTTTCCATTTTTAAGTGGAAGATCAAACTTTATAATTCTCAATAAATATTGTTTGAAGAGTTCAACTAAGCTTCATTCAATTGGATAGTCCCACTTTAGTTTTAGTCATCGGCATATGATGATGTGTGTACTGATTTTGTGCTGGTCAAATTCATTCAGAGAGATCATACTAGGCTTTGTAAGTGTGTTAGGAACACACTTGCTATTTAATTTTACTCACTTTTTTAATAATATTCAGTTTGAGATTCTTTTCTTCAGAAGTATGTACGTCGATTACTTTCAGTGAAGAGAGTTATTTCGTGTCATCTGGCACACAGTTATTCAAGTTATTTTTGAAGTTGTAGCGAACTATTCGTCCGTTTGTAGAATTAATTTCATAATAGTGCTTATTACTTGTTCTGCGTTCAAATCGTTACTGGTTTTGTATTAAATGTTTTTCTGGTTTTCCCTTGAGTTTTATGTCCCTCCATAGACCAAACAAGATTTGATCAGATTTTGAGCAACTCTCTTGTCTGAGTGCGCTTCAATTTTTGCGGGTGAATATGTTGCGACACTGAGGGTAGCACTTGAAGCGTCTGTTTGAGCTGCCTACTACGTGTGTTGTAGGTGCTGGTTCTTAGCTTTACTTCAGTGAGGATACCGTTTCCGCCATCTCAGTCTATTACGATACGTATCTTTATTCATGACATATTATTTGGATTTGGATATCCTATTTGTTCTGGCAACTTCTTGAAAAAACGGTTTCTGGAACTGCTTTTTCGCACATGAAGAAAGCAAGCTTTAGTTCGTTGTAGACGTTGCTCGTTGGGCAGAATTCAGAAGGAAAGGAATGAGAAAAGTCTACGGATTTGACTACCAATATTTAACTTAGTATTGTATTTGAAATCCATATTGAATGGTTCCTTTCCTCCTACTTTTAAGATCATCTTTGTTATGGTTAGGGCGGGTTTCATTGAGTTATTTAATTTAATCTAATCCAGTTTAGCAAATTTATCAACACGTAGTTTTTATTTGAAGCAATGAATACGCTAACTTAAAGATAATTTCGAATTCATCGCATCTGTTGAATTCAGCTGTGTATTTTATGAGGCCTGCTTCTCTTGAGCCAAAAGAAAGGCAAATTTATTAATTTTCTTTTCATCTTCGTAGATAAAATTGCTGGGGATAAAACGAATGATATTCGTTTTGAGAGAAATATGTAATGAGAGTTTTGAAAATATTGCCCAGAAATGCGAAGCACGGTGAAAATTTATGACCACAAGGGATAAAGAAGGGATCAGGGAAAACGTGGAATCTATGCACATGGTGTGTTTTCACACTAGATATCTTACGCATAGAAAGAACAAGTTTGGAAGAATGAGGCTAGAACGGGAATGTAAAGAACGAAGAAAGTATGAAAACTGGAAGAAGCTGAATGGGTATTAAAAGCGGAAGTTCTGAAGGCGATAACCTAAGAGTATCCCCCAGTGGCGCCAGTCCCCACTGTGTAGCCTAGCAAAGACATGCCTAACTCACCTTGACCTGTTGCCTATCTTATGCCACTTGAAGGTATACTTGCCACGAAAAATTCCGTGCTCGAACCGGGCAACCAATTGAACTTTATACGTAAGTATTCAATCAAGGTACTATAACTAGAATTGAAAATTTTACTTGTATCAATAGAAAATTATATCTAAGCACACCTAGTCTTACATTTCATAAAAAATATTAAGGTAAAGAGAAATTTGATTAGTTGGTTCGCTGCGCTATAACCTGAGAATAGAAAAAAGGCAGAAGCATCAAATCGTAAAAATTAAAAACATAGTTTCATTATAAAAAGACTTTTCAGATATCAGTCCGTTGTCTGCGTTGTATATCCGCTGAAAATAAATTAAAATATAACCTTTAATAATCCTACAAATAATGCACTCATTATTAAATGGAAAATAACGAAAAAATAAACAACTTACCCATTAGCCCAAAATCGTAACGGAAAATGCGCTTCGGTTTTCTTTCAGAGAGAGTGTGCACTAGAGAATATATTCTAAATTGCGGAGGTCGGATGCGTTCGAAGTTGAAGCTCTGATCTTAAAATCTCTACTTTTACCTATAATTACACAATGCGTTGCAAGTGATCGAAGCTGTGGAAGGACATGCGAGCAAAGTGCCTGTTCGGAGGCTTCGATTTTCATGCTCCGCCACTCGTGGTACATTTGGTCGAGCCTGTGTACCGTTGTTCACAACCTGGTCAACAGAATTCGTAGGCAAAAAAAATAGCGCATAGCAAGTGAAAATCAATCATAATACTTGAACGATTTTTGAACCATGCCCATGTAAAGATATCGTGTGAGTTCCAAGGTATATTTTCAACGAATAAAACTCCCAAAAACGAAGAAGACGAAAAAAGAGTTAGATGGGTCGTTAAATTTCACTTTCAAGTTAACTTATCATCAATTGTGTTTGAAATTATTAAATTTCTTTCTTGATGCTACAAGATATCCGCACTGTAATAATATGCTCAATTTATGTACACATATATTTCTATCTCTTCTCTCTGCAACATTCCTGGCATCCTCTTACTTTTGTTTATCAGCCAAAAAATATTGGGGCAATGAAAATTGAATCTATTGTTCAAAAAAATGCAACTTGTCGCAAGGAAAAAGATATATCAAAATTTCCGAGACCTTTTTGCTTCAACACTAATGATAAATAATAATACACATTTGTTACTCGCTTTCTTGATTGATCCGTCTGTCACGCTTGTAATGATACTTAATGACCGTTTGTGCGATACGAGTTTCATCAGTCCTCAAGGACAAGTTTTATTTTAATCGCGGGTGTCTGTTTTCCTCATCTGGAAGATTTATTTGAGGAAAATATCAAATTTCGTTATTTTGACGACCCGTGTACACCAGTGAAATGATAAATCCTTTCTCACGTTAAGCTGGTGATTCGCGAATGATCTTCTGTCGGCACGTATTTTGAGAAAATACAGCTTTCAGCTCGAAAATACACAGCTTTCGTCTCCCTTCCACAGGTGTCGTCGAGTGGCTCTGTGAGTCAGCAAGTTCACATGCCCGCCCCAGTGCCTGAAGAGCTGTGCGGTAATCAAGCTACTGCGAATCTCCAGCTCAAAGGAACTCTCTTACCTGCCATTAAAAGTGTCCAACCGGCTGCGCGCGGTAGCCAAGTTACCTATGACTCGCTAGAGGCGTGTAGCGATGTCGCCTTATCGTCTTCTACGCATGGCGGCGAGAAAAAGTGCTCCTTGTGTCCTTACAGCACTAACTATTCGTGGAACCTAAAAGAACATTACATGACGCACTCCGGCGTAAAGCCCTTTGCGTGTGTTTACTGCAGTTATAGGTGTACGAAGAAAAGCAATCTGCAGAAGCACCTCCTCATCCATACTGGCGAGAAACCCTATACGTGTCCGTACTGCGACTACAGCGCTCGGCAGAAAGTTGCCGTTCAGAGACATTTGCTGGCGCGACACGGTGGGAACGCTGAAGAAAATTCTCACACGGCCACTAATTATTAGCTGATCACCTCTACTCGTTACGCCGGCTAATAATGTCGAGCATTTGAAAAGGAAAGGTTAAACTATATCTTAGGAGCCGCGTCTGTCCTTCACAACACCAGCAAGAAATGTGTGATGATCGTATTTGTGATACAAGCTTCATCAACTCCACAATTTTCAGTGTATTAATCCATCCGATTCGGAGTCGGAATGATTATCATTATCACGTGTATTTTTAGGAAATAGGAACGTGTGTCATGTGATTTGTCGAATATTATTATTATAATACATTTTTGACGAGCCGTGTGCACTCGGTTTCATCATCTATAGAAAATATTTTTGTTATTAATTTTTTCCGGCCTTTATTTCATTTGGCCTTCTTTATTACTTCAAATCAGAGAGAATAAAATTAAATGCATTTCACATGAAAGGATGTACTAGTTTATAATAATGAGAATAAAAGACCAAGAAACTCGAGCAGGGGGCCAGCTGCTCGGAAGATCTAAAGAATGGAAGAGAAGGCCTACTAACTTAACTGCTAATGTGAAACCCACAACAGACTCTCGCTACGAGTTTTACTGATTCTCTGGCTCTGAGAATTAGTACTCCCAGAGGGAAGATGTGAAGTCACGAGCTGAATTTGGTAGGCCTTCATTTGTTGGCATATAAATTTTTTATTATGGACCTTTTTCAGTTCATTGATGTCAATTTCCTGAATCTATTACTTTTTTTGTTCAACTTTCATCTTGTTCCTGTAACTTCTTTCTATCTTCTGTTTCTATGTACAGGATGGGGGACACGCCATGTGCATAAGTTCCTTGTTTACTCTATTATGCATTAAATGACGCTTTCCTCCTTCTTCGCTTTAAAACGCCTTTTTTATTGTTAGTCTTTTTAAATTCACTTATCTAATTGTTAAGTCAGTGGTCGGTAGTGAGAGTTACCTCAGAGGAGCGCTAGTTCCTCAAGGTACACTGACGAGGGCTGACACCGTCAGCACACACCACGATAGTAGTTCAAATGCCTTGCATGTCCCTAAGGCCCTAAGTTGGAGGAAACTCCCGTTGAACGCAACAATCACCCACTTCCCTCTTCCCTCCATCCTTACTGGGAGCAAAGTCGGTTTATTCGTTATACTGCGCAATGGTTTAAGTTTTAAATACAGAGTTTATAATACCTGTATGTATAGCTACAATTTTGTTAGCTTTTACTCTGATGTGTGAGGTTGCAGGTCTGCATCGTCGATAAGTATTCAATTAAAACGAACAATGACAGTTCATGCCGCATCCTGCTGAATGCGTTTACAGCGTAACAAGCGCAAAATAATGCCAACACGACCACACCTGCCCGTCAGCTTGCTTATTGCCTAGCGCAAGGTGTAATGAATGTCTCGCTATTGTTGTGGAGCATTGCTGTCAAATTTCATTCCATACTTCGAATTTGAGGCTAATGAGGTTGTTATTTATTGCCGGCAGGTGGGGTCACATGAAAGGTCTTTAGTCTCGTTTGCCGCCATGCACCATCTGAGCTCAGCTGGGCCAACTGCAGCAGCTCCAGATTGTTCCGTCCTCACACCGCCCGCTGCATCCGTCTCCAGGGAGTCCATCTCCTCCACCAAATCTAGTCGACCTACCGCAGCTGCTAGTTCCGGGCAGCAGCGCTCGCCCTATATGAAGTACTGCCAACTGTGCACCTACAGCACGCCCATAGCCGGCAACCTCTCGCGCCACATGCTCTCGCACTCCAAGGAGCGGCCCTTTGCCTGCAGGCTCTGTTCCTACCGATGTAATCAGAAGGTGAACTTGCAGCAGCACATGGTCATCCACACAGGCGAGAAGCCCTTCAAGTGCTCCTACTGCAGCTACAGGTCGTCACGCAAAGCCGCCATCAGGCACCATGAAGTTGCCATTCATCAGCAACTCAAATAGTTACGGCCAGAAAGTAAAGGGCGCTGATAGGAATTCGAATATTGTCATGTTCCGAGCTACTCATTGTTTTAAAGTATTGCTTGTATCCACTTAATGTGGATGTGTGATTGGTTTAAGGTCGTGTGTCAGAAAGAACTGATAAGTTTTGATACTTGGATGTTGTCCTCATTGTTAGGATTCCAATGCTATGTACGTATCCAAAAAAGTCCTTTTCACTATTCTAATTCTTCCATCAGATTGTCAGATTTATCGTTTTAGATTGTTTGATTCCCACCCGGTGTAGACCCCAAGTCGTTGTTTGGAGGGCGTGTAGAGCTAGTTCTGCATTGCTATGTTCATCAAAGTCTGTTCAGAATTCAAATGGTTTCATTGAATCAGTAGATTTTTGAAATCTCAGATTAAATTTCCGATATTCATGTTTTATTTCGACATGTTGTGAAGAGAGGGCCAAAATTGTTTGTGCAGTCTCTGTGGCAGTTGTGTCGGAGTATTCGTTCGCAAATCGGTTGTGATTTTCTGCCGATATCACAAATTGATCGTTGGTGCTGTGTGACAGAACGTAAAGAAAGCAGAGCAAGAATTTTCCGAGTATCTTTTCTGAATAAACATTTCTTCTCTCGACTGCTTCTGTTATATCGATCCATGTCGGAAAATTTTAGTGTAATGTTCCACCTGGTCTACACGGAAATTATTTACAATATCCAACACCCATTATGCAAGTAAATCGATATGATGGATCTTCCTCAAAAGCCGATGAATACCATCTCCGGAAACACTGCGCCTTTTATTCGGTATAGTAACATTCTTAAGTGCGCATGACGTGTCGATTTTAGAAAAAAGGTAGCGTGACTGCTGCATGAAGTTCTTCTTCTTCATGGTGTTCTGACCCAGTCTGGTCTCTACCGGCAGGTGGCGGCTCTGTCAGCCTGCTACAACGCGCCTTCTTCTTCTACCACCTCCCTGCCTTCCTCCCTCAATCATCCTATTCTCCCTGCTTCCCCCACTAACTGCGCCAGCAAGACGCAACTTCGTAGGAGCTCATCTGAAAACGCCATTCGCTTACTTGGAGACACGGAGAATCGCTATCATTCTTTGAGTGGAAGTAGAGGTTCGTCTGTTCATCAGCCTCTAGAAAGTACTCATGCCCGCTCCGACCGTCACTCTTTCTCAGTGCATCAACTAGCGAAGTCGGCGAGCGCATCTCCAGATGGTGGTGGACCGTCGAGGGTCTCCAACAAGCTCAATTCGTCGTCCAAGTCTCCGGGCAAAGTAGTTGGTCCTCCCGGTACGGTATTGTCGTGTGCCCATTGCAATTATACTACTTTGCATCGCTCCGCCATGACCAGTCACACTCGTACTCACACCGGAGAGAAACCCTACGCTTGCACATTCTGCTCGTATCGCTCCAGCCAGAGTGGCAATCTCGCCACTCACCTCAAGACTCACACTGGCGAGAAGCCCTTCGCGTGTGACCATTGTCCTTACAGGTCCTCCCAAAGGATACACCTTGAAAGACATGTGCTCACACACCAGAGGTTATAAGAAAGCATGCTCAAACTGAATTATCGGATGCCTAGTTGAACTTGAATTTAACGTAACGGATGACGATTGTTCGCGTGAAATTCTTGACCAGGCCCTCGCAAAATCATTCGATCAACCTTTTCTGTTCATTAACTTAATGACATCGAGTGTTGCCAAGTAGTAGGTTGAATCTTTCGTTATTTTCATGAAAATGTTCTTGACAATTGTTAAATGAGTTACCATTTTGCTAAGTAGCGCTCCCAGGGGGACAATGTGAGGGCCCGAGCTAAAGGTTAGGTAGGCTTTCTTTTTGTTAAAATAACATAGGTTTTTGTTTTGTTACGGACCATCTTTTTTCGGTTCACTGCTGTCCTGTTTTTTCAGCGCCTACTACTTTCTTCTTCAACTTTGATCTTGTTTCATGAACTTCTTTCTCATCTTACTGTTTCTCTGCCCCTTCTGCATAGATTCCCCATTCTCCTATCTCCATACTAAATGGTGCCTTTCTCCTTCCTCTCTTCGATACGCTCTTTTTTGTAGCGGTTAGGGAGGCTTAAACTAACTTATAATCTAATCTAATCTACCATTTTGCTTTTAAATTCATGGTTTTCGCTCCTTTTTTGATATTTAATCGTTGTTGGTTTCGCAGTTTTAGCACTGCTACTTTCATTTTAAAAGTTGAAGAAAACCGCTTGTAGAGAATTGTGGAGATCGATCTGATTATGTACAGGAGTGTAGAACTAATCATTTTTGCATTATAAAAGGAAATTTTCTTGTTTATATATGTGTAGTTTTAATGGATAAACTGAAAATGTCTTTGCTAGTGTTTGTAGTGCTTCTCGATTAAACATTGATGGAAATGTATTTTGATTTGCCTTTTTATTACTTATCATTCTCACTGCATTATTCTCTGGACTATTTATTTGTGAAATGACTGTAAGAATTTTCTACGCGACGTCTTACTAGGAATGAAAACGAACGTTTGCCATTATACTTAAACGATCATGAGTATCGAGGATGACATCAAAGATCTGTACATTGTTAATTCCTCGATCAACGATGAATGAACACAGAAACGGGATTTGGTAATTTTTTCAACCTATTGGTGCTTATAAACACGTGCTTCATATGAGTTCCTTCGACAACCAACTCTATTCTTGAGACGACTGTACTTATTTCAAGCGTTACCTGCTCACTGGACATAAGTGTGTGTCGGGAACACCCATTGACTAGCCATGACACCCAACGTGATCCTCAGCACAGGCAACTCTTGCGGCATCGTCAGCGAAGAAGAGAAGTATTTGTATCATAAACCATACCTCATTTGAAATGAAGTGCACAATTTGACTCACAAGTTGTTCATACTGGTTCTCGCGTCTGTCCCGCAGGCGTCGGAGGTTTGTGGACCCTACGGCTCCAGCACGTCTAGGTGGCGTGATGATGGCTCTCCGCAGAACAGCTGCGCTCTACTGAGCCCTACGTCTTCCTCGTCGGAGCTTCCCCTGTCAAGCTCGTCTGTGCTCAGCTCTTCGAATGGCACTCGAAAAAACTTTTCTGTGAGCAAAGGAAACTCCTCAGCCTCACTGGAATTGCAGCACCCTGGGATGGTTTTGCCTAATTCTCTTCCTCACGAGGTACGAAAAGCAGACGGCTTGATGTCAACAATCGACAAAGAAGGTCCTCACCCGGGTCTGCTGGCTTCGGAATTTTCTCGCTCGATGATGCAGCGCTCAGGCGGCAGCGGCTCTGCTGTGTCTCGAGTCTCGGTGTACTCGTGTCCTCGTTGCTCCTACAGTTGTCGCAACCTCAACAACATGCGCGCGCACCTTAGGACCCACACCGGCGAGAAGCCGTTCGCTTGTCCGTTGTGCAACTACAGGGCGGCCCAGCGCTGTAATCTGTACACACACATCAAGAAACACCACAAGGATTTTCTTTTGCAATCATAAGGACACTAGTCTTGTTTCTCTCGATGTTAGGGGATCATCTCAATGTAGTTCAGCACCTTTATGGAAATGCGTGAAAATTTTGTGAAAGGTGATAAAATCACAAACAAATCTCTTGGAAAAGTGCTGTTTGTCATTTGTCATTAATGGCTGTCCGGGGGAAGTTGCATCAGTGATAATATTTTAAAGATTTTAATGAGTATATTTTAATTAAACACTGGATTTTTTGATGAGTGTTCTTATACCAGTGTTTTTATGAACTACAATCTTACGCAAACGACGGTACGGTTTTCAAGAAGAACTTGTGCATACAATCCTTGCGTTCAATCCCGTTCGTAGCTGCAGTATCGGTGAGTTCAAGAAACAAGTCTGGCTATTGTCAGTAAGGAAAATATTAAGACCACAACTCATGTTATCTTCGTTTTTCTACATCTTTTTTTTACTCCGAACAACATACCAACACTTCCTTAAGTCGTTTCTTTAAACGATACAGCACCTTGCACCACTACCAGTAATCTCCTGTGGCTGCGCTAGTCGCATGTATCATGTGGGATGATTACTTCTGTTTCCTTGATCACTCTCGTGAGCTATGACATCCGCCATCATGTTTAAATGGTCCTTGTACGTGGATGTATGAGTGACGTGCCTTTGATGAAAGCTCTCGCTTTTCTCCCGTGCAGATCACTACCCCAAGCCTTGCTCTTCAGCTTCACAGCAGTTACGGTGACAGGCTTAGATCTACAAAACCTGTCACTGTCAGTAATACTTCGATGCCCATGTGCAACGCAAGGTCTTCTGAAGATGTTTCTACTGTTCCAGCCATTCCCCTGAGCACTAGCGGCACCTTGTCGTGTTCCCACTGTCAGTACACGAGTAACTCAAGAGCCGACTTGGATGCCCACTGGGAGATGCATCTACAGAGTCGGCCTTTCGAATGCTCACTTTGCTCCAGGAGATTCGGCCAGAAAGTTACACTGAAACGGCATCTGCTCATCCACACTGGAGAAAAACCCTTCAAATGTTATCTGTGTCCTTACAATGCTAGGCTCAAGTTTCACTTGGTGAACCACGTCCGCCGGATGCATTCAGATGTTCCTGTCTCCGAGTCTGTGTTCTCTTCCGGTCTCAGTGGCTAGTGGATTTACAAAATTTGAAACGAGAGTTTTGTTCTCTAGTGTTGAAATTTTTATTGTGGGAAATAATCTTCTGTTGTGCTCGTTAGTTTTCGGTTACCCTTTCTGAGATGAAAAATGGGCCCTTGCCTAGTGCTTTATGAGTTTCAATGTTATTTTGTGCGTATCTAGTCAAGAAGAATCTACGGCAGCTATCGTTATCGTGTGAAAAGTGCGTGCTGGAAAAGTGTCTTCGTGCTCTGCATAAGTGTTAGAAGTATATCATTTTGTAATGAAAGCTTTTTTCTTAGTTAAAATGAGAAAGACGCCAATGCTGAAAATGACTTCCTATGTACAGTGGTGTTTCTGATATTCCTTCTAAAACATAAGACTGTGTGATTGCAGTATTTGATACATTGAGACCTACGTACAATAAAGTCGCTGGTCTTGTTCTGTGCAGATGATGTGCGAAGGATGGAGGCCTGAGTCGTCTATAGCAAGCTTTCGTGTTCCTCGCGACTCATCGGTCCACAAAAACATCTCTGGGATTGAGGATTGGACCCACCACGTTGCCTCTGATAGCATTGTTCAGCTGGTGGACGTGGAGTCGCTGAAGTGTCGCGTTTGTGGATTTGTTGGAAAGTCATTGGCGCAGGTCGAGCAGCACTGTGCACTGCAGCACAAAACTGATTCTTCGAGCTTTTGTTCGATCTGTTGCAAGTCCTTCAGCGGCAAGGGAGCTCTCAAGAGACACATCCTCACCCACACGGGCGTGAAGCCGTACGAGTGTAGGGAGTGCGGTTACCGCACTTGCCATCGCTTTAATCTTGTGCGTCATCAGAAGTCCCACCACGACATTTCGGCCATTTAATTCCGAGTTCGTTTATTCTACACAAGCGTCACCACGAACGCACCCAACTCATCTAACTAGGAGTGTGGCCCTGAACGTGTGCTTTGCGATTCCGTTCTTGAATTGATGCACTTCCGAAGAAAATTTGATTTAGATAGTGCGCCAAGATGCAGAAAACTTCTCTTCTCTGATTGAACAAGATTTATTATATTGCTACTTTCAGTTATCGCATTTTAAGCAGCGTTCGTGAGAAGACATCATAGTGCATTTATAACTTTATTGCTGGTTCTTATAACCGACTGTGTGGGATTAAATGGACGCCTTGAGGTGTCACCATTCATGTTGTTGCCATGCATGTAACGGTTCATCTTTAAGGTTGCAGCTGCTGTACTTTTCCGATTTAGTTTTTTCATCTGTCTCTAATACTTCCCAAAGCTAAGTATCATTCTTAGACTAAGCCACGGTATGAAAGGCGCCACTTCATAGACACACACCCACTGTTTCTAAACGGCTGCTACTCTCCATCCCACAGATCATATCGACGTGGACTCCTCCGCCCGCTGATGGTTCAGGTGGGAGCGTCGGTTTTCTCAACCACAAATGTTGCTTCTGCGCGTACTCGTCCCGTCACCGCATCAACGTTGAGCACCACATACGAACGCACACAGGCGAACGCCCCTTCAAGTGTTACTTGTGCGCGGCAGGCTTCTCTCAAAAGAGCAACCTCAAGAGACACATTCGGACGCACAGCTGCAAGAAAGATCGGCTTCCTCACGCAACCAGTAGTTGCCAAAACGATAGTCATGCTCCAAGTTCGCATGACGCCCTCCCTTCCGGTGTGGTTTATAATATAACAAATCCACCACTTTAACAGAATTATTTCCCGCTGCCAATCATCTAGCTGTTGGTGTTTTACATATGAGAAGAAAGGCGCTGTCGAAGGCTGAAGTGCTTCTTATGACATCACTCTAAATCACGCACCTCAAGTAATTTATAGTCATATGCGAAAATGCTGCAGTCGAGACCGTCAATCGACTACGACAACCGATCGGTGTACTCCTAGTATTTTAACGACGAGATGTCATTACAGAACGCTGTGTTGAACGCATGCTATCATAAAACTGGCATACTCTACAGAAGTACCGTTTTCTTTAAATTCGCACAGCAGTCCGCAAAATCTGAAGCAGTTCTTCGCTACCGACACTTTGGTGACACTTTTAGGCATGTCTCAAGATCTGAGCTCAAGTCGCTTGGGCAGTATCCTTTTGTGAGCATACTCAAGATTCTTGTTGCTAGTTTCGCCCTGAACGTCATGTCATGAGCTATTTTTTCTGTCAGCAGGTGGAGGAGGGCCAGCTATCCGCGCTTGCTGATTGCCCCCTGATGCCACCTCTGTCGTCCGAATCCCTAACGCACTTAGGAACACCGCCTTTGTATGACGAGCGATCGCTATATGGAGCCTCTTGCGTAAGCAATACTTCTTCAAAAGGAGTTGGCAACCCAAGTGAGGAAAGCACAAATCAAACGACAATGCTGGGGGCTGCTAAAGTTCTGCGCTGCAAGAGTTGCTCGTTCTTCACAACGACGTGGGCGAGTCTCTCGAAGCACCTGGACACTCAACACTCGGAGACACGAGATTATTTGAAGCGTTTCGTTTGTGATCAGTGTCCATATCGCAGCTCACAGAAAGTCAATTTGCAAAGACACAAGCTCATCCATACCGGAGATAAGCCTTACGCCTGCCCCTTTTGTCCGCACCGCGGGAGGCAAAAAATACACATCGATAAGCATATCGCCGTTGCGCATAAAGAGCTTAGGTTGACTAGTGATGTTGGATTCCCATGAAATCGCGTAGTGCATCTTCATGCGAACGCAGCGAATATGATTTCAATCAGCAATGTAAGCTACACTGAAAGTTGAATTACTGTATCTGTTTATTTGAAGATTCTTAGTTTGGATTCTCAGATTTTGGCTCTGGCCTCAACCGTTCTCGTATTTACCTAGTATTTTTTTCGGTTCTTAGTTATTGGGTGTTTCTCATGGCCGTTGTGCTCCTCACATGGCACTCACGACGTCTTGCTGCACCGAGTTGCACACTTCTACTTACATGGCTGCGGTAGTTACTGGAAATGAAATAGAATTTATTTTAGTCTGGAAGTTCATTTCAATTTATGAATCGTAGTTTCATTGTATTCCATGATTAGTTCGATAATTTTCTGTTCCTCCATACGTACGTTGTTAATAATTTCCAAGTGCAACTTTACTGATTTTGATCTGATATTTCTTTTCAACTGCTAGCATAGTGAAGAAACTAAGGTAGTTACCGTGAAAAAATTTGTACACCACCTTATTTATAGTGAGAGCGGAAGTTATAACAGCTGACCTTATATTTCGCATAGTTTTTTTTTCTGTTACTCATGACAAAATGTTTTCATGAATCTATTTTCACTGGATATAACTCGTGTAATTAAGCATCTAGAGTGACGTGTTTACTTAGTGCATTTCAAGAGGCTAGTATGGCTGGTCTGGCTGCGTGACTCTTTTCGCAGGTGCGTTATAGCTTAGCTACATCTGATAGCTATGACAACGTTTTCATGCTGGCGTTAGTAGCGGCTGAAGAAATTCATAACTTACTTTTATTTATATTTTGCTTTCCAATGTGGGGCATCATGCTAACGGTAGCATAGCGACGTATTTGCTTGTATGCTGTAATGGGTGATTTGTTGTAACAATGACTAGGCATTCAAGTAAGGTTATTTGTGTGACTAGCAGAAAAATTGCAATGCGTAGGTGAAAAAGAGACAAGTGAATTATAAGGGATTCGGCATTATTTCGTTTTTGTGATGCAGCAACATATTTACAAGGCAACAACGAGAAGGGGTATAGCTATTTAATTCAATGCCTCTTGTCCGCCAAACCTGGACGTAGCATTACCAATTGTGAATATAGATTGGTAAAGTCCATTTGTAAATGACGCGCTCATGGGAGTTATTCACACATGTTTAACTGTAGCGGTGACGAAGAATACGGGAAGGATGGTCACGATTCTGGAGAAATGAAGTGTGGGTAGTTGTCGATGCCACTTCTACGTGATGTATAATTTTCATTTGTGTAACCATTTATTGTATAAAACACTGCATTTGACTTTAATGCGCTGTGTGGCTGGAATATTGCTCGATAATATGTAGTCTTGATGTAAATAAAGTATACCTCACCTGCACTTTCTCGTGACTTTTATTACCCTGTGTGTACGTAGGGCCCTTTCGCCTTTCCTTGTGTTTGAATCTTCAATTTTGTCGGAGACAGCATTGACATCGGGAGCGATGAGAGCTGTCTCACGGTGATATTATTTCGTTCAGTTGGCCCTTCTCATGATTATCCTCGACTTCTGTAACCTGTTGCTAACGTGAGGATTGTTCAGCATTACCGATGCGCGCGATTCTGCGGTGCTTTAGAAAATATTTTGAAGTATTCGATTAACTTCAGTGCTTTGCAGTTCTCAAATTTTTACCATAGAATGATATTGATAAATGATAAGTTCGGCTCAACTCGGTTTGTTCAGTCACTGTGAGAGATTTAATGTTTGACAAAGTCTACCCAAATAGGGCGATAGCTTGCGTGTACATAGTTAAGAGAATTGGGGTAATACTGAGTATCAGTCTCGAATTGACAGAGGGTTTTAGGTCGGTCATTGCCTTCCGTAAATTTCATCAGAGTTCGTGTTAACCATGAGCAAAATGCTATGAAGCTCGACTGGCAAATCAGGCTTAGTACACATATAAATTACTGGTTGATATTTCATCCGATTATTGATTAAACCCCGGTGAAATACATTCGCTGAGCATGTTATTGAACAGTGCCTGTTCCTTAATATTTCACTACTTTAGTGAGCGTAGCTTTTCTTTTATGTTTGCTTGGTAAGTTAAAGTCTCGGTCAAATTCATTCATGTCCGTTTTTTTCTTCCTAAAATGCAACCTAAGCTGCGTTAAACATAGCTATAATCGTTGCTGTTCTTTCTTCACGCGCACGCTTCTAAATGCGGCATTTAAATTGGGCTCGTGTGGTTTTCTCTTCCAGACTCCGGGTGATGGAAGGGTGCAGCTTCTGCACGGCATTTTGGCTGACGTTGGCCAGGACCCCTCCGGCTTCGACGTAGAGAAACTGAAGCCCCACGCTTGTCATGTGTGCCCCTACCGGTCACGTCAGAAGGTCCACCTCGAAAACCACTTGCGAACCCACACCGGCGAGAAGCCCTTTCAGTGCCCCAAATGTAATTTCAAGTTTTCCCAGCGAGGCAACCTGCAGCGTCACATGAAGACACATGAGGGCTCGCCCAACAAACTGCATACGTCTTGCGGAGTGTGTGGGGTGTCTTTCAGCCATCCTACAAGTTTGGAGCGCCACATGCAAGTTCACAACAAACTGGTGTACCCCTGCCCTTACTGCAACCACAAGACAGCTCTGCAGGCCGACCTAATCGCTCACGTCCAAACTAAGCATCCTGACAAGCCGTCAGTTATGGATTTGAGGCTAAACGCTGGCGCTACACAGTGACAGCCAACTCAAATGATTGTGTTGGTCAAGTTTAGGATGTGCTAGAAGTCACCTCGTGTAAGTTGCTTGGGGAACTTACGCAGAAACCGTTTCTTAAGTGCGTGTTTTAGTTTTTCTGAGCCTTCATAGTTGGACCTCCCATTTTTATTTACCCGGGAAGAAAGAACCAAGGGGATGGACGTCACCTCTGTGATGTGATTACTGCTGTACCATTTATAGATCAGTTAGAAGTGTCACTTCTCAACGTCGAAGTTTGATGTTTCATTACGGCTTGAGTATTCTGAAAACCAAAAAAACTCAATGGTTGATAACTGACATGATGGCAATTAGATATTATGTATACTCATCGTCTCTCAAGGACTGTTGTTTAACTTCAGCTTCGGACTAGGTCCCGAGGACGTGTTACTGTTGCGCAAAGGAAATCTGGGAAATAACCGTTGTACTAGTAAACAACTAGTGCGGTAATGCCGAGTGTGTACAGATTAGTGTAGTATTCGATAGTAGGTTGTACTTGCTTCCTTGGACACTTTGCTCAAGACTCAACACGTTTCCGTTCTTCGTGGAGAGGAAGGTCTCGAGATCAATTTTTGAAGAATTAACCTGACTGAAGCGGTGAGACTCATACGCTATTAAAACTTCCCTGTTCTAATTCGTGAAATTTAAAGTTAACATTTTCTCTAATGAAATAAATATCCGTTATTTGAGCGTTTTATTTTTGTTTGCAGAGACTGGATGCCTTGGAAACTGCACACCACCTGACTGCTTCTGATCCTCTGCTCTCCCTCCGTCAATCTCTTGATGATCTCTCTTCATCGACGTTCAACTCAGCGGTTGCTCATGGTTCTGAAGCTCTCGCTCGCACATCATCATCATCGTTCATCAGCGATGGTTCAAACAGACACTCTACTTCCTCGCTGTCCCGCGCTGGGAAATCATCGTACTCTTCGTTCGATCTATCGAGCTTTTCTTTAAACAAGGCTCTCGGATCCCTGGCATTCTCGAGCAACTGCCAGTCCATCATCGACGTACGAGCCCCCAAGAAACTGCACCAGTGCCCTCACTGCTCTTATCAGTCACCGAAGAGACAACACCTCGAGTACCACATCAGAAAGCACACGGGAGAGAAGCCGCACGCATGCCCTCACTGCAGCTACCGCGCCGCTCATGAGAGCAATATGAGGCGCCACATAGCTGTGCATCACAGGTGATGGTCACTGCTACTGCAGCGCTACATGATAAGCCTCTTTAACGCTCTTGGATATTAGATTTTACAGCTTGCTCTTACTTTCTTTCGTGGCGTTTTCATTATTTTCGTTGAAGGGACACATAGCTGTACACAACAGGTAATGGTAACTGCTACAGCAGCGCTACGTGATTAGCTTCGTTAGCGCTCTTGGGTATTAGATTTTACGGCGTGGTCTAACTTTCTTTTGTGGTGTGGGAAGCGGTTTTGTCGCAGTTTTAAATAAATCATAGTTTGTTTGTGAGTACGAGGGTACTGAGCAATGCAATTGAGATAGAGTTACACTAATTTATTTATGTTCGAAGGCAACCACTCGTTTGGTGGCGGAGTTTGCGCACGAAATAACCGGTCTCTAGCAACAAATCGTGGTGAGAAAGTATTTCTCGTCACATTAGCAGCATGTATTGAAAGTTATTGTAATAATGATTATTAGGTTCTACTTTTTTGTATTGAATCACATGAAGTGTGCTTATTTAGATGATAGGAAATGAAAGCAAAATCAAACAGTATCATGCTAGAGACTAGATACTTTCGATCGAAGTATGATCCATGCTCATGACCGACCTTCTTTTCACTTTTGCAAACTAAAAGTACTGAAACTAACCTACAGTTTAATCTAACAATAAAATGAATCGCTTTCAGAAACACATATACCATTTGCACTTGTGACTACAGTCGAATCTAGTAATTCGATGCAGTAATGCTTATTTTTCAGTATTCCGTTGCGCATAAGGCAGTGTCCCAGTCAGTGTTTTTACGAGAAACCATTCTGCATCCTTGGTCTATTTTCATAAATTCATGGGGATTTGATTTCGTGTGTTTCTATATTTAATTCTTTCGGGGCAAAATAGTACTTTCCTCTGCAGTTATGATATTCCTGCTTGTTTTTCAGGAGCTATGCTTGCGTTATGGTCAATGTAAAGAAATTTGCTGGCGTTCAGTAGGTAAACACTTGATATGCTTTGTGTAGTATGCATAAATTGATTGCTGTTACAATTAAGTTTTTCTGCGAGTGAAAAATACAAACAACCGTGAGAATACGAACACTGCGGAAGTTTCCTGACACGATGCATTATTAATTCATTTTCTTATATGTAAGAATGTACCTAACTCGTCGAGTTATTAGTGTTTTTTGAAGAAACAAAACTAGCACACGATTGTAAAACTGAAAGAAAATAATGGCGAATTTACCTATCAAACTTTGATTCTGCTGAGATGTTTTTCTGCCAGTTGGAGCGATCACTTGCATGTAAATTAGTTTTCGACGAATCTAAAATTCTGAACGACTTGATGAATGTGTTTCTTTGAACAACACGTTCAACTTGTATGAGTATTACCATCTTACGCATTCACTATTCTACGATTTTTTAAAAATATTCCTATTTGTATCAATACTCTAAACTTCCCGAAATGGGCCTGATGTGGAAATTTTCTGCCAAATTTTCGAGGCCAAGTTCGATGCACACCGTTTCCATCGCGAATTTTTCGATATCTGACATTGACAATTCTTTCTCGATATTGGGACACTACTAGAGCTTTAATATTTCTTATACGTTTAATTCGAAAAAGTACTCCTTGTAAAGTAAGCAACCAGACATTGCAGCAAGAAAGCGTCCAATCAGAACATAGAGTTCATAAGTCCGCCGGCATATTTGCTCTCGGTTGTCTCGCCTGCCCGCTATGGATGTCGTCGTGTCCTATATGTGAACTTCAAGAAACTCATTCGCTTGCTGTGAACAGCGTCTGTATGCGTGAGATGGCTGCAAGAAAACGAACTTGCATAAATTATTGCGCTCTGACAAAGGTCTTTCATTCCGCTGTGTAGTCTCTTGATATATCATGGGCTGACAGTGAAAGGATTATTATCGCTTCGTAGATTTATACTTTCCGAATGTATGCTTTTTCAATACCACAGGGCTTTAGTTAATTTTTCGCATTCGTCGGAAGGTTTTTCTTACGGCTTGATAATTGTAGTGCTGTCATAGGCTCGCGTTTGAATTGTGTGTTCCAAATTTACTACTGAGCGACTGACAAGCAGGTGTAAATTCTGTGCGTGGGAGTATCACGCATTAGTAATTGATTCACTCACATGATAAATTCGCCAAAGTAACGAGAATTGATATGCAAAATAATTTCTAGAATTTGTACCAAGTTGGTTTAAAATTGTCTTGCGTCAAAAATTCTTGTTGGCTTCAAATGGGCAAGGTCAGTCGTAGGGTCATACCTTCTATCATTGACCTGCTTCCTATCAGATGCTAGGCCGAAGTGGATTTTTTAATCCCAGTACAATATTGAGGATCGTATTTGAATGAATACCATTATTTTGAATTCTACATCTAAAGAGACAGGCCTTTAGACTCGAAAATGAAGTAGCTTTAAGCGTAAGATAAAACTTCGTGTGAGATAACGTAACTGCTTTGCTCGCAGGGCGGTTTCTCCGGGCCCAGCGACTCCATTGCAGGCGTTCCAGACCTCCTCGAAGGAAGGGGCGCCTCTCGCCCCAACGTCAGCAGGCTCGGCGCTGCCGCTCCCAACTTGAATCCGGCAGAATTTCTCACGAGACCTGCTGCACCCTCGGTCAATAGCGAGCGAGGAGTGGACACGGTGGTGCTGCGATGCTCATTTTGCTCTTACACAACTTATAACAAATACCACTTGCGCTACCACACCCGCACACACACTGGGGATAAACCTTTCCAGTGCCCGCACTGCCCACATCGAGCCTCCCATCAGAGCAACCTAAAGCGACACGTCATCACTCACTTGAATCAGTCCTGACTTCATATTGATCAGTCTTTGACCTCAGCCCAATGGGGATTATAAGCCCAGTTGTGAATTTCGCTGTAGTAATGGTTACAAGTTTGAGCTATACATTTTGGCGAATGCATGCGACGAGTAGCACTAAAGTGGCGCGCTATCGCGCACGGAAGCCATCCGTGATCTGCAATTTAGCAGCTTCACGTAAAAGAGACTCGCGTTTAGGCGAGTGAAAGAAAGATATGAGTGAGACATACGAGCATTATGGAGTCACCATGGCTTTTGCTTGGTGGTATTTTGGATGTTTTCTGTCGTAGGGCTGCCAAAATGTTTATGGCTCATGGCAACAGGACTTAATCACACGTCTACTGTTCTTCAGCTCAGTTTATATAGTTAGTAGCTGCTGCTACTGCGGTATTCTAATGTGCCACATTCCATTTTCATGTGTCGTGTATTATGGAAATTTTGTTAAGATATATATATATTCTTCCGTTAATAGAGGACCTTAATGTTTTTCAGTCTCAAAATAATGGAGCGTATAGTTCATAATCCATGCTGATATGGTTAATTTAAATTCGAATATTTGTTAACCAACTTCATAGGTATCTGGTCCGATGCTGCAGGTAACGTGGCAGATGTGTGGCGCCTCCAGAAATAGTTGATATTTGCCCTAGATTTTCTGATTTACAGAACAATTAACTGGAATTAGTTTTTATTTTTATCGATAAATTGGTTCAAAAGGAATTATTTATTAGGTTCAGAATTCAAACTTTTCGCAGTGATAGTAAGAACACATACTTGACTTGAAATAGTAAAATAAAAAAAAATAAAGTGTGAAATTTAGTTTATATTAAAACCGATACAATTTATTGTATTGGAAGTTGAATTTCGTGCTATAAATGTCTAACATGTATGACATAATTATTTATGTGTCTTCCCTATTTATTCATCTTCAGTAACGAAATTGTTAGTGCAGTGGCTGAGAGCTACACATCTGTTCTCCAGTTTGCTGCTCAACAGACCAAATCAAACGTAACATTGATCACACGGGGCTGGCAAACTTTTAAGAAAAATAGTTCCTTTTTTATAATACCTTTTGAGTAAGCTTTCGGATAACGAAGGAATTTTTTTGCAAATAGGTTTCAAGCATCATGATTAGGCTTATAGAGCCTCCTGTGCTTTACACATTCATTGCGTTATGACTCATCGATGGGTCGTTTGAAAATTTTACCAATCTTTTTAAATTAGTAGTTTTTATTTTGCCCAGTTAATTTTTGCTATCTACAAAATTAACAACTTTTGACTCTGAATTTGAGTTGGATAATTGAACTTCCGTTTAACCCATCGCAGTCAATGTGTTAAACGTTACTTCCTAAGGTAAATTAATTGGCGCCAAGAAATTCTCTATGTTAACTTTATTACTATTATGAATCGGTGATAACGTTTGGTTGTCCATCGACTAAACCAAATAAACTTGAGGAGAAACGCCTTTGTTGCGGATAGGGAGGCTTAAACTAACTAATAATCTATAATAATCTATCTACTTGAGGAGAGACTGTGCGAGTTGCTGAATAGAAACTTTCTCCATCCTGTTACGTTACTATTTGTTGCCTACACGACTTCCGAGATACACTGAGAAAGTAGATCACGAGTCAATACTCACACTCCCCGTTGTTTCACCTTACAATTGTACTTGGGTGCGCGCTGTCCAATTCTCTTGATACGATTATCAGAAGAGGGGCGCCCTGTTTTTAGTCAACCAGCTGGTGACGGAAAAGCTTATGCTCCAATTGCGATTTGTCGTAGCGTCGAATTATTATACTCAAAGTTTATTCTGTGCGTCCGATCATCACGGGGTCACCGGAAAAGGAAGATTGCTTGTCTAGCTAAAGAGCAAAAATTAGTTTTTATGATTATCAACCCCAAGAATTTAGCTATTTCAAAATGATAGTTGGAATATAGTTAACGTTCGAAACCTAGTACAGTAAGTGTTATCGAGATAATTTTGAAAATTTTCCCATTATTAAAGTTTGGGAAGACGGCTGCGACGGAACTATTCTCCTACTAACGCGAAAGGGGAATTGCAAAATAGAGAATCTTGTGTACTTGGATGAATTGGAGCCCAGTTCTTATTTTAGTATTTTTTTGCATTTGTGTCTTCTGATGGTCATAGTATGTTGATATAATTGTAATGACTAAATGCATAATTTTGAATATAGTAGTTTTAGATGCTCTGCGCTGCACCATGATCGAAGTCTCTTTTCAAGGTAGAATTTACAAAAAAATTGTTTCATAAGTGAGTGGATTTAAGAATATTTTTATCAAGTGGTGCATTTATTGAAATGTTATGTAAAACCAATGCATGCCGGCATTCATCGCTCGCTTTAAAGGAACCGTGAGGTACGCGTGCGCATACCCCTATACCCGAGAAAATAGACTTTTGAAGAATTACTAATTTGGCTTCATATAGTCACCTGGTTTTGTGTTTTCATGGAATGAGAACAAACGTTTAGTTTTCCTACCGTTTTTTTCTTATATTTCAAAGGTCAATCATGTGATGCTTCACGGTTGGGCATCCCGGTCAATTTCCTTGCGGTTCAACGAATAGTCCTTGTAACTGTGCTGTCTAGTCAGCCTTGTTGTAGTCATTCTGTAAGCCGAACTTTAAATATTTGCTCTATAAGGGTTTCTTAAATTTAAATCTGTCTCATTATTCAGGCGATGATTAATCGTTTAATATTTATGACCCTTTTTTGTGGTTTCATTTCATTCAAGTGTTTCGATTTTCATGCTTTTTAGTAGCCTGTTAATACGGTTTATTGCCGATGTATGTTGAATGCGATTGTATCAGGAATACCTTTACTTAGTCATTTTTGACCTTCGTCTTCTTCAATTTTTTTATGTAAGGAAGTGTTCTGCTCTACGTTCTAGTGCAGGTATTGGTTCTATGTAGAGAGTGATGTCTCGCGCAAGTTTATAAATAAATGTAATAACAGAGCATTCCGCTATTTCATTACCCTTTGTACAAGCCTGCTTCCAATCGTTCCGAGTTCTCTCCCTATGTACTCTCATTGATGTCGAATTGTACGATCATTACAGAAACACACACGAGAAGACTAACCTTCACACTTCATTATGAGAATTTCTATACTGGCCACTAGTTCTTCTTTATTGATATGTCGTTTATTTGGGAGTTACTTGGTTGGTAAATTTACGCGATGCCATCAAACACGTATACACATTCCTTTCTTGAGTGTATTTTTAATAACAAGAGCGAATTATTTGTCGTGTGGGGAAAAACAAGTTTTCAATACACTTGGAAATTATTCTTCGCTTTTCATTTTATGGAAAATTCTGACCCTGGAAAGAATTTGATCTCTTCGCTTGGTATTTCTCAAAAAAAGTTTCTCAGACTCCTGCTAACTCGTTTTTGTATTTCTGACAGACAACCCAAATTTTGGACCCGCTGGTGCCCCTCGAAGACTCTTCGCGTCAGCACCCAATTGCAAATGCCCAGGACGAACAATTCCGATGGGCGCAAAACTTGGGACCCGACTTGGAACCACGATTTTCCTCCATGTCTCCTACTTTTCCACGTGGTGGGACGGATGTATCACATGCTCGTCAAGGAGTGAAGGCATTCTCGTGCCAATTTTGCTCGTACCAGACGCACGTGATGACAAATTTCCGTGTGCATCTCAGGAAACACACCGGCGAAAAACCCTTCCAGTGCCCGCATTGTCCTCACCGATGCACCCACCAAACCAACCTCCGCCGTCACATACACACGCACCTCAAGAAGTCTTGAACGCCAGAATTTGTTTAATGTATGAAATTTCGTGCGAACTTTCTTATGATATCAACTTATGCGAAAAGATAGAAAGGATTTTTATGTAATTAATCCCTATTTATTTATGCTTCAAATTAAGCATCGCGTTAGCTCAGTGACTACTTTTTATCCGTCTCAGTTGAGGTTCCCTGCAGGTGATGTCATGTAATTGAGAGATCAAGTTTAGTTAAGATTTGTTTGCTTTTATATTTTAAGGTTGATGTTTCAATATGTTGAAACGTAGGGTTAATAGCTCTGTAAGATTATATCTTAAGAACAATATGTCAGGTTTCATTTCTTTTGAACATGGTTTCAACTCCTTTCTATTGCTCGTCCATATGCAATACCGCAGTGATGTGGGGATTTTCTCTTATTCTCATTACCGTCCTCGTTATCAAAATTTTATTAATATTCCTGAGAATATTTTAGGTGTAATTCGTGGCCCTATTGATGTGATTCTCCCAGGGGGACAATGTCAGGGCCCGAACTGAGAGTTAGGTAGGCCTTCTTTTTTGTTGAAATAAAATGTTTTTGTTATGTTAAGGACCACCTTTTTTCGGTTCCCTGCTGTCCTGTTTTTCAGCACCTACTACTTTCCTCTTCAACTTTCGTCTTGTTTCATGACCTTCTTTCACAGCTTACTGTTTCTATGCTTTTCTGCGTAGATTCCGCGTTTTCTTAACTCCATACTAAATGATGCCTTCCTCCTTTCTCTCTTTGGATCGCATTTGTTGCTGGGTAGGGAGGCTAAAACTAACGACTAATCTAATCTAATCTAATCTATTGATGTGACTCGTTAGATGCGAACTTCGAGCAGCGGATTATTGAAGTTCAATTTAATTTTAATTTTCCATGCGTCTTCCTAAGGTTTCATTTACAGTATCACGCATTATTACTTATTACGAATACGATTATTTGCTGAGATTGTCAGGACCTTATTTTCTCTAACTGTTGAAGTTTCTCTTTTTCATAAAGGATATTTTCACATCATAGTTTGAAAGTTATGTACTAATTTCTCTGCTTATGTTCGGTAGGGCACTGTGAGTAGTTGCGTGGAGTGAGTATGAGTAGGATAATCTGAGGATGATCAGGTGTTGGCGAGGTACGTTAGATACTTAGCCGATGTTAGGTACCTTGTGGTGGAATTGCGTGCTTTCTTGATGCAGAAGTTGAAGAACGCCAACGCCACCTTTGCGACAGCCGACTGTGAATCGTGTTTTAAATAAGGCGCAGAACACCAAATATCCATCACTGGAAAACCTCTCCCATCTCGTTACGTGAACACTGTTGCTTTTAAGAAAAATATACTGGAATGGCGGTCGACGAGATAAGTCGTTAAAGTTTAAATTGTGTCTACCTTGAAGGGGATGTTACACATGTTATTCATACAAAATTCCATTCCATTCAATGGATGGAGAAATAGTTTTTACAAACGTCAAGAAATCGTCGCGCCGTTTTCGTTCATGCCAGTAGCTAGATATTCTCCCAAGCGGCATTGTTGAACAAGTATCAATATTACAAATAGTCAAATTCTCTTCCGTGTGACTAAAATGAGAAAATAATAAACGAAATATTGAATTCTAATCTTGTTTTGGAATTACTCTTCACCTCCGTGTACTCTTCACCTATGTGTATGAACCCACTGCCGCCCAAGCATCCAGCCCTGTACGGTGTTAACCGAGGAAAATATTCCAGTTCTCTGTTCAAAATTCAGCTCAGTTTACTCGGTGCAATCTTGCGTATCATGAGAGCGAGGTATTCATGCGATGAGTTCAAAGGCGATTAGTCTGTTGTCAACCTCTTTCGCATCATTTCCATGTTCTTTCATTTATGCCGATACTAAATTTTTGAAATGTTGAACTAGAAGAAATTGAATAACTTCATTGGATTTGCTCTTTTAATGGAAAGTTCTGCACAAAAACTTGGGGATTTCTATTCGCAAATAGTGAACATTTTCTTGAAACGCAAACTGTCTTGCATGTGAATCTCATTCCTTCGCATTATTTCATAGCATATATACTTGATTTGACTCTTCCTCTGTGCCTACAGGTTATGTACCAGGACCTTGCGACCAATTCTTGGCAGTCCCCGCCGTCAGCATCCCTGTTGACAACCACCGCAGCTGCACACCTCGGCAAATTCACATCCCGTCATTCTGGAGCTCATCTTCCTGGCGCTGCGGCTGCACAGTCACGTCTAAAGCGGTACCACTGTCCTTACTGCGACTACTCCTCCTACGTGAAGACTAACTACAAGACCCACATCCGCGTCCACACTGGAGAGAAGCCCTTCGCTTGCAACATCTGTTCCTACAAGTCGGCTCAAAAGAGTCACCTCAACCGCCATATGCTCACTCATGCTCCTCCGGCGCCTCCCACTAGTTAGCCGTGTCTTCCTCCACCAGCCCCCGACGCTTTTTGAGTAAATTTGCTCGTACGAATACAAAGAGGGCTCGAGGGGAAAGGAAAAATGAGTTAAATCACAGCAAACTGTTTTCTTCTATTAAAATTTATAGAAACCCACTTCTTTGTGCAAATAAATACGTGATTGCTCAAAAATGCACAATTCTTGAGAGTTTTTAAGCTGCGGTAGGTGAGGGAGAGGACGGAAGAAGGGTACTTCTTGAGCGCACTCGACGCATGTGGTGCATGCTTGACGCGTGGTGAGAGATAAGCGTCAGGTGTCTCCCATTGCGTAGTCAGTGATTTATCTTCTTGTTGTTGGATGAATTTCGGTTTAAGCCGTTTTAAAAATATCAAATTTAAAAAACTTCAAAACAGGTTTAGCATTGACTCTGAATGAAACAAGGTTGCTTCTATTTTAGATGCACATGCTCTTTTACGTAACTTTAGTGCGTGCAACTGGTCACGGCTCGTAGTTGAAATTCTTGTTCGAATGAACGGCCAGCAATGTAGCACGTTTACAATCGGAAAGACCAAATGTATTTGCGGCTAACCCTGCTTTTTATCAGTGTCAGAGGCACAGGAAGCGTGTCAGGCGATTATTTGGTCCAGTACTCAGTGTCGCTTTAAAAAAGGTGTACAGAACATAGAAGGATTGTGAATCGTCTTGTACACTCTCTTGGAGTAACTGACGTCTCTCTAACCTTTTTTGAAAATGTTACCATAACGTCAATACATCTCGCCCTACATTGACATCTATAAAAATGGGCTAACATCGCATTGCGACGACGCTTTATATGTAGCATAAAAATAAATAATTCCTTGCATTCTCTGCGGTACATTTTTTATTGTCTCGTTCAAATAAAGGCTGAATCCATTGCCCGAGACCTGTTTAATGAAAGCGTCTGACCTACCTCATACAAGAGTCAACCTGCCATCACCAATTGCGGTGATGGCAGTATGATGCCATCACAGTATACTGGCAAGCTTCAAATTCGTTATCGAGAGCTCTTTCTCCAACTTTTTAATATATATTTTTTTTCAATCTCCAATTGTGTTGTGTGTTTCTTGAAGAGTAGAAGTCCTCTGGTGTTTATACACCGCGATGCGATGACTGGTCCTGAATTGCTAGGGAATAAATTGTCATCCTACAAATCAGAGATACTTGATTTTGTTGCTCGTGGGCTTATGCTGCAACTGCCGCTTGTCCTCTTCGGGCTTCATTCAGACTCACTTAGATGCGCCAACTCGTGCCGAAAGTTCTTTTTAAATTTTGATGTTATCCCTTTTGCCCACTGAAAAATGATTTAGTAGAGCAGGCAGATATCCCTATCATGGTTTTTTTATGCTGGCGTTCACTTCTCCCGAGAAATTAGCTCTAATTACAATAAAAAGCAACTGCATTACGAAAGAAGAGTGTCATTTATTTCCTCGTTACTCATGAACGTTTACTTGCGTGTTGGTTTAGCAAGAAGTATTTGAAAATGCTTACTCAGTGTAAGCAAACATCAGAATCGCTACTTGAGCTGTGCCCTACGAGGAACTCACTAAAATTAATGACTGTCGTCATCCGTAAATTATTTAGAGTAGAGACGTGGTAAAACTCGTCACTCCACCGGAGGAAAACATGACCATTCTGTATCAAAACTAATTACACTCGTGCATGTCTTAGGCTATTGAAAATAACGTGGGGAATAACTTCATTTGTAGTACCTCATATCGTTTCTTCTGGAATTGTATTTTAGTTTTTTTCCTTTCTCATTATAATTGCTTCAAAGCGTGCACACTTGTGAGTAAATGTAGTTTTAGTATTTTGAATTGTGAATAAAATTCAATTTTTTTTGTGTTGTTTGGCAGGTTTTCGAGGAGAGGAGGGCTTCAGGTGGTCCATCATTACCAAGAGGAAATGCTTCAGTTTGGCGCTCCCGAAATAAGGCTTCCCTGCACATGCAACGTCCTTCCTCCGCTGGCTCCCCAGACTCGGCCTCGTCCGACAAAACCAGACTTCGTACCTGCTCTTTGGGTGTCCTGCCAAGTGATCCTAATGTGGACATCATGCAAATGTTTGGCCCAGCTACTCACTTCGACAGCGGCGCCCGAGAACCAAAGAAACTCTTCGCCTGTTCTTTCTGCGCTTACCAGACTCCCATCAAAACCAACCTCCGAGTTCACGAGCGTACACACACAGGGGAAAAACCATACAAGTGCCCGCATTGTGACTACAGGTCGTGCCAGGCATCTAATCTCAAGAGCCACCTCATGCGGCACGTTGCTGACGAACATAGCGCACCTCCGCAGTGATCGCTACCATGAGTGCGGGACGCAAGAACCCGTATTGGTAGGGGCGCTTTAGCGACAGATGCTGAGGATCTGAAAATGATGTAACAGCTCCGAGTACAGCAAATCGCTGTTGTTTGCAGCTGTAGTGACCACAGGCACTGGAATCATGGCGCTATCTTGACGGTTTTGCTAAAGACCTTAATCATAGCCAAAGCGACATTGCAACATTGTTACACCGTTATCAGTTTTATTTTGTACCGCGTTAACTTTATTAACGTAGTAACCTCATGCAAACCAAAAATCAGGAATTTAATAGTTATGGGTAGTAAGTGACTTTATACGAAGCAAGCATCAGTAGCTTCCGTCATGCTGGAATATGTTACTGAAGATGATTTGAGCATGTCTAATTTGAACGCATACGTACATATTTGCCCTGTAGGGTGAGAGGCGCTGTACAAACCTCAATTTTTGAGAACTTATGAAAGTTTCAATGCTGCTTTATTTTGGTACAGTGTTGTAAGGTTCGTTCATTTATACGTTTACTTTATTCATGGTTTTTTAGAGTCCATAGATGCAAATTTTATGTATAGAGACCCGCTGCATTGCAGTGCACTTCTTTCTATTTTTCCTTTTCTAATTTACTTGTGTTATATTTGTTCGTCATAGCCTGTGAATAGGCTACAAAATTTTTTGAGGTAAATAAATTCAGTGTAATAACAGAGGTACGTTCAGATATTTAACAGATCTTCATGATTCTGAAGCCGATTTATGCGAAGTAAATCTATAACGGTGGTCCGTAATATCTTCCTAGTAGGACTGTACAGGTAGTAGGTATGATAGCATTACTGCGAGCGCCAAATTTACAAGCCCCAAACTTGAATTATTGTGAAGTTAGCCCATGTATGGCTGCTCTTGGTAATTGCATAATGCAGCCCCCGAAGCTGGACGACCAAAGCTGAACTGGTAAATGGTAATGAACTTCCAAGTTTATTGAAAGGTGATAGAAGCGAATGGGCTTCTGTATACTTGCTAACGAACCGGCATATTTGTAAATATATTACCGAATATTTGCAAATATTATCTTGCGTGCCAGAAATATCGAGTGGAATTCTGAATGGAGGAATGTCTACATAAACTATCAGTTTTGTATTCATTCATTGTTTTCATGTGTACACGAGTCTTTTCTTAAGGTGACATTTGTAATGTATAAACTCAAGATACATTTTTGAATTGTCTTTTCATTTTTTTTACCTTTCTCTGCGCCGGTAAACATTTCTGATATTAAACGAAAGTGGAAATTTGCAATGTATTTTCTCAGGATTCATTTGTGGATAATTTTTACCCCAATACATGAATCACAGTAAAATTCAAGCGTATAAAAGCTCAAATTTACATCTTTGAATGAGTGCGCGTGCGGCTAGTATTCAATGGAATCCCATACTTATTCTGTACCAAATACCTGTGTATTCTTCACCAAATATACTAAGAGAAAAGGGTAACAGATATGCTTATAAAATCTACAGTAGATGTTGACACGATGTTGAGGTATGCTCGATGGTTAGTCAAAGCTCGGCAATGGGCGTCGGTATTTCTAGAAGGATCTACATAGAACATGAGGCTGGTATGGTATTAGGTGGAGCTGGAAGACAGTCTTTTGTGAGTGAAGCTTGGAAGGGGCGTGAACCGCTATGTTATACTAATCGACGCGATTTAGGACCAAAACTTGGCCAAGCGGGAGGAAGGGGTGGGCGCCGCAAGAAAATATTGCGAGAAACAAGATTTCACAACTAGATGAAATTTCAAGGGGGAAGGCCATTCATCTCTGCAATCTTCAATCCGTCAGTGATGGGGATCATCGCTTTTTTCTGTGTGGTTGATAAGAGTGAAGACAGCGCAATCGTTCGAAAACCCCTCAGGGGGATACAACTATTGTGCCTATGGGAATTAGCGCTCCTAGGGGGACTATGTAAGGGCCTGAGCTAAAGGTTAGGTAGGCTTTCTTTTTGTTAAAATAGAATAGATTTTTGTTTTGTTACGGACCATCTTTTTTCGGTTCACTGTTCTGTTTTTCAGCACCTACTACTTTCTTCTTCGACTTTTTCTTGTTTCATGATCTTTTTTAGCTTTCTGTTTCTTTGCCCTTTCTGCATAGATTCCGCGTTTCCTTAACTCTGTAGTTAATGGTGCCTTCTTCCTTCCTCTCTTTGGATAGCCTTTGTTGCGTACAGGGAGGCTTAAACTAACTAATAATCTAATCTAATCGTTCGAAAAACGGGATTGGAACATCGTAAGAACAAGGAATTAGACAACAGCAGGGTGAGTTAAACGTCAGCCGTAAAGAATAGTTTAAATATTGACGTTAGCGTAAAATTCTGGTCGTATTATTTGGTGTCGTTCACAAGGTTACGCACGGTAAATGTGGGCTGTTAAATGCTCAATTATTGCATTAAAAAATATGCGGCATGCTTTCATTGCGGATGGCGGCTCTTCCTTCAAAGAGTGTGCCTGATGTTCAAATAATAACGTAGAGATCTAAATAGTGTACTTCAAATTTTCCTAGCGTGTTGTCCCCATCTTTTGTGTCGATTGATTATTCTGGGGCCTCTTATTAATTATTCAGTTATGCTGAATTGCGCGCTCATTCAAAATAATTTCCTTATTAACTCAAATGTTAATATTAAATAACATAATTGAATCTTTCGGGTAGTCGTTATTATCCTCATGGTGATCAAGCAAATGCAGTGTAGGAATTTACCTCTATCTCTCATTACCCTCTTTCTGTGTATCTTTCCTTTTTAATTTTTCTAATTTCTAATCCCCTCTTTGACACCTGCATCTCCTTGAACAAACAAGAAGGAGTTTTAAGGTGCCATGACAATGTCATGCGAAGCTAACTTATCAATGCTTGTGTTGTTGCAGATGTCTTGGAAAGAAGGTATGCCGCTGCACCAGCCGACGCTCGTTTGCGAGACAGCAGACGGCAAGCGGTCGTGGCGTCCGGTGGGCAGGCCTCGGACTATGTCGCACTCGTCAGCTCTCAAGCAGTTTGCGTGCTCTTTGTGTACCTACACTACATCACTCAAGAACCATTTCGTGCTTCACATGCGTACTCACAGTGGGGAAAGACCTTATCAGTGTCATATTTGTACGTACAAATCAGCTCAAAAAGCCAACCTCAATCGGCACTTGCTACTGCACCAGCATGTGTGAGACGCCTCAGGTTACCTAGCAGTCATTCAGTACTTCTCTATTAAATGCAGTACAAGTATGATCAGACACGACCATGATATTGTTATCACGCCCTACTCGATATGTACAAAAGCTGCAAAGCAAAATACGATCTAGATTCTTCCATTCCACTCTGTCATTTGCTTATACGATGTCTGTCTTAATTTCACTTCAAACGTGACTTTATAGCTTGACTAGATTCAAGTTTTGTGATCATTTATGTTTGGAGGTAGTGCCGTTTTTCACTGTTATTTTAACTGTCCTGTAAAGTGTGACAGCAGTCCCTTGTAATTTCCTTTACCAGCAGTTCGGTATAGTTTCATTTCATGAAATTTTTCCTTAAAAACTCTCTAATACAATTTAAGACCTATTGAACTACGTCACCCACGACGTAAATGGAAATCTTCCATTAATTTTACGTTACCTGACTCGTTACTGTTCACATGGGGCTAAACTGTTGAATCTCCCGACTATGAAAATGATTCCACCTTCTCTGACGATTCACGATCGAAAGATTTAGTTATAAGTACTGAACCAAAGCATGGATGTTAGATGGTTTTTAAAGTACGTTTAAAATTTTGCGCAAATAGAGCAATCGTGGATTGATGCAATCAAGGCTATCATGGATGAGGAGGAAATTTACTTTCCGTTCGAGCAACCTGATTACTAATGGTAACCCCTCAGAGGGATGCATCTGTTGTAATTAGCTCTCTCAGACGAAAATGTGAGGTCCTGAGGTGAAAATAAGGTAGGTTTCATGTTTTGTCACGGACCATCTATTTTTGGCTCACTGCTGTTTTGTTTTTCAGCACCTCTTACTTACTCTCTTTTTCAACTTTGATTTTATTTCCTGAACGTTATTCCTAACTCACTGTTTTGTTTTCGCCTGGGATCATGAGTTAAAATACGTCTTATGCATAGATTCCGCGTCCTCAAAGTTCCATACTAAATGATGGCTTAATATAACTTACCTCATCTTATCTGTTTGAGATTAGGTACCTATGACAAACCAAAATGGTTCACGTTTATTCAAAATTATTCAGAAATTAATAACAGTGAGTCGTTGCGTGATAGCTTGAAAGAGTGATCCTGTCGAAGATAGCATAGTTATCTGCTTGAAATGATGAATCGCTTGATAATTTATGTTTGTTGCTAATGGCAGTTTTTAAACATTTTGACAGGAGGTATTTTTCTTTTGGGGAAACTGTTGTGAGGGATATGGAACACACTCATCCAAAGCAGCAGTTCAATGCTTTTTCTGGTAATTCATTTTTATAATTATGCTCGTTACATGAAGCTTCTTTACTAATCCAAGAAAGCATCAATTTTATTATTGATTTAGTTCTATTGAATATCACGTGCAATTCTTGGCTATCCAAAATTTATAGATGTTCTTTTTTCGATAAAATTACATAAAAAATTCAGCTCTTGACCTCCAGGCCTCAGCAAAAAGTTCTATTTATCTTAGCTATATGTATTTTTTTTAATTAGTAAAATATTTTGTACAGTATTTTACCTACGCGTTTTGCGTCTTATGAGAATTGAATAACATTATTAGTGTAATAAAATTGAAGTTCAACTTAGTAAAGTGGTTGAAGGTCTTTTTCATGTGGTTTCAATACCTGCTCTCCGTGGTACAGTGGTTAAGGGATCGGGCTCGTATGTTGGAGTCGCGGGTTCGTATCTCGGCGCTGGCGCGGAGAATTTCCCCGTTGGGTATAAGGGAAAGCTCAAGCACAATACCCCACTCGACCCAGGTGTCGGAAATGGGTACCGGCTTTACGGGGGAACCGTCATGGTGTCCTATATATAGGGTTAGTTATAAGACATTTGAAAAACCAATGCTAAGATCATATGTATCAGGCTTGATTGGAAATAAAGCATCCCAAAGATGCCGATGTTAACCTAACCTTAACCTAACCTGAAGATTATGAAAAGAATATTAATTCTTACCGAATTTTTATGACTTCTAAAGCCTAACTTGGAAAAGTGATCAGATTTATCCACAACTAGAACACTCCGGGTAATTATTATTTATTAAGCACATCGCCGAGCTGCGTCCCTTCTCATTAGAAGAGGTTGTTGCGCGCCTCTTTCAAAAATCGGAAATTCGGAAATGTAAACACCAGTACCGCTCTATCCAGCATTTCGATTTCCAACCCATCAGGAAACAATTGAGCATTTTGTGCTGGAATGTAGTAAGTATGAGCAAGAGAGAGAGAGTTTTATGAATGTGGTGTCTGAGCAGTATGGAGAGAATGAGTGGAATGCCAGATGTGCTGAAGATGATTGCGGTATGAGCTGTCTTGCTGGATTGGATCAGGAGTGTAATGCGAGTATCACTGAGGCTTTGAAAGTGTTTCTTGTGCGTGCCTGGAGTAAGAGACAGTGACTGGAATGAGCCAGTCTGGTAGAATGGGCTGTAATGACCCAATGTGCCGGGGGATGGTGTTTTGACACACTGGCTGTCCCGGTGATGCCTTCCAATGGAGGCTTGTGACAAGGATCGTAGATCCTGAGTAGTTTAGTGGACAAGTCTGGTACCAGGCGCTGAACTCTTTGTGTGAAAATTGTGGAGGGAATTGTAGGCCGTTACAAAGGCCCCGACACTGTCGGCCCTCAAGTTCAAGTTCAAGTTCAAGTTCAGTTGAAAATCTAAGAAAGAAAGGTCCGGATGGAATAAAAGATTGGTATAAGTTTATACAAGGTAATGATAGAAGTAGTGAAGTTCAAGTTGATGAATTAGTAGTTAATGGTTGCAGTGCGCAAGATAGGATGCAAATGGTGAAAGCAGTTGAAGAATACTGGGAGGACATTGGTGGAATGAATGAGCAGGTTACAGATGATGCACCCATAAATTTTCTGATTGATGAACGTGAACTGCAAATGGAAGAGAAAATGACTTGTGAAGAGTTTGTAAGTTTTTTGAAGAAAGTGAAAAATGGAAAGGCATGTGGCCCTGATAAGATCCCATATGAGTTCTATAAATATGGAGGAGAGAGTGTGGTCAGTATGTTGAAATGTTTGGTAAATCTGAAGGAGATGACAGTTGTCAATTTTGCAAATTGTAATGGCTAAACATGGTTAATGACACCAAAATAAGGTCAATGTGAAGTTTAATGCAATCACAGAAATTAATAATTATATTCCAAACAATCACTAAAGGAACGTATTTAAGAACGTTTTACAAGAACTACATTCTGCTCGCTGATGCTTAATTTTCGAATTATTGAACTTTGAAGTTGGCCTTCCCGCGCCAATGGAAGCGAGCGTAATTTAATTAAAAACGGAAGCTAACCCCCTTTTACAAACGTAAAGAGGTTGGGTCGTGAGGGGGAGGCACAGTTCTTCTAGTGAAAATTATAAATAAAGCTTCTAACCCACCCATTAGGGTGACGACCGCAATCTTGTTTACATCGGGTCTAACATGGCGACCACCATGGGCGCCGCCATCTTGGACCCGATGTCAACAAGATTGCGGTCGTCACCCTAATGGGTGGGTTAGAAGCTTTATTTATAATTTTCATTAGAAGAACTGTGCCTCCCCCTCACGACCCAACCTCTTTACGTTTGTAATAGCTCCCGTTATTAACACGTTAGTTGCGATGGGTTAAACTGAAGCTCAATATTCAACATAAATTTAAAGTCAAAAGTGACAAGCCAATTTGTAAATTTCTTAAATGGGTTCCTTTAGTGATTCCTAAGATCGGAATTCTTATTTTCCGTGATTGCATTAAACTTCACATTGACCAAAATAAACAAGTTTTCTTCTATGCACTTTTCTTTTCAAGTGAGTATTTTATTAGTTATAGCGGTAAATGACTTACCGCAACTCCAGTCTTTGAAGCGGAAAGAAATTCCTTGATCGAGTTGTATGGCAATACTGCAATGGCGTCTCGCTTCCAGCGCTCTGTCTTGAAAGACGAAACCAAACCTACCGCTATACCTCGTTAAATACTCATTTGACAAAAAAAGTGTATAGAAGAAAAGTTGTTTATTTTGATGTTATTGCCATGTTTCAAGCAACAAAAATTCAA
Source organism: Morinoia aosen (assembly GCA_030386875.1). NCBI lineage: Eukaryota > Metazoa > Arthropoda > Malacostraca > Amphipoda > Talitridae > Morinoia > Morinoia aosen. Next base: position 49,098,706 of record CM059568.1, read on the forward strand.
AAATCAATGAGTAGCTGTTTATTCGAGCGCATTCGTCATCAATGACGAAACTAAACTTACCGCTATAAATCGTAAAATACTCATTTGAGACGAAAAGTGCATAGAAGAAAGCTTGTTTATTTCGATTCAATTAATTAGGTTCAGGCACCAAAAAGTGGAAAATCGACAACTGTCATCTTCAGATTTACCAAATGTTTATTTGATGAGATATGGAAGAGTGAAAGAGTACCGGATGACTGGAACAAGTGTAATGTAGTTCTGTTGCATAAGGGTGGATATAAGTGTATGAAAGAACTTAAAAATTACAGACCAATTGCACTGGGTGACACTGTATGTAAGATATTTTGTGGTATCTTGAATGAGAGAATGAAAAATTTAGTTGAGGAATTAGGAGTCCTAGTTAGGTGAAGAACAGAATGGTTTTAGGCAAGATAGACGTGGGAAAGATAATCTGTTTGTAGTGAGTGAAATAATTGAGCGAATGAGGAAGGATGATAAGAAGGTGTATTTAGCATTCCTGGATATTGAAAAAGCGTATGACAGAGTGGATCGGGTTAGGCTCTTTGAAGTTTTGAGAAAAGTTGGGTTTAGCAGAAAAATAGTAAAAATTGTACAAAGTCTGTATGAGAACACAAGTGCTATATACAGGTTAGGAAATTTGGAAACAGGGCAAGTGAGGAGTGTTAGAGGAGTGAGAGAGGGCTGTACTCTGTCTCCCCTGTTGTTTGGATTGTACACAGAAGAATTAGCAGTTCGACTGAGAAGGAATGGCTTAGGACTGAAAGTTGGTAATGAGAGACTGAGCTGTTTGTTGTATGCTGATGATGTGGTTGTGGTTAGTGGATGTGGACATGAACTGCAAAAGATGCTTGACATTGTGAACGGATATAGTACAGATTTCAAGAAGAACTTCGGTGCCGACAAAAGCAAGGTTATGGTTATAAATAGTGATGAGACTTATAGAGACAGACTGTGCAATATTGGAGAAATCAGAATAGGTAGAACCAAAGAATACAAATATCTAGGTTGTATGATAAGTGAAGATGGATGGACTAGAACTAAGGGTGAGAAAGTGGCAAAAGCTATGCAGTGGAGTGGACGATTAAGTAGCGTGGCCAGATACAGAGCAAACGAGTATGAATGTGTGAGAGGAATGTGGAAGTATGTTGCTGTACCTAGTGTCATGTATGGTTTGAGTGCTCTTGCCTGGAATGGAAGTGATCTTGAAAAGCTGGATGTAGTACAAAATAAGGTAGGACGGTTAGAATTGGGTGCTCCGAAATGGACAGCTACAGAAGCCATTAGAGGTGACCTTGGGTGGAGCCTATTTTTAGAAAAAATGATGAAAGCGGTGCTGAATTATAAGGTGAAAATTGAAAGAATGCAGAATAGCAGATGGGTGAAGCAAATTTTTGAATGGAATTGAGTGTAAGCTATTGGGAGAAAGTGTGCTGGGGGCATGCAAGGAAGCTTAGTATGCAAAAGATTATTCATGTTAGAATTGGGAGACCTGTGGATGACTGGAGTTAATCCTGGAGGTGTAGGGCCTGAGTGGGACTGCAAGAGGTGGAAGGAAGAGATTGAGAGGCAAACAAAAGAGTATGGATTGAATAAGTGGAGGCTTAGCATGGTGCGGAAGCCTACACTTGACTGGTATATGAAAAAAGAAGCACCTAAGTTTGAGATGTTCTATGATGGTAATTTTGGAAGTCGACTCTTGTTTGCTTTGAGATGTAAGTCATTGAGTGTGAACAGACGTACATGGAGGTGGAATGAGAATAACAGATTATGTCGGCAGTGTATTAGTGGAGTGGAGGAAACAATTGAGCATTTTGTGCTGGAATGTAGTAAGTATGAGCAAGAGAGAGAGAGAGTTTTATGAATGTGGTGTTTGAGCAGTATGGAGAGAATGAGTGGTATGCCAGATGTGCTGAAGATGATTGTGATATGATCTGTCTTGCTGGACTGGATCAGGAGTGTAATTTGAGTATCATTGAAGCTATGAATATGTTTCTTGTGCGTGCCTGGAGTAAGAGACAGTGACTGGAATGAGCCAGTCATGTAGAGTGGTCAGTAATGACCCAATATGCCTGGGGATGGTGTTTGACACACTGGTTATCCCAGTGATGCCTTCCAATGGCAGCTTGTGACAAGGATTGGTAGATCCTGAGTAGTTTAGTGGACAAGTCTGGTACCAGGCGCTGAACTCTTTTTGTGAAAATTGTGGAGGGAATTGTAGGCCGTTACAAAGGCCCCGACGCTGTCGGCCCTCAAGTTCAAGTTCATCATCTCACTGATTGGGGAATCGTGTTATCCTTAAAATATAGCAATTTTCTGCTTGTAAATTTATTAATCATTTAAGTTTATCCCTTATATCAAATTTATCTTTTTTGACGATGGGAAAATTACTATCTTCCGTCAGTTAACAGAAGAAAGCTATGAAATTGATGGATTACTGAGTTGATCAAGACTTAATGTTGATTGCCTCAACACCGTTTGATTTTTATTGCGGAAGGCTTGAAATTGGATTTACGTTTAAATGTAATAGATTATGAAGAAATATATTACAGAATGGAAAAATTTGTGAAATAGTGAGACATCAAAGGCAAAGAAGGGATACTCTTAGTAAATAGAACTATCCATTGAAAGGTGGGAGCGTACATCAAGAATTAAGAGTGTAGCTGAAGCAAGGTTTTTCAGAATAAAGCAGCCATGAAAACAAGCAAGATATCCCCTGTGTAGAAAACAATGTAATCCAAATGGTATAGCTTTACTTATGTCAGTAATGGATGACAAATCCAAAAAGTGTCGAGCTTGGTTTTGTGGGACCAAATTATGCACTTAGATGTTGAACTTATGTCCGTGCACAAAATTAGGACTAATGCTCCCGTATTTACTCAGGTTCTAAAAAGCTTTGCAAAGGATACTAAGCCTCCACTTATGTTTGTAGAAAAAATGTTTGCATCAGTAATCATAGTAATTTATTATATTTCAATTGAAAAATATCAGCCAAACAAATTTTTATTTACTAGCAGGGAATCGGATATAATGGACTGTCAAGTGTCAGCACTCTAACTAGCTCTCAACAGATGTGTTTAATGTTATGTTAGCTATTGTTTTTCAGCACCTACTACTTTCTTCTACAACTTTCATCTTGTTTCATGAACTTCATTCTTAGCGTACTGTTTTTATGTACCTTGTGCGTAGATTCTGCATTTCCTTAACTTCACACTAAATGGTGCCTTCTTCTTTCCTCTCTTTGAACATCTCTGTTATGGTAAAGGGAGGCTAAAACTTACTTATAATCAATCGATCAATCCTAATCTCATGAACAAGTGCCGTGTAGAACCTCACAAAAAAATAGTTAATGTTGAGGATTATTCGAGAACCAATATTTGATTTTTAGGTGCCTTAACATAGTTAATTAGATCGAAATAAGCAAGTTTTCTTGTATGCACTTTCCGTCGTAAATAAGTATTTTACGAGCTATAGCGGTAAATTAGTTACCGCAACTCAAGTGTTTGAAGCTGGAAGTAATTCATTTGGCCCGGCGAATGGCAACGTTGCAATGGATTCTCGCTTCCATTTTTCGCGTTATCAAAGACGAAACTAAACCTACCACACTAACTCATAAAATATTCATTTGACGAAAAAAGTGTATGAAAGAAAAGTACTTTATTTCGTTGTCATTACCATGATTCAAGCAACAAAAATTTGAAAATCAATGAGTAGCTGTTTATTTGAGCGCATTCATCATCTAAGACGAAACTAAACCTACCGCTATAATTAGTAAAATAATCATTTATGACGGAAAGTGCATAGAATAAAACTTGTTTGTTTTGATCTAATTTACTATGTTTAGCATTCGAAAAGTGGATTATTGATTCCCGAATAATCCTCAACATTTACCAAAAAAAGAGGAAAATCTAATAAAGCCATGGAGAAAGTTGCAAATGCAGCTGCTGTACTCTAAATTATCTGCACTCCTGATAATAAACACATCATTCTTAGGCAACCAGATATTTCAAAGGGAATTTTTTTTATTCATTAAGGAACCATTACTAATATAAATTTAATATTAGGGTAATCACCTACTAATATGGCCTGGTTTCTTGAGGCTTTTGGAAAGGAAACTGGTTGATATGTATTTTAGGTGCTGCACCAAAATTAAAAATTTTGTTGCAGAGAACCACTAAAGGAACACACTTGAAAACCTTTTACATGAATGACATTTTGCTCGCTGATGCGTCATTTTCAAATTATTTGACTTTGAAGTTGGCTTTCGCGCACCAGGGAAGCATGCGCGCCAAGCGTAAATTAATAACGGAAGCTAACATCCTATTACAAACGTAAAGAGGTTGGGTCGTGAGGGGGAGTCACAGTTCTTCTAGTGAAAATTATAAATAAAGGTTTCTAGTGACGTCCATTTACATCATCTCCAATGCCAGCCACCTGTTACAACAATAAACCAACAATAAACAATAACCCAAGATGGCGGCTGCCATCTTGGGTTATTGTTTATTGTTTTTGTGTGGAAATGATTTTAAGTAAATCAAAAAACTTGCAAAGTAGATCCAGAGTAAATATTTAATATATTCTTCAAGTAGCTATAAATTTCAACAAGCTTGGTCTTTGCCTGTTTATAGTCTATTTTTTACCCTGCTCCAAGCAAAACTAATTATTGAAAATATCTTTTCAAGTTAGGTGGAACTTACTGAACAAGCATTATTCTGGACAATTTAATAAATAAATCTCTGTTGATACTGTTTCGGCCAATGTGAAGTTTAATGCAATCACGGAAAATAACAATTCCGATCCCAGGAATCACTAAAGGAACACATTTCAGAACGTTTTACAAGAATGACATTCTGCTCGCTGATGCGTTATTTACGAATTATTGAGCTTTGAAGTTATAGGTGAAATCGCTTTCCCTCGCAAAATGTGCAACACAGATTACAACCAGGTCGTGTCGGGAAAGGCGAAGTTTGGATCATGAGGTGTTAAAGTTTTGTCAGAACTTCGTAGAAATAAAAGAATGATAGAAATTGTTAATAAGGTAATAAGAAATATTGTTATCAATTAATAACACAAAAAAGTTAACGTACTATTTTTCATACCTGGTGTTTTTGACGTTTTTTTTAGTCGTCATTATTACGTCGTCACCTTTACAGTGAGCTCATAGATGGCACACCCGGTACCGTCACCTTTACAGTCAGCTCATAGATGGCGCCACCTGGTACGGCCGCCGCCATCATGAAGTAGATATAAAAACAATTGTTAAAGTGACCTTAACCCTCGCCGACATGCTGATATTACCGTAATAGCGCGCAATATTGCCTTTGCTATTTTACTTCCAGCACGCTTATTATCATAGATAATTGTTTGAAAATACACATGGTAGTAGAAAAAAAGCTGCTCTTCACATTGAAAAAAACAATTCTGAAATAGCTTGTGCCATTTGTGCGATATAAGGTGTAAAAGTCCATAGACTTTTCAAGAAATATATTTTTTTTAAGATGTGCCATTTTTTTATCTCGACACTTTTTTAATATTTTTATGCTGATTTGTATAGAAAAAGACTTGCTGAATCCAATGGGGCTTTTATTTTTTTCCTTTGACGATTAGATCAGAAGATATGGGCATTTTTGTATGAAAAATACTCATTTTTTACTTAGCAAAAACATAACCATTTTTTTCTTTGCTATTTTACTTGTATGCTTATTATAATGGATAATTGTTTGAAAATACATGTTTTAGTAGATAAATAGCTGCTCATTACATTGAAAAAACAATTTTGAAATAGCTTGTGCCATTTGTGTGATATAAGGTGTAAAAGTCCATAGACTTTTTAAGAAATATATTTTTTAGAAGTTGTGCCATTTTTTTATCTTGACACTTTTTTAATATTTTTATGCTGATTTGTATAGAAAAAGACTTGCTGAATCCAATGGGGCTTTTATTTTTTTCCTTTGACGATTAGATCAGAAGATATGGGCATTTTTGTATGAAAAATACTCATTTTTTACTTAGCAAAAACATAACCATTTTTTTCTTTGCTATTTTACTTGTATGCTTATTATAATGGATAATTGTTTGAAAATACATGTTTTAGTAGATAAATAGCTGCTCATTACATTGAAAAAACAATTTTGAAATAGCTTGTGCCATTTGTGCGATATAAGGTGTAAAAGTCCATAGACTTTTTAAGAAATATATTTTTTAGAAGTTGTGCCATTTTTTTATCTTGACACTTTTTTAATATTTTTATGCTGGTTTGTATAGAAAAAGACTTGCTGAATCCAATAGTGCTTTTATTTTTTCTCTGCAATAATTAGTTCAAAAGATATGGGCATGTTAGAATGAGAAATCAATACTATTTTGTACTTAGCCAAAAACATAACTAAACATGTGTTCTACTCTACAAAACAATAAACTTTTATAGTTTGACCCATTTACTTGCACAAAAAAATCCACCCAACCACCACACTAAACTTTTATTTTACTAACAACACAGTACAGCAATACGTTCACAGAACAAGCATATGGTAAAAACAGTAAGCATACTAGTAAGTGGATGAATCGTCTGAAAGACATAGAATTTGGTATTGTCATTTCTAAATGTTGAGTCCCTCTTCCATGGTGTTCGAATGTTGCTAGGGTGATTTAGGCCGAGTAGGATGAGGATCCCGATGTAAGCACGGGCCTCAGCCGAGCTGACATATTTTTGACCACCACGGATTTCTTGTCTCGGCTCCCTGTTATGGTAGTAGCGGTTAGTCTCGCGAGCAATGGTGTCCCAGATGTCATCATCCATGAAGAGCATAAATGCAGCCAGCTCGTCGAAATCATCTCTGACATCAATCTGGATGCCTGGGCGTTCAGGCTTGAAAGGCAATGCCACAACAGGTTCATTGTCGGTTTCCCCCCACGAGATCTTTTCTCTTTTGCTGAGAGGCTGCACCAGCCTTGTATATATATTATACATTATATTGTATGGAAGTCCGTCTCCTCTTCCTGTACGACCTGCTGCACAATAGCTGAATGGTCGTCATCATCCTCATCTGAGCTCTCAAAGCTCTCTAATAATTTTTGTATTTTTTCTGAACCTAGTCTTCACATTCTTTGCATAGTGACAGTTTCTATCTAGCACACTCTGTATACAAATTAGATATCTGTCCTAGACATAGAAAGAAATGGAAAAGATTACATTAGTATTGTCACAGATAAACATCTATAGTTAGCCAGTATTATTATAATTATTACTTATTATTACTCTATTGCACACACTGATAAGACATTGGGCACTCGAGTGCACAGACTGAGTCGGCGCAATCCTCACAGTAGTGAAAGCTGGTTACTCGAGTAGACACCAGCCTGCGCAGCACACAACCTACCCTGGGCCTTCGAGTGCACAGACTGAATCGGCGCAGCCCTCTTTATTTTATTGCCTTCTCACTCCTTACCAACCCTTACCACACGCTCTATACTGTGTTCATTCAATAGAGCTTGTGAAGACAATTCTAGTGGTATATGGCAACCCTATATTTCATTCCTTCACCCCGCGCCGACATGCTGTCTACTTGAAAGCCCAGTTAGTCAACGAGGGTTAATGGGTTGCTTTAAACCTTTATTTATAATTTTCACTAGAAGAACTGTGGCTTCCCCTCACGACCCAACCTCTTTACGTTTGTAATAGGGGGTTAGCCTCCGTTATTAATTGAATTCTGCTCGGCGCGGTCGCTTCCTTTTGCGCGCAAAAGCCAACTTTGAAGTTCAATAATTTGAAAATACCGCATCAGCGAGCAGAATGTCATTCTTGTAAAACATTCTGAAATGTGTTTCTTTAGTGATTCCTGGGATCGGAATTATCATTTTCTGTGATTGCATTAAACTTCACATATACCACTTTTACTTTTAGTTCATTGTTTTTTTGTTGAATTTACTTCCCCTATTTTTTTATGCTATTTTTGACTTTTTTAAGAATGAATTGATTCCTTTATTTTTATTGCACTCCATGGAATATAACTTTATCAAACATGTTATGCAAAACTATCTTTTCTAAGCATAAAATACTTTTAAATGCATTGGATTTTCTATCAGAATTCGAATTCTATCCACACACATCAGAAAAATTTCATGTAATGAATTTTTTTCATCAATTTTTGAATAAAAAGCCCAGTAAACCTAGCTTTCTTATCAGAATTTATTGCTAACCCTCTTACAAATAGACCATTTGATAAGTTTTGTTAAAAATCTCCCAAGATTCTAGGATTTTTGCTTCCAGTTAATTTATTATTTTTTACAATGTTTTCTTCTATTGTGTGTTCAACTGTTCATTCAATATAAGTTTTATTTTTAAATTAATTTCTGTGTTTGGGTAAATCTGAAGGATATAACAGTTATGGATTTTCCACTTTTTGGTGCCTGAACCTAATTATTTGAATCAAAATAAACAAGTTTTCTTCTATGCACTTTCCCTCTGAAATGAGTATTTTACGAGTTATAGCGGTAGCTTTAGCTTCGTCTCTGATGATGAATGCTCGCGAATAAACAGCTACTCATCAATTTTTTAATTTGTTTTGCTTGAATCATGGTAATAACATCAAAATGAACAACTTTTTTCTATACACTTTTTTCGTCAAATGAGTGTTTAACGAGGTATAGCGGTAGGTTTGGTTTCGTCTTAGATGACGATCGCGCTGGAAGCGAGTGTGCATTGCAGTATTGCTGTCCGACGTGCTCCTTAAATTACTTGCCGCGTCAAACACTGGAGTTGCGGTAAGTCATTTACCGCTGTAACTAATAAAATACTCATTTCAGATGGAAAGTGCATAGAAGAAAACTTGTTTATTTTGATCTAATTAACTATGCTTAGGCATCAAAATTTACAAAATCGATAACTGTCATATCCTTCAGATTTACCGTTCTTTGTTTCCAGATTAGATAATTTTTAGAGATGGCTGAACTTCTGTCTCTAAAGTGGAATAATCACAAGTCTACATTTTTTCATGTTCTTGCAACTATTCGGAACAAGGTGAGTACTTGATGTTAGTAATGCAACAAGCATTGGGAGCTTACTTTTGGCTGGCTGTTAATTTGAGAGTTATGTTGTATCAACTGGTACTGCTGTTCTTACATATGCCAGGCTTCTCCTCCCTATGGGAGGAGAAGCCTGGTGTTTCTTACCATCACTAATAGCTGTATTGAAAAATAACATCAATGCACAACATAACTTGTTGGCTCAGTTAATTTCTTGACATGAAGTTAAACGAGATTTTCTATGATGAAAATGAGGATGTATGGTTATTATTCTTTCACACCACTAATATTGGTCTGATTTGTGCATATTTTTTGTTACAGGAGTCCTACTCTGATGTCACCCTGGCCTGTGATGGGAGATTTTACTCCCTACATAAGTTTGTGCTGTCAACTTGTAGTGAATATTTTGAGGAGATGTTTGAGAGGACACAGTGTAAACATCCCGTTATAGTATTGAAAGATATCAACTCTGAAGATTTGGAAGCTCTGTTGAATTATATGTATGTTGGTGAAGTGAATGTGGTGCAGGAGAAATTAGCGGGTCTCATCAAAGCTGCCGAGTGTTTGAAAATCAAAGGCTTGGCTGTTCCTGATGAAGATCCTATGGAATCTAAAGATAATTCTAGTATAGATAGAGAACGACACAGAAGATCTCAGAGAGGTGAGGACAGCCCACGTGCCAAGAGGAGGAGAAGAGAGAACTCGTCTGACGTTTCTGAAGAAATTCTAAGTCCTGTGAGATCTCGTCCAAGTGCCAGAAATAGAGAATATCACTCGAGTCAAAATTCCAAGAGTGCTCCTGTTGCCCCTAGTGAAGAAAATGAGGAAGGCTTCAGAGAGGTGCAAGGTCTTGATGCCTCTGAAGAATCAGAAAATTCATCCATTAATGCCAACAGACAAGTTAATTCTAGTTCAAATAAGCCAAATTTATCACATGTTGTCAATGAAAATACTCAAAAGCAAGAAAAGGTGAGAACTTCCTATTCACAGATTTCTTGTGACTCAAGTCAATTTTTTATTCCAGTTTCTTAAATGCATGGAAATAGGTCTCTTTAGCATGTGTTGAAGGAAAGTTCTTTGGTGTTTGGTAGCCCTGCTTAGCTAGGAAAATAATATGGTGCTACCACTACCTTCATTGTAGTTTTTACTGTGCATCTAACATAATAAATGAGTTAGCCTGCCATACTGCATTTTTCTGATACATATACTTATTTCTTTGATAATTTTTTGGATAAAATAGCTCAAAATTTTTCAGCTCTTTGAATTTTCATATGTTCATGTACATCATTTTGCAAAAAAAAAACCACATACATAGGTTTCTAATTGAATTCTTATCAGTGCTATTACAAATTAAAATTCCCATTTGTGGGGAACGTGTACCCAGAATCAGAAAAATGGCTGTCACATTTTTTGTATGGCAACTAGATCTATGAAATTCGGCATACGTATGTGTTTATGATGGGGTTATAGGTGCATCTCCCAGTCTTTTTCTCAACTTTTGAATTAATTACCGAGATAATGGGGAAAAATGGGTGAAAAAATAGGGTATTTTCAAAAACTATCTCCTCCGAAAGTTATTATTGTAGAGCAACGATTTAGGTCTCATTGAATGCGCAAAATGTTGCTGCACAGCTGGAAGTGGTCTTGTTATAAAATTTGCAATTTTTTTTCATAAAATTTGAAATTATTTGTTTTAAATATGCAGTTTTCTGTAGATTTTTCAATGTAACTAAAAAATTACTGTGAATTTCAAAGCAAACCCATGTCAAGCTATGCAGCAAACTGTTTGTGCATTCAAGGAGACCTAAATCATTGCTGTACAATCATAACTTTTGGAGGAGATAGATTTTGAACTTTTTACCTTCAACTGCTCAGGAAGTGCATTTTTCTACAATTTTTTCATTTTTTCCTTTGCAAGCTATGTTGCTTGGATTAATTGATGCAGTTGTTGTTCTGAAAGCTATGTGAACATATAAATATCTTTTCTTGCTAGTTTTTTGTTCCTTAAAGGAACTGGTACCACAGGGTTTACAGATACGTGTGGAACTGGTATCACTGCTCTGCTGGTATCACTGGAACTGGTATCACCGCTCCAGGAGCGCATGCTGCGGCTTCCTCCTTGATGCGCTACACCCCTACCACTCTCATTGAGCAAAGAACGTTGTATAGCTTTGCTAGATTGTAAACTAAAGAGTTCTGTGTCAAATAGACCAACAAAGCAAAATCCAGATATTTTTGGTTCTTGTCTAATGCAGTTACTGTCCGGCGCTAGCAGCTACATTTGAATCCAACCCCTTCCCCCCTGTTTCCCCCCTCTTATTAAGCCCAGGACGTGCCGAACGTTTGCTAGTTTGTAAAACAGAGACATCTGTATTGAATAGAGCAATAAAAAACCCCAAAAAATTATTTCAGTAGCGTGGCACTTACACTTGCTGTCAGTGCTGGGTGCTGATTGGACCCCTCCTTTTCTGACCACATTTTCCCCACTTACAGTGCTCAGATTGTTCTGCAAATTTGGCAGCTTGTGAAGTAAGCATACCTAGCGAATAAAGCAGTAAAAAAATTGAGGATTTGGTTCAAACATTCGCCTTAACTTTGTTGTGTGACATGCTTGTACCATTGATTGATGCTTCAAACTTGCTCTAGAATGTCAACATGTGCTAATGCCTTTCTAAATTCAGGTTGCTGAAGAATGTGTGAAAGTGGAACCGACTGACTCGGAATCAGAAGCAGCAGATACTGTACAAATCGAAGAAGAGCAAGACAACAAGACATCTCTGCACCAGGCACTTGGTCTTGATTTGGTGGAGGACTCGGAGTTGTGCGAGAATGCTGCACTGCTGGAGCCACCTCAGATTATGGAGGAAGTTGTTGCTGAAGTTATACCAGGAGCATCCAAGTATCAAGCTGTGAGTTCCATCCCTCTTTTCTGTAGGAAATTTTTATAAACATTATTAATGAACAATTATTTATTAACATTATTATTAATTATTAATTAACACATTGTCTGCGATGGGATAAACTGATGTTCAATATTTGACTGAAATTCAAATGTTTTTAGAAATTCTAAAAAACATTAACTGGGTCTGTTAAATACAATTAATTTTAAAAGATTGTTAAAACTTTTTCAAATGACCCACCGCTGGGCTGCATCGCAATCAATGTGTTGTAAAGAGCATCCTTGGTACTCTTTCTATATAATTTAGTATAAACATTTTCATGTGTGAAAATAGGCTAAGTTTTTGTCTCATTCTATATAGTTTGTTTTTATTCTTTCATTTTATTACTAACATATCATGTGCTAATACATTAAGCATGAATATAACATTCCATGTAACTTATGAAAGGCATCAGTTTATTTCTTTCCAATTCATGATGCATTACAGTAATGTTCAATTTTACAGTACTTTAGATTATTTTTTTTCTGTTCTACAAACTATGAAAAGCTCTTCAAGAGAGCAATATCTTGATTTTAACATTCATCTGCTGCTCAATGAAAGTTTCAGAACATTTTCCTGATTTAGGAAGCAGTACATGATGCCAATGGTATTAAAAATGCTTTAATTTTTGGAACTAGAATTTATCTCAGTTAATTTCTTCAAAATCTCAGTTTTATGATACAAAAAGGAGAACCAACGTGTAGATGAACAACAATTGTAGTTTATCTCTAAATTTGAAAAATACCCGTAAGTTAAAAGGATTCCTGTATTCCAATTTGATGATTGTTGAGCAGTGAATGGCAAGGATTGTGTAATGCTGAATTGCAATGGAAGAATGGTGAATGTGAAGTTGAATGGGAAGGGTTGTGAATGCTGGCAATTTTCCTACTGTGGGATCATGGGATAGGCACTAGGTGTAGGCTTGGTAGGTTTGTCTACCCTATGCTATGTGGACTGGCACCATCAGAGTGATCCTACTACGTTATTTATCTCATCTGCGTTATAAACATTCAGTATTCAGAACAGAATATGTCTGCTTTGTCTCTTCCTTCTTGGCTTACTGTTTCTATGTGCAGAGTATCGTGTGTCTGTACACAATTTGTGTATAGATTCCCTATTTTATACAGCCCATCTTTTATGGTCCTTTCTTTTGTTTTCTTTAAATTACGTACTTGTGTTGTGGTTAGAGAGTCAAGACTTACAAATGTTGTATACATTGATTGTGGTAGTCTGACTCAATTAATGATTGTGAAAATCAACTTGATAGGCAAAGACTGTGAATGCTTAGTGAATTATGAGTATTTTAAATTGATTGAAGAGGATTTTAAAATACAGAACTGCATGGTGAGGATGATAAATATTGACTTGAATGTGGTGTTTATGAAGTGCAGATAACTGTTGATTTTTATCAAAAGAGATCCAGCAAAATAACTTTCAGAGATGTAGGAAATGCTGTATTACATGTTGCGCACGCAAAATTTCAGTCATCTGTATTGCTTTGGTTTACTGGACCAAGTAGTACCAAACCGATGAAGAATGTATCAATTTCAAATTGTTAAAATTTGAAAGAAAAAGCTTATATCTTTGATGAAAACTGCTGATAAATTATTCAACTATTATGGAACCAAAAAATATATTATTTTAAGTTTATTTCAAATACTTTGTCACAACAGGATTTACTGGCAAAATAATGTCATGCTGGTGCAAAAGTAATGTTTGATTTTTAGGATGGATCTTTATTAGATTTGTCAATTATTTGCATTCTGGAATGAGTTTAGTATATTTCTGTAACTATAGTGGATGATTTTTTTCCAGGTTGCCTCCGTTATGTTCACATTTTTCACATACATTGCGTCCATGTTTGTCTTATCTAAAGGTCACATGAGAAATGTTCTACTGTAAGAGTTTCATAAAGGTGTTGATGCAAGTGCAGCAGCAAAATTTATTCAGAACCTTATTTGGATGATATAGTGAATGAAATAAGTTATATATGGTTTTCTAGTTTTTGGAGTAGTGTTTTCACTTGGAAAGTTGAGCCAAAGAAAGGTCTTTCTTCCAAGTACACTTGATTCCAATCAGTAAAAAGTTCTTGTGTGTGGGAATCCTACTGTTGCTCCTAGGGAAATAGCAATGTGTGCAGTTAAACCTGACCCAAACAATCTGCTTCTGATATTCATTTGTTATGGGGATTGTAGAGCCCTTTTGATGGAGTAAGGCTTGCAATGTTTGGCAGTGATGATATTGAAAAGATAGGAGTGAGTATTTTGATTCTTAACCTTCAGAATTGTACAAGCAAGGCATTTATAAGCTTGTTGAAGTTGGAATCAGTTTACTCTGCTGTCCTTTTTTTTAAGAGTGGAAACTTATTTAGCAAATTATCACAACCCAATATTTTAATTCTTGTCTGATGCATTTGAGCGTTTACCTGCACATCTAATATCTGAAGTGCAACCATGGCATGAAAATAATTACTTACTGATACTGAGTTATACTATTCTCAGTTGTGCCTTGTAGGCTTAACCTTTATTTAAAGCTGAGTGGGGCAGTCTCCTCTTAGCTTTACTCATGCAACATGGTGGTGACATTTTTGTCCAGTTTCGAACTGTATTGCTTTTTCTGTGAATCTCTGCCTTTCTATTATTCAGCTGGGTCATAATTGGACGCGATTTTTTTGCATAAGATAATGATGCTGCTGCTGTGTTCCTTGGCACTTATCAAATTTACCTTTCTATGTCCCTGTAGATTGAAGTTCATAAAACATTTTGAAAATCTGGTCTCAGTTTCAGGAGGAGAGTTCACCTTACAAAAAAGTATCATATGTGCTATAAAAAACAAGCATTAGTGTTGAAAATGGAAATGTGAAATTTGCCGTGACAGGAGTCCCAGGACTCTTTCCTGTGGGAGGGGGAGGGCAGCCTGTCCGCCTTCCCTGGCAACGACTTCTCTGGGGACTCCTCCTCTCAGTCTCGCCAGATGATGAGTGTTGCATGCTCCTCGTCTGTTTTTGCAATGCTGGCTGGGTGTCCAGAAAAAACTTATGCATTTTGAGTTCTTTTTTTTTTGCACAAGTCTTCATCGTCAAAAGTGAATTTCAAAATCCGCTTTCAAAAACAGCTCTAATATATTTTATTCCTTGTGAAATTTGCGTCCTAAGTTCATTGTCAAGTGGCAGCCACTTCTTTGTTGTGATGTCAATGATTACATGATGCCTTCCATTTTACTTTCTATCAAGTGATGGTCTATTTCCAAGTGACTTCGTTCTTTCTGAATACGCCAATGCTGTCATGAACCATCATTGGTTACATAATTTTCAGGACTGTTTATTTGGTAGGAAACATGTACAGGCACGAGTGGTATTAACTGTCTGGCAGCTTAGCCAAATGATGTGGTGGAATTCCAATTTCAGATGAACAAGTTCCCTCGGATGAAGTTATTTGTTTATGAACTTTGATATGAGCCTGAATCTGGGATACACTGTTGTATGAAGAATATAGCCTTTGTGATGTTGATGAGAGTTAGATGTAATAATGCATTGATGTGGGCGCATTGTAATTTTTTGTTGAAGTTGGATCAAGTTTGCCAAGTAAAAGTGTGAAAAAATCTGTCGCTATGAGCTTAAATAATTTTATTTTGTGCTATCCTTATACACAATTGTATAATTTTGAAGAAAAAATGACATCCTAATAGCACAGAATTGGCTCACATATTGCATGTATTGTGTTCCACATTTCCTTTCTCTCATTTGACCTGTGAAGTAGAAACAATTCATTTATTGTTCACGTTTGTTTAGGGCGGCATTAAGTAGGCTACAGCAAATGACTTCTCGTTGGTGTCAATCATTCATTGAAGAGAGAACAACGTTACACTACTAGCAACAAAGCGGTGCAGTCAACTGTTAAGATTGTCATTTATTTTCTTCGACAGAATAAATTATTTTTCTTTTTTTCTGGACAATTTTCAAGATCGTGATTCAATGTAATGTTCATCTATAGCAGGTTTTAAAACACTCATCATGCATGACCATACATTTACTGTTTTACGATTTGATATCACCAATATAACAAGAGAGGAATTGGAACCAGCAAATAATATGAGAATATGATGATAAATACATAGCAATCTCACTCAACTTGAAGAAAGTAGCGGTGATGATGTCAATATATACGAAGAGGTCTCATTTACGTTATGTTTAATTCGCCGTTTTGAAGTATGGAGTCACAAAATAAAGTTGTACAATGACAAATCTCAGTGTGCCTGGCTGAGTTCTAATTCAGAGTTACAAGTAAAGGCGGCACAGACGAGACCCTTCTTAGATGACTACCGTACAGGAATGAATCCTCCTAATTCTAAGTACGATCTTTTTAGATGCAGTTGCCGCAGCTACCTTCTATTTGTTGGTAGAGTTTTAACCGTCACGAGGCTTTTTTTTTTATGCTTCTATTTCTGATGCCGCTGCTGAGCTGGCGTTGTCCCCTCTCTGTTGATATGGCTTTATGCTGAGGTTCTGCTGAATTTTCAACGGTCGTTTCACAGAGGTCGTGCGAGTCAGGGCATATGGTGCGTGCACACTTGCTAGTCGATGTAACCGCCATCGTAGGTCCTTTCATGGTGCGCAGGTATGTAGCAAAGTACATAACACAACAACTCTGGCTAGTCTTCATTTGCACTTTTATTTTTTTGCCGTTGTAAAAGGACGTCAAAACCTAGCTGCTGGAAATGAGGTTAGCTCATAGGGGAATTGACGCTCCCCCAGCTCCAAGTCAGTTCCGTGAAGCTTTCAATGCGTCACACTTGTTTTTTTCCTTGATGACTGCTGACTTGAGCAGCTTGTATTAAATTATTTATTGAGTGCCCTCCATCACTTGTGCTCCGTGTTTTGCAGGTTGAGCAGGCTATGTATTAAGCTCAGTGTGTCGTAAAGGTTAAATCGCGTCGGTGTTTCCATTTCATGGTGAGTGGATTGTGGAAAGGTGAAATTTTAAATGATATATGAAACTTAAGTGGTATATTGTAATAAAAATGGTTTTTAAACATGCCTGTTGTATACGTTTGTTATGAGTTGTTCTAGCCAACTGTGGTTGATCTTTGTTGTATAAATTATGGTATTGAGTGATGAGGTTATTATATCAAGGTTAATTGTTTTCAGAGAGCTCCGAGAGCTTGTACCCGTACCCCGGTTGTGTGGACTGTGGCTTGTTACTTACTATCCCTTATTTTAATCTATTTTGTTTTAAACCTCCTGTTGTAATTTTGAAATAAAGTTTAATAAATAATTAACTTAGTAAAATCATTGGAGGCATGGGATGGCTATAAGGGGAGTTGGGAGGCCATCATTATTATCCTTGTACTAAGTACCCTAGCGAACTTTCCCTCATATAAAATATCCTAGTAGGTGACGTACCATTACACCGTATCACAAGAAATCAAGGCACGTATTTTATTATTGCCAGTATGAACAAATGAAGTTTTCGTAGTTGCCAGCACTTGCATGTTTGAGCTGTGCAGGTAGGCGCATGGGATTTTACAGAATTCCCACTACATCCAGGCAAATATTCTTCGCGATATTTTCTATGCAATGTCATATAATTTAGAGATCAAGTTTAGTTAAGATTTGTTCGCTTTTATATTGTAAGGTGGATGATTCAATATGTTGAAACGTTGGGTTAATAGCTCTGTAAGATTAGATCCTAAGAACAATATGTCGGATTTCATTCTTTTTGAACATGGTTTTAGCTCCTTTCTATTGCTCGTACAAACCCCTCAGGGGGATACAACTATTGTATCTATGGGAATAAGCGCTTCAAGGGAGACTATGTGAGGGCCCAAGCCTAATGTTAGGTGGGCTTTCTTTTTGTTAAAATAGAATAGGTTTTTGTTTTGTTACTGACCATCTTCTTTCGGTTCACTGCTGTCCTGTTTTTTCAGCACCTACTACTTTCTTCTTCAACTTTGGTCTTTTTTCATGAACTTCTTTCTCATCTTACTGTTTCTATGTCTTTTCTACATAGATTCCCCATTCTCTTATCTCCACACTAAATGGTGCCTTCCTCTCTTTGATACGCTCTTTTTTTTGTAGCGGTTAGGGAGGCTCAAACTAACTTATAATCTAATGATCTATAATTGCTCGTCCATATCCAATATCGCAGTGATGTGGGAATTTTTTCTTATTCTCATTATTGTCCATATTATCAAAATTTTATTACTATTCCTTAGAATATTTTAGATGTAATTCGTGACCCTATTGATGTGATTCGTTAGATGCAAACTTTGAGCAGCGGATTATTAAATTTTAATTTTTTTTAATTTCCATGCGTCTCCCTAAGGTTTCATTTACAGAATCACGCATTATTACTTATTACAAATACAATTCCTCATTGTGATTGTCTAGACGTTATTTTCTCTAACTGTTAAAGTTTCTCTTTTTCATAAAGGATATTTTTACATCATATTTTGAAAGTCAAGTACTAATTTGATGAATAAGTCAAAATTTCTTTGCTTTTGTTCGGTTTGGCACCAAGTAGATGTGTGGAGTGAGCATGAGTAGGATAATATCACGAAGATCGAGTGTCGGCGAGGTATGTTCGGTGCATTGCCGACATTAGGTACCTTGTGGTGGAATTGCATGCTTCCTTAATTAACGCGTTAACTGCGATGGGTGGAACTGAAGTTTCAAATTTAAAGTCAATTGTGGTAATCAACATGGAAAATAGCAAACATTAATTGGATCAGGCGTTTATTTAGCTTTCATTAAGTTGTAATAACAAATGAGTTAGTGACTGCAGGTGGGTCAGCAGCACTACGAAAATCTTAAGTTACCACTGGTGGGTCACTGCGCAGGGAATGTGTTGAGGCAAAAGTTCGAATACGCCGCCTTTGTGACAGCCGACTCTCCCAGAAAATATAATTGTGAATCGTATTTTAAATAAGGCGCAGAACACCAAATATCCAACACTGGAAAACCTCTCGCATCTCGTTATGTGAACACCGTTGCTTTAAGGCAAATCAACTTGCATGCCGTTCAACAGATATGTTGTTAAAGTTTAAATTGTTTCTGCCTTGAAGGGGATGTTACACGTGTTATTCATACAAAATTCAATTCTATTCAATGTATAAAGGAATGGTTTATGCAAATGTTGCGAGATCGTCGCTCCGTTCTCGTCTACGTCAGTTGTTAGATTTCTCTTCCAAACGGTATTGCTGATAATTTTTATATAATCTGATGAGTCAATTCTTTAACCCTTGCAATATCAAATTATAACTTAGTGAAATACCCCTCAGGGGGAAACAACTATTGTATCTATGGGAATTAGCGCTCCCAGGGGGACTATGTGAGGGCCTGAGCTAAAGGTTAGGGAGGCTTCCTTTTTGTTGAAAAAGAATAGGTTTTTGTTTTGTTACGGACCATATTTTTTCGGTTCACTGCTGTCCTGTTTTTCAGCACCTACTATTTTCTTCTTCAACTTTTTCTTGTTTCATGATCTTCTTTCTTAGCTTCCTGTTTCTGTGCACCTTGTGCATAGATTCTGCGTTCCCTCAACTCCATACTAAATGGTGCTTTCCTCCTTCCTCTCTTAGAACATCTTTGTCGTGCAGTTAAGGGAGGCTAAAATTCTATTATACAATAATAATAATAATAATAACTTAGTGAAATGTTACTGAAATTATCGCCCATAATAAGTAAAAGGAAGTGCGCTTTTCAATGAAATACTTAAGGCATAGAAATTACATTAAAGATTCCTAATGTTCTTCTGAAGCTACATTAAATGATATAGGGTTAGTAAAGTCATCAGACTTCTCCTAAGCACTTGAAATAAATTCTGAAACCAATTTCGATCTATGTATTTTTACTCATTGAATTTTCATTGCCCTAACAAGGCGGTCTTTTTGACTCTTAACCTCTAGTCAAGCTCTGAATTTTATTGCTCTAAGATCTTGGGAAAATTTTTATTGTAATAAATAACCAAAGCCCAATTCTTCATTGCCGTCAAGATGTTAGAACAAGTACTAATGTAACAAATTGTCAAATTCTCTTGAGTGTGCCTAAAATGAAAAAATAATGAACAAAAAATTAGACACTACTCTCTCTTGTTTTGGAATTCCTCTTCATCTCTACAAATGAACCCACTGCTGCCCAAGCATCCAGCCCTGCTCAGTGTTAATGGAGCATAAGATTGAATTTCACTGTTAAGAATTCAGCTCACTTTACTCTGCGGAATCTTTGGTATCATAAATGGGAAGTGTTCATGGGATGAGTTCAAAGGCGGTTAGTCTGCCTTCAACTTCTTTTGCATCATTTCTATGAATCATATATGCCGCCAATAAATTTTCAAAATGTTGGACTGGAAAAATGAAACAACTGCTTTGGATTTGTTCTTTTAATGGAGAGGCATAAAAACTTGGGGATTTCAACCCGCAAATTACTGAAATTTTCTTGAAGCGCAAACTTGCAAGTGAATCTCATTCCTTTGCATAATTTCCTCGCATATATCCTTGAATTGACTCTTCCTCTGTGCCTTCAGGTTTTGTGCCAGGGCCCTCCGACCAATTCTTGGCCGTCACCATCCCTGTTGACAACCACCGCAGGTGCACACATCGGCGTATTTACATCCCGTCTTTCTGGAGCTCATCTTCCAGGCGCTGCGACCGTGCAGTCGCGCCTGAAGCGGTACCACTGTCCTTACTGCGACTACTCCTCCGACGTGAAGACACACTACAATAGACACATCCGCATCCACACTGGAGAGAAACCCTTCGCTTGCAACCTCTGTTCCTACAAGTCGGCTCAAAAGAGTCACCTCAACCGCCACATGTTCACCCATGCTGCTCCGGCGCCTCCCTCTAGTTAGCCGTGTCTTCCTTTGCCAGCCTCCAACGCTATTTGAGTAAATTCGCTCGTACGGAGACATAAAGGGCTAGGAAGAAAAGGAAAATGAGTTAAATCAATGCAAACTGGATTCCTCTATTAAGGAATAAAGAAACTTACTTCTCCGTGCAAATAAATAGATGATTGTTAAAAAAATAATTTTTCAACAGCTTTTGAGCTACAGTTCATAAAGGAGAGGAAACGGAAGCAGAGTGCGTCTTGCGTGCATTTGACGCATGTGTTACTGCTTGGTGCGCGTTGCAAGATACGCGTCAGAGGTCTCCCACTGTATAGTCGGTGGTTGATCTTGGTATTCGATGAATTTCTGTTTAAACCCTATAAAAATCAAATTTTTAAACAAATGCAAAAACCGGTTTAGCATTGACTCTAAAACAAAATGGTTTCCTTTTTAGGTGCTCATGGACTTTTAATCAACTTTCTGCATGCAACTGGTAACGGCTCATAGTCTAAATTGTTTTTCGAATAAACGGCCTGCGATGTAGCACGTTTACAGTCAGGAAAATGAAAATGTACTTGCCAGTTAACCCTGCTTTGCGTCAGAGATACGGGAAGCGTGCCAAGCGATCGTTAGGTCCACTGCTATATGCCGTTTTAAAAAATACATAGAATGAACATAGAAGGTTCACGAAGTGCACTCTCTTGGAATAACTGACGTCTCTCTTTCATAGTGTGAAAATGCTACTATAACGTGTGTGCACTTCGCACTACATTGGCAACTGTAAAAATGGGCTAACATCGCATTGCGACGACGCTTTGTGTGTAGCGTAAAAATCATTAGTACCTCCCGTACTCTGCGGTACATTTTTTATTGTCTCGTTCAAATAAAGGCTGAATCAATTGCTTGAGACCTACTTAACCCATTAGCTGCCAAATTGAGGGAACTTTCAGATGTCAAATTTTTAGGAAAATATAATCTTTGGACCCTTAAGAGATTATTTTCAAGGTTTTTTAGAGTTCTACGAAAAATTAAAATAGCTAAAAATTACCGTCCCATTTATGGGATGCTGGCAGAATGTGTTAGCTCGGTGTTCATAAATAAGAGAAATTATACACAATAAATCCTTTATTTCATAATTGATATTACTATGACTGAAGAATATTTGTTAGACTCCTAGAGAGTAATAATCTTAATTCTCAGATTTCACCTCTAAGAATCTCTTTTAGGTATTTTACTTCAGAAAAAATGAATTTTGTTTGTGGTCTCTTTTTAGGAAGAAAGATAATCTTATGGCTATCAATGATAGAGATTAGGATGCCTGAAAGCCAACTGCATCTCTTTTGCTAATACATTGTCTACTCAGGGCCAAGTCTCATGAACAAGTTCAGTATAGAATCTCACAAAAGAAAATAAAAAATTCTAATAGAGCCATGCAGAAAATTGCAAGTGCAGCTACTGTACTCTAAATTATCTGCACTCTGGATATTGCACACGTCATTCTTAGGCAACCAGATATTACAAAGGGGAATTTTCTTCATTCTTGGAGGAACCACCACTACTGTAAATTTAAAATTAGTGTAATCAGTCACTAATATGGCCTGGCTTCTTGAGGCTTTTGGGAAAGAAACCTGACAGTACAGAGCACTAATGGACTCTAGCTCTAACAAGAAGTTGCTCAGGTGCATGAGCGAGTAGGATCCTACAGACTGCCTGATGAAACGATTCAAAACTCTTCTTAAAATGTATCTTGGTGTAACTTCACACTTAACTGTAGAATCTAGCTGTGCATTTCATTCACATTCTATAACAATTTGCAGTCATGTGCAGTATTATAGTCATTCTTGAACTGAATTTCAGTACTATCACATTTTTTATGAACTGTCTATGATTTAGGTCTGACAGTTCGTGAGAAATTAAATAGAGCTGTGCATAGTGTAGTCTGACTGCCATCAAATCTTGTGTGCTCTACTAATGTTAGGCAGTGTAAACATGTGCTCAGATGTAAATAAATGCTGTTGTATGGTCATTTTAGAGGGAATTTTTAATATGAGAGCTTCATTACTTCTATTAATGCTTCTTTCTTAGGAACTCTCCAATCAAGAAAGGTTTACTTACATGATGTTTTTTTAGGTCACACATTTCTAAATGATTATGAGTACAGAATTGATAGTCACAAGGAGTTGAAAATGTATTCTTCAAATTTGTGTATAAGTAAACAAATCCCATGTGTGAGCCCGAGCTAAAGGTTAGGTAGGCTTCGTTTTTGTTGTAATAAAATAGGTTTTTGTTTTGTTACGGACCATCTTTTTTCGGTTCACTGCTGTCCTGTTTTTCAGCACCTACTACTTTCTTCTTCAACTTTTTTCTTGTTTCATGAACTTCTTTCCTAGCTTACTGTTTCTGTGCACCTTGTGCATAGATTCCACGTTCCCTCAACTCCATACTAAATGGTGCCTTCCTCTTTCCTCTCTTGGAACATCTTCGTCGTGGTTAAGGGAGGCTAAAACTTTCTTATATAATAATAATAATAAGTAAACAAATCCAATTGAATCTCACATTCATTTATTGTTAGTATATTTATTGCACGTACAGTATTGTTTTCGTGTGGGAAAGATTTTTAAGTAAACCAAAAAACCTGCAAAGTAGATCCAGAGCAAATATTTTAAGCAGTCAAAACTTCTTAATTTCAACTTGAAAAATTACTCCAAGAATTTGAGTGACTGAGATTTATGGCTCAAAGTCTTGATTTAAATTTCTTGATATCTATTTTAAGGACAAATCTAGAACATGATGCAACATTAAAGTATTATTTACTGACCTTATAGAGAATTATTCTCAGTTGTTACACTGTCATTCTTGATAATAACTCTGTGTTTCTGTTGCACATGACTTAAAAATCTAAATTTTGAGTGCTAATTTGAGCAGCATGGATGTGACCTGAGAAATTTTTTCTAGCGTAACTCTACTATCACAAATGTCTCAATTGGTAAAAAGTAAAAATGTCAACAATTGAACGAGATCAAAAATATGCATCCAATGCTATACCTTATCAAGTGCTTACTCTCAAATTTAACATGTTTACAGCCGTGTGAGTGGCTGGTGCACATACACAGAAGGAATCTATACCATAATAAGAGCCGCGTCCGTCGGTCGGTCTGTCCGAAGCCAGCCTGCAGTGTGCGATGAGCGTATCTGTGATACAAGCTCCAGCCCTATATATTTTGACGGGCCGTGTTCACGCGGCCTCATCAACTCTCGAGAGATTGTATTTTTCAATTTCTTATGGCCTTTCTCTCATTTCGCGTTCTTTTTTATTTCAAATAAATGCGGGTGGACTAGTGTTCATAATGCTGCTGACCAACCAGTAGTCACAAACTCAATTTTCATAAATACTTAATCAAATCTGAATCAAGGCACAGTCCAGTTAATTTTTACTATTTTCCAAAATTGCCTACTGCAATTAACTTTAAATTTGAGTTGAATATTGAACGTCAGTTCAACCCATGGTGGTTAATATATTAAAAAAATAATACTTTGTAAAGTGAATGCATGGTTATTGCGCCTAAAAGACCTTTTACACTTCCCATGTTTGCTTTCATGCAGATGCACTCAGAATATGAGTAGAGGACTTGGTGTGTTTACCCAAACAAGTAAATGGAAAGTATCTCCTTATTTTCTTTGACATGTTTTGAAGAATTCCTAGACATTTCCTATACATATAATCAAGTCATGCAACTATAAAAAATTATTGAAGGCTTCACTCCCAAGACTTACTGTTTCTTTTCCTCCTTCCCAATTGTAAACTAGCCTCTTATGCTATCAGCACCTTGGATGTTAATTTTTTTAAATCTTTTTTATTGAAAGGTTTGATCTGCCTCCTCGTTGGCTACAGAGGATTGGCCACACAGAAACACTAAAATATGACACCCTTTGGTACCTATGTAAGCTATTTTTTGCAAAGCTTCAACTTACTCATATTTTTACTTAATTTTTTGAAACTAAAGTATTCACAGTTCAAGCCTTCTCAAAACCCTATTCATAAGAACTGCTGAAAATGCAATTGTAATTACCTAGTCAGTAATTAAGAATGTAAACAGTAAATTGAAATTTTGTTCATATTATTTTATCCAACAGGTGAAGGCAGAATTGCTGAGGCTCGGATGCTTCAAGGATCGAGACACGACAATGATGACAGAGTATGTTCAGGTGACAGCCATGCATGAGTGTTGTCAGGTGCGTCTTGAAAGTATTCTAACTTGTGGTTGCAAGGAAGCAGTCATGCCGTATCACTTGATTATATTATACTTTAGAAAATATTCAGTGAAAATAATTCTGAACGTAATTTCCTGTAAAATCTGGCCAGTTATGAATCTGCTAAAATCGAAGTGCTGCTACTGCTTCTTTCTCCAATCTCCAAGCTAATCCTCTCCCACAGTGATTAGCAGAATTATATTGTTGTTTTTGAAAATGCTTTGATTTCACAATTTCAATGATTGATTACCTAGCCTTGAAGTCGAGAAAAATTTTTGTGAAATTTTATTAAAATATGAATTGATTGACAAGAATGAATTGATTTCATTCTTGTAACATCTATGAAAAATGTTAGTATTCAATTTCCTACTATATGCAGATTCTGATGCTTGATGACCATGTATTGGTAAAATTCTTCTTATATTCGGGCTAAAATTTAAATCTGATTTAAACAATGTAAAAGATGGTACAGAAAGATTGCTTCAAACATTCTGCCACGTTGCACCAACAGCGTTACACACACTATATACCGCGATTGGACAGTTTTCGACGAGAATGCACAAAGACGCTCTTTAATCGCAAAAATGTGCTCTATGCAAGTATTATTTTCTAACTATTGAGAAAACCTGCGGCGCCCGATTGAAAATTTTGTCTAAAGTTTTATTTATAAATTTAAAGAGAGAAGGAAAAGTCCACTAAAATTGTGAGATAGGAAGTTACTGCATCTGGCAGTATTACAAATTCATAAAGGAATCAATGGGACAATTTATATTCTCAGTTCAAATGAACAAAGAAATTCTCTTCATTTCAATGAATAATGGTGAAACTCATACGCGTTATTGCATGTTGTATGAATTCTACAGAGGTATCAATCCAACAACAGCAGTGAAAAACACGCGCTGCGATCCAGAACGTGTGAGTGTAAGGAACTGCCATAGATGGTTTTTGAAATTTAAAGAAGACAGTTTCGATTGTTGTCCGCATTGCTTTGTTGTTTGGAGAGAGTTCATGAGGAACCCAGACATCTTTATACACCTTTTCAATTTTTTCAGATGCTCCTGAACAGTAGACCAACGGGTATCAAGTCTCTGGGACAATGTTCTGGTTATCGAGAATCTTCGTCCACAGCAGCTTTCAAAAGTTCTTCATCCAAAAGACAGGGTCTCCACATTCTAGGCTCATAAGTACGATCGAAATTGCCTTCCTTAAACTTCAAACAAAAAAACAAACATCGGCATCTACGGATGCTTTATTTCCAATTCAATCCTGATACATTTCACTTTGTACATTGGTTTTTCAAATGCTTTATAACTAACACCAGGACGCCATGACGCTTTCCCCCGGTCAAGACCGGTACCCATTTCAGACACCTGGGTAGAGTGAGGTATTGTGTTTAGATTTTTCCCCTATACCCAACGGAGAAAATCGCCACCCAGTGCCGGGATTCGAACCCTCGATGCCCGCACGGAGGCAGGTCCTTAAACCGCACGGCTATGACGTTCAAAAACCATCGACAGCAGTTTCTAACACTCGCACCTGGATAGACAGCGTTTATGTTTTTCACTGCTGTTGTTGGATTGCTACCTTCGTGGTGTGCGCAGCCACCTTAACGAGTGGACTCAACTACCCGTATTAACGGGCCCAACAGCACACAAATTTACCGAGCACCCATCTGGGGCCTGGTAACGCTGCAATTTAAGATAATTAAACATTGGGCGGAGCGTCACTAGCAGGAGTCTCACCTGAAGATCTTCGAAAACAATGTTCAGGTGAACACGTTTCACTGTAGCCGGCTGTCAAGGACCCAAGAGCCCCTTGTAGCGAGGGCAGAATGCCGAGTCACGCGCAGCACACAAGAGGAACGTGCGCTCGCGATCACGGCCGTATCCAATCTGACGTGGCAGCCTTCGGATGCCACGCACATCAGCTTGCTCGAATCCGTCGCGAAGGCTTAGGACTCGTACAAGATCAGACGAACGTTTTAGTGTTAACGTTTACATTTATTGCCGTAGACGTGAGGACCCCCGCCATTGCTCCGCTTAGTCGTATAATTATCAACGTAATTAATTTTTAGGCTTATTAGATGGAGCACAGCCTTTGCCCCTTATTGCGAAAGGCCTTTTGTGCCTTATAAAATCCGCAAAGGACCTCAGCGTTCGAGCAATGACTGGAATCGCGACAGTGGAATTCAAATAGTCTGCATTGATGCATACGATTAACGTTCAAACTTTTCTCTTCCATGGGCTATAGATGTGTTTAAAATATCAACTGGAGTAGATTCAATTATTTATGAAGTCTGATCTGAACTTGAAAACAGCTGTTTGGACTAGATATGCTTTGAAGTTTGGTTAAAGAAAAAAGGACAGAACTTTCCGGGGATCTTTTCCAGAAAAGCCTCGCCACTAATGCAACACATAAGTTCACCCACTTGTAATCGAACTAATGTACCTATTGACTTAAAATTACATTTAAACGAAAGATTGAAACATTCTACCGTACCGTAAACGGCACGGTAACTGTTTTCTGTAAACTACATAAATTTCTGGCTATACCTCTCCGACTCGCGCGGTGTCGTAACAAATAAGTTCACCCACTTGTAACTTTCGAAATAATGCACCTATCGACTTCAAATTACTCTCAAACGGAAGAAAGTTCTATTATTTCGTTTGAGAGTAATTTGCAGTCGATAGGTGCGTTATTTCGACAGTTACAAGTGGGTAAACTTATGTGTTGCCTTAGAGGCGGGGCTTGTCTGGAAAAGATCCCTTTCCGGTACTCATATTAATTATTAATGCCGGTAATTCTACATCCCTTCTAATCCACAGACTATCCTCGTCCGTAAAAAAATTTGGATTCACTGTATTTGATGAATTCCTTTTTTGCAGCTCATAGACTCGGCCCCGTAGCTGTACTACTCACACACGAGTGCAGGTTTGAGATGTATTTGGATATACCTGCCTGATTCAGCTGCAGCAGGTGGGTATGGTTGATACATGTGATGCGTAATCTGTGATCTATAGCAGTGCAGTTGTCTTCCATATTTTATGAGCGAGTTAGTTACTAAGGCTTCATTCTCAGGTCTGTACATTTTTAATTACGAATGATATTCCACATTAAATTTAGTCCCACGAATGACTGCGAGAGATGATTGAAGTTGAAGAGCAGAATTTCCGTAGGCTTTGCAAAAAAGATTGTATGATACCCTTTTTCATTAATAAACGTTATTTGTTTGGCAGTATTAATCGAATGTTTTCGTTATCCTTGTACTGTAAGAAGCAAGTATTTAATGTGGAGCAGACAGTGCATTTTAAATCTTTTATCCTGTTCGAGAATCTAGCAGCGTGATCTGAAAGAAATACACGAGTAAAGGAATTCGGAGTAAATTATCTTCTTCCTTCATTCGTTACAACTAGGAAGATCATAGATAAGATTTTTATGCCTCTTGCCTTTTTATGTCACTCTTTTGTCTACATGGTAGTGTAAAAGAAAACCCTTGGTACACGAGCCCACAAGGTTTTCCTAGCTTGGCAGCAAACTTGGTTGTATGTTGTCAGAATAATGCGAAAATAATAAGGTTGAACTCTTCGACCAACATATTATGAAACCATCGATGATGAAGTCATCCTGCAATTATTAGACCCGAATTAAAAAATGCAGGGGATAGATAAAACTCGTCTGAAAGTGATCTCACATCATCGTAAATCGTAAAATGGATGATGATGTCTGCTGGATAGGTCATTCTCGCTCATTTCAAGTCACTTGGCTTCGTTGGTCGCCAACGCAAGCACGTAGGCTTGCAAGTAGGTTTCCGACTCGAACTCTCGACCGTAGTGCAGTTCATGGAGCCACGAGTGGAAAAAATCTCCTTTTAAAAATATTATTTGAAAAATATTATACCTAAAAACATAAAATTAGTTTCTATGTAGAGATTAGATATTTGTGTAAGCACACATGGGAAACATGCGTTTCATTTATTCAGGAGGGAAACATGTTAAGATTGGTGTTGAGGGGTTTAAATTCAAGATAGTTATTAACGTCCAATCCTAATCTTTTTACTCGACAGTGCTTTTCGAAATTGTAAGAGAGGGATAATAAAGCATGGGATAACTCAGCTCGAAATTTTATTGGAGGAAGCCGTGATGACCGATGATGTGCTTGACTTCTGACGATCTTCTCTTAGATGGGAAAACTCCGTGCAGGCGAGGTCCGGCGAGCGATGACGTTGGCCAGGTGTAAGTGAGTGTTTTTGTGGAGGTTCACAGCCTGTGTAATTTTAGCGACTGACAGAATATCAATTTACTCGTGACGTGATGAGGAGTCACTATTTAAGGGATCAGACTTTAGAATAAGTCTCCGATGTGAAAAGCAAGTTGTCGTGTTAGAGCGGGTAGATTAATTTGCCCTTTTGTAGTAATATACTAGGCTCTACTAACTCCGACAAGTGATTGCAGTTGAGAGATGACAAAAGGTCAGAACGTCTCACGTCACAGATAAGCAATTTACGTGGTGTACTCTATGGTTTAGTGAGAGATAATTTTCCACGTGAATTTAACTTGTAAAGCTCAAGTGAATGTCCAGGGTCAAGCCCAAGGAAAGTGTTGTGGCGTTTGGGTGCCGTCGAGGAATAACAACGGTGTAACGCAAGCTACGGAGGCACGAGAGAGAGAGTGACGCCTAAGAACCAAGCGTCCCGCGCGCAGTATTGCCAATTCTAGAGGCTTAAAACACGAAAATGTCGATCGTTATCTTATCTCTCATGCATTTACACAAAAACTTCAAGGATTACTAATTATAAGTAGAAAATTATGAATAATAGTTTAGAGTAAGATTTTTAATGGCAATAGTTATGCTATTTAAGTGCGAATGAGAAATTTTATAATTTCACACTTATGTGGCTACTGCTACAAACACAAGGGTCCAATTACCTTTGCCTCCGTGGTACAGTGGTTAAGGGTTCGGGCTCGTATGTTGGAGTGGCGGGTTCGTATCCCGGCGCTGGCGCAGAGATTTTCCCCGTTGGGTATAAGGGAAAGCTCAAGCACAATACCCCACTCAACCCAGGTGTCGGAAATGGGTACCGGCTTTACGGGGGAACCGTCATGGTGTCCTATATATAGGGTTAGTTATAAGACATTTGAAAAACCAATGCTAAGATCATATGTATCAGGCTTGATTGGAAATAAAGCATCCCAAAGATGCCGATGTTAACCTTTAATCTAACCTTTAACCTTTGCCGTACTCAGTCCATTTTTCTGAAAAACTACAAGGTTTGATAAGGCTAGGCTTCCTCGCAAATTTTTCAAACTAACGTAAAATTCAGGTGCTAAATATTAATTAAAATAAGAGCTTGGATAGTATAGGTGTTCTTCGAAAATATTACCTCATTTTCGCGTGGTTTCATGAGTGCTCACCGGCGCGCCGTTTTAGAGAACCCATCTTAGATCCTTCGCAAATTACCCTGACAAAAAGGGTAATTTCTAAACTATAAAACGTACAATCTTGAAATTAGTACCAAATTGATGCTCGTGATGAGTAGAACATTTTTATGTATTTAAATAATTTTTTACGCCCCCGTGGGCGGCAGGAAGCGTGGCTCTCGTGACCCCTTAGAAGTCGGCCGATTTTCTCGATTAACCTCATTTTCCGCCATCATTTATTCCTAAGCTATTGCACCTAAAAACTTGAAATTGGTTTCATTTTAAACATCAATTCCTTTTGCAACGGAGAGTGTATAATAAAACTCTCAAACATTTCTTGACGAGGCATGGATGGAAGTTTTCATACGCTCGCAATGGTCGGCCGATTTTCTCGATTAACCTCATTTTCCGCCATCATTTATTTCTAAACTATTGCACCTAAAAATTTGAAATTGGTTTCATTTTAAACATCAATTCATTCTGCAAGGGAGAGTGTATAATAAAACTCTCAAACGTTTCTTGACGAGGCATGGATGGAAGTTTTCATACGCTCGCAATGGTCGGCCGATTTTCTCGATTAACTTCATTTTCCGCCATCATTTATTCCTAAACTATTGCACCTAAAAACTTGAAATTGATTTCATTTCAAACATCAATTCCTTCTGCAAGGAGGAGTGTATAATAAAACTCTCAAACGTTTCTTGGCGAGGCATGGATGGAAGTTTTCATACGCTCGCAATGGTCGGCCGATTTTCTCGATTAACCTCATTTTCCGCCATCATTTATTCCTAAACTATTGCACCTAAAAACTTGAAATTGGTTTCATTTTCAACATCAATTCATTCTGTAACGGAGAGTGTATAATAAAAGTGTCATACGCTCCCTGGGGGATGACAGAGAGCAAGGTTTCTCCACCTTCTCCTAGCCCGATAATCCGCGCTCACCTAAGTTATGACGTGCTGTTCGAATGCTGGTCCATAGCCATGTCTTTCTAGGCACACTCAACCAACATCGTGCCTCTTCGAATCCCGGAGGTGACAAATTTTTTTCTCAGTTGAGAATGATCATTTTCATGTTTTGCTTACTCATGTAGACTTTTGTGAGGCAATATTATAAGTAGAGCTGTGCTAATGCATAACTTGCATATATGCACTCAAAGAGATATGCAGAATGTTTTATGCAATGCAAAAAATTTTCTTGTGCATATGCAAAACACATATGCGATTACGCATATACACTACAACAGGTGTAATATGCAAAGTGCTTTATGCATATGCACAATATCATTGAATATATCCTGTAAGACGAGTGGTGCAATTTGATTGTCCTGTTTTTAAGGGAACACTGCAAATTTGTTCATTAATCCAGAAATTTTGTACAATTATGGGACCTCTCGCATACATACTAAGTTGCAAGCAACATCACAAGTTACACCCGGTGCACTGTCGTCAATACCTGATCCCCAGGTTACCTTCTTGACCTGTTCTTCAGTTGTTAAATATGGTTCATCAATAAAATACAATAGAGGTTTTCGAACTGAAAGAATTTTATAGCTTGATAGTTTTGTACATCTAGTGATAGTTTTCTTGTTCTCTTCTACACATAGGTCTAACTATACTTACAAAAGTCTTCAAGTGAAAAGACAACTGTGAAATTAGTATCAATTTCCGATACATACGCTATAGTGAAGTAATAATCAATACCTCTGTTGTGCTCTGCCTGTTCAGTAACAAATGAGGAGGAACTCAACAAATCAACTTTCGGTGCTCTCATCACCAACTTCCCTTCCCTCAAGCTGTCACGGGTTCAAATCCCATCGCTGCGCATGACTTTTTGCATGGCTATCCATCGTTATCACATGCTTTAAGCCCTGTTTGACTCTGGAATCCAGTGAATATTTTCATGTTTCTAATATTTTCATGTTTCAGTGAATATTTTCTTGTTTCTTCACTATCAGCAAATGCATGATATTTTAAATATTGAAGACTATCGTAAAGAATTATTACTTTACGGTTCAATATTTGAAATATCGCACAAGTTCCAACTAACTTAAGTCCTTCATTCAGCAGTCGCAGATTTCTTGCATATAAATGAGAGTACAGCACGCATGCAGGGAAGTCGGCCAATAAGTTTCATTTTCCACTGAGTCGAATTTCTAAACTATCGCACCTTCGAACTTCAAATAGCACTGGTCATCGACGACGAAATTAAAATTTCTTCCTTCCTTCAACATCCGAGACGAGTTGATCGCGTGTCCGTTTTCATATCTGCCGCTCGTTTTCCGAAGGTCGTCGTTGTAAATGTTTAAAATCCAGTTTTCTTCTCGTGTTGTGAGTAGGCTTTATTTCTAACCCCACTATATAGGCAAGCTAGCAGAAATCAGCTGGCCGTATATATTAATAGTGAGGCTAAAATTTGGGCCGCACTGTGCCTTTATTGAAACATGCAAAGTAGATTCATTCCATGCTTAAGAATAGAAAGTTGCAGTTGTCTACGGTTCCTCAGATCCTGCTACGTAAACATGTTTGTATACGAATTACGCCTCATTTATTATGTGCCGGTATTTTATGAAATCATACAATCTTTCTAAAACAATTATATCACAAAACGCTACTACAATACTTAGAAACAATGTTAGCCAAAAATGAGCTATACTAAACGTCGCACATCAAGAAACAAGCACACACTTAAGCGTGCACAATGAATTTCACAGCTTGCTCATCTTATAGATGGCAATAAAATTTGTTTCCAGAAACGTATGCTGACCTTGCATACGTATCATTCTTTTCTTTGCAGTCATGTCAAACACAAACATGACCAAAAATCATATAGAAAAACACAAGCAAAGAAAATTTGATAAAACTCGCAATAACGCAAATGGCAGTCGCCTGCCCTGCTATATCGAAGTGACGGTTTTCTTCCTCATAATAGTCGACAGGAATAATTTTGTTATAAATTTTAATGACTTAGTGAACGTGAAAATGAGTTCATTGCTAATCTTCGAACAGGATTTTTATGGAAATCAAGCTACAGTTTCAGAAAAACAACTCCTTCATCCTCGCAGGATTCGCATTAACAAAGAACAGACAGACATGGGTACGTGGGATCAAATACAGGCACCGTAATAAATTTATATCACAACAAGAAATAGGTAAAAAGATTATACGCATGGGTTATTTATGAACCTAATTATTGTTTCAAAATGAACTGCACTTTGCAGGAAAATGAACAAAGATATGCGATGTGAAGTGAAATATTTCCTTTCCATTACATTCTCTAGCACTTTTGGTTTTTATATGCTCGGGAAGCGGCTTGTATTCACGAGACACTGATGGATGAACTTGCAACTTAGGACATTTGATGTGAGTACACAATAAATAAAAATTAAGATTCATAATTTTACTACTCTCGCTCATTTGAAGGAATATCATAAGATAGTTGTAATAGCCGCACGAAATAACCTACGCTTTTGGAGACATCCAAGTTATTATTATAGGCTAATTGTTCGACAGCTAATAACTTCGGGTCCGTGGAGTCCAATTGGTTTCCCCCCTTGCATCGTGAAATTTTTATTTTTTATCAACGAAGGGAAGGGTGTTATAGAGCGTCCTTGAAGGCACTGTATGATATGGGAACGCATTTCCTCCTTCACATATGTGACGAGGCACGGGTTTTCTCCATTTACCACGGACGTCATAAATGCCAGTGAGAATGGACCGCAACTCGCTCCATCCTCTTGGTGTTGTACTCCTAGACACTCTATCAGAATGTGTCTTATGTTCTTCACGTTCGCGTATAAATTTCTCAAGTACTTTATCACATCATAACTGGGATTACCATTCAAAGAGCACAGGTACTGGACGCGCGCTACGCCTTCTTCAGCTCGGCGGTCGCGACACAGTGCGTTAGTCACGACGATCCAATGACTTCCGGTGTCGCTAGCTTTTTTGTAACCTTCTTCACGGACCTTTACCGCACATTGCAAATACGAGGTATTTAATATTTGCACAAACAGCTCTGCGTGACGGCGCCGAAAGTGAAGAGGACTCCAACGACTCACCACATTGCGACGACGACTTCCAGAATAGAATGTCGGAAAATGACTACGAGAGTAACGACGGCGCCGAAAGTGAAGAGCACTCCAACGACTCACCACATTGCGACGACGACTTCCAGAATAGAATGTCGGAAAATGACTACGAGAGTAACGACGGCGCCGAAAGTGAAGAGGACTCCAACGACTCACCACATTGCGACGACGACTTCCAGAATAGAATGTCCTCCGGAAAATGCGAACGAAAGTACGAAAGTACGACAGATAACGTTTTTATGGAATGGCAACTAGCAGCGCAAAGAAGAACCGTCGAAGAAAATTTCGAAAGCTTCATGACAGCAAAGAAAAATAAGATTTATCGTTTGAAACAACGGTTTAGTGTAAGGCTGAACGGTTGCAATAATAAACATATTTATGAACGAGGACATGAAAGGCACATTGCTCTGTTGAAAGGCATAGCAAATCTCAACCAAGAGTGTGATTGCACATTTTATAAGAGAAAATTATATCCGAGCTCCCTTCTTGCAGGACGATCCTTGTTCAGTTTCCTAGTTCGCTGCCAAGACCCGCTCTGCGGCCTCAAGCAAAAAATTGTCTGTTTCAACGGGCAGGAAGAAATAGCGGGAAGATGTACAGTGTTCTTGTTGGAAGCACACGAAGCTAGCGAATGTTAATCATAAAATCAGTAAGAGACAGGCAAAAGTTGAGGAAAAACAACGCATTGGACAGGCTGTCTTACTGGAAGGCGCGGCGAGTGTTTACTATAAACAATTTGCCAATACGGGAAATGGTACGGATACCACGAAAATTTCGTCCCTCGATCGTGTCAGGAAACTTGGACAGATGGTGAAGAACCGCAATAAACTTGCTAAGGATGACAAGTCGGACTTAGAGTTAACCATCCAAGGCTTGAAAGCCTCTGACAAGGCCAACAAAAAAATTATCCCCACTTTTGTGCAAGAATACGATACGATCAACTCGAAAATAATACTTCAGACCGAAGAAGAGCTGCGCGAGCTTGCCAGAACCCCGGATGCCACTCTCCATTTGGATTCCACTGGAGGAATCGTACAAGGTGACGAATCGAACAAATACCTCTATCATGCAGCAGTTTTTCAAAGAAAAAAAGGTGATTCGCCATTATCAGCCATCTCTATGGTATGTAAAAAAAGTTCTACAAGCTACATCGAAGGTATGCTCGCAATCCTCGTACAGAACTATAGAGAAGTCAACGGCAAAGACTTCAAACCGAAGTGCATAGTAGTCGACCACAGTTTCGCATACTTACATGCGATCACTGCTGCCCTGAAATTGGGCGAACTACCATCATATCTTGACCGCCTGTGGATGACTCCCGGTCAGGCGGAGCTCAATTATACACAGGTGAAGCTTTGCCACGCGCATTTTATGAAGACAATTGCTGGCAAATCTAAGAAGTTCTTCCCAAAACTGAAGCCTCAGAAACGCAGTATAATAAACCAGTATTTTGCCGATATGGCGCAAGCTCCTTCAAAACAGCATATCTACGCAATCTTTAGGAACCTTAGCCAACTTCTTCTCACTCCTTTCCTTGGAGAGGGAATTGAACGTCTCATGACTCGTGATGTGTCCATCGACATTGACCCTGACGATGTCGAGCCTACTAACGCAATGATAGTAGAAGACACCGGGAGATACCGCGATAAGTGTGCCGTGGGTAAGAAATTCGTGGCTATCGCGGCAGACGTTAAAAAAAACATGACTATTGAAGGAACAATCCCTAATCCTTTGTATTCCCCTGAGATGCTGGAGGACGTATTGACGTTTTCCATGCCATTCACTCCACTCTGGTGTGGAGTGCATGGTGGAACTAAGACAAATGGACTAGTAGAAGGGTGGCATAAAATTGTGAAGCAGGATATACTTCAAAGAAATCGAAAAACACTAGCAGAGTTCATTCGTACTATGAAGACACAAGCGGAGGGTAGAGCGAAAGAAGCATCGCTCGATTACAAGGAACGCAATAAGAAGGCCGTGAAAGAAGTGAAAGAAGGCGAAAACGAGTATGAAGAGCGCTGGGGGGGAAAGCGACCTCGGGCACAATCTTTAACTGAGAAAGCTCGAGAGAAATTCAATCAAATTGTGCAGGGTCGACCCCAAGAGGGTACTAAGACGAGCAAAACGAAATTGAAAAGTGTCCATTCAATTTTGAAACTTCAAACAATCCGTGTTAGTAGAGCGCTTTCGATTTCTCCCCCAAAAAAGACTGCACAAAAAAAAGTGAAATTCACCAATGACACGCAACACGAAAGCACTGTACAAAACCTGGCCCCTGTATTCTCTCTTGATAATCGAAGTAAATGCATTACAGGAAAACAAGGTTCTGATACATGTCTTAGCACTGAGCAGGGAATAATTACAGTTGATCTCATCTCCGAGCTTCCTAATGCGAAACAAAATGAAGGAAAAATATCTAGCATTAAGTGTGAATCCTATATGGATCATGAGCAAAAAACAAATACAAAAGACCTCCTATGTGTCGGGACTTGTGAATCGGAAGACAGAAGTACATTAAGCAAGATTTGGTGGCTCAAAGATTTGAACCTGGAAACTAAAAACAAACTAAATATCATGAAACCAACGAGTTGGCTTTCGAGTGACGAGATTGAGCCCTTTTGTACTCTTATTAGCAGGGAGAACCTACAATACAGAGTTCACTCCCCCCTCACGGTTTTCGAACCGAAGCCGCTGAGTTGTCACGCAGAGCTGTTTGTGCAAATATTAAATACCTCGTATTTGCAATGTGCGGTAAAGGTCCGTGAAGAAGGTTACAAAAAAGCTAGCGACACCGGAAGTCATTGGATCGTCGTGACTAACGCACTGTGTCGCGACCGCCGAGCTGAAGAAGGCGTAGCGCGCGTCCAGTACCTGTGCTCTTTGAATGGTAATCCCAGTTATGATGTGATAAAGTACTTGAGAAATTTATACGCGAACGTGAAGAACATAAGACACATTCTGATAGAGTGTCTAGGAGTACAACACCAAGAGGATGGAGCGAGTTGCGGTCCATTCTCACTGGCATTTATGACGTCCGTGGTAAATGGAGAAAACCCGTGCCTCGTCACATATGTGAAGGAGGAAATGCGTTCCCATATCATACAGTGCCTTCAAGGACGCTCTATAACACCCTTCCCTTCGTTGATAAAAAATAAAAATTTCACGATGCAAGGGGGGAAACCAATTGGACTCCACGGACCCGAAGTTATTAGCTGTCGAACAATTAGCCTATAATAATAACTTGGATGTCTCCAAAAGCGTAGGTTATTTCGTGCGGCTATTACAACTATCTTATGATATTCCTTCAAATGAGCGAGAGTAGTAAAATTATGAATCTTAATTTTTATTTATTGTGTACTCACATCAAATGTCCTAAGTTGCAAGTTCATCCATCAGTGTCTCGTGAATACAAGCCGCTTCCCGAGCATATAAAAACCAAAAGTGCTAGAGAATGTAATGGAAAGGAAATATTTCACTTCACATCGCATATCTTTGTTCATTTTCCTGCAAAGTGCAGTTCATTTTGAAACAATAATTAGGTTCATAAATAACCCATGCGTATAATCTTTTTACCTATTTCTTGTTGTGATATAAATTTATTACGGTGCCTGTATTTGATCCCACGTACCCATGTCTGTCTGTTCTTTGTTAATGCGAATCCTGCGAGGATGAAGGAGTTGTTTTTCTGAAACTGTAGCTTGATTTCCATAAAAATCCTGTTCGAAGATTAGCAATGAACTCATTTTCACGTTCACTAAGTCATTAAAATTTATAACAAAATTATTCCTGTCGACTATTATGAGGAAGAAAACCGTCACTTCGATATAGCAGGGCAGGCGACTGCCATTTGCGTTATTGCGAGTTTTATCAAATTTTCTTTGCTTGTGTTTTTCTATATGATTTTTGGTCATGTTTGTGTTTGACATGACTGCAAAGAAAAGAATGATACGTATGCAAGGTCAGCATACGTTTCTGGAAACAAATTTTATTGCCATCTATAAGATGAGCAAGCTGTGAAATTCATTGTGCACGCTTAAGTGTGTGCTTGTTTCTTGATGTGCGACGTTTAGTATAGCTCATTTTTGGCTAACATTGTTTCTAAGTATTGTAGTAGCGTTTTGTGATATAATTGTTTTAGAAAGATTGTATGATTTCATAAAATACTGGCACATAATAAATGAGGCGTAATTCGTATACAAACATGTTTACGTAGCAGGATCTGAGGAACCGTAGACAACTGCAACTTTCTATTCTTAAGCATGGAATGAATCTACTTTGCATGTTTCAATAAAGGCACAGTGCGGCCCAAATTTTAGCCTCACTATTAATATATACGGCCAGCTGATTTCTGCTAGCTTGCCTATATAGTGGGGTTAGAAATAAAGCCTACTCACAACACGAGAAGAAAACTGGATTTTAAACATTTACAACGACGACCTTCGGAAAACGAGCGGCAGATATGAAAACGGACACGCGATCAACTCGTCTCGGATGTTGAAGGAAGGAAGAAATTTTAATTTCGTCGTCGATGACCAGTGCTATTTGAAGTTCGAAGGTGCGATAGTTTAGAAATTCGACTCAGTGGAAAATGAAACTTATTGGCCGACTTCCCTGCATGCGTGCTGTACTCTCATTTATATGCAAGCAATCTGCGACTGCTGAATGAAGGACTTAAGTTAGTTGGAACTTGTGCGATATTTCAAATATTGAACCGTAAAGTAATGATTCTTTACGATAGTCTTCAATATTTAAAATATCATGCATTTGCTGATAGTGAAGAAACAAGAAAATATTCACTGAAACATGAAAATATTAGAAACATGAAAATATTCACTGGATTCCAGAGTCAAACAGGGCTTAAAGCATGTGATAACGATGGATAGCCATGCAAAAAGTCATGCGCAGCGATGGGATTTGAACCCGTGACAGCTTGAGGGAAGGGAAGTTGGTGATGAGAGCACCGAAAGTTGATTTGTTGAGTTCCTCCTCATTTGTTACTGAACAGGCAGAGCACAACAGAGGTATTGATTATTACTTCACTATAGCGTATGTATCGGAAATTGATACTAATTTCACAGTTGTCTTTTCACTTGAAGACTTTTGTAAGTATAGTTAGACCTATGTGTAGAAGAGAACAAGAAAACTATCACTAGATGTACAAAACTATCAAGCTATAAAATTCTTTCAGTTCGAAAACCTCTATTGTATTTTATTGATGAACCATATTTAACAACTGAAGAACAGGTCAAGAAGGTAACCTGGGGATCAGGTATTGACGACAGTGCACCGGGTGTAACTTGTGATGTTGCTTGCAACTTAGTATGTATGCGAGAGGTCCCATAATTGTACAAAATTTCTGGATTAATGAACAAATTTGCAGTGTTCCCTTAAAAACAGGACAATCAAATTGCACCACTCGTCTTACAGGATATATTCAATGATATTGTGCATATGCATAAAGCACTTTGCATATTACACCTGTTGTAGTGTATATACGTAATCGCATATGTGTTTTGCATATGCACAAGAAAATTTTTTGCATTGCATAAAACATTCTGCATATCTCTTTGAGTGCATATATGCAAGTTATGCATTAGCACAGCTCTACTTATAATATTGCCTCACAAAAGTCTACATGAGTAAGCAAAACATGAAAATGATCATTCTCAACTGAGAAAAAAATTTGTCACCTCCGGGATTCGAAGAGGCACGATGTTGGTTGAGTGTGCCTAGAAAGACATGGCTATGGACCAGCATTCGAACAGCACGTCATAACTTAGGTGAGCGCGGCATTTGCGAGCGCGGATTATCGGGCTAGGAGAAGGTGGAGAAACCTTGCTCTCTGTCATCCCCCAGGGAGCGTATGACACTTTTATTATACACTCTCCGTTACAGAATGAATTGATGTTGAAAATGAAATCAATTTCAAGTTTTTAGGTGCAATAGTTTAGGAATAAATGATGGCGGAAAATGAGGTTAATCGAGAAAATCGGCCGACCATTGCGAGCGTATGAAAACTTCCATCCATGCCTCGCCAAGAAACGTTTGAGAGTTTTATTATACACTCCTCCTTGCAGAAGGAATTGATGTTTAAAATGAAATCAATTTCAAGTTTTTAGGTGCAATAGTTTAGGAATAAATGATGGCGGAAAATGAAGTTAATCGAGAAAATCGGCCGACCATTGCGAGCGTATGAAAACTTCCATCCATGCCTCGTCAAGAAACGTTTGAGAGTTTTATTATACACTCTCCCTTGCAGAATGAATTGATGTTTAAAATGAAACCAATTTCAAATTTTTAGGTGCAATAGTTTAGAAATAAATGATGGCGGAAAATGAGGTTGATCGAGAAAATCGGCCGACCATTGCGAGCGTATGAAAACTTCCATCCATGCCTCGTCAAGAAATGTTTGAGAGTTTTATTATACACTCTCCGTTGCAAAAGGAATTGATGTTTAAAATGAAACCAATTTCAAGTTTTTAGGTGCAATAGCTTAGGAATAAATGATGGCGGAAAATGAGGTTAATCGAGAAAATCGGCCGACTTCTAAGGGGTCACGAGAGCCACGCTTCCTGCCGCCCACGGGGGCGTAAAAAATTATTTAAATACATAAAAATGTTCTACTCATCACGAGCATCAATTTGGTACTAATTTCAAGATTGTACGTTTTATAGTTTAGAAATTACCCTTTTTGTCAGGGTAATTTGCGAAGGATCTAAGATGGGTTCTCTAAAACGGCGCGCTTCCAACTTGAAAAGAAATGCTTCCAACTTGAAAAGAACACGGTCATATGAGGGGGCTCTGATAGGTGCAAAGTGATACTTGATAGCTCAAGAGGCGTTATGTCGTCTCTTATAGATAGTTGTACGAGCGTCAATTTTAAAGAATACAATCATTTCTATTCGTTGAACGATTTGAATTTGTTATGTGACCGTTTGTGCATTATCATTGTTTATTATTTTCTTATTAAACTATGTAAATTATGTGATTGAACATTGATTTGTACAAGTTGGATGCTGACAATATAGTAATAATTTGATTTAACAGCTGTATATTATCATCTCCACGAGTTGTTTCTTTTTTTTATCAACGTATGAGATTCATTATTTGTGCTATTAATCAATTCTTTTGCTGAAGCTTAGTTAGTTTGAGTGTAATTGATTATACCTGATTTGTTGAAGAAGTTGAAATTAAAGCAGCGATAGATGTGGTTATATTATTAATTAAAATTTTGTATTTTAAGTTGTATGTATTATGAAAATCACTAAAAAAGAAGAAGATTTGGGATTTTGCTTCAGTCTCTTACCTAAAATGTTATTAAAAAATATTTCCATTAAAACCAAGATCTATCTCAATCCTACATGTTTGTCTTGATGTAAAGCTAAAAAGTGAAGCTTTTAGAAAGTAGGGGAAAATATCAGTTCTTTTTAGTCTCAATATCATACAGTATTCTATTCTATTTTGTCTTATAGAATAAGTTTATACCATTTGCTAAAATTGATCAAAGAAAAAATAAATAAATAAAAATCCCGTACCTCTGTTCCTGGGAAGTTGTTTTGAACGTGAATATTGTCTTGACCTTCCTAATTACAGATTGCAGTAAAAATTGTTGAAGTTTTAGTAGAGTAAGTTCTGTATTGTTGACCGTTCCTCATTATTGTACAAATGGCATATAGGCCTAAATAAAAATAACACAGCTAGTATTAGATAACTAGTGCAAGTGTGAACTTTGTTACACACTTCTGACATTGCCCAGTGCATGTAAGCACTTGAGAGGGAACGTCAAGTCAAAATCAAGGAAATGACTTGTGTTTGTTGTATTTGATTTGGTAAATCTGAAAGATATGTCAGTTATTGATTTTGTAAATTTTGATGCCTAAGCATTGTTAATTCAAACAAATAAACAAATTTTCTCCTATGCACTTTCCGGAACAAGTCTCGCTGAGCGGCTTCACCGCTCAGCAAGAATGAAAGTATCGATTATAACTGGAATTTGATGCTGATTCCGAATCTGTAATTTGTTTTGACCGCTCTCGATTTTTTCGATTTTTTGTGATTTTTTTGAATTTTAAATTTTTATACATTTTTAATGTTTTTTTTGGCATGCACCACCTCATGATCCGAACTCTGCCATTCTCTACCCAACCTGGTCGGACCTGGCATACTTTGGCCTGCACCACCTCATGATCCGAACTCTGCCATTCTCGACCCAACATGGTCAGACCGTGCCTTGAAGACCTGAGTACCGGATAGGGCCGGGTTTCACCCAACCTGTACGGACATGGCATTCTTTGGGCACCACCTCAGTTGTTGCTAGCCGCCTTTAAAAAAAATAATAAAAAAAAATCGAAAAAATCGAGAGCGGTCAAAACAAATTGCATATTTGGAATCGGCATCAAATTCCAGTTATAATCGATATTTTCCTTGAATTACTTGCCGATTCAAATACTGGAGTTGCGGTAAGTCATCTACGTAGATGACTTACCGCAACTCTAGTGTTTGAATCGGCAAGTAATTCAAGGAGCATGTCGGACAGCAACACTGCTATGCGCACTCGCTTCCAGCGCGATCGTCATCAAAGACGAAACCAAACCTCCCGCTATACCTCGTTAAATACTCATTTGACAAAAAAATTGTATAGAAGAAAAGTTGTTCATTTCGATGTCATTACCATGATTCAAGTAACAAAAATTCAAAAATCGATGAGTAGCTGTTTATTCGAGCGCATTCGTCATCAAAGACAAAACTAAACCTACCGCTATAAATCGTAAAATACTCATTTGAGACGGAAAGTGCATAGAAGAAAACTTGTTTATTTGATTCAATTAATTAGGTTCAGGCACCAAAAAGTGAAAAATTGATAAGTGACATATCCTTCAGATTTACCTGGGATTTAGATCTATAAAATTTTTTGGTTAACATGTATATCAGTTGGTTAACAGAAATGACAAATTTTGTTCCAAAGAATCAGTAAAGGAACCCATTTAAAAATGTTTTACAAGAATGACATTCTACTGATTGATGCATTATTTTCGAGTTATTTAACTTGGTGAAAATGGCTTTCCTGCGCAAAGCTCAAGTTGTTTTTGCAATATATGGCGTAATTAATTATTTGCCCACCCCGCGGAGCCAAACCCACTTCTAGGAGGTTTTAGTTAATAACACAATAAAGGTTATAACCCAAAAATATTAGCAAGACTGGATTAGTGAAGACTTTGTTTACGGCAGTTTCAAAATGGCGGCCACCCGGTATGGTGGCCGCCATCTGGAAAGTGATGTTGAGTGCATATCGATTTAAGTCTTGATTATTCTAGTCGTGCTAAAATTTTTGGGTGACAACCAGGGTTGCGGAGTCGGAGTCGGGAGTCGGAGTTGCCGGAGTCGGAGTCGCTTCTCTGAAGTGTGGTGGAGTCGGAGTCGCCACTCTGAAGTGTGATGGAGTCGGAGTCGCTTTTCCGAATGTGGTGGAGTCGGAGTCGGAGTCGTTCATTCGGATGTGGTAGGGTCGTGGTTGGAGTCACTCTTTTTTGGTGTCTTCGATTCTAATTTTTGCTAAAAATTATTTATAATTCTTTAAAACTAAAAGTAAACCAAAACAGAGTTAGAATGCTTTGCTGAAAAATCTAAAAAATACGCAATGTTTTTGTTGATTGTTTTGTTCTAAGTATGAAACAGCGTATTTATTCCTATCACCTAATACCGTCATGTTATCTAGTCATTGAGGGTTTGCACAGATATATATGAGAAACCTACGAGTGCGAAATATAATTTTTGTACCCAGCATTGATGTATATTTTGTAGTTAAAAGCAGGAATTAGTAATTGAAAGCATCGCAAATTCATTCTGTATATTTCTGTTTTGTTCATTTTTCCTTCAATTAATACATAGGAACTGGAAAATAGTATTAAATGTGTTGCAAGTTACTTGTAGAACATTTCAGCTGATGCAATACATTGTACTCACATAAAGAGTGGTATCTCTGTATGCTCAAAATGATGCATTGATTGATAATGATCATAAACATTTTTAGTCTTTAGGTTATGATTCATTGCCAATGAGTAGTCTTTGCCGAAACCTGAAGCTATTGTCTAGTGCACAAAGACTTCTAGTTTTCAAGTCATGTTATCAAAATTGATATGGATTCCGTGTTTTTAAGTCAAGTTAACATGTATTAATAATAA
Organism: Morinoia aosen; assembly: GCA_030386875.1. Classification (NCBI taxonomy): domain Eukaryota; kingdom Metazoa; phylum Arthropoda; class Malacostraca; order Amphipoda; family Talitridae; genus Morinoia; species Morinoia aosen. The sequence goes on from CM059568.1 coordinate 49,143,445, forward strand.
AAATTTCTGCTCATTTCTCAAGTTATTCCTTGAATGTAATTTGGTTCTTTCAGAGTTATATTGTATTTCACTATATCATCATCATGTTTAATTTTTATCTTCGTATCACTCCCCAGTTTCTAAGCAGGTATACGCTGAAATGGAGAATTTCATAATTATCTTGATACATTTTTGAAAACTGAAATAGTATTCGTTTTGTAGCATTATATAATTAATTACTTCTTGTTAAGGAAGATTTGGAAATGTTGTAAGGTTATCTATATCGGCATTGAGACACTTGAAAAAAATTAAAATACGATGTAAACGAGCTGCAATGAAAATAATTACACACACCAGCAAAAACTTCACTTACAGTCACACACACATTGTAACTGAAAACAATGCACTATCTCAGCTGCAATGGTTTTTGCATTTATGCAATAGTACAAATTCTCTTGCTGGAAACGTTTCAAATTGCTCCAAAAAACACGAAATGAGAACCTGGGCGTTTATTAAAATAACAAAGTGTCCAATACAAAGTAAAAAGTTAGACAAAAATAAGAGATAGTATCATATTACACGCAAAGAAGCTAGAAGTGACTTTTATTCGTAAAAAAACGCTCCGAAAACGTCAGAACCCTGCGATGAAAGCAGAACAACTTTTGCTTATTGTATATAGCCGAAATGTAACATAGAGTTGAGCAATAATATGACACCTTTTCTGCATTGTTACCCTGCATAGTGTAGGTACAGAGAAGAAAAGGCAGTGTGCAAATCTGGCCTACCTTATCTACACGTATACATAATTTTGGGGATTTGAAGCATAGTCATTGAATTAACTATTATAATTTCAATGAATTAGTGCATACTTAGTAATAAAAAACTGTTGATACATATCTATGCTTCTCAGTGTAGACAATGCCTACATTACCTACTCAGAAAACACTTGTCAGTAATATACAGGGTGTTTCAGATTCAGAATAAGAGGCAAAAAATTGCACAGCAACTAGAAGATATCCAAATAAAAACTTTTTCTTCTATAAAATTTTCCGAAGAAAGAGACATTGAGATATTAGCAGTTTATTGTTTTTAAGGGTGAAATTTAATGAATAAACTACTCGCAATATTGATTTTGAATTTACGTTGATCCGGCGAAATGTGCTAGTTGCATGACTTCCTAGATCTCCTGACATGACTCCACTCGATTTCAATTTTTGGGACACGTGAAGAGCTTTGTCTATGCTACACCCATTGAGTCTGAGGAAGATCTTGTGGCCAGAATTGCAGTGGCTGCAGGTGAGATACCTTAATGCCAGACGTGTTTCCTAATATTCGGCAGCCGTTAAGGCTAACATTCGAAAAGTGCATAGATGTAGGTGGAACACATTTTGAACAATTTTTGTAAAGTAAATTCGGATTCAATATCGCGAGTAATTGTGCCATTAAATTTCAACCTTAAAAACAATTAACACCTAATACCTCCCAACCCCGATTTTTTGGGGGAAAATTTCATAGGACAAAAAGTGTTTATTTGGCCATTTTCTACTTGATGTGCAATTTTGTACCTCGTGTTCTGAAACACTCAGTATACATAATTGTGTACACGACTCGTCATAAATGACGGGATTCGATATTGTCTGTATAGAAATCTTTCAGATGTGGACCATAAAGAAATATTTCCATCCTAATAGCACCCGCGATTAAAATATTTTAATACTTGTGCACTTGTGAAACTCGCATCACAGAGACAGTAGTTAAGCATCTTTAAGAGCGTGAAAGGGAGACAGATCAACCAACAAAGACGAACAGCCAATTTTGTTTGTTCAATGAAATTTCCTGTTGAATGTTTTCCGTATTTCTGATGGCGGCTTTGTGGAAGAAAAAGTTTTCTTCAGTTGGCCTCTCTTAGTTCACAGACAAAAATTTGAAACTGATGAAATGAGATCTTTTTGTTTGTTGTTTTTTGTTCTGCAGCTGCATCTTTTCTTTTCGATTTTTGTGTTTAAATTTAACTTTCTATAATTAAGCACATTTGCGCTTCTAGCAGACCTGCATTAACCTTGAATAGCTTTAATTAAAATTACTTGTTACGCTTTGGCGTTCACTCATTAAATTATCTTTGAGCTTGCTCTGCTTGGGCAGCACGTCGTCCTTGTAATAAAAGTGGGTCTGGTACCTCTAACTTATTTCTCTTGCGTAAAAAGTAGTCTCTTTCTGCGACTTGAACTCCTCGACCCGGCTTTTGCAGCCTCTTGAATAGGCACTTATTATTGAAGGTAATTAATTGTCAAATAATTGTTAAAATCTTAGTGCTATATGCAATCTTGCAATAAGATACGATATTCACCTAGTCGGCGACCAGACATCTTAAAACTCTATCTCTCTACTCAGAACGCCTCTAAAATTCCCTACCGGAGTACCGTACTGATGACCGGCCGCGTCCATTGGGTGTCTTCTATTTTTTGCGAGTGTCGTTTTAAAAACTAACCTTACGTTAAAGAAGATCTTCGGTCTCTATTTTAAAGGAATTTAATAATAAAAATATTACAGAGGACGCTGCTGAGCGTACTGTTGGAATCCTCAAGATCTGCCTCACTTGGGTACGGTTTCTCTTTTTGCGCAGGAGAAAAGGGAAACGACTTGCTGTTGTTCCCTTGAAGTTCTTTCTTCTGTATTTGAAATAAATGTTCGAGCAGTTGCCCTTAAGTTTTAAATCCTAAAACTCCATTGTATTGACATAGGTGAGATTACGCTCACGAAATAACTAAACCTATTTATTAATTTGTTCAATGGAGACACTTGACCATTTATTGTATAAGAACAATCAATACTATACCGGGTGTCCCATAAAATGTCCCGGACTTTTTAATTGATAATATCTCCGCTTTAAATTAACATATTTTAATTGTCTTTTATTTACAATTTAGTCAATTTTGTTTCCTTTTGAAATAATTTAAGTTTTTGAAAATCAGTTGAATAAACTTTAAGACGATCGATTTACTGAAAGGGGTAGAAAAATTGTTCAAAGGGAAAATTTTAAAAACAACACTGGTGTTCTTCATTCCTCAATACCTACTGTTAAGAATAATTTCATAACAATGTATCGTACATACAACTAAGTATTTAAACCCTCTGAGAGGTTTCAAGTTTCAAGTGTTCTCAACAATAGTGTTTCAAGGACTGATCAAAAACGGTGGAATAATGGGTAAAACTCTTCGTTCAATGGTGGCTAGAAGTAATACTTGCCTCGAGAGAAATGGAGGGTATGTCGTTGGATACTGAAATTACCTCATTTATTTAAACGTTATATAAGGTAATGATTTGTTACTCCTTAAAATTTTCGTGTGTTCAGTTTTATGGAAACTACAAAATAAGGAAGAATATCAATATTGTTTCAAAAACTTTTCCTCTGAACAATTAATTTTTCGGCTCGTTTCAGTAAATTGAACATTTTACAGTGGTTATTCAACCGATTTTCAAAAATTTAAATTATTCGAAAAGGAAACAAAATTTACTACATTGTGAAAAAGGCAATTAAAATATGTTAATTTAAAGCTGAGATATAATTAATTAAAAATTGGGGACATTTTCATAGGACACCCGGTATAATAAAAAGCCAGGTGTCCGTCAATGATAAGTATATGTTCTCGTGTGTAATTTCCCCTATCTCATTACAATGGGAATCTGCTTGCTTGGACAGTATCATAAATACCATCGAAATATGAAAAACCTGGCATCTGCTCACTTATGTTTATAAGTAAAAAACATTGCTTGAAAATTGAATCAACTGTCAAGAAAATGCGACTCATTGCATTTAAATTTCAAAGGCATTTAAATGCTTAAAAGGATGGCAAATTTTTTAAAAACCTCTTGCGAACAATAATTTAAATTACAATTCAAGTAGGTATTATGTTGTACAATTTGCTTGGTTGTTGTGTGCGTTTGTGACGTTTTTAAAGATGCTTAATGACCGTATCTGTGATACGAGTTTTACCAGTGCACAAGTACGAGAATACTGTATTTTAATCGCAGGTACTATTACAATGGATATGTTTGTTTGCCATTTTTATCTTGAGATTTTTTTAAAACGATACCATTGGATCCCGTCATTTTTGACCAATCATGTACACTAGTATCTTGATTATTAACAATCTGTAGTCAATTTAAAAGTCGTTCGCTAATAAAGAATATAATGAACATATGCACAGGTTTCAACACCTGCAACCGTTTACTACTAAGAATGAGTGTCGTGTGGTTATTTATACGTTTTGTGTCACGCTGTTAAGAATAATTGATAGGAAAAAAATAGCACTGGCGGTCTTGGTTCCAGTTCACGGTCAATTAATACTCATTTTCGTTGTGCAATAGCTCTGTAATAAGTCACTTTCATCACAATTAGAGCGATCCAGAGCCTTATATACTCAAGTTTGTATCGTGAATACCGAGTTCGGCGGGGTATTGCATATTGAAATATGCTGTATTGTATATTACAATATACTGTATTGCAATGTACTGTATTGCAATGTACTGTATTGCATATTACAATATACATACACAAGTTCGCAGTTGCTTTCAGTAATGCTGAATTTCTGTATCTTGGATACGACACGAATGGCTATAACTACTTCTCTTGCGGCTCAAAAATGCTGTGTTCTGAGTGTTTATTACTCTTATAAGAAAATTAAGTTACCTTTGGAATAAGCTGAAAGCATGGAAACTCCACTCCAACGAAAATTTGTTGAAGAAAGGTATTGAATTTTGTCATTTTTTACGGTCTGTGTACACTAGTTAAGAAATAAAATATTCATCTTATAAATTATGAATAGGTGAAGTTGGAGTCACAAAATTGTGAATAGGCAGAGTCGGTGTTGGAGCCGCCAAATTCTGAAAAGGTGGAGTCGGAGTCGCCAAATTCTGAAAAGGTGGAGTCGGAGTCGCCAAATTCTGAAAAGGTGGAGTCGGAGTCGCCAAATTCTGAAAAGGTGGAGTCGGAGTCGCCAAATTCTGGAAAGTCGGAGTCGGAGTCGCAAATTTATTCCACCGACTCCGCAACCCTGGTGACAACCTTTCATGTGTTATTAACTAAAACATCCTAGAAGTGGGCTCAGGCTCTGCGGGGTCGGCAAAGAATAAATTACGCCATATATTGCAAAAACAATAACTTTTCCCCCACTGCGGCATTGTTGGAACACCCTCTCAATTGCGCGTGAAAGCCATTCCATTAATGTTGCTCCAATAACTTCAAAGTTAAATAACTCAAAAATAACGCATCAGCAAGCAGAATGTCATTCATGTAAAACATTTTTTAATGGGTTCCTTTAGCTATTCTTTGGAACGGAATTCTTGATTTCTGTGAACCACCTAAAATGCATATTAATCAATTTTTCATATATATGTGTCTTTGAAAATAAATTGAGAGTGTACCCCAGACTTTGGTAAATATGGAGGAGAGGACCACAATTGCGCGTCAGATGGCAACACTACAATGGACTTTCCCTTCCGACGCGCTCGATCATTCCCGCCATCTAAGACGAAAATGAACATATTGCTATAATTCGTTATTTTTGGGTGATAATTTCTATTGTGTTATTAACTTAAAGATCCTAGAAGTGGGTTCAGGCTCCGCAGGGCCGGCAAATAATAAATTACTAAGTACCCAAACTAAATCTACTGCTATAACTCGTTAAATGTTCATTTCAGACGGGAAGTGTATAGAAGAAAAATTGTTTCTTTACATCTAATTAGCTATGTTTAGGCACCAAAAAGTGGGAAATTGATTATGGTCCTCTCCTCCACATTTACCCAGACTTTTTCCGATTTCAAAATAATTATGTATATAATGGGAGAAAATGGGTGAAAAATAGAATATTTTCTTAAGCTATCTCGTTTGAAAGTTATTAGCGTAGAGCAATGGTTTAGATCTCATTAACTATGCAAATAGTTCTTGCATAGCTGGATATTGGTTTGCTTTCAAATTTGCAATAGTTTATTTTTTATGAATTTTTAAATTGTTTTTAAAAAGTCATGTATTTTTCCATAGATTTTTCAGTGTAACTAAAAAATTACTATGAAGTTTAAAGCAAACCCACATCCAACCATGCAGCAATTTTTTGTGTATTCAATGAGACCTAAATGATTGCTTTACAATAATAACTTATGGAGGAGATAGCTTTTGAAATTTTTATCGTGAATTGTTCAGAAATGGCATTTCTCTACCATTTTTGTTTTTTTTTCATTTGCAAGCTATATTGCTTTTTAAAATTGACATGGTTGACGTTCTGAAAGCTATCTAAAGAGATGAATATCTTTTCTTATAAGCTTGTTGTGGTTCCTTAAAGGATCCGGTACCACATGGGGTGTCACAGATACGGATCACCGCTGTAGGAGTGCACGCTGCAAAGTCCTTGACATGCTCCTCCCATTCCCCTTTTTGTTCCCCCTCCTCTCACAAAGCAAAGAACATTGTGTAGCTTTGCTAGATTGTAAACTAAAGAGTTCTGTGTTGAATAGACCAACAAAACAAAATTCAAACATTTCTGGTTTGTGTCTAATGTGGTGACTGTCCAGTGCTAGCAGCTGCATTCAAATCCACCCAGAGCTTGCAAATGGAAAAAAAAGGAAATGTGAAGGAACAGACAGTAATCAATTTTGTACTTTTCGGTGCTTCAACATAGTTAATTAGATCAAAATAAACAAGTTTTCTTCTATGCACTTTCCGTCGGAAATCAGTATTTTACGAGTTATAGCGGTATTTTAATTTTCATCTTTGATGATGAATGTGATTGAATAAACAGCTACTAATCAATTTTTGAATTTTTGTTGCTTGAATCATGGTAATAACATCAAGATCAACTACTTTTATTAGGTACACTTTTTGCAAAAAATGAGTATTTTACGAGTTAGAGCGGTAGGTGTTATTTTTTGCGCAATTGAGCTGTTAAAGTACATATGAATACTTTGTAATTTACTATTAGCCCACCCTGCAAAGCCTGAACCCACTTCAAGGATCTTTTGGTTAATAACACAATAAAGGTTATCACCCAAAAATAACGAGTTAGGGCGGTATGTTAATTTTCGTTTTAGATGGTGGAAATGCGCTCGATCATTCGAGCGCGTCAAAAGAGAGAGTCCATTGTAGTGTTGCCATCCGATGCGCTCGATGAATTTCTTTCCGCTTCAAACACTAGAGTTGCGGTAAGTCATTTACCGCTATAACTCGTAAAATACTCATTTCAGACGGAAAATGCAAAGAAAAAACTTGTTTATTTTAATCTAATTAACCAAGTTTAGGCACCAAAAAGTGGATAATTGACTACTGTCCATTCCTTCATTTTTACTGAAAAAAATGAAACATTGTAAAAAATGTGCTTCCTGAGCAGTTGAAGGTAAAAAGTTGAAAAGTTATCTCCTCCAAAAGTATTATTGTAAAGCAATTAGGTTTTATTGAATGTGCAAATAGTTGCTGCATGGCTGGACGTGGGTTCTTTTTGAAATTCACTGTAATTTTTTAATGACATTGAAAAATCTATAAAAAATTCATGACTTTTTAAAATAACCATTTGCAATTCATAAAAAAGCTATTGCGAATTTCAAAACAAACTCATGTCCAGCTATGCAGCAACTTTTTGCGCATTCAATGATGCCTAAATCATTGCTCTACAATAATAATTTTTGGAGGAGATAGCTTTTGAAAATATCCTATTTCATCTCCCATTTTCCCCCATTATCTCCACAATTATCTTAAAAATGAGAAAAAGTCTGTATAACAACTCCTGTTCATTTATAGAAATACATGCGTATGCCAAATTTCATTGATCTAGATTCTATGCAACAAACATGACAGTCCTTTTCTTGATTCTGCTTAGACGTCCTCCTTAAGGAAGTTGAACAGTTTTCCTTATGAAATTTCAAAACTTCATTAGATAAACTACTTCAGGAGTGAAATAAGCTCTGAGGTATTCACAAGATGTTAATAACATTTGAATAGACATTTAGAGCAATAGAGTTTTTGGAATTTATCCATACCCCCCTCCTCCTCCTCCCTTTCCAAAGAAAAGTTTCTTAAACTTTCAATTTCTCAGCCAATATTGTATATAGATGATTTTTTTTTGTGCAATTCACAATGAACATATCTACAAAAGTGAATGACAGTTTTTTATATTGCTTTGTTACAAAAATTTAAAAACTTTGAATTTTCAAAACCTAATTGTTGTTTTTTACATGCCAATAAAAAATTTCTAATACATTGTAGTGCCCTACCTTAGTTACCCCTCAAAATCTCAATTCAAGTCTATTTGTGTTCAGTAATACTAATATGTCTGAATGTAAATTTATTCAATAAAAAGTCACCACTTGTAAGGCCGCTGCTTCACTCGCCTCAAACGGAACTCAATGGCTGAAGCAGCAACAACTTCAGGCCTTACAACATCAAAAAACTACCTCTCAATTTTATAGTACTCACTTTGATCTTCACAATGCGAAAAAATTCTCCATAGGTAAAAACTGTAGGATAAATTGGGAAAAATGAAATGCCATTGTCTCAGAACAAGTTTTTTGAATTTTTTATAACAATTTCTCCTAAAGTTTTACTTGAAATATATTTACAAAAATGTGAATATATCAAGCACTTCATAAAATATGCAGAAAAAATCATAAAGTGTTCTTCCTAAATGAATTTAAAATATGTGTGAATAATTTTCTTGATAGGTTGACAATTATTAAATTTCTTACATTTAACACGTTAAGTGCGGTGGGTTAAACTGAAGTTCAATATCCAGCTCAACTTTAGAGTCAATTGTAGTAAGGAATTTTGAAAATACCAAGCATTGACTGGATCATGCCTTCATTTAACTTTCATTTAGTATTTATAAAAATTGAGTCAGTGACTGCTGGTCGGCCAGCAGCATTGTGAAAATCATCTAAATGACCACCGGTGGGTCCTGCCGCGCTTAACGTGTTAAATAATTTTTTCTGCTCCTTAGCATTTATTATTTACTAAAGACGATTTTAAAAGTTACAAAATAGTGCATGCTTTAACCTCATGCAGATATTTTTTTCCCAAAGTGTTAGTAGCTTCATGTCAATCAATTATAATATTGATTTTGCATACTAGCTTAAAGAAAATTTTTACTCTTTCAATTTAAAAGTTTTATTGTTGCCAAATTGTGTTACCTTTTTTTGTATTGTGAAGGGAACAGTCTAACAGTCTACAGACAAGGATTTGGTCAGGATTTCTTACCCGTAACAAGTATTCCATATTACTCACATTTTCCTGAGGTGGTACTGTTGGTATACCCACTTGCAGTTGTAACTCATTACAGTGATAATGTAAATTGATGTGTTCATAAGGTTATTTATTGAATTATTGTCAGTGGGTATAACTTTTTCTTAGGCTCCATTAGGACAGGAAACTCAACTGAATTATCCATATTTACAAATTAAAGGTCAAATGCAGTAAGGAGGTAAACTCGATGAAACCAGTATTTCTTATATTTGAGGTGCAGATCAGAAAATTCTGATTATGACTATAATCTATAACTTGGCATGTGCAGCTGTATTGAAGGAGCTGGATTTCATTGCAAAATATGCATGAGCACCAAAACTTGCAACACATCACCGATATTAGACGTGCATGTCATTGACAGTGAACCAAGATTAGAAACAAAGTGAAACAACTTACTGCCTAAATATTATTTCAAACCCAAATGCCACTTTCTGAACTCGGCATATAATTGTGTCAATCCCTCGCCACTTCACGGATCCTCTTTTGAGGCTTCACTACTCTGTCGGCTTGCCCGGCCCCCACATATTAAATAACTATTAGACTTCTAATATAGCATTAAATACCATTAAAATATGAAAAAGAATTATCATTAATAGTGTAAAGATAAGAAAAAAGTATATTATGGGGTATAAACGTATATTGGAGTTTATAATAATATGAAAATGGAAACAAAACCAACTGGAAAGGTTATAGATGTATGCATTGCGTGTCTGCAAAGGCTCTGCGAGTTCAGCTTCATGGCATAGCAATGTATAAGACGGGCCACGATTGGTGCAGAAATGAAAGACAGCGTATACGTTAAAATTGGCGATCCCACTTTGCAGAAAATCTTTCTCAGGAAACCTGGAATTATTGTTTACCAGCCATGAATGTATGGCAGAACCAATTACTAATTAACTGCACTAGATCATTACCAAGTACAATATTTTGATACTGCCAGTGCAATTGTACCAGATACATGCATTGAGATACTATCAGCAAATATCAAAACAGTAACATCATTTCGTACTGATGGCAAGTTTTTTCGATGGGAGTTGGAGCAGCGGCCATTATAGAAAACAATGTCGAAACAATATCTCTATCGATAGTGGCAAGTATAATAGCAGAACTAAACGCAATCAAACATGCTCTAAAAATAATGAAAGTAACACAATATCACAGCCTTGGAATTTGCAGTGACTCCATGAATACCATACAAGCCATCAACTACTCTACAGCAAACAATGATCTTTTGAAGAAAAGAATGCTGGAAATACATCAAATTATAGAGGATGGCAAAAGCATGACAACCAGCTGGATCCCAGAGCATGTGGGTGTTGCTGAAAACAAGTATGCAGACCAGGCTGCAAGGGCAGCAGCACTGAAATCAGCTGAATTTGTATCGATTCCCTACAGAGATCGGTTCCTGCTGATAAGCCCCTCAGGGGGTACAACTATTGTATCTATGGGAATTAGTGCTCCCAGGGGATCCATGTGAGGGCCTGTGCTAAAGGTTAGGTAGGCTTCCTTTTTGGTGTAATAAAGTAGGTTTTTATTTTGTTACGGACCATCTTTTTTTGGTTCACTGCTGTCCTGTTTTTCAGCACCTACTACTTTCTTCTTCAACTTTTTTCTTGTTTCATGAACTTCTTTCCTAGCTTACTGTTTCTGTGCACCTGGTGTATAGATTCTGCGTTCCCTCAACTCCATACTAAATGGTGCCTTCCTCTTTCCTCTCTTATAACATCTTTGTCATGGTTAAGGGAGGCTAAAACTTTCTTATATAATAATAATAATCCTACTGATAAGATAAAGAACATCTAAGAAATGGAATCAGAAACAAGTATCACACAAAAACTCCTCTCTGGAAGTTTCTGTGTAACTATTGTATCTATGGGAATTTGCACTTCCAGGGGGAAAATGTGAGGTCCCAATCTAATGATTAAGTAGCCCATTAAAACCTAGCTTTTTAGCAGAATTTATTGCTAACCCTCGTACAAATAGAGCATTTTATAAATTTTTTTAAAATTCTGCCAAGATTCTAGGATTTTTGCTTCCAGTAAGTTTATTATATTCTACAATGTGTTCTTCTATTGTATGTTCATTCAATATTGGTTTTGTGTTTAAATTAATTGCTATGTCTTCCTCATTTCCAGATTAGATGGTTTTTAGAGATGGCTGAACTTCTGTCTCTAAAGTGGAATAATCACAAGTCTACATTTTTTCATGTTCTTGCAACTATTCGGAACAAGGTGAGTACTTGATGTTGGTATTGCAACAAGCATTGGGAGCTTACTTTTGGCTGACTGTTAATTTGAAAGTTATGTTGTATCAACTGGTACTGCTTTTCTTACATATACCAGGCTTCTCCTCTCTATGGGAGGAGAAGCCTGGTTTTTCTTACCATCACTAATAGCTGTATTGAAAAATAACATCAATGCACAACATAACTTGTTGGCTCAGTTAATTTCTTGACATGAAGTTAAATGGGATTTTCTATGACGAAAATGAGGATGTATGGGTATTATTCTTCCACACCAGCAATATTGCTCTGATTTGTATATATTTTTTGTTACAGGAGTCCTACTCTGATGTCACCCTGGCCTGTGATGGAAAGTTTTACTCCCTGCATAAGTTTGTGTTGTCAACTTGTAGTGAATATTTTGAGGAGATGTTTGAGAGGACACAGTGTAAACATCCTGTTATAGTATTGAAAGATATCAACTCTGAAGATTTGGAAGCTTTGTTGAATTATATGTATGTTGGTGAAGTGAATGTGGTGCAGGAGAAATTAGCGGGTCTCATCAAAGCTGCCGAGTGTTTGAAAATCAAAGGCTTGGCTGTTCCTGATGAAGATCCTATGGAATCTAAAGATAATTCTAGTATAGATAGAGAACGACACAAAAGATCTCAGAGAGGTGAGGACAGCCCACGTGCCAAGAGGAGGAGAAGAGAGAACTCGTCTGACGTTTCTGAAGAAATTCTAAGTCCTGTGAGATCTCGTCCAAGTGCCAGAAATAGAGAATATCACTCGAGTCAAAATTCCAAGAGTGCTCCTGTTGCCCCTAGTGAAGAAAATGAGGAAGGCTCCAGAGAGGTGCAAGGTCGTGATGTGTCTGAAGAATCAGAAAATTCATCCATCAATGCCAACAGACAAGTTAATTTTAGTTCAAATAAGCCCAATTTATCACATGTTCTCAATGAAAGTACTCAGAAAAAAGAAAAGGTGAGAAATTCCTATTCAAAGATTTCTCATGACTCAAGTCAATTTTTGGTTCAAGTTTCTTATATGCATGGAAATAGCTGTCAATAGCATATGTTGTTGGAGGAAAGTTCTTTGAGGTGTTTGGTAGCCCTGCTTAGCTAGGAAAATAATATGGTGCTGCTATTACCTTCAATGTAGTTTTTTACGTTGTATTTAACATAATAAATGCATTTGCCTGCCATATTGCATTTTTCTAATAGATGTGCTAATTCATTTGATAATTTGTTGTATAAATTGCTTGAAATTTTTCAGCCGTATTTTAGTTTTTATATATTCATGCACATCATTTTGCAAAAAAAAATACATAAATAGGTTTCTATTGAATTCTTATCAGTGCTATTACTAATTAAAATTCCCAATTGATATTGTTATGTGACATGCTTGTACCATTGATTGGTGCTTCAAACTTGCTCCAGAATGTCAACATGTGCTAATACCTTTCTAAATTCAGGTTGCTGAAGAATGTGTGAAAGTGGAACCGACTGACTCAGAATCAGAAGCAGCAGATACTGTACAAATCGAAGAAGAGCAAGACAACAAGACATCTCTGCACCAGGCACTTGGTCTTGATTTGGTGGAGGACTCGGAGTTGTGTGAGAACGCTGCACTGCTGGAGCCACCTCAGATTATGGAGGAGGTTGTTGCTGAAGTTATACCAGGAGCATCCGAGTATCAAGCTGTGAGTTCCACAACTTTTTAGTCATGGAACATTTTCAAAATTGTTAATTTAACATGTTGACTGCAATGGGTTAAACTGTGGTTCAGTATTCAACTCAAACCTAAATTTAAAAGTTGTTTGAAATTTTATTAATACCAGACATTAACTGGGTCCATTAAATACTGTCAATTATAAAAAAATAATTAAAACTTTTTCAAACAACCCATGGATGGGTTGTTTTGCAGCAGGAAAAACTTGCAGCAAGACCCACCGATGGGTCGTAGTGCAGTCAATGTGTTAAGGGAAGATTACCAAAAGAATGGCGACATTTTTCAGAGATATTGATTTTAGCTGCTATAGGAAGGGTAAGTTGTCAGGTACATCCTTTGAAAAAATGAGGTTCGTACGTTTGCTTGTTCGTCCGCACGGGTGTTTGAAGTATGAGGGTGGAGGGGAGGGGGAGCTGGTATTGCATCGTGTTACACCTCACCTCTGCTGTTTCTTCACATTGCGATGCTGCGATGTCATCTTCTATGTCTCTTTATTACTATATAATGATTTCAAGGGTCATAGCTGACCCAACCAATAACAATAAAAAAATTGAGATTGTTTGATTCTTCATCTTTTTTTGGGAGGATTGGAATGTGGGGTTTCAAAATGCATCTCCTACAATTTTGAGCTACAGTGATGACTATCATTGGATGCGGAAAAATGTGGGCATTACAAAAATTGCTATAGCAATTATAAATTAACTTTTGATCAAAATCTGTGAAGTCATAAGTACATAATTTTACAAAAAAAAGACATACCATGGAATTTTTTTATTTCGAACTAAGAGTTAGGAAAATGTCACAGCAATTTTTGTAATGCCCACGTCTTTTTGGATCCAATGATACCAAAATCATCACTTTTACTCAAAAACTGTTGGAGATGCAAACCCCCCAAAAATTTCGTTTTCTATGGATATCTCGTTTTCTTTAAAGAAAATAGCATTTTTTATATAAAATAAATGATATAAAATTGCATTTCCTATCAGTATACTGAATTTCATTGCCTCAGATTTGATATCAAAGAAATTCTTTATTAAGGGGTAATCTTCCCTTAAAGTTAATATAAGAGCATCTTAGTTACTCTTTCTAAATAAACATTTCTGTGTGTGAAAATAGGATAAAATTTTATCTCCTTTATGTAGCTCTCTATTGACTGCGAACACAATGACTGCGATGGGTTAAACTGATGTTCAATATTTGACTGAATTCAAATGTTTTTTAGAAATTCTAAAAAAACATTAACTGGGTCTATTGAATACAATTAATTTTAAAAGATTGTTAAAACTTTTTCATATGACCCACCGATGGGTTGTATCGCAATCAACGTGGTGTAAAGAGCACCCTTGGTACTCTTTCTATATGAACATTTTCATGTGTGAAAATAGGCTAAGTTTTTGTCTCATTCTATGTAGTTCGTTTGTATTCTTGCATTTTATTACTGATATTTCATGCACCAATACATTAGGCATGAATTTAACATTCTATGTAACTTTTGAAAGGCATAAGTTTATTTTTGTCCAATTCATGATGCATCTCAGTAATGTTCAATTTTTCTGTACTTTAGATTATTTTTATTTTCCATTCTATAAACTAAGAAGAGCTCTCTAAAAGAGCACTTTCTTGATTTGAACATTCATTTGCTGGTCATTCCAAATTTAAGAATATTTTCCTTATTTGCAAAGCAGTACATGATGCCAATATTATTAAAATGCTCTTAACTTTTGGAACTAGAGTTTATCTCAGTTGATTTCTTTGAAATTTCAGTTTTATGATACAAAAAGGAGAACCAACGTGTAGATGAACATCAATTGTAGTTTATCTCTAAATTTAAAAAATACCTGTAAGTTACAAGGATGCTTGTATTCCAATTTGATGATTGTCGCGCAGTGAATGGCAAGGATTGTGTAATGATGAATTGCAATGTAAAAATGGTGAATATGAAGTTGAATGGTAAGGTATGTGAACGTTGGCAATTTTCCTACTTAGGGATCAAGGGATAGGCAATAGGTTCAGGCTTGGTAGGTTTGTCAACCCTATGCTATGTGGACTGGCACTGTCAGAGGGATACTGCTACATTATCTATCTCAGCTGTTATAAACATTCAGTATTCAGAATTGAGTACGTCTCCTTTGTCTCTTCCTTCTTGACTTACTGTTTCTATGTCCAGAGTATCATGTGTCAGGGCAGATCTTTTGTATAGATTGTTCAGTTAGACATGACCAATACAACTTGCTTCTGATTTCCATTTGTTCTGAGGATCACAGAGCCCTTTTTGTTGAGTAAGGCTTGCTACAAGTGAAGAGATTGAAAACGATTGGAATTTGTATTTTGATTCTTAATTTGTAAAATTGTACAAGCAAGGCAATTATAAGCTTGTTGAAAGGTGGAATGTGTTTAGTATGCTGTCTTTTTTTTTTGAGGGGAGTAGAAACATA
This sequence comes from Morinoia aosen, assembly GCA_030386875.1. NCBI lineage: Eukaryota > Metazoa > Arthropoda > Malacostraca > Amphipoda > Talitridae > Morinoia > Morinoia aosen. The sequence continues at coordinate 49,159,094 of CM059568.1, forward strand.
TTTAGAAAATTATCATGACCCAATATTTCAATTTTTATCTGATAAATTTGAGCATTTACCCTCACATCTGGAGTGCAACCATGACATGAAAATAATTTCTTGCTGAGTTAGACGCTTCTCAGTTATGCTTCGTAGGTTTAGGAGATGTGCGCTGTACACGTTTGATGTGGCGGTGATATTTTTGTCTAGTTTAAAACAGTATTTCTATTTCAGTGAGTTTCTGCCTTTCTATTATTCAGCTGGGTCCCAATTGGACACGAATTTCTTGGCATTTGATAATGCTGCTGCTGTGTCACTTGGCACTTGCTATACCTGCTGTACAAAACAAGCATTAGTGTTCAAAATAGAAATGTGATATCTGCCGTGACAGAATTCGTTCCTGTGGGAGGGGGAGGGCAGCCTGTCCGCCTTCCCTGGTGACGGCTTCTCTGGGGACTCCTCTCAGTCTCGCCAGATGGTGAGTGTTGCGTGCTCCTTGTTTGTCGTTGCAGTGCTGGGGGTATCCAGAAAAAACTTATGCGTTTTGAGTTCTTTTTTTTTTTTGCTTAATCCGTTACTGTCAAAGTAGATTTCAAAATCCACTTTCATAAACAGCTCTGATATGTTTCATTCCTCGTTAAATTTGTGCCCTAATGTGTTCTTCGAAGTTCATTGTTGACTGGCAGTCACTTCCTCGTTGTGATGTCAGTGACTACATGATGCTGGTGCCAGTTTAATGATGATGGTTGTGACAACAGTATTATGAGTACAAAATGAAGACGATAAAGGGTTAACTTTCATTTACTCGATAAGCTTCGTCATAATTGGTGTATACAGTAGATGCAGCTTTAAGTAATAGTCTAACTCTAAGTGGCTTCGTTCTTTCTGGATACACCAATGCTGTCATGAACCATTGTTGGTTACATAATTTTTTAGGACTTTTAATTCGGGAGGAAACTTTTACAGGCTTGGGTGATTTTATGTCTTCTGCTTAGCTAAATGAGCTGGCGGAACTCCGAATTCAGATGAATAAGTTCCCACGGATGAAATAATTCGGTCATAAACTTCGACATCAGCCTGAATCTAGGATACGCGGTTGTATGAAGAATATAGCCTTTGAGATGTCGATGAGAGTTAGTACTAATAGTGCATTGATGTTGGTACGTTCTAATTTTCTGTTGAAGTTGGATCAAGTCTGCCGGGCAAAAGTGTGAAAAAAATACGATGCTATGAACTTAAATAACTTTTTATTTCGTGTTAATCTTATGTGAAATTAAAAACTGTTGTGAAATTTTTGTGAAGTAAAATGACAACTGGAAGGTACAGAATTCTTCCGCATATCGCACAAAGTGTGTTCCACAATCCCTTCATCTCGTAAGACCCGTGTAGTAGAAACGATTCGTTTATTGTTTTAATGCTTAGGGCGGAGTTAGGTTAGGTGACGACGTTAGGTAGGCTATGGCGAATGATTTCTCATTGAAAGGAGAACAACGTTACATGATGAGCAATGAAGCGGTACGGTGAATAACTTGGGATGGTTTTCATTCGCGCTTCAATTTTTTTTTACCGTTGTGTAAAAAATAACAGCGCGAATATCTTGATCCCAAATGGAACAGATTTCTCATTAGGAAGAACGTCACAAGTCAAAATTTTTGATTTTCAGGAGAAGTGATTTTAACTTTGAAAACCGCTTTACGGACTTACTCTTGATCGAAAATAGGAATCCTTCCTCTTGGTCAATTTTGAAGGTACAGTTATGACGGTTTCACCAAAATACGTAGAACGAAATGGTGAATTTAATGGTATGAATAAGTACATTTTCCAAAATTTTAAGTTAGGACGTTCTTCTCGATGAGCACAATGGAGTCTTCTTGGTTACCAGCGCTTGATTTTTCGAGCGGTAAAGAAAGGTAGGCGCATTGGAATTTAAAAACTTCCCACGACATCCAGACTAATATTCTTTGCGGCTTTTGGACTTTTTCCGCTTCCCAGCGAAGATGTAGAATGAAAGTTGTGTTTATTTTAGGACGATCCTCTTGTAAAAAAATATTTCGTGCCATCTTATAATTAAACTCGACTCACATTGTGAAAGAAACAGTATTTTAAAAAGAAAACATTGCTAGTACGGTATAGAATGGGTGAAGTAGCTCGAGAAGCCCTAGCTACGCTGATTTTCTTATTTTGAGGTTCTTTCTCAACTCAATTAAAGTGTGCATTTTATTTCGACTAGTAGTCCGTGATGTCTCTGAGTCCGTTGAATGTGAACCGCTCTATGACGATTGAATACTAGATACCGATTCTTAAATTGTAGAGCACAACTTATTGCTAATGGGTTACATGCATTGTCAATAAACGATTCATGTTTAGGTTTGTTGAAATCTAACATCGAGTGAAAAATTATCGGATTTTTTTATGGAAATGTTTTATTGAACCTCAGGGTTGCAGTTCTCTCACAATGAGCGGTAACTTAATATGCCCAGTTTCCTTACTTTTTTTGTGGTTCTATATTGGTGCTCTCATGAATTTTCTTACTGTGACCAAGGCATATGTGTGAGTTCCGCTATTTATTTGAATTTTAGTGTGCATTGACGTTTTGAATCTTATCGCGGTTCAAACAAAATTGTGCGTCAGAGCAGATTTCAAGGACTAATAATTTGAATCTGCTCCAACATGCAACGGCTATTTTTGATGTTGTTCCATCTGGCTATCCGTACTGGTCGGTTGATGGGTACTATCCCTAGCGCATTGCAAGGTATGTTTTTATATACATCGAGGTTTGTGCGATACCATTAGGGCTTGAGCAACCCTTCGATTACTGGAGACTGTTGTGAATTTGGTTTTCTGGTTAGGAAGTAGTCATTTGTTGTATTCTTATGATTTGTTGAGGTGAGGTTACGTTGGCACTATGACCTTCATTATTTGGATGCAGTCTACCACTGTCGAAAGAATCTTGAAATGCATACAACGATTAAGGTGACGTGATTTGTAGTGCAGTATCTTGAATTGGACCTATGTATAATGTTATCATAATTGTGGATGTATTCATATTTTTGTTGTTACCTTTTCGCTTTTACTTTCTTCTTCACTTGTAAATTCTGATGGATGCCTGCCACTGTAGTTCAACATGCTCTCAGCGGCTCATTGATTCTAACGCGCTTTCGATTTGTTGATTTTAGATGTACACCGAATTTAATAATGCACTGATTTGCTGTAAAAACGAAGTAAGAACTGAAATGTATTGTTTTACGTTTGTTATGTGAGATTTTTTGGTTAATATTACTACATTTAAGTTATTTTAAGTATTTTAAGATAGGCCTACAGCATAGCGCTACAGCGTCGTATGTGTTGTAATCAGTTGAAATGCTTCATGTATATTTATTTGTGCACAGTGTATTTCTTTTTATAAGCGAATTGCTTTTTTTATTTTCGAGTGTTATAGATGGTTAAATATGCTATGACTTTTTTTAGTATAAGTGGCAGTAGATTTGTGATAAAGATGGATAAAAATTAACGTAAATTTCTCATCATAAACCTTAGCTCACAAAACTAAACAGAACACAAAAATCGTTTCACGAGAGTTAACCCTTCACTGCATGAATTATTTTCGTAAATGGAAAAATAGCAATGTCAGAACTCGTCTGTAATGGAGTTCAAACTAACTCTGCCGCTGGAGGGGTGTGTCGAACATGTTTCATTATCTTTTATTGTTTGTAGAGTATGTCTCATTAGCGGTACAAACCGTAGAAATGCACTTTTTTAATCAATTATTCCTACACACAGCAAAATTCAGTTTGTGTCATATTCGACACACTATGCAGTGAAGGGTTAATTTGTTATTCTGGTGAGAACGAAGTAAATCCCATTCATCTAAACCGACCTTTGTCAATCTGTACTGTCTCTGTGTGATGAAATGGCTTCTTTTGTTGTAGGGGGTTCTTCATTTATTTCGTTCCGTTTTGATTTCGCAATACTTGGGCACGCACCTTTGTGCTGTGGCTCTTCTAGTCTTGCAGAGGAGCTGTCGTATTGTGAATGTGAAGAATTTCTAGCTTTGTCAAAACTTACAAAATCTTCGAGTAATCGCGTCTTGCGTATCGTTGTACATCCAGAAGTCGTGGCTTGCACTTGATACTCTGCTGCGTTGTTTCGTTTTAAAACTCATCACCTCGTGTTATAATATATGTGTGCTTCTAGCTAACACGTCATCCGCGAAGGACTCGAAGAAGGGTGAATTTCAATCCTATTTTTCTCCGTACTCGTATGCTCAACGTGGGATTCGTATGCTCAACGCCTCATTGAATATCTTGGCTGCTGTACTGACCACTTCTGTTCAAGGGGCTAAATTGTGACCGATGAACATGCTTTGTTCCACGAGGTAAATTTGATAAAGACAGGAAGAAGAGGAGACATTGCGAAATAAATTAGGCAAGAATCCAATAGTTGATTGGTTGTTTATTTTGATACAGGCGGTATTTATTTATCGTCGTAAAATTTAATGAATTATAATTTTTTTATATTAGAGCGCGATCTGTCGTCTCAATTCCTAGTTTGGCGAGTTGTGCAAGTGTTGTTCTTTGAAAGCACCGTGAAAAGTAACCAACTTGGTAGCCAGTGTAAATTATTGACCGCGCTTGGGGAAACAGCACTATGAAAATTGCTTCGACTAAAGCAATCGTTTGACTCGTTTTACACAGCAAGTGGGCCCAGGTAAGGTAATTGTGTTGCTCTCAACTCTACAATAGCTAAATCTACTCTGAATATATATTGTCGTTATCGTGTAGCGTATTCATGATACGCGAATTCAGCCAGTCGTTGCCCACACCTATTTAAACGGCGGTCTTCAGGAGAGGTTTAAAAAGTGTACTTCAAGCCATGATCAAGTGAACAACGCTTCATGGCTGAGCAGCTCTCGTTACGTCAAGAAATGAGCCTCTCGACAGTGGGCCCAAGCTCCCGCACTTTTCAGGCTCGCAAGTGACCTACAGCAAGCAAAGTCTTCCATATGCAACCGGTTGATCCTTGAGCAATGATGTCAGGGACAACGAATGTACCCTGCCGTGCTGCATTGGTGCTTGACTATCCTATTTTGCATTCTCTCATTCACTTGTGATCATGTTCTAGTCTCGTGTAGTTTGGCAGGTTACAGCGTAGTCAGAATTTCGCAATCAACTTTGTTGCAAATAATTGCTGTCATTTTCTATTGTGCTTACGAAGCAAGTATTGTTTTTCCAGGAACGAAACGAACTAATATTTTCAATGAAATTGTGAATTTGTTTAAAATATAATTAAGAATTGTGAGAAATGTGAAAACTCATAATTCATTCTGTACTTATATACATTGTTGCGGTGTTAATTATTTTTATTTATTTATGGCTAATTTCATTCCTGTTATATTTTGCAATTGAGTTAATCCTAAAATAATCTAAATTGATCCTCATTTTAAGCTTACAACGGATAGGGAAGATGGCAATTCAAAACAAAAGAGAATTTTTTAGTATTCTACGAAAAAATAGATATTGAAAACGTGATCTTGGTCGGACTGTGAATTCAATAATGTAAACTTGCGGTGTTGCGAAGTCCAGCATTTACGCTGTAAAGCAATATAAACTTTTAATATTTCATTATAATGTAAAACCAAACGACGATATTACCTTACCATCAGAGGTTCATTCAAATAGAGGTTCATACCATAGAGGTTTATTCAAACTGCACCCGACTATTTATTTATTTGTTTATTGTTGAAAGTGAAATTTTTTTTACAATATTCTTTAAAGCACTGCACTTTTTCTTCGTAATTCCGGCAATTTTTCGTTTTACTCGTGCTCAGAGACAATGTCATAGTTGTGGAGTATCGAAGGTAATTTTCGTAAATAGCAACAGCTTATTTAACATCTTGTATGTTTAGCGGCACCGCTCGTTGCTGATACTACCAGTGCTATCGTGTGTCATCAGTTTTAATTTCCTATCTTTCACTTCAACTAAACTCATTCAACCGGAATGTTCAAGCGAGCAGTCCGTTTCTGAGCGAAGTTTTGAGATTTAAATGGACAATCAGGGTTTGGGTTAACATTTCGTTTTCTTTCCACGGTGATGGTAATATATCTTCATTAACCATATATTTCGTGCTTTATCCTTTTCCGATTGGACACCTGAGGCGGCGAGCTAAAACTTCGCTCGCGTGTGTAACTTAAGAAATACTCTTGTGTAAAGTTTGAGAGAAATACTTAAGTGACTAAGGAGCGAAATGATGTCTTGGAAGTAATCCTACGTTCTAGTTGGGGTTTTATGTTCCATTAAAGAAAAATTCTTACTGTGAGTTAATGCAGATATTGGAGTACATAAAAATATAGTGTCTAGATTTTTTTTGTAATTTTAAGTTTCAATCGCTGTTTTCTCAAGCTTTTTTTCGGGAACCCCTAAATCTATTCATATTCATGAAATTTGATATTTCGTCGATTAGATGTCAATTGCTGATGTTTTTGGTGATGTGCGATTTGATTCAACTCGCTTATAGAACAATCTGTGATTGATATCTTGTCGCAGAATGAGGAATTAGGTTTTGTAGTTCTATTTTCTTATTTTCTTCTGATCATTATCAAAGTTATCGTTTTTGAGTTAAAGACTGATGCATGCTTATAAAATTCAGGATAAAACTAGTCCGTCTTTATCATTAAACCATGATCCAAAGTATGTGAAAGCTTATGTAATACAATGCCCATGTACAGTGATTTTTGAATGTATTCAAACCACGGACGGACTTGCGTTGATTCGAGTGAACCAAATGTAAAAAAAACGGAAACTTTTTCTGAAAACATCTTCAAAGTTGCAGGCTGTGGTGTTACCAACAAAACAGAATGGTGTTATAGAGATGTGGCAGATTGTTTCTTATCTGAGGATGTGGGTTTCCGACAAGATCTGCTGTGGCGTACGTCTCTTCTTAACAGCGTCTGCATCTTCTCTTCTAGGTGTGGCCTTCGACGCAGCCTCTAAACATGAACAGTGCGCCTAGCCCTTCCTGCCGGCCTGCTCTGGATTCGTGTCTAGAGCAACGATCAGCCGATGGTAAATCTCCTCGACATGATGCATCATCTACAGCGGCCACAGGCTCAGCATCTGCGTCGCATAGTTCGCCTATGATGAAATGCACCCCAACTTCTGGCCGATTCATGCGCTCCACCTCCAAGAATATCACTTCATCTGCAACGTCCGAGGAAACCTCTCAAGTCTTGCGGGGCTTTCTACCTGTGCAGTTAAGAAGTGCCTCGTACAAGTGCAAGTTTTGTGCTCGCAGGTACCAAAGCGAAACTTACGTGAGGAAGCACGTGTTGCGCAAGCACAGAGACATGCTCTCAGCATCTTGCTCTAATATAACCGGAGCTCCCGTGCCACCACACACCTCCAGTTCATCAGCTCTCGCTGCTGCCAATGATGTATCTAACTCTGCCTCGGCGGCTGCTAAACAAGGCGCAAGAATCACCTCTCGGAAGAAATCTTCGAAACTTCGCTCACAAGCCGTCGCTTCCAGAGTTCGACCAATACGACCCAAAACCGATGCCTAAAATATCTTGTAATTGTAACGCGGTATCTATTGCTTGTTTTAGATAACTCACCGACTACCTATTGTACCAGGTTTTTTATACGTATCTACATATGTACAGTATCTGAATTCGTCGAAGCTCCCACAAATTTTGAGCCTCCCTCCTATTTGCCGAACTGCCTTTCTGGGTCTTTGTTCATTTTTTAAATTCTGCTAATAGTCAGAGTCGATTTTTACTTTCTGTTTCTTTTTAATTGTACGATTGCGTAATCCATTGCTGTAGTCAGTCTCGTAACTAATGTTTTTTTTCGCGTCTTATTTCTCTCGGACTGTTCGGAAATTGGATTTGTACTTTCTTTGCAAGGAGAAATCTGTTATTTTGGGTCCTCATCGATATATTTTGGGAACAAAGATCTACGTGGTGAATGTTGGATGATTTCTTGTGACTTTCTTTAAGTTCTCTCTACGGTGATTCGTTAAGATTGAGAAGAGAAGGTTGCTGCTCCTAGAGACCGAAGTCTCGGGATTTAAACGATTTATTACAAATCAAACGATGAATGTTAGCACGTAAACGCCCCCTCAGGGGGATACAACTATAGTATCTATGGGAATTAGCGTTCCCAGGGGGACTATGTAAGGGCCTGAGCTAAAGGTTAGGTAGGCTTTATTTTTGTTGAAATAGAATAGGTTTTTATTTTATTATGGACCATCTTTTTTTTTCGGTTCACTGCTGTCCTGTTTTTCAGCACCTCCTACTTTCTTCTTCAACTTTGATCTTGTTTCATGAACTTCTTTCTCATCTTACTGTTTCTGTGCCCTTTCTGCATAGATTCCACGGTCCCTTAACACTCCATACTAAATGGTGCCTTCTTCTTTCCTCTCTTTGGATCGCCTTTGTTGCGGATAGGGAGGCTTAAACTAACTAATAATCTGATCTAATCTAACCCATGCTGTCCCTTCATTATACACCGAAAGGGGGGGGGGGATGAGAGCAACTCTAAGAGGCCATTCTCTATTTTATGGCAGGTGCTAAAATAATTATAGTTTTTGTGGAGCTCTCCATAGCCCGTCCGAGGGCGCTGAACTAGGGTGTAGTGGTTATTTCATAGGCTATTTTATAAAACCTGGCCTAAGTTCTGGGGCTCGCTCATTAATGTACACCAAGGAGAATCTTTCCCGTGCCCATTAGATATACCCTAATTTATTTTCCCGTACTGCCTCGCCTTGTGACAATAAAATACACTTTATTCAGAGGTTACGAGCTTCAGCATTGGCAAGGCTTGTTTCTGAGTATTGTAAAAAATGTGAGGGCCCGAGCTGAGAGTTAGGTAGGCCTTCTTTTTGTTGAAATAAAATGTTTTTTGTTATGTTAAGGACCACCTTTTTTCGGTTCACTACTGTCCTGTTTTTCAGCACCTCTGACTTTCTTCAACTTTTATCTTATTTCATGAACTTCTTTCCCATCTTACTGTTTCTATGCCCTTTCTGCATAGATTCCTCATTTTCTTATCTCCATACTAAATGGTGCCTTCCTCCTTCCTCTCTTCGATACGCTCTATTTTTGCAGCGGTTAGGGAGGCTTAAACTAACTTATAATCTAATAATCTAATCTTCTGAGTATTGTATTTGTTTGAAACTCTCTGCTATACTGATGTGTTCAATTTTAGTTGTAAGGTAAGCCTGGTTTCTCTGGCGAAAAGCATATTCTATTACTAATCTCCTGCATGGTTGCCCTAGGCATTGTTCATGCCAGTAGCACTCTTCAATTATTCATCATTCAAATACACGCTACTGATAAGCTTGCCAGTGTGTTACTTGTACTCTTCGTTTAAGATTCGTGTATCTTATGTTCTTACCCCCTCAGGGGGATACAACTATTGTATCTATGGGAATTAGCGCTCCCAGGGGAAAAATGTGAGGGCCCGAGCTGAGAGTTAGGTAGGCCTTCTTTTTGTTGAAATAAAATGTTTTTTGTTATGTTAAGGACCACCCTTTTTCGGTTCACTACTGTCCTGTTTTTCAGCACCTCTGACTTTCTTCTTCAACTTTTATCTTATTTCATGAACTTCTTTCCCATCTTACTGTTTCTATGCCCTTTCTGCATAGATTCCTCATTTTCTTATCTCCATACTAATTGGTGCCTTCCTCCTTCCTCTCTTCGATACGCTCTATTTTTGCAGCGGTTAGGGAGGCTTAAACTAACTTATAATCTAATCTAATCTAATCTTATGTTCTTACCTTATTTTTTCGAGGTGAAACCTGATTTTTGAATGCGGAATTAGTTGGTCTCTTGAAAATGATATAGCTAATGCTTGTTGACTTTTTTGTTCACGTTTACGGCGTTTGGTAGAACTCTTTGTTATCGTTGTATTACGTATTTTTGTATGGAAAATGTCGAGTTTTCAACGGAGCTTCAAACAATTCTCGTGAGACTGATAAAATATTACTGTTGCGTTCATGTTTATATGTATAAACATTATTGATGCTACTTTTTCGTTCTTCAAAAGCCTGTTTTGAATTAATGCCGCGCTTTCTTTAGTGGATACTAGATCTGATCGTGTGTACCTGAGTCAAACATCGATTTAATGCTGTTTCGAAGTATTTCTTGCTACTCCTCGCAAGTGTAAAAAGTGACAAAATTATTAAGACGTCTTTTTTAGTGTCATTCTACAGTTGCGTTGATGTTCAATCCCACTTTTACTTCTCAACGTCAGTAAATCTATTTGCGGGGAAAGCTAACGGTGTGATGCGCTAAGGCCAGAGTGCGGTGATGCATGCCGTGCGAGATGCTTGTATACTCGGTCTGTATAATGCACGAAGCCGCCAACAGTGCTATTCCAAAGTCTAAAGGCGGTTGCCCAGTGCACCGCGTCCCGTGGTGGAACAATGACTGCCAGGCCGCTAATATCGAGAGGAAACGCGCATTGCGACGATACCAAAGAACAAAAGAACTAGCCGACAAGATCGCATACAATCGGGCTAGAGCGCGAGCTCAGATTATAAAAGACGTCGCCCGTAAGGTATCGTGGCAGAAATACGTCTCCACTCTCAACAGCGATACTCCTATGGCCAAGGTATGGCAGCGAGTAAATAAAATGAGGGGAAAATGCAGTTATCGACGGCCGTGCCTAGAAGTTAATGGCGTTCTCACCTCAGACCCGGAGTGCGTGGCAGAAGCACTGGCCCGAAGCTTTTATGGTGTCAGTAGCGGACGACTCTACTTTCCTGCCTTTACAGTGCTGAAACAGCAACAGGAGCAGCAGCAGTTGGACTTCTCAACAAACTCCACCTACTCTTATAATGACCCCCTTACAATGGTTGAATTTTACAACGCCCTGAAGAAATGTAAAAATACCGCTCCCGGACCAGATGGTATCCATTACCGGATGTTGAAGAAAATGCATACTACAGCCATTAAATTCTTGCTATATATTTTCAATAAAATCTGGATCACGCATACATATCCTCAACAATGGCGCACATCATTAATCATGGCTTTTGAAAAACCCAACAAACCTCCATCCAACCCTGACAACTACCGACCCATTGCCCTAACTAGTTGCCTTGGAAAATTGATGGAGAAAATGGTCAATGCGCGACTCACCAGATGGTTAGAGGCGGAGGAGCTACTGAACCCTGTCCAATTTGGCAGTCGGCAGCTTCGAGGGACCACAGACGCTCTGCTCCGCTTACAGAACCACCTGGTGGCCAACCTTGCCGAGCGTCGCCGAACCATGTGTTTTTTCTTTGATATGCATAAAGCTTATGACACCGTGTGGAGATATGGAATACTTAAGACACTACATGAGTATGGACTCCGTGGTAACATGGCCCTGTATATTCGAGAATTTCTTGGTGAAAGAACTTTCCGCGTTAAGGTCGGTGGCACCCTCTCTTCCTTGCAGTTGCAGTGCGAAGGTTTACCGCAGGGCAGTGTTATGAGCTGCACACTGTTTAGTGTCGCCTTAAATGGTATCACCTCCACCTTGCCTCCCGGAACGGTTGCCTCCTTATATGTGGACGACTTTATGGTATACTCTTCATCAACACATCTTCCGGCTCTGACGCGAAGAATGCAATTAGCCATCAATAACGCTAATAAGTGGGCTCAGGAACATGGCTTCAACTTTTCACCCGAAAAAACCGTTGGACTTTACTTCCAGGGCCGTGGCCGTAGTGATCCCCCACAGCTCACACTGCAGGGAAGACAAGTGAGTTTCTCACACAGCGCCAAGTTTCTGGGGGTGACGCTTGATGACAGGCTCTCTTGGAAGCCCTACCTAGCCACCCTCAAGGCTGACTGCGTCAGAAGGCTGAACTTGCTAAAAAGCCTGGCCGGCCTGACGTGGGGGGCTGACAGGATGACCCTACTGAGACTATATCGTACTCTTATTAGAAGCAAAATAGACTACGGCTGCATAGTGTATCAATATGCTAAGGCGACTTCACTTTCGAAGCTGGACCCTGTGCATCATGCTGCTATCAGAATCTGCACTGGCGCGTTTAGGTCGTCCCCTTCCAGCAGCTTGTGTGTGGAGAGCGGTGAACCTCCTTTACGGCACCGACGTGTGCAGCTGACCCTTCAGTACTTGGCGCGGTTGGAACAAGTCCCCTTGTCTCCTGCATGGACCAGCGTGCATGCGCCATTAGGCCGACATCTGCCTTTCCCTTACTTTCTGCCCTCATCGGAAGATTATTCGGCAGTCGTGGCTGCAATGCAGCTGAGGCCAATGAGAATACAACCAGTGTTCTTGGAAAGTTTTCCCACGTGGCGTGTCCCAATCGGGAGTTTTTGTCCGGGATGTCAAATGCCTAAGAAGGATTCTATGCCTACACACATACTAAAGGGGATTTTTTTGGACCATATTGCCGAAAAACATGCCCGTGCGATGAAGTTCTATACCGACGGCTCAAAGGTGGGAGACGCTGTAGGGTGTGCCGCTGTGTCGGGGGAGCTGGTGAGCGGCAAGAGATTGCTCCCAGAGTCGTCCATTTTCACTGCGGAACTTTACGGTGTGCTGGAGGCCCTCCGACTAATTAAACATTGTGTGTATGATACTTTTGCTATTTTTGTGGATTCAAAAAGTGTGGTGGAGGCCACTCGAGAGCATAATAGCACCCATCCGCTCGTTGGTGAGATCGTCATGAACTTAATAAATTTAACACGTGAGCGTAAATCTGTGACGTTGTGCTGGGTGCCCGGCCACGTAGGAGTGTCTGGCAATGAAAGAGCTGACCAGGAGGCTAAACGGGCCGCAGAGGCAAACGAGGAGACTCTAAATCTGATGGTTCCTTTCCGAGATTATTACCCTCGGATCAAAGAGGCTGTGAGAGAACGATGGCAGCATGAATGGGACAACGCTGCTAACGATAACAATAAATTAAGAAGCATTAAACCCACTATACGTGAGTGGATATCGTCCAGTTGTCGTGGTCGCCGGTTAGAGGTGATGCTTTGTCGCCTCCGTATTGGCCATACGCGGCTAACACACGGGCACCTGATGGAGCGGCTACCACAGCCGCAGTGCGAACGGTGTCGTGTGCCTTTGACTGTAAAGCACTTCTTCGCGGAGTGTCCCCTGAATGCTGTTGCCAGGAATCTGCATTTTCCGCACCTTCGCGGGTGTGCACAGGATGTTTTGACTGGAATACTTGGGGAGGCTGAGCGGTCAACTTATAATGTGACAGCGCTGCAGTCGTTTATTGGAGCGTGTAATCTGTCTTCAAAAATCTAGCCTGAAGATTCTACGCATGGTAATGCGATGTAAACACTGAACTGTAAAATGGCCGGGCGCGCTGCGCAATGCCCCTGGGGGTTTCAGCGCGGGTAAGGCGCCCGGCCATAATTGGGTGGGCAGCTGAGACCCCCATTAGGGGGTTAGGCTGTTGCTCAATGTGCAAACTGTGCATGTACCTTAAGATGATTATATGAACTGATTGAACCCTAAGCATGAGTTCATATAATCATTACCCCCCCCCCAACGCCCCCTTACCTTATTGTGGTGGGAGGGTTTGTGTGTTGTGAGGAGGAGTGAGGCTATGCTGTCGGGACCTCGGTCCTGGTGGGTACAACCGTGGCAGACAGGCTCACTCGGAGCAGCCAGACAAAATGGGGGGCCATGGGAAGGCCCCCATGTAAATAAAACCGGACCCCGGCAGTTACGGGTGATAAAGCCCCCGTTATCCCGAGCAAACAAGGGGCTGCCACGGGCCGGGGTTGACGGTGGGAGGGGGTATTCACCCCCTATTGGTCAGTGTGTGCCCGCCTCAAGTATAGATGATATATCAAATGGCTACTGACTGCTCGGGGGTCTCTTTTCCGGCCTGAGCCAGCCTGGATAGGGGAGGGGAGACCCTCCTTGACAAGAGAGACCTAAAGCAATGTGCTTGCTTCCACCAATACAATTCTGGCTGCTCACCCCCCGTTGACGACCCGGATATCAAATAAGGACACCGTACCTGCTTCTTCCTCTCAAGAGCCGCCTCTGCAACCACCGCCGCACCAATCCGTGGGTGAGGAAACAGAGCGCGGACAAAACAAAGATACAGAAATAATTCTTGAACCTTACGCTCCTGAACGTCAGCCAAACAGGCCAGGCCGTGGGCGACGTCGTGGCAGAAGACTACATCTTCTTGAGGAAATCGCGCCCTCCGACCTGGTGGAGCCAATTTTGCCAACAGAATACAAAAGATTCTTCAACATTAAAGCTACTGACGGCTCACCGCTGACTCACATCGATGTGATCATGGCAAACCGAGACCTGTGTCGTGGGCTGGGAGGTAGACCCGCCAAGATCACAGAGACTCGCGGTGGTGGCCTCTTGGTGGAGGTCCGTAACTCTGAGCAGAGCCGCAACATATTGAGCATTCGCCATCTGGCTGGCGTGGGTGTGGAAGTGTCCCCACATGGAAGTCTCAATGAGAGCAAAGGAACGATCTACTACGTCAATTATCCTGGTTACGCTGATGAGCGCCTCCTGGAGGAGTTGCGGCAGTATGAAGTGAAGGCGCTGTACCGAACCAAGAAAAACGTTAATGGTGCCCTGGTGCCCACTTCTGTCTACATCCTGACCTTTGACCGATGCTCCCTGCCGCCACATGTGAACATAGGATGGACGAGGTGCAACGTGCGACAGTACGTTCCAAGGCCGCGACGCTGCTACAAGTGTCAACAGTATGGGCATGGCGCTAAGACGTGTCGATCCTTAAGAGGAGCATGCCCAAATTGTGCCGAGGACCAGCACGAACTGCCCTGTGATAAGCCCCCGAGATGTGCTAACTGCAATAAATCACACCCTGCTGGCTCTAAAGAATGTTTTTACTTCAAAATGGAAGAAGAGGTGTTGGCCGCGCAAACATCGCAGAGAATAAGCTACGGGGAAGCCAAGCGTGCTGTGAGCAGCAGGTACGTCAGAACAGAGACGTCTTATGCCATTGCAGTGCGGGCCCCTCCAAGAAGACCTAGCTTTGTTGTGCCAGTGCACCCGGCAGTGACAGGAGCCCCCAGTGTTGCTGGTCGGGACCCCACCGCAGGTACTGATGCCGCGCGTGTTGCACGCCGTACTCTCGCTGCTGGACCCCGACCTGCTGATAGACCTGAGCGGAGCGATCTTCCTGATGTGTCACGTTGTGCTCAAGCAGACCTCCCAGTTTCTGTGTGTCTGAGTTCGGCAGTCTCCTCGGTATCGCGGAAACGCATACCGAGTGTGAGATCGCCACCCGTTGGTGGTGCCATGACAAAGGTGGCTAGGACTGCGGAAACAGTAGCATCTGATAGTAAGAGGCGACAAGCTGAGTCAGAAAAGCGTCGTGGTGATACGCACGCGGAAGCCCAGGCGAATACCGGCTTGACCCTTGGCCATGGTGAAGCATCGAAAGAAGTGGCCGGTCTAATCGACGAGGAGCTTGCGACCCCCTACAGTACGAACAAACAGTCCGAGATGCCACCTCCCCAAGATGTAAGGACTATTCACGAGAGCCGCAGAAGTGTGAGAAAGCCGGAACCCTCAGTGGCACAGCGTGTGCGTTCGTTGGACCGCGTAGGAAGAGTGCCAGAGGAGACTGCGCCTGACTTTACACGAGTGTGGGCTTTACCCTCGAAGGTTACTCCAAGACCTCTCCCAACCGTGCCCTTGCACGCGTGGGGGGAGAGACCAGCACCAACCAAAACACCATCAAATCAAAGACCGCCTGATCCTAAAGAACAACCCCCAGAGAAGGGAACATGATACAGAGTGTTTTACAGTGGAATTGTAGAGGATACCGTAGGAATTACGGTGACCTCCTGACCATCATCCAGCAACAACAACCACTGTGCATATGTCTCCAGGAGACCATGCTGGGAGACATAACTCCGACCCCACCAGCCAACTATAATATTGAAACTTTCTCTCACGTACCAAATCCTGTCCCTGGATCTGGACTAGCTGTTCTTGTAAGGAAGGACTTGGGTTATTCCAAAGTGCCGATGAACACCCAGATCCAGGCAATGGCAATCCGTTTTTGGTTCAACAAGAAAATGACCACCATCTGCAACATGTATATCTCTCCAGCTGAACCTTTCTCGTTGCCCGATTTTGAGAATATCAGTACTCAATTGCCTGGGCCCGCTTTTGTGGTAGGCGACCTCAATGCAAAGCACGAGGCTTGGGGCAACGCCCAAAGCGACCAGCGTGGTAGGCTCATCAACCAATTCATTACGAGATCCAATTTCTGTTTACTCAACACTGGGACCGCCACTCATTTTCACGTCCAAACAGGGACGGCCTCCGCCATCGACCTCAGTTTCAGCACTCCAGATATGTTCCCCGATGTTCTGTGGAGCGTGCTGGATGATACTTATGGCAGTGACCACTTCCCCATTGTTATGGAAGTGAGGGAGTTTGCTCCAGTGCCAGCAGAACCTCGATACTGCATGAAGCGTGCAAACTGGGATACTTTTGAAGCCCTAACCCAGATGGAAGAAATGAATGATCTGCTGGAAGTTGACGACATGGTGGAGCGTTTTACCGGTGCCCTCAGGAGTGCTGCTAGTGCTGCTATCCCGATGTCACGCGGTGGTGCACCAAAGTACCGTGTTCCTTGGTGGAATAATGACTGCGCTGTGGCAAACTATGAGCGACGGCAAGCCCTGAGACGCTCTAGACGTACCGGCGAGCTGGCAGATATTATTGCATATAAGCGAGCGAGAGCGAAGGCCCAATTCATCAAGGACGCTGCTAGGCGGAGCTCGTGGCGCAAATATGTTAGCAGCCTAAATACCGACTCACCTATGACCAAAATTTGGCAACGTGTGGGTAAGATGAAAGGAAAAACAGCTGTGGCAGGCCTTGCTTAGAAGTGAACGGCATACTCACGGCGGATCCTCAGCGGGTGGCGGCGGCGCTGGCTGATAGTTTCGCGCATAATAGTAGCGAAGCCCAGTATCCACCTGCTTTCCGAGCACAAAAACGCCAAAGAGAACAACATAAACCAGACTTCGCAACAGAAACAGTTTTCTCATACAACGAGCCTATCACCTTTCTTGAAATCTACCGCACTTTAAGAAATTGCAATAATACTGCACCAGGCCCTGATGGGATTCATTATCAGATGCTCAAGAGGATGCATTCATCAGCCTTACGCCAGCTGCTTCATATATTCAATAAGGTCTGGACGACCCACGTATTTCCAAAGGACTGGCGCACTGCAACAATCCTTGCCTTTGCCAAACCTCAGAAACCGGCCACCCGTACAGACAGCTACCGACCTATCGCCCTAACGAGTTGTGTGTGCAAGCTATTGGAGAGGATCGTAAACGTTCGCCTTGTTCGATGGCTGGAAGCAGAAGAAATTCTGAATCCTGCCCAGTTCGGCTTCAGGCAGCTTCGGGGGACCACGGATGCTGTCGTGAGACTGCAGAGTCATCTGGTTCAGAATATTGCCGCCCGCAAGCAGAGCTTGTGTGTCTTCTTCGACCTGCACAAAGCATATGATACCGTTTGGAGACATGGGCTCCTCCAACGTGTTTATGGATGTGGCCTTCGGGGCAATTTGGCTTTCTTTGTCCAGCAGTTCCTCCAGGAGAGAAGTTTTCGTGTAAAAGTGGGAGCCACATTGTCGCTTTGGCAAACCCAGCAGGAGGGCCTACCCCAGGGTAGTGTGCTGAGCTGCACCCTCTTCTCTCTGGCCGTCAATGACATCACCTCCACACTGCCAGCCGATGTCTCGGCGTCATTGTACGTTGATGACTTCATGATTTACTCTTCATCAGCGTATTTGCCTGCGGTGGCGCGCAGAGTGCAGTTGGCTATCAACGGTGTGAATGACTGGGCGACTGAAAATGGTTTCGTATTCTCCACTGGGAAGACTGTGGCCCTGCATTTTCAGGGACGCTGCCGACGGGACCCTCCACAGTTACTTCTCCGGGGAGTACCGATAAACTTTGCTCATAGTGCCAAATTTCTGGGCCTAACTATTGATGACAAGCTATCGTGGAAACCCCATCTGGCCGCGCTGAAGTCTGATTGCAACAGAAGAATGAACCTGTTGAAATGTGTATCAGGCCTGGCGTGGGGAGCTGACCGTGTAACATTGCTGCGCCTATACAGAACCCTGATCAGAAGTAAGCTGGATTATGGATGCACTATATGTACCAGTATGCAAGGGAAACTTCGTTGTCAGTGCTTGATCCGGTGCACCACACGGCCATAAGGCTTTGCACTGGCGCCTTTCGGACCTCCCCGTCAGTCAGTTTGTGTGTGGAGAGTGGAGAACCTCCTCTTTGGCTCCGCCGTGTACAGCTGAGCCTACAGTACCTGGCTCGCCTAGATCAGCTGCCCCTGTCTCCTACATGGAGAAGCGTGCACGCGCCTTCCGGACGACATCTGCCTTTCCCGTATTGTCTGCCATCATCAATGAACTATCGTGCGCTGACGGCCGCCATGCAGCTGGGACCCATGAGAGTGCTACCTGTGCTTTTTGACTGCTCTCCGACATGGCGTGTCCCCGTGGAGAGCTTCTGCCCTGGATGTCGAATGCCTAAAAAGGATTCAATGCCGGCTAACATCCTGAAGGGAATTTTCATGGAGCATATACTGGAGAAACACGCAAACTCTGTGAAGATTTATACAGACGGCTCTAAGACAGGAGACGCTGTGGGATGTGCCGCTGTGTCCGGGGAAATAGTGAGGGCTAGGAGACTGCTCCCAGAGACCTCAATTTTCTCAGCGGAGCTGTATGGTGTGATGGAAGCGCTACAGCTGATCGAGGAGCACGATTGTCATTCTTTCACCATCTTCGTTGACTCGAAAAGCGTAATAGATGCTGCTCAGATGTACAACAGTACCCACCCCATTATTGCGGAGATCGTCACAAAGCTGGCACAGTTCGTAAATGAACGGAAGAGTGTCGTTATATGCTGGGTGCCCGCGCATGTGGGGATATCTGGCAATGAGAGAGCAGACCGGGAAGCTAAGCAAGCTGCTGGGTCAAGTGAGAGAACACTAAATTTGATGGTCCCTTCCCGTGATTTTTATCCTCGCATCAAGGCGGCGGTGAAGGATCTGTGGCAGCGAAACTGGACGGCCACAACTGACAATAAATTGAGAAACATTAAGCCCACTGTCCGAGAGTGGTCATCTTCTAACTGCCGTGCTCGTCGAATGGAGGTGATACTCTGCCGCCTCCGCATCGGCCATACTCGCATAACGCACGGCCACCTCATGGAGCGACAGCCGCAGCCGCAATGCGAACGGTGCCGTGTTCCCCTAACTGTTGTGCATTTTCTCGTTGAATGTCCAAGATACTCTGCTATACGCAATGTGTGTTTCCCAAGTCTTCGTGGCTGCACGGAGGATGTGTTGATTGGAATACTCAGGGAAAACGAGCGCTCAGGCTTTAACGCAGCAGCGTTGCAGCTGTTCCTGGAGAGGTGCAAGCTATTTTCTGAGATTTAACATGAAGCCACGCAGTAATGCACTGTAACCAAGCGTGATATCGTATTGGAAGATTGTAGATGAAGAAACTGCAATATGGCCGGGCGCGCTACGTTGGTACCTCGGGGGGTTTCAGCGTGGGTAAGGCGTCCGGCCATAATGGGTGGGCAGCTGAAACCCCCTACGGGGTTTGGCTGCCCAGTGTGTTCGAATGTACTGTTGTATGTACAAGATTTCAATGGGGAGACAATTATACTCTTGAGTTGTAACTATAATTACGATCATATAATTTTTGATGTTCAAATAATGTTGATGTTCATCTTACGTGGTAAATCGGAAAGTCTGATACTAATTAAATTATGTGACCTCCGGTGCGATATAGTTTGAATAACTGAAGCGCTAGCAAACCTATGTTACTACTACTACTACTACTAAGCATGAGGAGTATGGTATTGAACTAGCAGCTCCTTTATTACTGCCGCTGCTGCTACTACTACTACTACTGTCACCAATGAAATCAAGTGTTGTTCAGATCACGCTCGTGGCTGTCGCGTCTTTGTTTGTTTAATAGTTGCTGTGACTTGCGGTGCGATGTTTGTGGCAGTAAGACCTCGAAATTTGAGAAGTGGAGACAACCTGAATTGCGAGACCTTCGGCGCGACATAGTGCAGGCACTGAAGCGCTAGCAAATTGATGTTATTACTACTACTACTACTTGTATACTCGGTCCTGTTGAGCAAAGGGGAGATAGGTTTCACTGAGAAACTGAGATATTCTACGCAATATAATCTCAGAAGAGATTATGAACTACAAGATCCGATGTACATTAATGGCTGACATGATTTGTAAATTAACTTGAAAATTGTATTAGAACAGTAATTAAATGCCGAGTTGCGTTTTATTGGTGATCGCTGTTAAATTAGCATCTTTATAGTAATTTCAATTACTAAAATAAGCCCCCGCGCTACTAAGTGATCGTGCTTCTTTTTCCTGCGTTTTTTTCATGACACGAATAAAGGGATTTTAACTGTGTTCATTTTTATTTTGTGTATTTCAAAAGTATGACTAGGTGACTTGTAAGAAGTATTATCTGGAGTTCTGCAGAGTGAACTGTGTTCACACCTCGCCAGGTTAGCAAGGTAGAATTAGGTATTGTTTTTCCTGTACCACTGAAAAATTACTACACAACAAATCGCTTTCATTTTCAGCATGTCGATGCAACAACTAAGTACGCTGAATGGAATAATTTTTATTCATTATTGAACTTGAATTTAGTTACGATATGTCCAAAAATTTCAGTGTACATAATAGAATTTAGACTTCACGTTTATATTCTAGTATCTCATAAATGTTGAAACAATTCAAATTTTGTAACATCGAAAGTTTCATTAGATCTAAGAAGAATTGAACTTCTGGATTGTATTTTAATGCTTCCCTAGTACCTTCGGAAAAAATGAGTTTTTGTAACATGCGTTGCCTTCACCTGCAGAATAAATTCGATCGTCTATGAAGCCTAGTCAGGATTGACTGGTTAAACTCCTACGCTGGAGTTGAAATCATCTGGTGATGAATCTCGAGAGATTCGTGGGAGTTGGGCTAACCGAGCGTGATTACCTTGCTTCTCTAAAGCTCTATGATTTTGTAGCTGAAGTTGGTTAATTAATATTCGTCATTTGTTCATGTTACTCTTTTGAGTACCGAAATATTGGGAGTAGTTTTCGATTTCACTGTTCCAACAAGTATACCCCTCAGGGGGATACAACTATTGTATCTATGGGAATTAGCGCTCCCAGGGGAAAAATGTGAGGGCCCGAGCTGAGAGTTAGGTAGGCCTTCTTTTTGTTGAAATAAAGTGTTTTTGGTTATGTTAAGGACCATCTTTTTTCGGTTCACTACTGTCCTGTTTTTCAGCATCTCTGACTTTCTTCTTCAACTTTTATCTTATTTCATGAACTTCTTTCCCATCTTACTGTTTTTATGCCCTTTCTGCATAGATTCCTCATTTTCTTATCTCCATACTAAATGGTGCCTTCCTCCTTCCTCTCTTCGATACGCTCTATTTTTGCAGCGGTTAGGGAGGCTTAAACTAACTTATAATCTTATAATCTAATCCAACAAGTATAACAGCGCATGCAAGTGACTTGTTTTCTTTATTTATTCGGCCTCAAACATAATTTTCTGCCCATTCTAGTAAAAATGCGATGCATTATCTTACAATGTTCCTTCCTTTGGTTCAAGTTATGATTTATTGAGACTTGATCCTCACTGGGGAGAACAGAGGTGCATTGATCCCGTACATAACTTTCTACGCTAATGATTCAGTACTTCCATCGGCGTCATACAGCAGAATTTCTCATTTCGGAACGAAAACCAAATTTGAGCTCTTCAATGGAAACTATTTATAACGTTGCGTTGACCTCCTGCTTGCAAAGACGGATTTGCGTACGTTCCTGAAGAGTGAATCTAATTGAAATATTATTCTACGGAACTAGGAAAAAAGTTTTTCTATCGTACCTAACTAATCATCTGAAAGCCCGCAGCTGTTATGCGTCAAGGCATGAAACAAATATTTATCTGTCATGGTAGTAAGTTCACCTGTTCACGTTGCAATTTGCGGGGTCGAAAATAATCTTCTACATACTTTTCTAGCGTATGAAATTATATTTAGACGCCAAAATCAACAATTAGAATTGCTGTGTGACAGCTGAACTGTATACTTGTAAATTGAATCAACGTTCATGTGAGCTCATGCGAACGACGTATTTTGAGGTCGTCTCCCATGTTTTTGTACTTTTTTCATGCCTAATCCAAATTTATATCGACTTAGTCTGCTGTTGTCATGAGAGTATACTGGAACCAAAGTTTGAATTTATGTGAACTCACTTCGACAATGTCAGGGCCCGAGCTGAGAGCTAGGTAGGCCTTCGTTTTTTGTTGAAATAAAATGTTTTTGTTATGTTCAGCCAGTTTATTCACAATATCAGGGATTGTGCTGTAGTGTATATTGTTTTCGATTAATATATGGACTTTTCTTTGTACTCGACCTTTTATTTTCCTTATTAAAGGACCCCCTTTTTTCGGTTCACTGCTGTCCTGTTCTTCAGCTCCTACCACTTTCTTCTTCAACTTTGATCTTGTTTTATAATCTTCTTTCACAACTTACTGTTTCTATGCCTTTCTGCATAGATTCCGCGTTTCCTTAACTCCATACTAAATGGGGCCTTCCTCCTTCCTCTCTTTGGATCGCATTTATTGCTGGGTAGGGTGGCTAAAACTAACGACTAATCTAATCTGAGCTCACTTCGTTCTTATCCACTTCGTTCTTTCTTCGTTCTTATCATCGCTCATATCCATCGATGAGGTCATGGAAAAAAATTGGCTAAGCTCTTGTTTCGTTCTACAAATGAAATGCTGTGATTTTTCTTGTAGCTATTTTTTTGCAAAAAAATGCGCGTGTTAAGCTCCATGAAGCTCGAAACGAATGCTGTTCAGGATAGAAATACTTACATAGAACATTTTCAGCCGTGTCTCGCAACATCTGTAAGTGGAGGCGTTGTCAGTGTTACGTCCATTGCTGGAGTGACTTCTGTGTTTCTACCGGCAGATGACATCTTTTGGGATGAGCTCCACAGACTTCCGTCACTCGTCAGGTGGGGAGAATCAGATGATGATGTCACGACCTCCTCGCATGGACCAAGAGTTCCTACCTCCCGCACTTGGGTTCCCCTCCGGAGCTAGCTCTTTCTTTGCCCAGCAACCTTCGACGGCGCACAGGTTCAATTGCATCCATTGCGGCTACAGCACCAACCACGGCGGACATTTCAAAGATCACAAGCGTGTGCACACCAACGAAAAACCGTTTGCTTGTCACATATGCACCTACAGAAGCAACGTAAAAAGCAACGTCAACAAGCACGTGCTCATCAAGCACGGCGTCCACGCTGTTAAAAGCAAATCTTGAAGAGTAGCTCAATGAATTCTTGGTTATGTTAGTGGCACGAAATTTGATTTACGAGGCTTGTGAATATAGGTTTTCTTGCATTTCAACAACGGGTGTTATTCTGCTGTTGAAATGTTCGGTTGTTTTACTCGAAGGGCTTGAATTTGCGATGTAATGAATATTTTTGTCTCTGTGCTGAAAATTTTTTTTGGCCCAATTTGTGATTCGGGTAAACGTTCTATTTATTTCAGAATTTTTTATGTATTTAATGTAGATTTTTGTTCTCAGCGTTCATGTTGCACTCGTGATAGTTGCCTAATGTAAGCTGATCATTTTTTTGAGTTAGTAAATAATATAATATAGCTTTAGATGCGAGTGAAATCCGGAATTAATCTCGTGTTAAAATGTGTAGAAACACGTTCCTATGCGAGTATGATTGCTCTGAAGTGGCCGCGTTTTACTGATATCACTGTACTACAATCTGCCTTTTCGAAATCGTTCTCACTCGCTACTAGCAGTTGAATTAAATCTAAAATGCGGCACGCGCTGATAAGTTGCATTTCTTCATTTTCTTCCGATTTTTGAGATTGATCAATAACTTATTCTTTTAGCAAGCAACGTGTTAAGTTTGGAGCACCATCGGTAAAAACCTTGACCAATTTTCAGCGTGATCAATATTTACCTCGCCTTGCATGGACGAGTGAACTCCTCTTCGCCTAACTTGTCTTTTTCAAACTGCGACAAATAAACTTGTACAAAATATAATGCATCAAAAACAGCCACAGCAAGCTAATACGTCGGTTCAGAGCCCTTTTTATTTGTCGGTGTATTCAGCGTTAAAACAATGAAAAAAGCAGTGAAAAAAATGTGTCTGGCTATAAAACGTTTCATCAAAAAAAGCAACGAAGAAGCGGTTAGAGCAGACTTATTGGAAATAAAGTGATTCTTTATGAGGAAAAGTTGGAGAAAAATCTGTACCATAAAAGGCATGAATTTATAAAATTTTGAACGCGAACATTTCTCATTAGAATTTCCAAGTATTATAAATGAATGATTACAATTCATCCGTCACGTTGCGTGCAGGGTACTTTCGTACCCATTAAGGGCCACAGGATGGGCAGCATGTTCAAGTTGGGTGTGTGTCGATCCTATGCTGTGGGGACAAGTACGCCGAAGAGGGGATATTATTAGGTTACCTTAGTAATTGATTGGCTTTTGGGCGTCTAATGTTTCGAGCCCACATTGCTTTTTCTGTTTTTATGTCTTCCTCGATATCTCTTCTTTGTATTTTCTCCCTCTTCGTTTTTAACTCACAATTTCTGCTCGCAAAGTATCCGGCTTGAGAATACACTTTATGCATAGATTCAACGTTTCCTTTAGCCCATACTAACGGTGATTTCTCTTTCCTCTGTGAAAACATCTTTGCCGTGGAAACGGAAGCTTATACTACTTTGCTGCTCAGTTTCTTCAAATTTACTTCTCCCTTACATCGTACGGGAGGCTGACAGCAATTGTCCTCTAGAATACTCTCTCAGTTCCTCGATATTTACTTATCCCTTAAATGGTACGGGACGTTTACTGCAAGTGTTCTCGAGGGGTATCTCTCTACACTATTGTCCTTCGCCAATGCTTCACAAACACATCTTCAATAAACGAGATGGTCTTCCTTAGCAGCTCACGCTTCTGGAGGTGGTTGCACGAAAAATTTCAAGCTCCACTTAAAAAAAAACTTGAAATTTGCTATGCAAACTTAGCTTTTCAAACGAGTCTGTTGCGGATTTGCTTTGATTTTAGGGATGCACCCCTCGTAATTCGTTTTTTTTTTTCTTTCTCACTTTGTTTCTTTCTCTCTCTCCCTCAATTGCATAGGAAAGGCTGATGTGAGGTGTAAATGATATGCTGACCATCTTGTTTTTTTTTTACATGATTTTCTGGTGGTTTTGCGATGCTACTTATTTTGTTCTGGGGTGATGGGCTGTGCTAATTAAAACGCTCAAATTTGCCTGCTTATTGTTATCACTGACTCGATCAACAAAATCGGGATTAGAAATTGAATTGTCTTTCAGGTTTGCGGACCTTGACTATTTTGCGCTCTTCAGAATGTATTTAGAATCTCTCGACTCGATTTTGGGAGGAATGGTGGTGATGGTGTCTCGTCAGCGCATCGAACTTGATTGATTCTAGCGACCAAAGTTTAAAGATCTTTCACTGGAGTTTTAGTTGTCAACTGTACCAAACTTTGACAATCGCCCGAGTATTATTGATGAATTTAACCATGATATTTGAAATCCTCGTAAGTTTTTGAGACGAATATTTAAATTATTGCGCTTGATTGCGATGTTATTCACATGACATGTTTAAGGTGTTGCGTTAGTTTGAAATGTTAACCTTTATTTGATGTATTTATGTTAATAATTACTTAATTACAACCTATTGTGAAATCTCTCCATCAAAATATCTAGCAATCCATTCCATAGCTTTAATTAGAGTCATTTGCACCGTTTTGCCTTCCTCCTCAGGGAAGTGCAACGCTGCATGGCAGCATGTGTAAGAATAAGCTCTACCAGGAGGGAGATGTAAGGTCCCGAACTGGAAGTTAAGTAGATATTTATTTTCTTGAACAACTGATTTGTTACAAACGTTATTTTTTCGGTTCCCTACTGCTTTTTTTTCGTCCACCCATTAATTGCTTTCATCTGTTTTCTTGTTTCATTCACTTCTTTCAATATTGCTGTTTCTATGCGCAAAGCGTTAGGACACATCTTCTGCATTGATTCCTCATGCCCTCAATTTCATATTAAATAGTGCCTTCCTTCTCTCTCTCGGTGAACTCGTTTATTGTGATGAGGAAGACTTACACTAGTTTCTAACCTAATAGTTTCACCATATATTTTTCAATAAATATCAATAAATAATTAAAATAATTCAATAAATTTCTTGTTTTTTATAGAGATAGCTGACGCAATGTGCTCGCGTAAGTCATCGATGAGATCCTTCCCCTCAGGAGAATAAAGATATTGTATCTAAGGGAATCAGCACTCCCAGAGGGCTTGAATTATCATCTTATCTGATCTGTTGAGGGCCATCTTTGTTCAGTTCACTGCTGTCCTCTTTTTCAGCTCCTTCTACTTTCTTCTTCAACTTTTATCTTGTTTCCTAACCTTCCATCTCAACTTACCGTTTCTATGCGCAGGGGATTCTGTGTAGGAACACACCTTGTGCATATATTCTGCGTTCCTTCTACTCAATACTAAATGGTGGCTTCATCCTTCCTTTCTTTGAACTTCTTTGTTGTGTTATGGAGGCTGGCACTAACTCATCAATTACAATCAGTCGATGTGATTCTTCTTAAATTCATTAAATTTGTTTTACATTTCTATCCTTTAAAGTGATTATAATGTCTCGGTTCTTTTGAAAAAGCTTCACTTTTTGTCTAATAAATTGTTCATAAGGTTTTAATAGTTTTACACCCTAAATATTATATGAAATGGGCGTATTAATATGATTCTACTTGGTGATATTTAGAATGTATAGTTTTAAATTCCTCTGCATGATATTGTTCTTGCAACATCTTGTGCTCGTTGACCTATTTTGTGTTAGCCGTAGTGAGTTATCCTCTTGCGAAATATTTAACTATCTTATTTCACGGGAAGACATATGAAATTCTTAGCTATTGTGGTCGGAAAAGTTCTTAACGTTTGTGTTTTTTTTGCTTTAGGGTATAATTTGAATTTCTACTTACTGAAGGCACGAGTGTGCTGATTTTACCGACGTACAAAAGTGTTGAAATAAATTGACTCTAATTAGATTCGCATGTTTTCAATTTTTCTGTGTTTTGGAAATACGGAAAAGGTTAACTGAAGTTTATTGCGTTGTGCCCACAGAGTATAGGGTGTAACTTTTCATTCTATTGTGCTACCAGGAGAGAATCACAAAAAATCTCATAGTTAGGGTACCTTGGAATATGATACGTTTCAAATTGAGTCAGCGTAGTGAAACCTGTGTTAAGGTAAGAGGCTCAGGCTTAAAATTCTGTGTTCATGATCTGTGGAGTACATGTCTACTATCGTTCATACCCTGTTTTGACTATGGTAACTAAATTGTATGTATATTTATGTATTAGAATTACTGTACAGTATCTCCTCATATTGTTGTCTCGTGACTTAATAAAATTGGATTTACATATTTTATATCTACTTCTGAATATTCGTGGACTCGAGAATCAGTGCATTGAAGTCCAATTGACTGATAAATGGATTGACTTCTAGACTATCTTCAATGAAATGTATTTTGTTGGTGGAAAGTCGTCACTGTGGATAATATTTTCAAAAATGAATAATTCTGGGAGAGCATCCCCAAATGTCATTGAGTATCTGTAACAAGAAAATGTTGCAAAAAAAATGAATTTTCCTAAAGTGAAACATAAGAAAGGGACATGTAGACGAAACAAATAATTCCTTTGTGAAATCACGGGAATGAAATCTTTACCAATAGAAAGACTAAATTAAGAGAAGAGTATCCAAGATAAATAATTAAACTAGTGAGAATAACAAGTTTATTGCCTTACAGAAAAGCGGCAGCCAAAAATTGGCGGTGGCAGAGTCATCGGCGGATGAAATGACTGAAGAAGAGCTGGTCGGTAGCGCGGCAGCAATGATCAGTTCAACACTGCTAGAATCGAAGGAGGGGACCCACATGGTATCCGAAGTAGCTGCCGCTTCTACCATCCGAGCTCACATCATTCTTAACGAGGAAGTCATCAGTAGTCTCTTCGAAGAGGACCATTCTGGCAAGCATGTGGTTTACCGTTGTCGCATCTGTTTATATACTTCGCTCAAGAAAAATAATATTGAAAATCACGTGGTCACTCATACAGATCTACAAGCTTTCAAGTGTCAGCTCTGTCCTTATAAAAGTAACTTCAAAAAGGACTTAGTAGATCACTGCAATCTTAACCATCAGGAAACCAGTGCTTGATTCTTTTTTTTTAATACCGTCTAATGGGTGAGAAAGCTATTTACCATACCTTCAAAATTAGCCTAATTTAAAATTCTACTGCGTGAAAGCTGCAGGGTTTTACTTTTGGTGACGTTAGAAATAATTCAACTCAGAAGTGCAAGAAATTATATCTGAAATTAGTAATATCGGTCTCCGAAAGGTAACGCCTTTTGTCGACACTGAAGTGAATTCAGTGACGGCTGGTTGAATTAATTAGAGTAGATTTTTTTACTAATGCTTAAATGCCTTTCAGAACAAAGAAAACTATCTAGAAAAAGTTGTAGATTTTTTCTGCTTATTTGCTTCGTAACCCCGTCTGTCTCACAAGATATTACTCGTGGAAAAGGTATGAAGAAGCACTTCATGGTAACTCCTACGCGACTGTAGAGTACTCGGTAACTTTGTAGTTGTCTTCATGTGAGCTTTGCTCTTGCAGTGTAAATAGTTATTCCTAAAGCTAGTACAAGCACTAATTGAAAATCTTCTTCATTAGCTTCCTTTTTATTACATTGGTGAGTGTTTTTGAGACGGTATGAACTATGAAGTACAATTATCAAGTTAGTCTCTGCCATTGTTTATAGCTGTCGAGTTCATAGAAAGTTCTGAAGCATGCGACCGTGAGTTTTAGGTAACTTTGAATGCTTTTATGTTTATTTTCTCAGGTTAAATGTCAGATTTAAATGGAAATGACGTATTAAAAATTGTTTGTTCATTTCAAAAGTACCTACTGTAGGGAAAGAAAACAACCAAAAATCTGCAACATTTCTGATACCGTAGCTGCTTGGAACTGAGCGAATCCCCCTTTATATCAGAAGCGTTCAAGTCGGTATATTTTTGTATCTTTAATTTCCAAAGTTACCGTTAATCTCGTGTCTCCAATACCTTTACGTGCGAGTGGATATGCATATGCTCACATTGGCTGCTGTCGTCTTTGCTTATTTATTGGAATTCAATTTTAGATTTAATTATGAAATTATTTGAAACTCTCATTCAAACGCTCGCTGAGTAATTTAGAGTTCACAATTGTATCTTGCTTCTTGTTAATTTCATTCATTATATTCGGGAAAAAATGGACCCCGACTTCACAATCTTGGCATGCTCTGTATGCATCGCGCGTGCCTGATGATGCTGCAAGCCTAAGTTCTAGCTCTCTTTGGGGGAACATTTGTGCCTTCTGTTTTAGAGCGTTTGTATAATTTGCAACGAAAGTCCTGTTTGTTTTTGGTTGATTATATTCATAAGACAGGACTACATCCATCTAATTATGGGAATGTTTTGCTGTCAAAATAACTTCTACATTTTTTTCTTGGATAGATGTATCATTCAGTGGATTGCGCGTATGAACTTCACCTTACTACGAGAGGAGCAGGTACGCTAGGAATTTCAGATGATGAATACAGGGAAATCGCTGTAAAAATCTCAATAGAAATGAGGTGCATTAAAAATGCACATAAAACGATTTTCACATTTCAAAAAGGAGGCCCTACTAGTGAAAGATAAAACGTAAAGAAATTCCACGCTTCTCGCTTCTGAGTGCTTGCAAGTCGTTGTTGATGAAAATGCAGTTCCATTAGTTTATCACACTAGAAGCCTTTGGGAAGCATTTTATAAACGTAAAGAAGTCAACAGAAGTTGAAAATAAAGTATTTTTCTGTCAAAAGTTAAATGAATTTTGTGATAAAAGATATCGAAAAAACTCCAAGCAGATGTCGTTGATAAAAATTTCACCATGCTGATGATAACATTAATTTATTTTTGATTGCATTTTTATTAATATTTCAATTGAAAAACGGACAGAACTTTCGTTGCCATACGGTATTAGAGGACGCCTCTGACTGTCGTTAGGTACTGCTTTGCTTACTCCTCAGCCGTTGACGCAAGTAATATTTGGTAATATGTACGCTAATACCGCAGCCTTCTCTTTTTCCCTTTGGCTGCGGTGTGGAATTGCTTATGGCTGTAGTGTTAACTTTCTGTTTTGACTAAATGATAGTTCGAATTATGGTGCCAGAAAATGTTGAAAGCCAAAATGGTGTTGACATACTGGACTGGCCTATTTCTCATTTCCCGGGTGATTGCTTTTGGTATCGTGCATAAAGCCATTTTTCTAACACGTTAACTGTGATGGGTTCAACTGAAGTTCAGTATTAAACTCAAATTTAAATTCAAAAGTTGTTAAAAACTTCATAAATACCAACATCAACTGGATCAATTAAATGTCATTAATTTTAAAAGATTGTTGAAACTTTTTCAAACGACCCATCAAAGGGTTGTTTCGCAGCAGGACTGATCCACCGGTGGGTCGAATCGCATTCAACGTGTTTAAGAATATTTTCTCATACTCCCAAAGGAAGGTAAAAAATATTCTCCAGTTTATATTAAACATTTGCGCGCACTCTGCAATCAGCAATACTTGTTATAGGAGGATTCTGTTGTGATTTTTTTTCGTTAGGTAGTATAGGAGGATTCTGTTGTGATTTTTTTTCGTTAGGTAGTACTTATCTTCCCCTTCTCCTACATCGTTATCGCTCTTGTTGATAGCAGACACTTCGTGTAACCGAGCTAATTTCAGAGTTACTTTGATGCTTCCATTTCCATTCTTTGTGTTTACGTTTCGTTAAGTCTCAGCCCCAGTCTCAAGGCTTATCGTGGAAATTCAAGGATTGAACACGATATTTTGTAATATGTAGAAGTGTTGATTTTCATTAGCTAATTACTGGTTGCTCACTTAATAACTGATAAGATGTGTATGTCAGTAATTACGTAAAATCTAATTGTGTACTGACGGTGCCTCTCTTTTTTTAGCAGAACTAAGCGAAAACATTACTTAAGTGTTCTCTTAAGTGACTGACAGAAGAGGGATTGTTATCAAAATCTCTTGCAGCACAGATTTTATGAGTTCGTCAAATATTCACTTTTAGATCGCAGGGATAGCATAGATTTCATTCGAGTTATCCTTCAGTTCTGGAAATCCAATTACTTCTCCGAGTTTCAATTTAAAATTTTAAGTAGACAATGCTGGTCAATGGGAAAATGTGAGGTCCGTAGTTAAAGGTTTGGTAGGCCTTCCTTTTGTCGAAATAAAATGATTTTTGTTAGGTTAGGGCCATCTTCTTTCGATCAACAGCTGCTTATTTTCTGCAACCACCTTGTTTTTTCTTCAATTTCTATCTTAATTTACGAACGTTTTCCTAGCTCAATGTTATCGTTTGCAAGAAGTGTTTTGTGGGAACAAACCTTGTGCATAGATTCCCCATTCCCCAAATTCTATACTAAATGGGGCCTAACTCTATTTGTTGTAGTTAGGAAGGTTTTAACTAACTTATCTAATCTATAATCAATTGTGGTTATAATATAATCGTACCCATTCTGATCAACATTTTCAAGTCACTCTTCGCAACCCTCCTCTGTATTGGGTGCTGTCTATCCAGAAACGAAATACCTCGATGATAATTTTTGATAATTTAAATAACGTGAATTGCAATGTGAGGCGGGCGATCTTGCTCCACTATGGTGTTCGGTTCGTTTTGCAATCCTCATTAACATGAAAGTTAAAGAAAAAATAATTCTACCAAACGAAGGCCAATAAAATATTTTGGTTTTCGTAAGTTTATTAAAAGTAAAGCTTTGAAGAATCAACAAACACATCTTCAGTACCGGAAAGACCAGAGAAATTTGTGTCTTCTGCTCTCTCAAGCGGGGTGTGACGTTGGCGCCTGAATGCGTCACTGTCAGTAAAATTGTGTAGCTCAATAAATTCCTTCGATAAATGGCACAGTAGACGTTTCTCGAGGAATTGAAAGCTGAGATCGGTACTAACTTTGAAATTACTTCGCTTCTTCTCAATGGTCATCAAAAACTCGATCTTCTTCAAACAGTTCATTAATTATTAGACTTGGTAGAGACTTGTATTGGATATCCTAAACATTGTACAGATCGCTAATTCTGTGATGTCTGAGGCTACTGTACCGTTATGCGTTCAAATTTTTTGAATTTTTTCTCTGTGACTATCGTGTTCGTCTGGCTTTGATTATGAAATGTGTTGCATCTCTGTTATTGGCCATGTATATGAAAACCATATTATTTTGCATTTTTTTAATGAACAGTGGACTTCAATACTAGTCTGTGCGTTTTCTGTGCTAATCTTCTGCATGCAATAGAAAAAAATACTAAACTATAACATTATTTGGTTTATTTGATAGTGTTATGATTTGGGCTACAGATCCCAGCCCTGCATTTATTTTTCCTGGTTTCGCTACGAATCAATGAGACTGTTTAAAATTTTTCTTGCTATCTGGGTTTTATAAACACCGGGAATTTTGTTGTACTCACGTCTTTCTATCGAAACGGCGGTCACAACGGAGGTTATGGAATGTGATCAAATTTTAACTTTCCAGCATTGTAGACCGAACTTTGCATATTGTTACAAGATTTTATCTCGTTTGAATCCGCCGTTCCCTATCCAGTCCGCAGGGTCAGAAGAACGATAATAAAGAACTTATTTATTGAACACTCAAAAGGTAAACGTGGGAGGCACAAAAAGTACTCCTATTCAACAAGGAACGTTGCTACAGAGAGGGAACGTTTGCAACTGCTCTCTCACGTACCAATGGGCGTTCCGATGTTGCACAGTGGGATAAGACCATAAGGAAATGCTAACCTCGGGATTGAGTTAAGATTCGTCCAACTTATCCTACATACCTTAGGTTTTAGTGTACTGTCCACTGCACCTATAAATGATAAAAACGGGGTGAAAATAACGAAAACAGAGGAATTTATCATTTTACATTCATTATGCAACTGTTGTCATTGATTTATATTTCACATTTTACATAAGCATTTATCGATTTCCTAACGAAGGGTCACGCGCATAACATTACACGCTTACTCAACCCACCCCGAGTTGGAACGTCGTGACGAAAATTAATCCAAATTTTGTGGCATTGGGGAAACTTGGTTCGTGTAATGTAATGTACCTATGTTAAACTTATTTTGGCACGTGCTCAGCAATGATGTGTAGGAAGAACTCGTTGCCCGCTAAAATGTAACGAAGAGGTGTACCCCCTGCCGATCCAAGTGTGTTAAAAGTTATTGATATTTCCATTTAACTATTGCTCACTAAGGATGAATTTCTTGACCTATTTTGTGATTCATAATTGTGAAATTTTATTGTGTAAGTGTATCCTACATGCGTAGTTCTTTCGGATTTCCCATTTAGAATAATCGGAACTTTTGAGCTTTTGAAAATTCAAAGAATTCACTAATTAATTTCATGCTGTTTAGTCATTAGTTTTACCCCTCAGGGGGATACAACTATTGTATCTATGGGAATTAGCGCTCCCAGGGGGACTATGTGTGGGCCCGAGCTAAAGTTTAGGTAGGCTTTATTTTTGTTAAAATAGAATAGGTTTTTGTTGTGTTACGGACCATCTTTTTTCGGCTCACTGCTGTCCTGTTTTTCAGCACCTACTATTTTCTTTTTCAACTTTTTTCTTGTTTCATGAACTTCTTTCCTAGCTTCCTGTTTCTGTGCACCTTATGCATAGATTCCGCATTCCCTTAACTCCATACTAAATGGTGCCTTCTTTCTTCCTCTCTTTGGATCTCAAATGTTGAGGATAGGGAGGTTCAAACTAATTAATAATTTAACCTAATCTAATCTGTCATTAGTTTTAGGTTGAAGTATTTCTCACAGCTCCAAAAAATGTTCACTTAAGCACAAGATAGCCTTAAAGCAACGTGTGAACGTTTCCTTTGAGATTGCTACGTCTTTGTATCGGAGTTTAGATAAAAAAGTGTGAAGTTTAGTAAACCATGGTAAATTCGTTTAAAAGTAATTGCTGATAGTTTTTTCTGGTTCTGAGCAAGTGAGATGGAAACTTTGAGTACTTTTTTTAGGGACATGTCATATTTCTGAGCTTCATTTGGTATTACAGGCACTGATTGTGTTGTTTTCGTTTCGCTTGTGTACTGTGGGTAATTGGTGCATACCATTTGTTCCCCGCAGAACCAGCTATACCGGAAGATAATTTTTGGTGTAATTTTTTAATGGGGCAGGTCTCCCATTTTTTCTAATTCTCTTGTTCTCCTTCATCAAGAGAAGTGTTCGGAGATATGTGGGCTACTTGAGAGACATTCAAGAGAGTATCTTGTACCAGTAGATCTTGAGGGAGCTAACGTTGTAGTCTGGTGACAGCCTAACTACCCGCCCCAGAACCAGCAACACTTGCTGAACGAGTCTGATGTGTTTGGATTCGAATTTAAGTAGACCTTCTCTGTCTTTTGTGTTTGATGCCAGCGTATGGTGCAGCCGACCTCACACACGAGTGTCTTCGTATTTTATTCTCCATTTTAATTTCACTTTTTCGCCTAGCTAGATGCTAACATTTTTTCTCCCTCCGTAGAAAGCTGTTTAACCAGGGCACCAAAATTTTGCCTCCTGTGATGCCAATTGATCTCGAACTTTTCCGATTTTCTCTTTGAGTGGTGAAAAACTGAGTGAAAGTGGGGTTAAACTTCGAATTAACACGTTACTTGCGGTACGACGCTTCGATGAGTCGTGCTCAAGTTTTTGCTACGAAATGATCCGCTGATGGGTCGCTTCAGAAATTTTAAAACTTT
This sequence comes from Morinoia aosen, assembly GCA_030386875.1. Lineage (NCBI taxonomy): Eukaryota > Metazoa > Arthropoda > Malacostraca > Amphipoda > Talitridae > Morinoia > Morinoia aosen. Next base: position 49,194,084 of record CM059568.1, read on the forward strand.
TGAAATAAATGGTATTTAATGGACACAGTTAACTGATAAATGGCTAATAATTTTTTACTTTAAATTTGAGTCGCTATTCAATCTTCAGATTAACCCGTCGCGGTCAACGTATTAAATAATGTAATATTCTATTACAGGAAAGGTCGATGTTCCGTACAACTTTCTCCTGCACGAGTGGTTTCTTCAAGCAGAGATATTTTCGTTACTGCTCGCTAATTCTTCGAGTGTGCGCTGTTTTCAGGCTCTCTGTTCCATTAATATATTTTTTCTGCCATTGCTCAAGTAAAGAATAGCGTCATTGATTTATGGTGTTCGGTAGCGTCAACCCAGGCGTCAACTATTCACCTTGAAAAGAATAGCGTGCATGCGCTTACTCCATTAATCACCTCCCTGAAATTAGGCAAACGATTAATGCTGTTAAATTTACTTTCTAATTACGTTGTTTTGCAATGATATCGGATAAGTAGATTCAATTATGTGATCTTATTTATTGCGTTTATTTTGCTGGAAACACTTCGTGCATTTTTTGCCTGATTTTACAAACCGTGCTGAAAGATTGAATATGTTCATTCGTCTGAATGTGAGGCGCATTTTTGGTTTCGATAACAATTCTCAATTCGTGTGGGGCTTCTTTCTAAGAGAACATGGAGACTGCATCTTATTGTTTTTATGCAATTCATAAATTCAATATATTATATAGTACACGATATCTATTTAATAGATAATTTCTGAGATAACCTTGGGAGTATTTTTCACTCGGTCTATTTGATCCTTGTTCACTTTATTTATACTGTTTGAAAGTTATCGAAATTAAAATAATAATTACACTTACAATTTTGGAAATGGTCTAACTTGGCGTGATGGAGTTTCGAATTTTTATTTTAATGTAAATTTGGTACTGAAGCATGTACTGCTTCAGCACTTTAGGTGCAATCTTCGAAGTCCATGAAAATATACCATTAAAGATGTTTATTATTTTGATGTTACTTATTCTCACATAACCTAAGTATTCATATTCGATATGTAATTTTTATAATCACTTTTTTACTTCCACTCAGGTGATAATTTCACCTGAAAGTTGCTTCTATGATTACTTTGAAATGGAGGTAATTGGAAAAATTTTTTAGCCTGCTGTGGAATTACTTTTCTAAATTTTTAGCCTGCTGTGGAGGTTCTGGAAATAGCGGTGTAACATTTAATCTGAACTTTTTATGAAATTACTTGATATACAGCGTGTCCATAAAGTCTCTCTACCATTTCAAAAATTTATTACAAATTCAATTGGTAGTATATTTCATTCAATTTTGTTCTATTTTACTAGCCCAGGAGTAAAATGTGAAGGCCCGAGATCAGTTAGGTATGCCTTTTTGTTGAAATACAATATTTTTTTGTCACGTTAAGGACCAACTTTTTTTGGTTCACTGCTGTCCTGTTTTTCTGCACCTATCACTTTCTTCTTCAACTTTGATCTTGTTTCATGAACTTCTTTCTCAACCTACTGTTTCTATGCCCTTTCTGCATAGATTCTGCGTTCCCTTAACTCCATACTAAATGGTGCCTTCCTCTCTTTGAATAGCATTTGTTGCGGATAGGGAGGCTTAACCAACTAATAATAATAATCTATAGCATTCGGCGTTTATTAGTTTTTTACCTCATTTAATAGATTTCTACATGAGCACCATCACGAAGCACATCAAGACGGTAATCGATTTCTTGCCAACGAGAAATCAATTGCTACAAACGTTTATTTTGACCTTTTAACTGAATATGTGACACTAAAACTGAATAATCTTCAATCAAACATTTCCAGACCGGTGGGTTGGATGGGATGGGCCAATTCCTTGGACACCACGTTCACCACATATCACTCTCCTGGACTTCTTTCTAAGGGGCTTTGTTGAAGATATCGCGTATCGAATAAAGAGACGGGATTATAACTATCCTAAAGCAAAGGATTACTGATGCTATTGCCATAACTGATGAGACTATGCTAGAACAAACATGGCTAGAAATCGAGTACCGTCTTAATGGGTTTCGTGCAACTTATGGTGCTCATGTAGAAGTTTATTAAATGAAGTTTGAAAATTTTAATAAATGCTATATACAATAGAACACATCTGAATACAATCTCTCATCAATTGCTTCCGTAATAAATTTTTGAAATGGTGAAGAGACTTTATGGACATCCTGTATTTATAGAAATAAATTAACGTCGAGTATCAAGAAAAATTCAGTTCTTCTTGAATAAAGGTCAAAACAAAACATTCAAGAGTTAAGCAATATTAAATTTTACGATAAAAATTGAGCAACAAACTATAGCGACATATCAGTCGAAATGCTGCTGAACATCACCTTTGTAATCGGCAAATATAGTTTTCTACTTGAATAGTGCGGTGTAATTTCACTCAATATCTCAAAAATGAAAACTCACTAGATAGAGTAGGCAATTTGAGCCGCTCAAATAGCAAACACGCGAAATACGAAGAAACCATTTAGTATGGAGCTTAGGGATCCATGAACAAGGTGTTTCCCCACACATGATCTGAGCATAGAAACAGTCAAGTTAAAAAGGAATGCTATGAAATAAAATAAAAGCTGCAGAGAAAGTTAGAGGTACTGCAAAACTAGACTCAATATAAAAAATATCCATAACTGAACCCAAAATATTTTATTTCAACAAAAAGAGGCATACCTTACTCTCAACTCAGGACCTAACAATTTCCCCTAGGAGCGCTAATTCACACAGATACAATAATTGTATCCCCCTGAAGGAGAAACGTACATCTTTTTCACTTTAATTTATAAATTATTGAAGTTATTTCAAAGGAAGTGAAGTTTTATTTAAAATAAATTAAGTTATATTTTAAAACACGGTAAGTTTAATTTTAAACAAAATATTTATTCCACTTGCACTCCAATTTGAACAGTATATTATCTGTTAGTTTTACATTGTACAATATTACTAATTACACATTACCGTTGAACGTAAGCTTTCGATTGAGATTCTTCTTGGTTACGATACTCGTATCTAAACTTTTTGAGAAATTCAAAATGAAGTATCGCAACCGAAGAGTATCACAAACAAAAAGTGTCGTAACCGAAAAGTTTAACATTTAACAGTAATATGTAATATATATTCACTGTGTAGTAATGTTATACTATTTAGAACCATCACAAATAATATACCGACTATTCAAATTACACTATTAGCAGAATATACTTTGTTTTAAATACAATTATTTTAAATTAAGGACACCATCCCAGGCCCTTGCCAGATCCTGTCGATGTCATGGTCATTTTGCATGTTTTTGTTGTAGAAGGACCCTTAGGTGGTAGACTATTCGTTCCTAAAATTTTATGGCGCTACGACAATAATTCCCCCCCCCTCCCGGGGGGGGGGGGGGGGGGGGTGAAGGGACCAAAATATTTCAATTTTCCCGATTTTGGCCCCATATAAAAAGAGAACAAATGGGAAATGGAAAAAAGCCGAACGAGCATTTGTTAGAAATGTTCCAAGGATTCTAAAACTGCATTTGTTTTTGTTCTAGCATCAAAACTGAAGGAGGAGTCCCATTTTGAAATATCGATATCAATGAAAAGCACCCAAATTTTTCTAACTTTTTCCTGATTTTGACCCCATATATAAAGAGAACAAATAGGAAATGGAAAAAAAGCCGAACGTGAGTGTGTTAGAAATGTTCCAGGGATTCTAAAACTGCATTTTTTTTTGTTCTAGCATCAAAACTGAAGGAGGAGTCCCATTTTGAAATATCAATATTAGTGAAATATCAATACCTAAAAACCAATATGTCAAATTTTTGCAAAATCTAAGGCCTGAATCAAAAATATGAATAGAATCAATTGTGTTTCTTTTCAAAGGTTACATATTATAGTCAAATTTCATAAGAATCAGACTGAAAAAAGAAAAAAATTATTTTTTTGATGAGTAAAAATTTTTATAATTTTTTTTTAAGAAATCACAATTCACAGTTTGAATATGAAGTTATGTATGGAAAGTATCGAAATAAAAATTAAAACTGCATTCAATTACATCAATTGTTCATTATATTACACTTCAACACAAAATTTTATTTTTTGCTTATACTCAACACTTTGAATTTTCAACATTCATCCTGGGACTAGTTCTCGAGTTTCGATGCTAGAACAAATCCAAAGACAGTTTTAGAATCCTTGAAACATTTCTAACAAACGCTCGTTCGGCTTTTTTCAAATTCGAATTCTTTGAAAAAATATATAGCTATAAACCCAAAAAATTGTTGCTGATTTTTGAAATTTTAAAATTTTTTGAAAAAATAGAAAAAATTTGAATTTGAAAAAAACTGAACGCACGTTTGTTAGAAATGTTCCAAGGGTTCTAAAACTGTCTTTGTTTTTGTTCTAGCATCAAAACTGAAGGAGGAGTTCCAATCTGAAATTTCAATAAAAATATACCAAAAACACATTTTTCGTCAAAAAAAAGTAAGGCCTAAATCGAAAAAATGACAGGAGTAAAAAAGGTTTACTTTTACAAAATACATATACTGGCCAACTTTCAAACGAATCGGACTAAAAAAGTTGAAAAAGTGGGATGTTCTCCTTAAACTTCAATCGTTTTAAATTAAAGTAAAAAAGATGTAGTAACATCAAAGTTGCATTGTGAGTAAAATATAGAAGCAAATAAAATTATCAGAACGATTCTAGAAAAGCAACATCCATTATAATCTTCATCTGAAGGCTGTTTTTGAGAGACTCGTTAGTTAAAGAGCCCTTAATAGGCAAGCCTAACATGGTTTAATATACTTTGTAAGTACAGACCACGGTATACCATGGTGCAGACTAAGGGTACTCTAAGTGATCAAAACAATTTATTTTGCGTATTCCCGCCAACACGAAGGGATCGGTAAAATTTTGATAGTTTTTACATAGTTCTGTGCTAGTTATGTCTGCCATGCCTTTTGCTGCAGGAAAAACATATTTAAGTCTGATATTTTTCACCAGTCAGCTTTTAGCATGCTGTAATATTTCCTAAATATTTGCTTCAGAGATCCCATTCAACCCTTCTAGACATTCTCTATTAGATTAAGTTATAGACTCCACGTACGCTAATATCTCACCCAAATATTCACTTCAAAAAAGTAAATTTCTGCTCAGTTCACTGTATGTCAAGGCGCATTTTTCTGTATAAAACTGCAGGTTGCTCAACAGAAACATCCAAGTGGTATGTTCTTTAAAACGTCCTGCACCTGCAGCTGAAATAATCCTAAAACAATGACATTCCCACCTCCGAACTATTTATTGCACATACGGGAAACCTCTTCAGACAATAGTTGCGTGGCGCCCAAAAATATATTGCTGTCGGATTCTTAACACGCCGCAGTTTTAAAGAGATGTTTCCTTATATGAGAGAAGGATTTAGTTAGAAGATTTTTCGTTTTTATGATGAGAATATTTATTGTGATTTGATTTACCTATTTTAAGTCCAGATCGAAGCCCCATAGTAAATAAAAATACCTTACAGAAATAAACTCGAAAATCGAAGGAAAATTCAGAAAATGAACTTTTTGAACATGAGTAGAGAAAATTAAACATCGAAGACATCAACATACTCCATCAGCAAAAGACGTCAGAGTTATTACTCGTGAGGGGCAACAATAATAAAAGTATTAAAACATTACCGATTCTCTTCGTTGTTTGAATGCGCGAAATGATATATTTTTTTCTCCCTATCATTGTGATCCTTTCGAAAACCCAAATCCTCTGCGTGCAAAAAATGTGGTTGGTAACGTTTTCAAAATTCATAGAATCAATAAATTATAAATAATTAACATGCACATACAAATGGCTCGTAAACTTAAGGGTTTTCGAATAGAGTTCAGACAAGCATTATTAATACTAGGGAGTTCTGCATACTCAATTTTCAGACTTTTCACTAACTTAGTCTATAGACGAATGTTGAACATTCACCGCCAAACTTTTTTATTAAAATAGTGATCATAATTAAAAAACTTGAGAAAAAAAAATTCATCGCAGCGCCTAATTACATGTTTAATAGACCCCACTCTTGTACCATTTCCGGGAAAGAGTGGATAATTAGCTCCAACAGCAGCCAAGTGTTAGATGGATATCCTCTAGAGTTGAAGTCACTTGGAAACCTAGAATAGATTCTGCAACTTTAATCGCTCATTAACATGCACCTCAATATACCCGAAATCTACATTCCAGCACTATTTAGATTTTTTTGTGACTTTTATCCTGTTTAGCAAACGTTCTATGTCATTGAACGGGCCATAGTGGATGCACCAAAATTAATTGACACTTAAAACAGTCAACATCCTCATTCATATAAAATTTATGGCAAATTTCATTTCAGGTTCTCAGTTGTACCTCTTTCAACCCGTCTAAATGATTTTTCTACCTCCTATGTTTCCTCTTATAATTGGTCACTCAACTGCCTCTCACACACCCTTCTTCAGCTATACTGCGCAATACTTCAGGCCAAGCTCATAGTACTTTACGTTCATGAGAAAAATATTTTATAGAAAAACAGGGCTCAAAAAAACAACAAAAACGTATTTCTGCACTTCTGGTCAGTCACACACTAAGCTATTCGTTTGAAAAATTTCAGTTGTTACCTTACCCTGAAACTGCAAAAATTGAATTGAATTCCACTAAAAATGGCGTCCCTCGATTCAGTTTACGAATAAATAGGAATAAATTAACAGATTCACATTCATCAAAGTGCAATTACCATACAATTAATGAGCTATTTTTTGAGTTCCATTGAATGTCTGCGAATTATATGTTCTTCAAGATGAGATTTTTGTGAAGTTCTATGATTGCAAGTACTACAAGCAAAAGGTTTCTCACCGGAATGTATTCTGTAGTGACGCGCAAATTTAGATTTTTCGTTGAATCGTTTGTTGCACTCGGGGCAGTGATAAAAGCTGATGCGTTTTTCGTGGTCCATAACCTTCAAAGCCTTCAAGTTGAGTTGATCAAAGGTCAAAACAGGGGGCGAGATGCAAACAGGATGAGAAGACTTAGCCTGCATCAAGCACACCTCGACCGGGAACGCCGGCCCTGGCAAAACGGTCGGCTCCCAATGGATCTGGAAAACAAGAGCCAGTGAGTTGAACCATCATCAAAAATAAAATGTAAATGCTACCACACGGTTTAGGTACAAATTAAATATTTACGCCTAAAATGAGCGAAGTGAAAAATATGAGTTCAATAACAAATATACAAGAGAATGAAGATTAGAACAGAGAAAACTTGTCTACTCTCCCATTTTTTATGGTCATAAAATATAGCTCCTCACGTTGCAATCGCGGGCGATGGCACTTGTCGACAACTTCTCGCTGACTCAATCTGCGAAGTCTTGAAATACAGCAAGGGTTGAAATCCATCAACTTAACGAACACAACTTTAATAACGCATTCTACTTGCATCCACGGAAATATGTAGATTATTTTCTAATACAATAAAAATACATGTTTTGGCGTTTTATTTCGGATCAGTGTTGAACTTGGAAAGTAATGACATGAATTGTTAAACACGTGGATAGCATCACTGAATTGATGGACGATACAGCTCAGAAAAATATAATAATTATCACGAGCTGGTGGTATTAGTTTCTTTGAAGCCAATGTGTTCCACAGACCCATGCTTGCTTCTTTTGTGAAACACGAGAGAATGCTTGTTTGTAGCCCGGTAAGGGCAAAAGTCACAGTAGAATGGCTTTTCGCCGGTGTGCGTGCGGAGATGCCGTTGTAAGTTCCCCTTCTGTGTGGTCGCATACGCGCAGTAGGTACACGAGAAAGGTTTTTCTCCTGTATGCGTTCGCAAATGAACTTTGAGTTTCCAGGAATCTGTGAAGCTCTTATGACAGAGGGAGCAGGTCTGTACGAGAGCTGCGCAAGAGCTGTCGTAGTCCAACTCTCCTGGGCCCCCGCTTACCCTGAGGTCACTGTAACGGTTTGGGGTCTGAAAGTGTCAACGCATAACAGCATTAACTTGTTGACATCGAGAATGATTACATTCATTCCTTTCTCTTGATTTAAACCATCGTCACAATGAATTTTTTTAAGGTTCTAACGTAGTGCACCGGAAAAATTTTTAGTAGTTATGTAAAATTCCAGTGTTTAAATTAGAAAATGTAGGTAATATGAGGCAGCATAAACATGTCGACCAGACAAAAGGATCATGTGAGAAAAAAAGTTACAAAAAGACCGGTGACTCAGTCCGCTGATGGTTTTTATAGGAGACTGTAAAGATCAAGTGTACGAATCAAGCCCCAACAGAGCGCGATTTTCAAGCGTTGCTGATTCCGCTACGTTAACACGTTTGTAGCAGTGAATATCAAGAGTGCTGATTCTCAATGGTAAACAACACTGGGAAAATTTTGTAACAAAAACGATGCACGAGTGTATTCCCGATATAACCATCAACAACCAAAGCATTTTGAAACTTAAGTGTGTCATGGGCTGAAACGACACACCAATGTGCAAACCATGACACATTTAGAATGTCAGCAACATTTCACACAAATGCACAACTTTCTCAGAATAGCCTATGAATGCACGTATTGACAGACAATATCTTAGAATTTGAAGAAAAATTAGCAAATATGTACATTAAAGCTCCTGAAGAGATTTATACTCCAATCACAAATTATTAAAATTTACCCTTTGTATATGATCAATTTTTCACTTTATAAAACATGACTGTTTGATTTAACTTTTTCGATCACTTGAGCATGTGATCAAAGATAATACACCCAAATGTACTGATTTATATGAATAACCGTTTGACGCACACAAAGTGTATGAAAATTTTTCGGAGGGTTATAATGACTAACGTTGTCAGCAAATCCCTTTGCGTCGAGCTCAGATATCCAACGTAAGCCCCAAGTAATGTTTTTACTTGTCAAGATAGGCTACGGTCATTCGTATACCTTCATACAGAACTCAATTACCCTGGTAAAATGTCTTTATTTCGATATTACATTTGCAAATGATCAACCATGGAGTAAAATCATTGCACAGTTCGATATAATATAAAAAATAATTTATATTTAAACCGGCTTATACGTGCAATGAGCATAGAAACTATAAAATATCTTTCTTTTAAAGCTTTTTCAAAATTTATACATTTTAATTTATGTTATTGAAATAATTGAGTCGAGTTCACTGAGGGCTCCACTAAAATGCTGGACACCTAAAGACATTGAAACGAAGAATATGTATTTTACACTCATTAGATATTATTAAAAGAAACGTTCGCCTGTTAAAGAGATTTTCTTCGAATTTATAAAGTAGTGCACCCGCCTGTTCATTCATTTAACTTTGAAATAGTCAAAATGTGATGGTAATCTCGATTATTACGTTCAGTTGACAAAAATTAAAAGAAACCCCAATCTGCAATTCACGCTACAAATATATATTACCTTCGGAACATATTTTGATCTCCAGTCTAGGTTTTCAAAGATTATTCGAGTTTGTTCCGTAACCCAAGAACAAATTATCCAAAACGACGTATAGTCAATACAGTTTAGGGATAAAAATTGTTTCGGTGAATGCAACAAGTTCCTTTTCAATATCAGTTCACGAACATAGAAGTTTTCTTCAATGAAAACGAGTTAAATTGTTGCAAATTGAGAGTATGTCTCAAAAGTATAGAATACAGCAACTTTCCCAGCTGTTCATGAAATAACCCAATTAAATTAGAAACAAGTCAATTACACGAAGAGTTTAATCGTAAGATATTTGCGTAGAAAGTCCTCCTAGAGATACATTAAAAAGTAGCACCTGTAGCAGGGATGCTTGCAGCAACCCCCTCTCCCAGACGCCGAGAGCGCCTCGGAAGTCGCCCTCCAAATGCCCGGAGGCGCCACCCAAGAGAGGGGAGAAGCTAGGGCAAGCAAGGGCCTGATGTGCGCTCGTGCCTCCTTTTGATAAGCGGTCCACTCTAGAGTCAGCTGAGTTTGAGTCTGGGCTGGCGTGCTCAGCGAGAGAATTCTGTTCAAAAGACATAACGTGAAGGTACATCCAACCAGTCGAAAGGAGGACATAGATTCTGGGAATTGAAGTGCATTTTTTTTAACATAAACTTTATGGTGTAGAATGTCAAATAATAAAAACTAGGTATAACATATTGACACACATGAAAATCATGGCAACTTGCAACGTAATTTGACAAAAAGATTTTATTTCAGCTCTATGAGTATATATACTATGAGCTCACCTTTACTAAGAACAGAAGAAATTTTATACGTTTGAATTACTGCCCTGTGTAAGGATATCATATGCTCATAATATTTAAAATTCACCAAATACGCAAAGCATACACTTTCCCCATTTTATGAAAAGCTAAGCGTCAACAGCAACTTAGAAAATCCATAAGACAAGCGCAGCGTAAAAGCACGATAAATAAAACATATATTTGCACCTTTAATGCTATGAAGAAATAGCATTTACTGTTGTAATTTTTGGTATTTATAAAATTACATCTATTAACAATAATAATACATGATTTACGATTCAAATACGTTTTGCTTTAAATTTGGAGGGTAATTAATCGCAATTTACTTTAGACCCATTCGAGTGCGAAATGTTAGCAAGCAGATTGTCGTTACCCTATACTCTGCAGCAGCCATGAAAAGGAGTTGTCATCTCGGCGACATGATGGAATGAGGGCAAAAAGGGAACAGAAGTGAACATCATTTCTTCAAAAAGGAAGAACTTAAAAGAAAGATTTATCAAAACACCTGCAATTAATTCTAGAACATATGCTGCTGAATGGCCTGAGAGTCTCCATCCCGTACTGACATGGAAGCTTTATAAGCCTAGCTGTAGCAACAGAAAAGAGCTCAGACCACTCCCTAAAGACCATTGACATTTCAAGATACACTGAACGGTAATGTAGAGTGTTTAATGATTCCTGCAGAAATGGAGTAAGTGTTGTGTCATGAAAACAGACAAACAGAATCCGCTCAGTAAAATCATACTCTCGAAGAGACTTTTTTAGTCATGACTGTTCGAGTCTGAGTTTTGAAAGTCAAAGATTATTCAGTTAAAACGAAACGCGCTCATGTAAAACCGTTCTAAAGCAGAGACTTGCAACGATCTTTCCACAAGCAGAATATTGGGACAGATCATTTGCTCTGGGCGTCGGTAGAATTATTGTACGGAAGGCATAAATACACACGGGAAAAAAGTATTTTTTCATATACAAAATAAATCCAAAATACTGTAGATTTTCACTACCACAGCAGAGGATAGTTTAGATTCACCTTGGAAGATTGAGCGTGCACAGAGACATACTATACATGTATGCTACAACAGATTTCACTTATGGTTGTATCAACAAAGAAGAACCACTTTTTAAAATGAAGTGAAACTACTATCTGAATTTCATTTTTTATATAAGATGAAGAATAGTATAAACCCATTTTATTCCTCATTTCCTATCAGTTTAATCGGAGATTCTCACTTTCGCAGTCACACCATTATTAGGAATATTAGAGGTATTTTTAAATCGAACAAAACTGTATAGTTGTAACGTAGATCCTTAAATATTCTTAGTTGCGAAATAAATTATTCACTTAACATTTTAAATTTAAATGGAGCAATTACATATCACCGTTTTGATGTCAACAAGGCAGGAAATACTGATGCACGGGGCAGAAACAAACATTTGTATTCTAGTGGTACAGTATTGTGCTGTGAAGTCTGGGCACTGTACTCAATTATGACGAGTTTTAACCCTTTAACGCCCCAGAGGACACCAGTGTCCTCTTTCAAAATTCCCCTTCAATGTATTTTATTTCTTATTCAATTAGTTCCCTAATGTTTTCTTTGAAGTTCTCTGCCGAGTGGCAGTTCTTATCCCATCCTGATATCGGTGACTGCCAGATGCCAGCGCCAGTTTAGTGACGGTGGTTGTGTTAACGGTAATATGAGTACAAAAATTCGGACGTTAAAGGGTTAAAACTACGGAAGGTATGTCAAGTCTGAACATCGTTTTGCTGAACTGAGGAAAAAATTATTGAAAATTACCGAGTCTCGAAAGTTGGTATAAGTGAAAAAAGCATTATTTAAAACACGGTTCACATTAAACTTAAATATAAACAGCTGCAATATCAGTGAAGAACGCATATGGTTTGAGTTTCTGAAGACAAATGTTGTTATACAAAATTTGAAATTATAAACTAAAGCCTGAACAGACGAAAAAATTAGATTTTGAATTACAGAAACTGAATTGATGCTCAATTTTTACTTTGAGAATCAAACAAAAATTCGCGCATAATTAAATAGGTCTGAATTACTAACAACGGACAAAATTACGATGAAAAGCTCATAGACAACAAGAATAGCGTGGGAAAAATCGTTTCGTTAAATTCCTTACACCCCGACCTCAAAGAACACCAACATCGAAGTGAACCTTCAAATGATCCATTTCATTTACACACCTGGAATCACATTTCCAAGCTAACGGTAAACTCATCAGAATGAGCACGATGAGAACAGCCAGAAGGAGAGGAGTGATAATGAACATAACACCTTTAGTCCGTACACGGGCCTAGATTCAAGTCCCCGAATAGAAAATAGAATGAGAGAGAACTAGAACATAATGAAATATATGATTTGAATAAAACATTCTATAGTCTAAGCACAAAAATCCAAATTGTCTTCTGACGCGCATCTAAATTGTTTCTTCCAACGCAGGTATCAATGATGAACTTGAACTCCTACATGGCAGATGAAATTCCGACAATTTAATACTCTAGACCAATTCTGAATGCAATACAAGTCTGTAATATCTTAATGAAAGTACGCTTGACAAATTAGATGTTATCTCAAGATTATGTTTTAGGAACTGAAATATTTTTTGTTCTGTTGGAAATGCGCGATTAAACGCTCTCAACACGCTGATCTTCTACAATAGAGGACGTTTAGTCCAATTCTAACATGTTCAAGGTAACCTCCATCCTAACTGCTTGAGGATAATCATTGAGGAAGGCTATGAGCTACAACGTTGTGAATACGAAGTCTGTCCGTTCTCGAAAATCTCGAGAAACAAATCTGACACTCGTAAGGTTTCTCTCCGGTGTGTGTCCTTTCATGCTTCACAAAATCATTCTTGTGCCAAAATATTTTTTGGCAAAAATTACACGTATACGACTTGTGCTCTCCTCTTCTCTTTCTTCCATCGTTCAATTGCAGAGGAGTTGATGCCAAATGAAACGCCCGATTGTTTCCACTGAGATACCTCTTGGGAGCAGAGACATAAGCGTTGTTTGCTACAGAAGTTGATCGCTCCTGAAAACTCGAAGTCGGTGCAACAGGGTCGAGCGATAGCTGGGCTTCCTGTGACCACCAAGCTTCAATGATGCTGTTCTGCACGAAACAACGAAAATTCTTACAATCTTTCGCCCAACCAGTCTGCTGTGTTGCAAAGCACCCCATCTGTAGTTTGAACAAAGCTTAGCTTTGATGCTGCCATCTGATTTGCTTACAGTGACAAAAGCGCTTTAGAGTATTTACGGTGCTATCATCCAAACGAATAAAAAATTATTCATATGTAGTACACAAACAAATACCATAGTGACCATCTACAATCTCAGGTAGTAGGCCAAACCTGAACCTCTCGGTTTTATGGTTCGACTTGTTGGCACAGATTAGATCAAATTACTAATGAGCGGGATAGTCTTGAATACATATATTATGAAAATGCGTCACCGAGCACGCTGAAATTAATTCAAACAAAGATATTTTTTTAGCAATAATTAACATCTCCGGTATATATGTAAAAGAATGGTTTCGAGCGAAAAATCTTAACGAGAATGGATATCACGTTCACAGTTTCCTAATGTTCCTCGAATTGATCAGCTATGAGTCAATCACCTATCGCCTCATCTGCATTGTAAAGCATCTGCCGAGCCAAAATTTCCCATATAAGGACTACTGCCCACCCACTTAACCATTTAAGAACAGACGTCCCAAAACCCATTATCAAATTTATTCATTATAAGCAAAACGAGTTTTCCAGAGAGAAAGGATGAAGGTACCATTGAGCAAGGAGTCAAATGAACGCGGAATTTTTGCACAAGGTGCTACTACAAACTCAAAAGCGCAGGTGCTACGCCAAGTGATGGCGAGTCAGCTACAGGCGGCTCTGGGCATCTCTAAGCGTAGTTCGTATTCCCATGGATGCATCAAAGTATTTGCCGCTATTTTTAGCACTGTATATCTCTTCAGAAAAACTCAAACACCCTTCCTACCTCCTCCAGCTGCACTGATTGACAGTCCTCTTTCGTACATTTTCCGCAAAATTTCATAATCAAATAATACATTCTGAAAATATTCGATTAAGAAGTGTTTGTCAAACTTCCATACACAGGCAAGAACAGAGGTATGGAGCTATTTTTGATGAACGTTGATCGAATTCATCAACTTGAAGGCCGCGAGATGCAACTAAGGAACTCTAACTCTCTCTTACTCGAGCCCTATTAATAGACGTCTCTGGCTGAATTTTCTGTAATATGATAATTTTAATTTTCAACTGGAAATTATTTACTCGTTAAATGACAATATAAGTCAAATAAAACATTATACTCAGATTAGATGTAAGTTTAAGCCCCCCTAACTGCAACAAAGGCGTTTCCAAAAGAAGAAGTAGGAAGGCCCCATTTAGTATGGAGTTAAGGGAACGCGGAGTCTATGCAAAAGGTGCATAGACTCACCAAATTGAGACAGAAGGTCATGAAACAAAATAAAAGTTGAAGAAGAAAGTAGTAGGGGCTGAAAAACAGGAAAGAGTGAATTGAAAAAAGTACAGAGAATCTGTCCGTAACAAAACTAAATAAATATATTTCAACAAAAGAAAGGTATAGGCACGCTAATTCTCATAGATTCAGTAGTTGTATCCCCCTGAGGATTAAAATGTTTTACTCGATTGATAAGTTAAATAAACCGATGAAAAGTGATGAAAGTTGAAGGTAAAAGAAAGTACAGTTACTTAGTTTCAGCGGGTATATTTTATAATAATGAAAAATATCACCAACAAAATTATATACTATAGTTACATCCATTTTTTTTCTTCATCATAAATTTCCAAGTTTAAAATTCGACCATCATAAGGATAGAGTGATGCCCACAGCTAGGTAAAGCCACTTTACAAGTGATGCACAAGAAGTTACACGGTAAATTAGCGGAGGTGCGGGTACAATCACTATTAGGAAATATGTAGTTGCGCGGAAGGAATCATTTGGGCCGTACGTAAAAACATTCTAGAAATTCTTGTCTCACACATGGGCGGTACCATTAGTCTCTTGAGTAGTATACATCAAAGGTTAGAGTAGATGTTAGTTTAAGCCTCCCAAACAGCAACAAAGGCGCTCCAAAGAGAGGAAGGAAGAAGACACCTTCAAGTATGGAGTTTAGGGAACGCGGAATCTATGCACCAGGTGTATGGAAATAGTAATTTGAGAAAGAAGTTCATAAAACTAGATAAAATTCGAAGAAGAAAGTAGTAGGTATTGAAAAACAGGACAGCAGCTAACTGATAAGGATGGTCCGAAACAAAACAAAAAACCTCATTTATCTCAACAAAAGAAAGACCTACCTAGCCTTTAGCTCGGGACCTCACATATTCACCCTGGGAGGGCTAATTCCCATAGATACAATAGTGTTATCCTCCTGAGGGGACGCTTCAACTACAAATTCGGGAAGAATTTAATTGAACTCGAGCTTTCTCCGAGAATTATTTTATGTCTACTCAAAAGATGTTTACTCAAATTAACTTTCTGCACCGATGTATAGGAACAGAGATGACATCTGTGCGGTTTTTCTCCAGTGTGAGTCATGTAATGCTTTCTAAAATTGTTCTTATGGTCGAACCCCCGGCCGCACAGCTCGCATTCGTATAGTCGCGAGTGAGTTGCACTAGTAGATGATGCAGCGCCTAAGCGAGCGGTGGGTGCCCTTGTCTTATGTTGCTGCAGCTGAGGATAAGATGGACCTCCAGAAGCGTTCGTCCACGTCATGTCGTTAGAGTACGGGTTGCATAGTCCGCTCATAGATCTTGAAGACTCGGGAGCCATTGGTAATGACGCATATTTTCTTGGTTCCTCTACGCGAACCTAGGAGAGAAATAAAAACGCTGTATTTACTTCGTGGAAATGAGTAGGAAAAACCCTACAATGTGCTTCTTAGTCAAAGTTTGCAAGATATCTGATAGCAGGGAAAAGTGAATTCACTAATATAAGAAAGTGTAGACATAATTAAAATTATCCATTTTGAAATTAAATACATCCTGAAAACAACCAAAAATTACCATGAACACTCCACACGGTAGCGTTTCACGTAAATAAAGCGTTCTAAGTTAAGTACCATATTTTGAGTGCCTTCTGTAGATGTTTGTATATTAGAAAAATAAAAACATCCGCATCTTAGTCGCACAATTATTCTTAAAGTTATTCATAACTACAACAACATGAGTTGGCCGATGAAAAGTAGTGCTGGTACGAAGCGAACTGTTGGCTCACAAGTAGTCTCTATTTAATCGTTGGTAAACGTCTTATTGATGCGATCATGTGAAGAAGCGCGCTCATTTTCGTGCTGAGGTACCACGTTGTGCTTGTGAAACATGTGCTCAACAAGGTTTTTCTTCTGTATGGCTCCGTACGAACAAAAGCTACACGTGTACGGCCTTTCTCCTGTGTGCGTCATGTAGTGCTTGCGAAAGTTGTTCTTGTGGTTAAAAGTTCGATTACAAATTTCACAAATGAAAGAGTGTCCCCTCGTAAATTTAAGCTTGGGAGATAGTTCATGGAACGCGTCTCCACAATCCAGGTCGGAGATCTGAAACTGATGCTGGAGCGTATCTGGCGCTCGAGCGTCGTAGCACAGCGTTTTCTCTTGCAATAGCTGAAGTCCCTGGTCACCTAGACCAGCGAAGGTAGCGTCAATGGACGCGGAGGAGGAGTGGTCAGCTTGGAAGAGACGGTGGACCAAATGGCGACGTGGGACCGCGGAGGTGACCTAGAGAGAGAGAAGATCGGCGCCAGGCGTTACATTTTCATAACAAACAGCGGATGATACATGTCTTAGAGGCCTACTTTTATACGTACGGACCGACAGTCACATGATTCAGTAAAAATGTCCCAACTATTGATAAATGAATTGTTTCCGGATTCTATTTACAGATCAACTAAAATAGAAATTAAGCAATAACAATGAGAAGTATATATTTTGTAACAAACGATGCACAATAAATGGCTGATAATTGTGGGGCTTAGAAAAATTACGGAACGTAAACTTCATAGATATTCAGATTAGATTAGATTATAAGTTAGTTTAAGCCTCCCTAACCGCTACAAAAAATAGAGCGTATCGAAGAGAGGAAGGAGGAAGGCACCATTTAGTGTGGAGATAAGAAAATGAGGAATCTATGCAGAAAGGGCATAGAAACAGTAAGATGGGAAAGAAGTTCATGAAATAAGATAAAAGTTGAAGAAGAAAGTGGTAGGTGCTGAAAAACAAGACAGTAGTGAACCGAAAAAAGGTGGTCCTTAACATAAAAAACTTATTTCAACAAAAAGAAGGCCTACCTAACTCTCAGCTCGGGCCCTCTCATTTTCCCCCCTGGGAGCGCTAATTCCTATAGATACAATAGTTGTATCCCCCTGAGGGGTCATAGATATTCAAAATGTTGGAAAATGACGCTGCTGAATCACGAAAATTGAATGGTAATACTATAATATGTTATTGATCGGACAATCTAGAATGAATTACAACAAAATAGAACTGAATACTTCAAGAACAGAATTAGTTATTGTACGAAATACTAGACGCAATGACCATCTTACATTGAATCGAGAACCAATAACAAGTGATAAAAAGCACACATTGTAATATTATGGCAGGCAGTCATTACATAATTTCATTTCCAAAAGTGTACGCACGACAAAAATTACGACCTTCAACAACGCAAGTATCATAAAAGGAAAAAGAAACGCAGATTCAAAAATATTTTACTGACAGTTCATCACAACAGCGAAGGAAGTGAAGGACTCTCGCCAAATCCAAAATCTCGGCAGTGATTATAAAAAACACCTAATTCAGGAGTTATCAAATTTAGCACGTCATGTTATAAGATCTAAAAATTAGATGTTTATGTATAATGAACACCTGAATTTTTCTACGTTCACAATAAATAATTTAACAGAACATGACACTGAAAAGAATATAAAAATATCACAACATTACACTGAACTGCTCAGAATATTATATTACACAGATCTCATGAACTTACACTGTTCTCAAAAAGTGGTAACCTCTCTCAAGCATGAATGAAAAGAACATATTGCAAGTTATTTTCAGCCTCCCTAACCACACCGAAAATATTCTAAAGAGAAAAAGGTGAAAGCACCATTTAGTGTGCAGTTAAAGGAACACAGACTCTATGCTGAAGATGCGTTCCCACCCGAGATCCCCTGCGCATAGAAACAGTAAGTTGAAAAGGAAGGCTATAAAACATAATATCAATGGAAGAAAAAAGTCAAGAGGTGCTGAAAAAACAAGACAGCAGAGAATCGGAAAAAGATGATCCGTAACACAGCAAAAGAGAAAATATTCTATTTCCACAAAAAGAACGCCTATGTCGCTATTTTTTAGCACGGGGCCACTAATTTCTGAGAACAGAACAAGCTGAGAAGTTCTATGCACACGGTTTTTAAGGAGCGAATAAGAATACTTCGACAACATCTAGGGCACTCGCTTGGTTTTTTAAATTTCGTGCCTTTAGACCACGACTCTCATGGAAAATTGTAATTATTTTTACAGCCTCTCTTTTATTGAAGTGGTATTGTGACTCACATGTCAGTGAATAAATCCTCATCTAAACTACCAGGCATGTCATAACCATGCTTCGCGGAAGACAACCATTTTTCAGGAAAGCACAAACCCGCAAAGAACAAGCAATATGGAATATTTCGCATCATAAATACTGCGTTCCCTCAACACATTCGAATGATCCTCTTATTCTATTCAACTCGAGAACTGGCTGTGTGATCATTCTGAGATTTCTAAGATCAACGATTTTTTGTGGTATTCATTTCAATAAAATTTTACTTCTATGCACTGTCTCTACCATCACAAGGGTCTAATAGATACTGAGACTAAGAACACCATCACGAACAAAAAAAACCATCACATTTTTACAACGTTTCTTAAGAATTTTTGGAGAAAAAAGAGCAGGGACTTAGTATACACTTACTCACCTCACAAGCATCGGCGCTACTCATTCTCCATTTCTCTCTCTTTATCAAATACATTTGTTGACGTTATTTTGCAGTTTTTTCCATGGTCTTCTTGATTTCTCAACCATGATTTTATAATATTTAAGATTTCAGTATCTTTTTTGCTTAATTTAATCCGTTTACACTTCTTAAATCATTGAGTAGTTTAACTCGCGCTCTGGATACCAAACTAATGATTAAGGAAAGTCTGTGGCATGGAAAAAGCGCTATGCTACGTAAATGGTGGCAAAGTTCACTACATCCGAAAAAATTGTAATTATCTTGAAGTAACCGATGAGTAATATGACAAAAAGAAATATAAACGTAGTATGCAAGCAAAACGCCTCAATATTTGTCACTCCCATAAACAGAAATGGCAATAAAAACTCCTGAATCAATACTCACTCTCCTGGCATTGAAGCTATCTATACTCAAAACGGTCTCCTATACGAAGCGAAGCTAATTATGAGCAGAAGTTGACTTAATTATGGCATCTACCGTTGAGAACGCGTATGTTCAGCACACCTACTCGAGAGGGACTGAAAAATCACATCTACTGACAAGATATGGCGAAAGAAAAATCTTGTCAACATATTTTGCAGGGATTGACCCAAATAAAAACTGACCATGCTTTCCAAGAAAAATACCGTAACTTGGAGCAATGATGGCTCTCCGACAGATTTGGGAAGTAACACAAACATTTATTCACAATTTATATTAAGATCTCTGCTGTAACCAAAGAGGCTGCGGTCTTTATACAAACATACCAGATATCATGAGCTCTTGTCAGGACTCGGCAGGTGAAGGTGCATAGATGGGATGGGAGAATGCATCCTTTCACGCAAACAAACCCCTATCACTGCAGTAGTACACAAGCATACAAAATGCTCTTGAAGGGTGATTCAAAACGGGTATATTTTTAACAGCATTGAGATGGCAAGCACGTACATGGCATAACGTCGTGTTTAGAGAAAGGTTCTTCTCGTTGAATGAAAAAATGAGTTCCATGACTGTAACCATCCCATGATCCAATAATAAAATTTCAATTGTTGGTGGGAAAAATATCAGTAACAATAGAATTCGCATAAATTTCAAGGAGTGAGAAAGAAACAATAATTCAAGAATAGGATCAGTAACGTGGAATTTGGCTTTAAAAATATAAGAATTTCGTTTTTAGAAATTAGTTCATGCAAATTTTCGTGAAATCAGCCAAAGCATCATTTTAATAGTATCATAGAGTTCACAGCATCATTTGATAACTTACCCATATTCCACCTCACAGCCCACAAAAACCGATATTACGAATACCTCTCCTGTAGGTTACAGATGAATATGTTTTGGTTTTGCACCAGAAAAAGATAGCGTTTCACTTACTCAATATCATATATTTTTTTATTAAAGTCAGATCGTGCCACAGAAAACAAGTTAAGGTAAATCTTCACTCTAAAAAATTTCCCTAAAAATTCCCGTCCCAAAAAATTACACAAAAAAATCTTGAATAACATGCTCTCGTTTTTTTAATCCACCATTCAGGGATAGAAACATGATACGTGTGATGAAATCTCCTACCCAATTATTTCAAGGTTCAGGTTACACTAAATTAAATACTCGATTTCCTGCTGCCGACCACCCTACAGTTTGTTCATGTTTTATCGCCTGGGTTTGAGATGACAAGGATTACGATAGAATGATGCTGAGAGTATAATTCTCTAAGAGAACTCTGCTATAACCGACGACGCCAGTCTACAATAAACGCAGCACAGTAAGTTCACGCTGGTCACGTGTCGAACCTCTACATCACAAACTGCAATTCGCAGCAAAGAAGCTCAAATGAAATAATTCTCCAAAGTAGTGGAATTTAACGTTTAGAAAATGAAATTAAGAGGTTACCAGTGATGAGAGAAACTCAAAAATAAACTGTTTCGCCATCACGCCAAGCAAATAAACAATACTGAAAATATAAGTGTTCTTTTCCAAATTTTCCTGCCTTTAGGCCTTGAAATAGTCGCCTTAGAAATTCGCTTATTTTTTATTACTCAGGAAATACTTAAACTGGAGCAGAATGCCCTCGGTGACTATTTCGAAGTATTTGTTCAGTTTGATAAGTTTAAAATAATATAAATTTAAAAGTTGGACATTATTATTATTATTATTATTATTATTATTATTATTATTGAAACAGATCCACAGCCGAGTTCTTAAGGCTGGTGTAGGGTTGTCCTCGGGATGTTCCAGTTGGAAGTGGTGTATCGAGTGTTTTACGCTCTTCTTCCTTCCTTCGCAGCCTTCGGTCCCTCTAGGCGTAGCGTTCCGGGGTGCGTCCCGCACCCTGAGGATCGCAGCCTTCTTCTTTTCTCCGTATTCGAATTCAGTTCGTGGGTTTAGCTTCAGCTCAGTGTCCGGTTTTATCCGAGCACCTTGCGAAGAATGTGGGCAGATCCCAGGAGGACTGACTTTTGCAGCAGTCCAGGGTGGATTTTATCACAGCCGATGCTACCCAGATACCTTTCGAGATTGGTGGTTGAGGCCCCAAGTGTCCCAATCACGATGGGAACCACCTCGGCGCGGCATCCGTGGGTCGAGGCGAGCTCGACCCGGAGGTCTTGATACTTGAGGATTTTCTCAGCCTCCTTTTCGACGATTCTAGAGTCGTACGGAACTGCCACGTCGATGATCTTGATCTGTTTCTGGGTCTTTTTAATGACGACGATGTCCGGTCGTCTGGCTGTGATGGCCCTGTCAGTTTGGTGGAGGACGTCGTAGAGAAGTTTGATGTCGTCGTTTTCCATCACAGTCTTGGGCTCGTGCTGGTACCAGCGGTCAGCGCAGGGGAAGTTGTGAGTCTTGCACAGGTTCCAATGTAGAGTTTTTGCTACCTTGTCGTGCCTCCTCTTGTATTCCCTCTGCGCCAGCGCCGAGCACTCGCTGATCAGGTGGTTGACGGTTTCGTCTTTGGTTTTGCACATCCGGCATTTTGGGTCGTTGCTTGTGTGCGTGATTCTAGCTGCTCTGTTTTTGGTGTTGAGGGCTTGTTCTTGCGCGGCAAGGATCATGCCCTCAGTTTCTTTCTTGAGTTCACCTCGATTCAGCCAGTTCCAAGTGAGTTCGGGTTTGGCTTCTCGAGTTTGTCGGGGGTATTGGCCGATTATTATTATTATTATTATTATTATTATTATTATATAGGACGTTTCACCACCGAAGACGCTACGAAGACGTTTCATCGGTGAATTCGGTATTTCCTAGTTCGTCATTTCTGTACATAAAACAAATATCATTCCTATCATCGCCGCGTGGCGGCATAGTTGTAGTTTTAAGGTATGTTACGTTTTACTTTAGCACTGGCATGGTGTGTAGTTCAGCTCGCTTGGGCCAGGAAAAAAGACCATCACCACGCGCTGCCTCGCAAGTTAGCTCCTCACATAAGCTATAAAGGTTTGAATATTTTCTATCTAGTTTGCAGGTCCGGTCAGGGTTGAATTTTACTTGTGGTAGCTGGTACCCCCATGCGAGGGTTCCAGCTACCCTCCCACACTTGGCCGAGCGACTTACCCATGCTGGAACCCCCCTCTCCCCAGCAGGGTGCCGAGAGCTGCAGCACAAGTCGCTCGGCCATTCAGCTATATACAGGGTGGGGCAGAAAAACCTATCCGATTTCAAAACGTTATAAAATTTAAACCACTCAACTTGTCAAAAAATTTTTTTTATTTGCAATCGAAAATTTTATGCCATTTTTGAATTTAAGTTTTGAAAAGCACATCATTCAAATGTCGTCCTTGGGAGCGGATACACTGATTTAGGCGCTCGCGGTAGCTTTCCATGACTTTCACCGTCATTTCCACAGGAATTTCTTCAATTGCCCGAGCAATTTCCCTTCGTAAAGCAAGAAGGGTCCTTGGTCGATGCTGGTAAACCTTCGATTTGAGGTAACCCCAAAGGAAGAAGTCACATGGAGTGAGATCCGGTGAGCGCGGCGGCCAGCCAAGATCACCTCTCAGGGAAATGAGGCGACCGGGAAACAGTTCCCTGAGAATGTCCATTGATCGTCGCGATGTGTGGGCGGTTGCACCATCCTGTTGAAACCACACATTTTCCACGCCATTTTCTTCCATTTTGGGTCTAAGAAAATTTTCCAGCATGAAACAATAGCGCTCGCTGTTGACCGTTACGGTTTGCCCATTTTCTTCAAAAAAGTAAGGCCCCCAGACGCCTAGGCGGGAAAGAGCACACCACACAGTCACTTTAGGGCTATGGAGGGGTGATGGATTTCTCGAGGATTTTCGTCACTCCAATATCGAAAATTCTGAATGTTAACGGCACCACAAAGGTGAAAATGGGCTTCGTCCGTGAAGAGCACAACATCGTCGTTTGGGAGTTCTCGGAGATCGCGACACAGGTTCGTACGGGTTTCAAAATCCCTTTCACTTAATTCCTGTGCAACAACCATTGTGTAGGGATGCATGTTGAGGTCCCGGTGCAAAATGCGCCGAATACTGCGCTTGGAAATCGCCAAAGCGAGCGAATGTTTTCGCGCCGAACGACGCGGGGAACGTTCAATCGCGGCTCTCACATTGGCCACGTTTTCAGGTCCTGTTGCTGTCCTGGGACGTCCAGGCGACTTCTTTTTCAATGCTGAACTCGTCTGTCTAAAATTTGACACACACACTTTAATCGTAGCGTGATGTGGAACAGGATCATGACACCCGAGTCCGAAATGAATTCGAAAAGCACGTTGTGTAGCAATTATCGAACCGCCGCATTCGATAAACCGCTAAATAACAAAAGCACGATGTTCACCAGACCAAGGCATGTTGACTACTGACAAATGGCATAAAACCGGCTTTCTAACGGTTTTTACCCCACTACTCTACCTGCTCCCTCTTCTGAGAAAAAGGGATTTGAAATCGGATATGTTTTTCTGCCCCACCCTTTATTATTAAGGGCACCGATAGAATGTAAGAAGAAGTATAAGGGTCCTCTGTATTAAAAGTTTGACACTCAGTGTCGGAATGGTTGAAATGGAAAACTTCAGAATATAACTGTTAAATTTTAAGGATTCACGAATCACTTACAAGGTTACAGTAAATGAAATTTTAACAAAAACAATGTAAATGTGAAAAAGCTGAAATTTACAAGACGAATTTCATAAAAGCGATTTGTACAGTAAGAAACAATAACCCGACTTTAGAAAACTCAGATGTTAAAGTTTGATGCAGCAGCAACTCGATGAGAATCATGTTTTTCTTTGATGTGCCTCTTGAGGTTAGTGAGCTGCCGCGCTCTGAAGTCACATTGCGTACAAGCGTAGGGTTTCTCGCCGGAGTGCACCATGTAGTGATGTCTGAAGTCGCTTTTCTGATAGAAAAGCGCGCCGCACACGGGACACGGGCAAGGCTGCTTGCGAGAGATAGGCCCAACGTCCGGCAATTGGTCGAATGGTATCACTGCTATGCTCGAATCTGTCTTGGCCCTCTCACGGCGGCGGAACACTGGTTTTCCAGCAGCCAACATGTGGTCGCTCCCCACAGTATCCAAGTAAGGCAGAGGCGATAACATGTGGAAGTCGACACTCGGAACGCGGCCTCTACTTCCGCCTGCCTCAGTCGTGGTCTCGGGGAAGCCGAAAGGTGGACCAGTGCCTTGTTCGTAGTCCGTGTGCAGCGAGGGGTATGGATGACTGGCGCCACTTGGGAACGACACCTATGGAACAGCAACGCATGTTTGTACACTGGATTCAGGCTCTTATGTTCTACGAAACAAACGTGCGCAAACTGCATCACAATTAGGAATACAACTAAGTGTACTCGAAATTAAGGAGAAAAAAGAAACAACACTTGAAAAATCTTGAAACATAAAATTTAGGTATTGCACATAAATAAAATAAAAAAATAAAAATATTCAAAGCCAGAAAGTTAATTCGCTCTTAACAACGGTAGGAGCGGCGTCCGAGCAGCATGATTTTTACATTTCACGGGAGCGGCGCAACGAGCGGGTATGTGTGAGACACTCTTTGTTATACACGTCACAAAAATTTTATATATCCTTGAATAATGGATACAAGATTGCCAACAAAAAAACAAGAACTTGAATGGCCCATTTTATATCATTTGTTAGATCATACATAAACATTAGCATCTATCCAGCTTCTCCGCCGTAACCTAGGGTATTTTGTCAATTTTTGAAGCGAGCCGCTAAATTCACTTCGGTTATTTTTAATAATTCTTGCATAAAAAGTCATTCTGTTAGTCCACTCTGAGAACACTGAGTCAGAAAAAAAATCAGTAAAGGTTTAATGTGTTAGAAAAACGTCAATATTTATTCACCCATTAAAGCTCCAGTGAAGTCGCCTGGAAGAGTTGACCCCGCACTGATCATACCCTCATTTCTTAATACAAGTGAAGCAAAAATCTTTTGCCGTGCTAGGCGTAAGCTGGTAAATTCACATTGCTCGTTGCAGGACCTACATTGCTCATCGATTTAGCAATGCTTCAGAGTCTTGGTGCGAGAAAATAGTAAAGCGCGGATCTCGTTCCTACCTATGACTGAGACCAGCCAATCTATCTAGTTTGATACTTACGTTATTGTACGAAATAGCAATAAAGGGTTTTACATCCTTTGAAAACTTGTAATGTTGAAATAATGCAGCTTTAACCATAAAGCTATTTATTTCTTGGAAGCTCAAACATTCAAATGATAAACTTGGCATAGGGGCACCAAAATACATCAGATTTTTTCCGTCATTGGTCATTTGATCACGTACTTTATTGTCATGTACCTAAAAAAATATGCATTGCAGCGCTACGACCGCACACCTTGTTATCTTGCTGTACTCAAAATGAACCTCAACATAAATCGGAAGTAGGTTAGCTCCAGTTACACTGGAACACAGTTTCGAACAAGGGAATCTTACGAAACCTCAGCCAGGCAGAATAGTCAAGAGCTTTATATATGATACATCGATTTTACGCTCAACGCAAAACAAATCCATGAATATGACAAATACGTACGAGTGTGACAAATTTGTTGAAGTTTACGTGGAAATTGACACTTGAAAGGTGCAGTGAAACACTGGGAAATTTTTACGATTATAATTACGAAGGCACAAAACATCTGAATTAAGCTTTATAAAACTACGGTAAATACAGTCTACGTGCAAGCGTCCATCAGCATCCTTGCGCTGCGGTCGGAGAAGCCAGTCAGTTCCGAAAAAATGATCTAATAAGTTAATTTATAACATGTGAGGTGCTTTGAAAAAATTCTGAAAATTATTCCAGGCATACATTGAAGAATTAATCAAATCATGATTTACCCTAAATAAATATCTAGAATTATAGGGTTAACTCGCGAACCCTTCTTAAAATATGTCAAGCAAAATTTGAAACATTTTGAAAAAAATCACAACTGCTAAACAAACTTAATTTCCTAAATATAATAATTTCGTTGAAATGCGCGATAAGAAAGATCTAACAATAGCACTCTCATAAGTGTACCAAGAAAAATTTAATATTATTCTTTTCAAAGTTTCTTATCAGTCAATATTGAATTAAATGTAGTAAAATAGAACATTTCCCACAGTGATAATCGAAAAACCTCACTATGGGCTCGTACGAAACAAAATATCGCATTTTCACGGGAAAAATATTTTGCTTAGATTGCCTCAAACAAGTGGTACAGATTAAGAGAGACGGTAAGGACATATTTTCAAGTTATTCGCGTGATTTATTGATCAGGTTGACTACATGAGGTGCAAATCATGTTTTTCCCTAACATGGCGCTTTAGGTTACAAGACTGACGAGCCCTGAAGGGGCAAAGGTGGCAAGCGTAGGGCTGCTCGCCGGTGTGCACCATGTAGTGGCTGCGGAAGCGAGCTTTATCGAAGAATTCGATGCTGCACACAGGACACAAGAAAGGGTTCTCGTGGGAGATAGGGCCGATGTTGGGGAGCTTGTCAAACGGCACAACTGGCACACAGGACCCCGGTTTCGTACGGCGGCGCCGCTTGTAAGCAACTCCTGCCGCGACGTTGCCTGAAGAGGAGATCGGGTAGCCCAGCGTCGCGTTGCCAGCAACGACGCGTGTGGGCGAGGAAGCAGTGAACCACAGGAGACTTTCGTCCGCGTGGAGGTTGCGAGGGCGGGGGATCGACGCCACCTAGGTGGGAACACGCAACCTTTTTTACTCAGATAACCACAGACAAGGTAACTGCTAAGAGGAATATATATATCAGCTCGGTAAAACAGAACGAATCTCCTTACAATGGTAAAATATCACTGACGACATGCACTCCCCTTCCACTTTTTTCGCATTTCATTCGAAAATTTCTTTCTGACGTTTGGAATGCAGCTCACGTCTCAGAAGTAATTGTAACAACTAAAGATACCGCTGAAAATTAATAATAAACTTAAAGGTTGCATGTTCATTCTGGTGATATAAAGCAAATAATCGGAGAGAAATAAATTAAATTAAACAGCAGTCTCAAGGCACACAAAAGAACAGCATCTTAAAAGATAATTATTAATTAAATTTTCCAAATATTTACAAGTACTGAAAACAGGGAAGCAATAATCTGTCTCATCTGATTGAGAAGTTCCGTGTTATGCGCTCCCAAAACAGCATAAATGGTCGCCATCAAGGTCGGAAAGAATATCTATATAACTAATGATCTGTTGAAATGTGCCCGAGAAATGAATACGTACGATAACACCTATAATGGACTAGGCTTAGTTTCGATTTATCACAAATTGGTTCAACTGTTCACGTTTCTTTCCAGTTGTAATCGAGTACTGAATGAAAGGCTTTACAAATTATCACTCGTTACAACATGAGCTAATCCCCAATTAGGTTTATCTCGAACGATCCACGAACAAATTTTCCAATGCTCTAAACACTTTACGAGTATTACAGATACTCAGTCGCTGAAATGCCCATGTTACTAACTCAACATTTAATTAAGCTTTTTTTGCACGAAATTTCAAACAAATAGACACGTAAACAATTAGAAAAATGATAAAAAATCTATTTCATCAACTCACAATTCAAGCCTTTTTTATAACTCAAAAATCTGATGAAGCAATTCAGGATCATTACTGTATACTTAAAACGTTCATCACGGATTGGGCCATATATGTGCACCATTCGGTAAATTGCTCATACCGTACCGGTATAAATAAATAACATTTCATCAGTTTCGCGACCTTTTAAAAAATAACATCATACGAGATGCAATGTTATCGCGCAATTGTATTTTACATTTCTTACGAAGGATAACAATGTATTCGAGCAGTAAAGTGTATTTTTCGATTTCTGCTACTTACAACCTAACCAAACAAACCATTAACAACCATGGAAACGCGGTGGACGTGTTAATTTTGAAGATGTAATTTAGTTTCTTAATATTGCGGGGCTAAGGCATGCTCCAATACAGATTTAAACTAAATGTTATCCGGTAGCAATGCAGTGCAATCGCTCTAGTCACATCAGATTTAGCTATGTTTATGTTCAACAGGTTATTTTACGTCTCTTTAGATATACGCTCCTATTACATCAGATTGCACTGCTAAACTATAGCTGGCGCGCGTTGAGAGACGGTGTCTTGTCGCCACAGAAGCCTTTCAAAGGTATAATATGAAAGCGAAAGAATTTAGATCCACGACTATTTTCTTCCGTATACTGAATTGCAAGGAATATATTTCAACATGAAGAAAACGAAGTCCATAAGTCGATATGATATTTAATTCCGCCCGATAAAGGTTGAAAGATAATTAATTCTTACATGTACTAGGTTGGAAACTTCATAACATTACTTAGTATTGAGTAAAACACGCACTATTTCTTGCGCATCAGCAGCTCCAAAACGGGCCATGGTTCGCTGATGTAATGCTAGGTTATCAAGTGCTAGACCTTGTCTCAGCGCAACAGACATACCACAGCACATGGAGGGCAGAACGAAAGATGCAAGAAGGACTACATTATTGCAGGGCAGGTAAGGCGCCTGAAGACGCTTGAAGCGGCTCTTGTAATATAGATCTTTCACTCCAAGACGTAGCTTTCACCTAGGGGTGTATTTCTCACAGAAAAAGGTAGCTTCTAAAATTTTGCGAGCCCCGCTTCGATCAGCTCGCATACTCGCTATGTAATTATGCTGGAGTGTATCAATGGATTAAAATTTATAAAAAAATTTCTTAAATAAAACGATCAAAAATGTAGGAATTTCATTTTTATTGGAAACCCCTACACGTAATTTAGTGTTTTACATTCAGATCATACACAACAAAAGTAAAACAAACTAATCGTATGAGTAATTTCAAAAATATTTTTACAAGATCTACGACAGAAAACATTAATGGAGTAACTTACAGAATATCACGAGAGACGAATTGAAGGACATATAATCGCCAATGGTTGTGTGATGTAATTTTTCATCTGACATTTCGACGAACATCAAACTATCGAAAAAGCAATGAATGCATGTCATTAGGAGAAGAAATATACGGTGCCTGAACATAAGTTTTTGGATTATTTTATTTTCAATGTAATTTAAAAAGTAGTATAACGAACAAACATTTCTCACAATATTTGAACAGAAAAGAACAATATCATTTGCGATTAAAAAACTGAACAAAGAAAATAAAGGATGAAAGTATTTGGCCAAAACCATAAAGTCTTTGGTAGTCAGTGACGCGATCTTTATTTACAATAACAGCGTGGAGACGATTATTGTACCTGAAAAATAACTTTGACAATCCGTTTCTTATTTCTACTCCCTTCTTGTATGCAGATGATCCTCAAATCAATAAGGTTCGTAAGACTCCTTTCGTCCAGAGCAGTTTTGAGTATTCGCCACTGAGTTTCAATGGGATTGATGTTTGGCGATTGGCTACGCCACAGGCTACTTGTTTTCTTATTTGCGGACCACTCTTTCGTAAATTTTGCCGCATGCTTGGAGTACAAACTCTCACTGGAAGGTCCACTTGCGGTAGCCCTAAACTTTTCTTGCGGTGGGAGGCAGCTTCTACTCCGGTATCGGCTTGTCCATGGGACTATTCATTTTCCCATGAATGCTGAGGGGTTCTCCGACACCAAGGACAATAAAACAACCCCACACCACACCATGATGCTGCTTTCTCCATGCTTGGCGGTAGAGATGATGTTCTTCAGCGATGTATTCACTGAGCATCCAACTTCAGCAAAATTTGAATAGGTAAAGATTGGGCCGATCGCAGTTTGTTTACTTCTAGAAATTTTAGCAGGACAAAAAATTTTTTGAACACTTAAACTGTGCATCAAAAAATTATTTGATATGACATCAATTTTGGCCGAATACTGCTCGCTGATTCATTTCTTTGTTTGGTTGATTTTCTGGTTGTCAATTTTGTTTGGTTCTGTTCAAATATTTTATTAACTATATGTTTTCTAAACTACTTTCATTTTTTGATACGAACTAGATCTTGAAATTTTCAAATATCGTCACAGCCAGAACTGTGCAAATACTTGTGTCCCGGCACTGCATCTTCAGATGGTTCTATTTAAAACAAGCAGCATAATTTCTCGCCTGATGTTAAAACACATATCTATTTATTTTCAATGAGAATGCCGCTGGTTTTAATATTGAAAACATTTCGATAGTTGAGGGTTAAGAATCGTTTTTGAGAAATAAGCGATGAAGTGTAAGTGTAAGTCAGAAGTGTAAGTCAACCAATTTATTCATAGAAAAATTAAAATATTTCAAAAATTGATAACCGATCACGAATCATACTTTCGTTTTTCGTTTTATCCGAAAGATCTCGACTACCTCATATCAGTTTTCGAATTTTAAATCAGTATAAAAAAATTGTGATTAAAGAGGACATCACCAAATCTCGTAACTAAGACTTCCCTTTTTCAGACCATAATTTGTAAAGTGTGAAGATATGAACTGTGGTGACCGAAAATCGATCCACCTCAATTCACTCTCTTCTAAGTACCTTCATCTCTATTCTTTTTCAAGATTCCGGGTACGTCGAATTTCCTGGTAATACGAGCTTATAAAGACAAGAAATGAACAACCATCTCTGCATCTCACTATGAAATGACCTTAAATATTCAAGAGCGCAAGGTACTTTAAGAGTAGTGTATGAGGGACCACCTCATCTACCATGTCTTGTTCGCCTCACGTTATCAATCAGTCCACCCCACTGATTTTTTAATTGCTCAGACGAATAACTTATTGAAACGTCAACAATACATGACAACTTAACCTGTTGTCCATAAAATATATTTGGCCTCCTTTGAAAAGCTAGTAACCGTCATGAGGGATGGCAGCTCTAAATAGAGTATAGAGCTTCAGTTTTGAAACCCTTTGCGTAGTCATACAAAACCTGAATCTACATTGTCTATGCTTTACTGAGGCTCGGCTTAAAGCAACACGATCATTCTATTCGCCCATGATGAATGCTTAATTAAACGGAAATAACACTACCAGATGATAATTACAAAGGCGATTCAAGAACAATGCGAAAATTTCATTTGAGGACCGCATTTCCTATAAATCGAAAGATTTTACAATTTCACCGTGTGGACCAGGATTGGCGGCGTGGTCTTTAATCCTGCGTGTGATGCTTCTCCTTAATGTGACGGTTGAGGTTGCCAACTTGACGAGCCTTGAAAGAGCAGAAGCTGCACGCATAGGGCCGCTCTCCAGTGTGGACCATGTAGTGGTGTCGAAACTTGGCTTTGTCGTAGAAGGGCATCTGACACACAGGACACGGATAGGGCTTCTCAATGGACATCGGCCTGACCCCCGATAGCTCCTCAAAAGGCACCACCGGTCCACTCCACCCTGGCCTTGTGGCTGGACGCCTGGCTTTAAAGGGCGTCGGCTGGAACGCGGCCATCAGAAATCCTTCCGTACTGAATTCTGGCACGCGCGACCCGTAGAGTTCAGCGATGCTCATACGCTGCTCACACGTCACCTATGAAGAACAAGTCGCCAAGTCAACAAAGCGGATTCTGAGAATTCAACACACAAATAAGAACTTAAGAAAACGATCACACGCTCGAAATAGAGGAAAAACACAATAGAAGTTCACAAGGAAAAGAGACGTGGAATTAACAATTCAGTATTTAAGACACATTTTCCGAACTAAAGAAAAGCTCATTAAAAGTGGCAAGAAAACAACTTCAAAAGAGTGCTCAAATTCAGAAATAGCACTACAGCTCGTAAAGAAATGTAGTTCAAGTATGCCCGTTAATTATTTCCTACAAATAATCCAAATAAATCAGATGTTTTTCCTGTTCCGGTTTGTCATGCCTAAACTCAACAAAGTCCTTAGCACAGATATTCAAAAGCACTGATTTTTTCTCAGAGGATTTTTACAATGTAATTACGAATAGATAGTAGTTTTTAGTTGCACGAAACTTCTCAATTTAGTACGCACATTTGATTTCCGAGCTTTTTTAAATTCCATCCCATTTACTTGCTGCAATTTCTGTACGCTCGATTATGAATAAGCGATAAATAGCCGAGCAATCGGCCACATTCGGCCTTTGAATGTTACATTAGATGGCAACAACACGTCGTAGACGCGCAATTTTACACGACCTCCTGAATAACTTATCGCTGCTAACAAAATTAAGATGGTAGGTAACTGTTCATGGCGCGTGTGTAAGTAGAGCAATGAAGAACTACACATTCACAGGAGTTGTGTCTTTACACATCCAGGTACACAAATCACACACATTACAGCAAAAGAAACAGTGAAAAAGAAACACGGTGAAGTACAAGCATCACTCAAGCGTTCCATGGTAGCGCAAAATATGAGATCTTAAAGCTGACGTCCGTCGAGCTCTATAGGAGCAGTGAGGACAAGGGTACGGCTTCTCTCCGGTGTGGACCATGTAGTGGCGTCTGAAGTCTTTCTTGTCATAAAACTCCCGTCGACATACAGGGCACGCGTACTTCAAGTTAGGGTTGGAGGTGGCGCATATCCTCGGGAGCTGATCGAAAGGCACGATTTTATCTGTCGCGTCCAGGGTTGCAGGGTGTAGCGTGCGAGAGCCCCGTCGTGTCGATGTTACAGCGGAGTCCAGCAACATGAGATGAGGGATGTCCTCGCTCTCGAATATGCTCCAACTTTGTGATGAAACTTGCTCTTCCCTTGCCACCTACGGAACACAAGACAGGTGTTGAGACTCTAGCGTAAAATCAAAGAATAAGTGTTTAGGATCAATGAGTGAGTGTGAATATAAAGCCTAACAGCTGCACGCTCTCATAACCCAGCGAATACGCACGCAGAAGTCAGCAGCACATAAACAGCTGCTCCTCCCTAAGATTCTAAGTAGGTCATCCAGTGCAACTGATAAATGGAAGAAAAAATAAAAACCGTGCTGAGGGTCCATATTTTATTCGCTTCACTAAATGTTGCAAAAATAGGCGCATCAGAAATGAAAATAATACTTCGGTGGATACGGCACAAATTTACCGCTGTAAATGATTCCCTTCAATGTCGTTTTAAAATTGAAAACAGAAAAATCATAACGAGTAGTTCCATTTAGGCGAATTAACACAAAAACATAAAATTTGAAAAGGGAAAGATCGAAAAGAATCCAGAAATGGAATGAAAAAATACACAAAAGCTAGTAAAGCGTGCGTAATCCTTACGTTCCCCAGTTATTAGGAGCGACGTTTCTCTTTTAGCCATGTCACTGTTGCGGCGGCTGCGAGTCGCTTGGGCGATGCTTCAGCAAGAGATGATTCTTTAGCGAGTACATGCGGCTGGCTTTGTAGGGGCAGTGGGGGCAGGCGAAGGGACGGTCCCCCGTGTGGATCATGTAGTGCCGTCGGAAGTCCTTCTTGTCATAGAACTCCCTGCCGCACACTGGGCACGCGTAGTTCATGTTCGGATTTACAGTAGCTCGAAGTCTTGGGAGTTCATCGAAGGGCACAATTTTGCCCAAATTGCAAGCTTTCCCCCGAGACTCGGGAAATTGGCTTCGCCCTGGTGTAGTAGTCGCTAACGCTGGCGGTGGGATACGATGCAAGGATGTCAAGTGGAGACGTCCTTGGTCGGAAAACTGCCAAGTGAGCTGTGAAAGTTCCTCTTCTCTTGCCACCTACGGAACACAGAAGAGTTGTTGAAACTCAACATCAAAGAAGAAGAAAATTGACACAGAGTAAAGATATTTTTTTAGAACAGAGTGGGCGTGCAGTGGAAATGAAACTCACACACCAATGAGGAAAACAAACCTCCAAGAAATCGGTCTACGACTGCTCGTATAGTCGCTATAATTAAACTATTACGCTGATCCCTGCATTGTATTTCCTACCAGACACTAGAGATAAAAATCAGGCATTGCAGCGCAGCGAACTCGAGTATATTCTGCACAAATGATAGGCGCTTCAAACAACAGGCGTACCTACTACTTTAACGCTCGTAACAAGTACAGACAAAACGCAAAAGGCTTCGCATAAAATTTTCAAGGAAATGAACGTCTCTTATGATTCTTGAGGTTTTTAATGTCGAATGCTCGAAATATTCCCAGCAACAAAAATTGAAAGAAATCAAAGCATGAGTGGCATTGCACTAAATGTAAATTCACTCCCTTATAATAATGAATTATTACTCGGTTATAAATTACAACTCAATGGGTCAAGTAAGCTCCAGAATCGACACAGATGAGACCTTTTTAAAATGATGAACACAGATATGCCCCTGAGTATTCACAGAAGCATGCTACCGCTACAGTTTTAACACTGTAATAATTTACTCTGAAAAACTCGAGGAAGTGAACTAAGGTCATCGATCGACGAACACTAAGTGACGCACATGCGACTCAGTTCATCAACCGACATCTTGACAAACGTACGCTTTTATTACCTCAAATTATATCTAAAAACACGACGATAAATCTTCAGTCAATACCAGCAATGTCACAATTACTCCATTACTGCTCGTGCACCCTAGAGACACATGCCACGAAGCTACGCATCACTGACTCGATGTTTCAACATAACATGACATTTGAGCGAGTACATCCGACTCGCTCTGTACGGGCAGTGGGGACAGGCGAAAGGCCGGTCTCCGGTGTGGACCATATAGTGGCGTCTGAAGTCCTTCTTGTTCGGAAACTGCCTGCCGCAAACGGGACACACATACACTGACTTGTTG